>CM076241.1:24055280-24662058 GCA_038380155.1 Pseudococcus jackbeardsleyi | reverse complement strand
TCATACATTTTCGGAATCCTCTCTTCAAGCACTGTGGAATGGTTTTTTCATCATTCCATTTCGAGCATTTGGGTGGAAGTTGGTTTTTTGGTGTGAAGGGTAGATTTATGGGGGAGACCTCGCGCACAAGCATTCTGGTAACTTTTTCGAAAATCGCCCAAAATGCAAAAACTAATACATTTTTGGAATCCTCTCGTCGAGACGAATCGAATGGTTTTTTTACGAAAAAAATTGGAGCATTAGAACGAAAGTTGACTTTTTTCCCGGCGCCGCTGATAGATGGATGGTTGGCGCTGCAAGAAAATGCCCGTAACTCGGCCAAAAATTGCTCAAATACAAAACCAAATACATTTTTGGAATCCTCTCGTCGAGACGAATCGAATTTTTTTTTTACGAAAAAAATTGGAGCATTAGAACGAAAGTTGACTTTTTTTCCGGCGCCGCTGATAGATGGATGGTTGGCGCTGCAAGAAAATGCCCGTAACTCGGCCAAAAATTGCTCAAAACATATAAACTAATACATTTTTGGAATCTCCTTGTCGTGAACAAACGAATGGTTTTTTTACCATCCAATTTCAAGCATTTGGACGCGAGATAGCTTTTTTGCTGCCCGGATATTTGATGAAGAAAAACGCCCGTAACTCGGCCAAAAATTGCTCGAAATGCAAAAAATAATACATTTTTGGAATCCTCTCGTCGTGAACAAACGAATGGTTTTTTTACCATCCCATTTCGAGCATTTGGGTGGAAGTTGGTTTTTTGGTGTGAAGGGTACATTTATGGGGGAGACCTCGCGCACAAACATTCTGGTAACTTTTTCGAAAATCGCTCAAAATGCAAAAACTAATACATTTTCAGAATCCTCTCCTCAAGCACTGTGGAATGGTTTTTTCACCATTCAATTTCGAGCATTTGGGTGAGAGATATCGTTGATTTGCGCAGAATGCAGATTGAGAAAAATGCTGCTTACTCGGACGGGAATTGCTCAAAATGCAAAAACTCATACATTTTCGGAATCCTCTCTTCAAGCACTGTGGAATGGTTTTTTCATCATTCCATTTCGAGCATTTGGGTGGAAGTTGGTTTTTTGGTGTGAAGGGTAGATTTATGGGGGGGACCTCGCGCACAAACATTCTGGTAACTTTTTCGAAAATCGCCCAAAATGCAAAAACTAATACATTTTTGAAATCCTCTCGTCTAGACGAATCGAATGGTTTTACGAAAAAATTGGAGCATTAGAACGAAAGTTGACTTTTTTTCCGGCGCCGCTGATAGATGGATGGTTGGCGCTGCAAGAAAATGCCCGTAACTCGGCCAAAAATTGCTCAAAACACAAAACCAAATACATTTTTGGAATCCTCTCGTCGTGAACAAACGAATGGTTTTTTTACCATCCAATTTCGAGCATTTGGACGCGAGATAGCTTTTTTGCTGCCCGGATATTTGATGAAGAAAAACGCCCGTAACTCGGCCAAAAATTGCTCGAAATGCAAAAACTAATACATTTTTGGAATCCTCTCGTCGTGAACAAACGAATGGTTTTACCATCCAATTTCGAGCTTTTGGCCGCGAGATAGCTTTTTGGCGGCCCGGATATTTGATGAAGAAAAACGCCCGTAACTCGGCCAAAAATTGCTCGAAATGCAAAAACTAATACATTTTTGGAATCCTCTCGTCGTGAACAAACGAATGGTTTTTTTACCATCCAATTTCGAGCATTTGGACGCGAGATAGCTTTTTTGCTGGCCGGATATTTGATGAAGAAAAACGCCCGTAACTGGGCCAAAAATTGCTCGAAATGCAAAAACTAATACATTTTTGGAATCCTCTCGTCGTGAACAAACGAATGGTTTTTTTACCATCCCATTTCGAGCATTTGGGTGGAAGTTGGTTTTTTGGTGTGAAGGGTAGTTTTATGGGGGAGACCCCGCGCACAAACATTCTGGTAACTTTTTCGAAAATCACCCAAAATGCAAAAACTAATACATTTTTGGAATCCTCTCGTCGAGACGAATCGAATGGTTTTACGAAAAAATTGGAGCATTAGAACGAAAGTTGACTTTTTTTCCGGCGCCGCTGATAGATGGATGGTTGGGGCTGCAAGAAAATGCCCGTAACTCGGCCAAAAATTGCTCAAAACACAAAACCAAATACATTTTTGCAATCCTCTCGTCGTGAACAAACGAATGGTTTTTTTACCATCCCATTTCGAGCATTTGGGTGGAAGTTGGTTTTTTGGTGTGAAGGGTAGATTTATGGGGGAGACCTCGTGCACAAACATTCTGGTAACTTTTTCGAAAATCGCTCAAAATGCAAAAACTAATACATTTTCAGAATCCTCTCCTCAAGCACTGTGGAATGGTTTTTTCACCATTCAATTTCGAGCATTTGGGTGAGAGATATCGTTGATTTACGCAGATTGCAGATTGAGAAAAATGCTGCTTACTCGGACGGGAATTGCTCAAAATGCAAAAACTCATACATTTTCGGAATCCTCTCTTCAAGCACTGTGGAATGGTTTTTTCATCATTCCATTTCGAGCATTTGGGTGGAAGTTGGTTTTTTGGTGTGAAGGGTAGATTTATGGGGGAGACCTCGCGCACAAACATTCTGGTAACTTTTTCGAAAATCGCTCAAAATGCAAAAACTAATACATTTTCAGAATCCTCTCCTCAAGCACTGTGGAATGGTTTTTCACCATTCAATTTCGAGCATTTGGGTGAGAGATATCGTTGATTTGCGCAGAATGCAGATTGAGAAAAATGCTGCTTACTCGGACGGGAATTGCTCAAAATGCAAAAACTCATACATTTTCGGAATCCTCTCTTCAAGCACTGTGGAATGGTTTTTCATCATTCCATTTCGAGCATTTGGGTGGAAGTTGGTTTTTTGTGTGAAGGGTAGATTTGTGGGGGGACCTCGCGCACAAACATTCTGGTAACTTTTTCGAAAATCGCTCAAAATGCAAAAACTAATACATTTTCAGAATCCTCTCCTCAAGCACTGTGGAATGGTTTTTCATAATTCAATTTCGAGCATTTGGGTGAGAGATATCGTTGATTTGCGCAGATTGCAGATTGAGAAAAATGCTGCTTACTCGGACGGGAATTGCTCAAAATGCAAAAACTCATACATTTTCGGAATCCTCTCTTCAAGCACTGTGGAATGGTTTTTTCATCATTCCATTTCGAGCATTTGGGTGGAAGTTGGTTTTTTGGTGTGAAGGGTAGATTTATGGGGGAGACCTCGCGCACAAGCATTCTGGTAACTTTTTCGAAAATCGCCCAAAATGCAAAAACTAATACATTTTTGGAATCCTCTCGTCGAGACGAATCGAATGGTTTTTTTACGAAAAAAATTGGAGCATTAGAACGAAAGTTGACTTTTTTTCCGGCGCCGCTGATAGATGGATGGTTGGCGCTGCAAGAAAATGCCCGTAACTCGGCCAAAAATTGCTCAAAACACAAAACCAAATACATTTTTGGAATCCTCTCGTCGAGACGAATCGAATTTTTTTTTTACGAAAAAAATTGGAGCATTAGAACGAAAGTTGACTTTTTTTCCGGCGCCGCTGATAGATGGATGGTTGGCGCTGCAAGAAAATGCCCGTAACTCGGCCAAAAATTGCTCAAAACATATAAACTAATACATTTTTGGAATCTCCTTGTCGTGAACAAACGAATGGTTTTTTTACCATCCAATTTCAAGCATTTGGACGCGAGATAGCTTTTTTGCTGCCCGGATATTTGATGAAGAAAAACGCCCGTAACTCGGCCAAAAATTGCTCGAAATGCAAAAAATAATACATTTTTGGAATCCTCTCGTCCTGAACAAACGAATGGTTTTTTACCATCCAATTTCGAGCATTTGGGTGGAAGTTGGTTTTTTGGTGTTAAGGGTAGATTTATGGGGGAGACCTCGCGCACAAACATTCTGGTAACTTTTTCGAAAATCGCCCAAAATGCAAAAACTAATACATTTTTGGAATCCTCTCGTCGAGACGAATCGAATGGTTTTTTTACGAAAAAAATTGGAGCATTAGAACGAAAGTTGACTTTTTTTCCGGCGCCGCTGATAGATGGATGGTTGGCGCTGCAAGAAAATGCCCGTAACTCGGCCAAAAATTGCTCAAAACACAAAACCAAATACATTTTTGGAATCCTCTCGTCGTGAACAAACGAATGGTTTTTTTACCATCCAATTTCGAGCATTTGGACGCGAGATAGCTTTTTTGTTGGCCGGATATTTGATGAAGAAAAACGCCCGTAACTCGGCCAAAAATTGCTCGAAATGCAAAAACTAATACATTTTTGGAATCCTCTCGTCGTGAACAAACGAATGGTTTTTTTACCATCCCATTTCGAGCATTTGGGTGGAAGTTGGTTTTTTGGTGTGAAGGGTAGATTTATGGGGGAGACCTCGCGCACAAACATTCTGGTAACTTTTTCGAAAATCGCCCAAAATGCAAAAACTAATACATTTTTGGAATCCTCTCGTCGAGACGATCGAATGGTTTTTTTACGAAAAAAATTGGAGCATTAGAACGAAAGTTGACTTTTTTTCCGGCGCCGCTGATAGATGGATGGTTGGCGCTGCAAGAAAATGCCCGTAACTCGGCCAAAAATTGCTCAAATTCAAAAATTAGGAATTATAATGCTCGTTTTGTGTAAGTTCGTAAAATTTCGTCTAATCATTTGATTCTTACAAACAGTATTAATTATAATGATTTTGATTAAGAATTCTATTATTTTTATCGCTTTGTTTTGAGCTGCATGGCATATAACAATTTCTTTATGTTTTGAAGAAATTTCAATCAAGTTTTGTTGTTCAATATGCAAAAACAACGATAATACAGAATTAAAGTTTTATCACGTATTAATACTATTCAAAATAAAAGTTAACTCAAGTGCTAGTTATAAAAGTAAGTTCATTTAAAACTTTTTTCATTTTGATGGAGAAAAAGTTGTACTTTTTTATGTAAAAGGCTGTGCGTGTCAAATTTCGAATTCCGCCTGCACCTGGATAAAGTTATAAATGAATGGCTCGTTTTTGTTCAATGTGTGCCTCTCCTATGTTATGTGAATTACAAATTGAGGAATTAAGGTTGTAATTTAAGTAGGTACCTACTGTAAAGCTATCATTCCGTAATTTCATTTTTTTTTTTTTAAACTAGAAGAAGGTACCTAATATGTACCTATCACCTTCGGAATGGATGGGTATAATCATTTTATCCATAAACGGTCATATTGAAATTTTTTTTGCCAAATCTCGCAAGGTTTTACTACCGCGTTACTTGACAAAAGCCGATTAACCGAACCCCTGTACAAAGTTTGAATTTTTGGAATTTTTTTTTTAATGCTTTTGGAAGATTTTTAAACAAACTTCTTTCAGATGAATAAGTAATTTTTAGGCTAAATAGAATGTAATGATAATTTGGATAGAGGATAATATGAGCCATTTTTATATAAAAAATTATTTTTTTAAAATAAATATTTTCCTACTTAGATACGTAATTTTAAAATTTTCCGTAGGTTCTGAGACCTCTATACTGAAACCTCTCAAAACGACGAGCAGAAGGACAACTTCAGTTCGTGTGGCGCATTTTAGCAACTTTTTTCAAATCCTAATATTCTCGGCGTTTTTAAATCTTTCTCGATTTTTTTGATTTTCTTGAACTAGAATTTTTTCTCCGATTTTTTAAAAACACTAAATTTACTTCTCAATTTTTTTAAAATCAAATAAAAACGACAGTTTGAAAATTTTTCAACACACTAAAATTACAGCTACTGCTTAAACAGTTTCGGATCTAAAGATTACGTCCCACTTCCCAAATCGAACAAAGGGCCCATCCCAACTCGAAAAACGTGCTCAGTTCTCACATTTTTTTGATGAGATAAAAAAATGAATCACATCATTGTGTGGTTTATTATTTCATAATAAACATGTGTAAGGTACTAAGATATCTGAAATGGTTGATAAAATAGTAGAACTAAAATACTAAAAATTTATACGGCCCAAGGACTCATTCACCCATTTCCCCGGGGGCCCAAGAGCCAAATGCCTCTTTTGCTTACTATTAAATCTGCCATTGTCACCTTCGTTCCACTTTTTAGGAATATTTACCTGGAAAAATCTCCTTTTCCATGTTATTGAAATTTTCTATAAAAAAAATTACGAGAAACGATTATCTCTAATCTTGACCATTTTTTCAATGATAGATTATGAAAAAATTGACCTTTTTTTCGACGAAAGTGGAAATTTTTTACTCATTTTGGTTCGAGAGCTATTAAGTAAATAAACATTTAAAATGCTGAGAAAAATTAAAAATGAAGTAGTTTTGCTCCTTCAGTCTAAAGCATAGGCAAACATATGTACTTACGGCGGATGAGCATTAAATATACAAGTTATTTTTTGCTTCATCGGTTGTTCTACTTCTATAATTTTTTCTTATGCCTAGAAAATATGTATTTAACAACGAAGTAAAACTAGGGCTGGAGAAAAAATCGCAGAAATGATTCATTTATGAACTTTAACCGATATTAGTACATATATTTGATCGATTTACCTAAGTAGAATTTTCGGATTTCGCAATTTGGGTTCAAATCCGTATTTCTTGGTTGACTATTTTATTGGAAAAAATTTAATTTTCTGCCAAAACATATCAATTTTAATTGAAAGTTGCAAATTTTAGAAAATTCTGCTTTCATCGATTAAATGAGACCATTTTTATGGAATTTTTTCCATAGCCAAATGAAAAATTTCACAATTTTTTGGAGGATTCAAATCATTCTGAAATCGCTCCCAATCAATTTGGGAGGTCGAAAATAGGGTACTTACCAAATTTCAGCTATTTTCGTTGATTACATCAGATTTTAATATTTTTCAGGGTAATTCGGAAATTATTTTAAAATTAAAAAAATTGCCAAAATTTCGAAAAATTGAGTTTGAGCTCAAGATATCTCCCTAGTTAAACTTTGTCTTTTTCAATAATTTTTTCAAAATTTTTAAAATAAAGCCATTTTAATTTTTATATTTTTCCATTTTCACTTCTGACTCCTCTCTCAAAAAAAAAAAAAAAAAAAAAAAAATAGCAGACGGATCGAAAAATGAAAAATTATTCATGGAAGTAATTTTTATCATAAATAATACAAATGAAAAATAAATTACCTGCAAATAAATAAAGCGAAAAAAGCAATGTAGTGCATATTCGAGACCAGACATCAAATTACAGATTAATATGGTTAATGTTGTGGAAAAATACCAATAAATGTTCTCGGAAATTCTAATTAATTACAAAATATCCAATTACTAAAATACCTATAAGTACAAAAACACTTCAACCCCTCATCTTTATTTTCACTCTTTTACAAAATATTCCCACCCACTGAATCATTTCAAATCATCTCTACAAAACTATAGGTACCTACGCAGCAGAAACAATAACCTCGAACCTTATTCTACAGCTTTACAGCCGAAAAAATATGTAAAAAAGCCCACTCGCGAAGAACTGTTCAGTCGAGTGGATTTAATTCCAAAATCCAGATTTGGCGAATTTGAATTCCAGCTACTTTGAATTTAGCTTAAGCCCGAATATATTAAGTCTTTGGATGTTAATGAACTGCGCGTTTACTAATCTGTATCAATACCCTGCATTGAAGTTTGTTTTGGGCAAAGGGTTGAATGTAAATTTTACACCAAGTGAAGCAGAAATTCGACGAAAGTGTAGTAAAGCATTTAATTAACATTGCTTCAAATATATATAGGTATATTTTTTTTTACAAAAACCATCGCATCGTGTTTTTCAACAGTCAAATTCTGGGCTCGATGAAATCATATGTGTGTGTGCGATGTGTGGAAAAGGATAAATTAGGGGAAAAAAGATATGGTTAGGTTTGATTGAAATTCCTTTCCGGATGAATAGGTATTCTTTAAAGTCGAATTTTTCCAGTGAATATTTATGCTAAATTTTCAAAGGTATCCTTCCTAGGTAAACTATCTACCAAATAAATATCTACTCGACGTAGAGTTGATTTTTTTCTTCTTTAACAAAAATTATTTCAATCCACATGACTACCTAATTAAACGACTGTTTTTAACCAAATTTTATTATAATTTTCCTACTTATTCCAATTTAAAAAACGTCTAATAGGTGGTCAACAAATGCTCATAATTATGCCCAAATTTTGAAAATTTTTAAAAAATTTCAAAAAAAATCAACAAAACTGTACTTTCAACGTTTTATGAACATCCCAATACATCACATTTCATAATTTATTTTCATAATTCAGTTTTTTTATAATAAAAAAATTTTTTATTTGAAATTTTCTGCAAATCTGGAAGAAAATTCATGCGGTAGGTAAAGGGTTAAGCTTTAAGGAATTCCTGCTACTAAAATTCAATCAAAAGAGCCCTACATTGAACAATAAAAACAAAAAGGATCTTAATCGTCTCTTAATCCACTTACCTAATGAAATCAACACGATATCGAAGTAAACCAATCCAGTTTAACCTCTTTCGCCATCGGATAAAAAATGTACTAGATTTTATGTACTTTTTCATTCGAAAGTTCAAAATACACTTAAAAGTTTTTCGTTTTCTGTACACATTCGTAAATTTGAAAACGCTTATTCCAAGATGACGTAGAGGTAGGTGCTTGGCAAAAAGTTGTGCAGTGATCGACGCAATGAAAACGTCTTTTGAGAATTGCTTTCGTTTACTTTTACCTACATAATTTATGCCAAGTTGAAAATGTTCAACATTCGAGTCATTTTATTTATTACTCGGCTGAAATCGACTATAAAGCTTCAACTTATTCGGTATAAAATCAAAAGTTTTCAAAATTTACACCGACCATAAAAATCGATATTTTTTCGTCGAAATGAAAAACAATCGTAAAATTAAAAATGCAAGAACCATCGAACAAGGTTTTTTTTATTCGTCTTGTAAATATACAGAGCTTTCAAATTACCTGGATAAACTTTGAAAAGCTCGAATAACTTAGATAAATTATAAATGTCACGAGTAATAAATTAACTATTCGAAGATAAATTAAAGATAAAAAAATCCTCAACAGGAAAATAAATTCAAAATACCTACCTAACAAAAATGCCAATTTGAAAAAATAACCCGAATTTGTGGAAAAATTTTCCAATGCATAAAAATAAAATAACGATAAATTAAGACGATAATAAATTAACTGAAATTAAATAATAAATCGCAATCAGTCCGAATCTCTATCAAATAATCACCAAAAGTTAATTTAATCACTAAAATTAGCCTTAAAAAATACATAAGTAAGTATAAATATCGTGACAAGTCAAAAATGTAAATCCAATTCGTTCGATAGATAGGTGAGTGGATTATCTCGAAGATATTTCGTCATTTTTTAAATTCTGCGATGTTAATTCGGTGGTGGTTGGTGCATTGGTGGATAATTCTTTAGTATAATACGTGACATCCGACTTACGAGTGGGTTTCATCAAATTGTCTTTTCCCGGGAAACTTTTCTCCCTGCAAGAAACCAATCTGTATGGATCTCCATTCATAATGATTGCTTCCTCCATGCATTCGTTTCCTTGGGCGTTGTTGAAAAATCGACGAGATATCACACCTCCTTCTGTAGTGCTATCGTTTAATTTCGAATCGACAGTTTGGTTATTGTCCAAGTTGGTTAAAAAAGGCGGCGGTTCATCGATAGATACGTCGGTGGCAGATTCTTCTTCCTCATTGAAACCTAATTTTCTCGAATCATCTGTTTCATTTTGGGACGTTTCGATATTGGACAGATTTACGTCGATGGAGCCTTGCGTAGTTTTTTTGGTTTCTGTTTCATTGGCCAAAATTAGTTGATCGGTTTCGAGAATTTTCTTAGGCGAGTCATCGATTTTCGTATTCACATGTTGATGCAAAGAATTGACTATATTTTTACCAATTGAAGGTGGATTGGTTACGGGATCTGTCGGTTCAGGGGTCGAGAGCAGGCCTTTGAATTCATCCCGTCCATCATCGGTATTATTTTTGGCAGAAGGTTCGTTATTTTCTTGTACCGGAATGACTTTGGAGCTGTAGAAATGCCTGCCGTAGAAACCGGCGATTAATTTATTTAATTCTGTTGCCAAAGCTTCTTGAACTTTATCCTGAAGGTCGACTTCGTTGATGTTTTGAATTCTTTGAAGTGGCGAAATCGGTGCTTTGGTTGGATTCACTTTTGTAATCTGGTTAGGTTTTACGTTTACTGGAGAGTTGGGTTTTGGTATTTCTGAAGCAGCGTTGATATTAAACAAGGTTGGTTTCAATGGTATCGGTGGCAATTCGTTTGAGTAAACTGAAGGGATATTGTTTACGATTGGGTAATATGGTCCGAAGTTACCGATTTGCAATTGAGACGAATCCAGAGGTGCGTTGTAGAATATAGGATACGCAGGTTCAACAACTACCGGATAAAAGCTCGGATCGTAGATTTGTTCTTGGTAAATCGGATAATACACCACGGTTTCGGTGGTCAATTGAGGTTTCGGAGATGTCGTCGGTGCTGGAGTAATCGGTGTATTGTTTCGGGCTTCGTTCTTGCCATATCCTGAGTCGAAAAGGCCATTGAAAAATCTTCCGGCGTAATCTGAAAAGAAACGAAAATTAATGAAATTTAAATTTTTCAAAAAAAATAGAAAAAAATCGAAATTATTTTGAAAAATTTAAATAAGATTTTTTTAAAAAACGAAGTAAAATTGAAATTTTTTCATAAAATTGCAAAATTTCTTCAAAAAATTAAAATAGAATTTAAAATTAGGATTTTTTAAAAATTGAAAATCAAGTTCGAAAATTTAATTTTAATTCATTTCAGAAAAATTGTAGGTTGGTAGGTAGGTAATAGAATTGGGTTTTTTCAAAAAACACAAATGAAGCTTAAAATTGGAATTTGCTTGCAAAATTGGGAATAAAAATTTTCTGAACAACAAAAAATGAATAAAAAAATCGAGTTTCTTTATTTCGATTAAAAAAGTTGACTCTTGAAAAAATTAAACAAGTAGAATTTTCTAATTTTTGGAAATTTTAAATGAAATTTGATTTACTTACTTAATTCAAAAAAAACGATGAAACCAAGATTTTTAAAATTGAGAAGTGAATTTTTTTAACAATCAAAGTACATAAGTAGATGTTTCTCATTTTTTTAAAAATTGAAATAAAATTTGTTTCTTTAAGCAAAAGAAAACCTCTTTTTAGAAAAATTGAGATAGGTACTTTTTTTCTGAAAAAAATTAGATGGAATTCAATTCTTTTGAAAAGTTGAAATAGGATTCAATTTTTAAAAAATTGAATAAAAATTTTGATTTTTTAAAAAATTAAAAAAAAATGGAAATTACTAAATTTAAAAATTGAACTTAATCTTCTTCTTTTTGAAAATTTTTTATTGAATTTGATTTTTTCAAAAAACAAAATGGATCTTGTAAGCATTAAAAAATTGAAATTTGTTTGCAAAATCGAAAGTTTTCTGAACAATGATGTTTTAAATTTGAAAAAATAGGATTTTTTAAAATTTAAATAGAATTTATGACCCTGCCGAAAAGAAGGGACCATGGGTAAAAAAATCGATGTCTCTCTTTTCATATGCTTGGTTCAGATTTGGCGTAATTTGGACGAAAAACGTGAAAAAAGAGACATCGATTTTTTTTTACACATGGTCCCTTCCTTCCGGCAGGGTCACATTTGCTAATTATTGAAAAATTTTCATAAAATAATTTGATTTATTCAAAAAGAGAATGAAACTGGTATTTAAAAATCGGAGTATAATTTCTTAATTTTTGAAAGATTGAAATGAAATTTGTTTTTGTTTTGAAAAAAACAAAATTGGGATTCAATACTTTAAAAAATCAAGGTAAGATTCAATTTTTTTTAAAAATGAAATCAAAATTTGGATTTTTTAAAAATAATTAAGTATTTTAAAAATTGAATTCAATTTGTTTCTGTTTGAAAATTGATATTGAATTCGATTTTTTCAAAAGAGGAAATAAAACTTTTAGGTATTTTGAAGAAGCGAAATGAAATTGGAATTTGTTTGCATGACTGAAAATGAAAATTCTGGAAAATAGTATAGAAAAAAAATAATAAAATTTGATTTTTTAGAAATTTGAATTTTTTTCAAAATGGGATTAGTAAAGTTTAATTTTAAAAATCTTTAAATATTCAGAGAAAAATTGAGAAACGTTTTCTTTGCAGGAAATGAGTTTCAGAGGATTAAACACCTAGGTATTCATATTATCTTAATTTCAGAGAAAAAATTCCACAAAATGTGACTGAATTACCATTACTTAGTCACCTACTTAAATTTTAAAAAAACAATTGCAAAACAAATGAGAAAAAAATTATATTTTTCAACATTTTAAACATAATTTGATTTTTAAATCGAAGGATGATGGATGGAGGGGATGGAGGGGAGAAGAAAGGGCTGAATCGAAGATATTTCAGCCTTCACTGCTGGTTCTTAAACTCAGATTTGCAAAATAATTCTCAAGAATTTTTATGAATGAATGAAATTTTCCTGATATTAATAATATTGCTCGGTAAAATTCATAGCAATTCAAAAATCTATTTTGATACGTCACCAAGCTCACATAAAAAAACTTTGAACACTGAATCAATGAACTGATTGAAATTTCAAGTCCAAAATTGAATATGAAGATTTAAAAAAAAAAATGTCATCGAAATTTCTGGAATCCTTGTGAAGTTTCAATTCAAGTACCTACCTATTTCAATTAATTAGGTACAGCTATTCAAAAAAAAAAAGATGTTCATCGAATCCATTTTCTAATGAATTTGTCCAAAAAAAATCGACTTGAAAAATTCACTGCTCATAGTTTTTCATATAGGTACCTACGCTTAATTTTCAGATATAGAACAAACTCATCTTCTCATATAATTATGATTTTTTTTACTTCTCGAAGTTTTTCATCATTCCTACTTCTCAAACAATTTTTAAGTAAAAAAATGGCCAAAATCAGTGAAAAATAATATTCAAAAAGCATTACAGAAAATGACACTGTGTCAGTGTCCAAAGACAAAGAACACATCCCAAATAAAGAGACCATTCCCTTGCTTTGCTCAAACATGAAAAAAATTTCCATAAAACCTCATTCCCTTCATTTCGTCACTCAAAAAATTCAATATTACAATCCACTGATATTTTTTCCCCCTCCCCCAAAAAGCACATCCTCGTGATGAATTCTTTTGTTCTTAGATTGTAAACTGCATCGAAATTACAAACTCGATATGTTTCACGTGGGAAGCAAACAAAGGGATAATTTCTCGAAAGGATAATTTCTCGAAAGAATTAGAATTATTCTAATTGAAACTCGTAACTAAATTTACTTTGTAAATTATAATTTATGATTAAAAATCAGAAGTCATTACTTCTGAATTAACTCGAGTTTTATAATTTCATAACAACGTAATATAATCACAAAGTGGAGCCGAAGTTGCGAAATGTAAGTTTTCAACGAATAAAATTATATCAACGCTGTCAGTTTATACTCTGGCATTCTTATATTTCATTATTACAAATTTATAAGAAAATTTCTAACTAAATTTACCTACTACCATTTTTAGTTAGATTATAATTTACTCATAATATTTCATCAGTCAGCCCTTTGAAACATCAAACACATCAAATTGACGTAATTGGAAAGATTTTCAAAAACTTAATTACCTATTCTCCGATATTACTCGAGAATGAAATGTAAAATCGGAAAATTCTTCGACAAGGTATTTTGTTACGATTACATTTTTACTTTTAAAAAATACAAAATCAAAATCATTGGTTATTTCAAGTCTAATTCGATCATTTTCAGCATTAGAAAATTACGATGCTTTTTTCAAGCAATAATTACGCACAAGTGAGAAATATTTCAACGACTTACCTTCATTTTGATTTTTATACGGTTGCGGGTAATAAACCGATTTGCAAAATGCTAAATCTCCAAACACAGCAAGGATAACAAATAAACCGCAAATTTTGTTCATTTTCGCTTCGAATTTCAACCTTTAACGACCGAAAGAAACACAACAACTGAAGATGTTTACCGTTCGAGCACAGTATCGAAAATATTTCACAAAATCCAGTCCGTTCACGAATATAAAAAACAATCAAATGAGTTCGTTAATGACAAAAGACGATTCGCTTCATGGCAATAACGGGTCTAAATGAACTTCTAGTCGATACCTGATCAAGGAAAGGACAGAATACTGAGAATTATTTCAATTGAGTGCTTAGAAAAACCACATTAGTACCTAAATATACCTACAGCAGAGAAGATAACTGGTTTTTAAGCCTGATTATTGCAAATAATTGTAGAAAACATCTCTCGGAGGATGTTCCAAAGTAATTCGTATGTTTTATCATGTTTTTACAAGTCTAGCTACATAGTACATGCATTACATTGTCTGAGAAAACGTAGGTATTTGATATGATTGCGTAATGAAACATTTTCCTGTTATTCAACGATTGCACTTAGAGACCTCAATTTTGCATAAGTAAATGTGTTAAATAAATTTTATAGGAGAGGAAAAAATTTGAGAAAGTAAAATGCAATATGAAGCATTAGAGCAGGTTGAAAAAAAGTAACCTGGATTGTGACAAAAATTAATAAAATGATTTTACGTGAGAAATAAAACTCCCAAAAATATTTCTAGTCCCTCTCCAGTCCAAAGTAAGGAACTTCATTGAATCACTGACCTCAAAATTGGAGACCATTTTTTTTTTTTTGCTCAAGCAGGTCGCAAATTGAAGTTTTCTTGATTTTTTCTGAAGTCAAAACACTCATTCAAAGACCTCAAAATTGAGTCAATTTTTTTTTGATGATCTAGATCACGTATGGGGAAAAATCATAGCAATACTGCCAAATGCGTTTCGATTTGTGCAATTTTCATAAAATTCAAATTGCTTACTCTACAATTTGAAAAATGAATATAAAATTTTTTGATCACTAAAATTAATTTGAATAAATTTTTCAAGGCAGGGCTGCCAACTGAGATTTTACGGAGGTTTCGTAAATCAAAAATGCAGTTAGATGACCAAAAAATTTCAAATTTACAGCTAAATTTGGAAATATTTGAGTGAGATTTGAATTCGATAAAAATCAGAAATTCCTCGAATTCGCATCTGGAATTTTTCCATCTCCTTTTATAGGGTCTAAAGTAATGTTCAATTTCGAAGTCTACTCAGAATATGTTTTTCTTTCTAATCTTTTCTATACAGCATGACACAATCCATGAAATTTAGTAGAAATACGAACACGAAAATTACTGATTGAAAATTCTTCACTAAATAGCCTGGGAAATGAGCTGGTATCGATTACACAAGCGATAAACTGCGAAAAAATAACACCAAAGTTTATAGAAAATGAAAATATTAATTTAAAAAGTATAAAATATAGACAAGAGTGACTAAATATTTGGAATTTTTTTCGATACCATTACAAATCCATACTGTATCACTGATTAGTTCTTGTATTGATTACAAATCCAACTTGTATCATTGATTAGTTCTTGAACATAAATCCAAAGATAGACGATTAAAATTCACCATTATATGTGTAACGAAATGGACGATAAAATACGATTCACGAATACAGACCAGCTCTTGACACATCACTGAAAAACATATCAAATTAGTACGCATTTCTACAGAAAATGATACGAGTTTACGAATAAAGTTACCTGTAAGGTTAAGCAGATCCTGTAGGAATAATAAATGAAATGTTTTCGCCGAATTCTCCCCATTTAGAGCGATTTATCTGAAACTGAATAACCCAGAAAATGATAGCTACTATCCAAACGACAGCACCTATGCCAGATCTTCGCCGAAGTTTCTGGATCTCTTTCTGTTCGGGAAATTCGGGTTTAATGTTAGCTTCTTCTTTGAACCAGACGTAGTTGATGGCCCATAGAACGGGTAAACATAAAAATCCGAGGTAATAGTAATATCGACATATTCTCAGCTTCTCTGGGTTATTGAGATGTGTTTTGTCCATGTTCAATGTTCACTATCTGCGAATAAACGAAGAGCAGGTAAGATGAATAGAACGAAAGATGAATCTAAACGTTGAATACTTACTTGAAAAGACTAATTATTAAATTCAAAACTTATTATTATGCATTTTCAATCATTTTATCGTAATTTTTCCTAAAAAATTCAAAAATTTGATAAAAATAATGTAAATAAAAAAATTTTATGGACTTTTTCATGCAACATTACTGTTTAAAGCACCCCTGGTGAGCAAAAAATTAACTATAGTTTTACCTACTCAAATTCGCATTAAATAGGTATGATTTTAGCACTTCTATACAGCTAAATTGGTACCAACTAAATTATTCTAGCCAGGCAGCCTAATTCCAAATCCAAAGTCAACAAAATTTTTTTTACGACTAAAATTTTTTTTAAAAGTTCTTGAATTTGGTGAAAAATTTTGCTTTGTACTTTCTAATTTCATCATTGTAAAAATGTTTTCGCAAATTTTATAAAAGTTTTAAGAATTTTGTTACCGTTCTCAAGAATCCTAATCCTTGACGAACTTTTCCGTGGTCGTGGTGTCGTAGAACGAGGTACAGTTAAATTTTGTTTCACTTCATTTTCTGTCGTTCTGATCATGTTACACCAGAAAGTAAATTTAATGCTTCTTTACTAACACTAAAAGGTACAAAACTTCGCTTTACATCTACTACTTTAAATCATCTAACATTACACAATTCATTATTGTATCGTTTTTTCAGATCCAATGGTTTTTGGTGTTGTCGAAAAAACTTTCATTGGATATGGAGTCGTGATCGTTGCCGGCGCATTAGCATTTGTAGGAGCTCGTATAAAAATTTATAAAAACAGAGATGAGACAATACAGACTCGTTCACGAATAACTGAATTAATAGAATCAAGTCGCGAGTACGAGACATTCTATCCTCACTATACAGAAGAAGCTAAAAAGAAATTCTATCAAGAATTAGAAGAGAAGAAAAAATCTTCCAAAGAATAAATAATAATAATGGATGCTTCTAAAATGCAACTCGTTCAAGATCTTGAGATCGAAATGATGGCAGATATGTATAACCGTATGACGGCTGCCTGTCATAAAAAATGCATACCTCCTAAGTATAAAGAATCCGAGCTAGGAAAAGGCGAATCGGTTTGTTTGGATCGTTGCGTCGCCAAATATCTAGAAATACACGAACAAATCGGTAAAAAACTCACGCAGATGTCAATGCAGGACGAAGATTTCATGAAACGATTGCAGGCTGAGCAAAAGAAATAATTTTATGATATTATTAGTTTCTGGGCGTTTTATACTGCGTACCAATGTAGTGTGTTTATTTTTCCATAAAGGTGTTTTAGTTTTAAATATAAGTGACATTTCATGCAGTCTGATTGTTGTTCTGTTTCCTATATTTTGGAATGTTATGAACGGTGTGTTACAATAAAATCGTAAATTAATGTAGAGATTTTTTTGCAACATCTGAAGTAGTAGTTTGAAAAAATACTGAATGTAGATTTGATATTCTACTCAAAAAAAAAAAGATATTGTAATTCTCACGTTTGCAATTATTTTAAAAAGAGTATTGTAAAAAATTATTGTTTTATATTCTTCGAACGAAGGAAGATCTTTCAAGACAATATTTTCTACAGAAGCATTCGTTACTGGCAAATAAAAATAGTAATTTTGCAAATCTACATCTACGTGACGCTTTATTGAAAATTTATTAATAAACGATACATAATACAGGTAACGTGAAATAGGAAATCGTTTTATTTTTCTAGAGGCGTAACATAACAATGTTTTATCCCAACTTTAGGTCTTAAAAGCGTGAAATGAATATTAAAGAATCGTTTAAAAAGAACACCAGATAAGATTCTAGTATAATTCGTAACAGCATTATATTTCAGAAGCAATAACCGTAATAGATGATTTGTGAGATAATTTAACCATCGGGAAATTTATTAACTGCTTTTACCAACTCGATTTTATGCATTGCGTGAGAAAAATATTTACGAATTGGAAACGAGTCTCCCATGTGTGAGTGTTTAAAGTGTATCGAGCTTAAGGTTGTTTTATTTTAATCGATTGCAACGTTATTGAGTACTCTTTCGCTCTTTCTATCATTATTTTTCACAAAAAGTTGAAGTATTTTTGTCAAATAAGAGTGAAAGATTGAATATTGAACAGGATTTGAAAATTTTCTTCAACTTGAAAAATTCAAAAAATTTCGTGTTTCCGCCCGGGATCGAACCGGGGACCTTCCGCGTGTTAGGCGGATGTGATAACCACTACACCACGGAAACAACTGCTGAAAGTGGGCATTTTCACAAGCCTTTATTGGATGGGAGCATTTAACTCGATTTTTCATCAAAAAAATAAAATGTATAAAGGAGCAATATTATGCTCATTTTTTTTCGCGATGTTGAGAGATTGGTTCAAAATTCTGATTCAATCAATAAAAAATAAAATTTTATTGTTTCCGCCCGGGATCGAACCGGGGACCTTCCGCGTGTTAGGCGGATGTGATAACCACTACACCACGGAAACAACTTGACGAACGGCCAATTTTTTGCGAATTCTGGAATCATTTTTGCTTAATTAGATCAATCTACTAGATAGGGAGGTATTGGGAAAAAGTTCAAATGCTAAACATTAATGTGATTTTATAAATTGAAAAGCGAAAATTCTATCGAAGAGAAGGCAGTTGAATATAAAAAAATTATGGCAAAAGTTGAAATGTCGAAATTCCCCCTCCCCATCACATATTTACCCCTTCACCACGAAATCAAAAGATGTAGCCAAGGCCAAGAGTTCCAAAAATGAAGAAAAATCAAAAATATTTTTTCAAAAATGGTCTTGATGGTTCTTGGTATGAATAGGTACTTAATCTTTTATCATCTAAGAAATGAAATATTGATGTATGTATATTTTTTCATGTTCTAAAAAAATTACATTTTTTCCCACGTTTTTTTCCGATTACATAGGTACCTAGTACCTACTAGTAGAAAATCGGAGGAAAAATATTAAAAATTCCCTGAGTGATGTGGGTTAAGAATAAAATCATCAGGAGAGATACGCGAAAATTGTGTAGGTAAGTATGAAAAATTTCAAAACAACCAGAGATGCTTAAAAATGAAAATTTACCTACCTTTCTGATTCCTTCTTGAACCTTCTCCCTGTGAGTCAAAAATTCAACCACGTTCAAAAAATTTCAAAACCGGCGAAAAAATGGATTTTTTGAAAATCGCCTACAGAGGACGTTAAAAAATTCCCATCCATTTTTCACCCAAACTCAAACTTCATTTTCAAAGATCATCGGAACTCTAAAGGCACTTCCATTTTTGATGGAAAACCAATAAAATTGAAAATATTAGTCTTTAAACGAATTTACCATTAAAATTACAAGATTACTCTCGTGTTAAAATCATATGCGGCAACTCCACCCCCCCCCCCCCTCATTTTAGCACTCTTCTAAATTGGCGAATAATTAGGAAGATCGCTGCTGATTATTTTCATGAAATAAATATTGTTCAAAATAAAATTATTATTTTTGAGAATTTTTTCCATTTTTTGAGCGTTTGATAAATTTGAAAAACTGATTATTTTAGTGAACAGCGACCTTTGAAAAAATGAAAAAAGGTGTCAAAAGTATCCTTAGGTAAAAAAAAAACCTATACCTACACCTACATTTACTTCCAAAATTTTAATTTTATTCAGTTTCGGGCCATAAAAATATTATAAATTTGCAAAATTCAGTTTTAATGGGGGGGGGGGGGGGTGTCAGAAAAAATTTAGAACTTCAGAAATTTCAACTCAGAATTTTTCGTTTTTTTTTCAATTTTTTACTTCGTTTCCGGAGGAGTAGGGGTAGGTAGAGGTAAAGTTCTCAATACCTACCTAAATTAATTTTGGCGAAGATTTTTAAAAGTGAAAAAGTTAGATTCAAAAATGAGAAATTTCAATCAACAAAATTAAGCTCTGGAGGAGATGAAAAGATGAATTTCAGGGATTCAAAACTAAGCTTGCTTCAAACAGACAAGTAAATAAAAATTTTTAAAAAAATCAGCTTTCGAGAAAATTATAGGACAATTTTTAAAAATTCAAAATTAAAGTTCAAAAAGAATAGTAAGTACGAGAATTTCCAATCACAAAAATTCAATAACAAAAATAAGGGAGGGGAAGAGAGAAGAAGGGGAGGTTAGAATAGAATTTTTAATGTTGAAAATTTAGCTCTGGAGATCAATTTTGGGCTTCAATTTTTAACAAATATCTTTTTTGTAACTTTTTCAAGGTGTTTTCTTCGTTCGGTACAAGGAGTACCCAAATCAACTCTGGGAAACAGTTCTCGAGAAATTTTAAAATTGCAAAATTCAGAATTTTTGATTCTTAAAAGAAATTTATTAATTATTTAAATTCAGCTCTATAGAGGGATTTGCCCGAAATTATCTAATTTACAGCCAGCTTTATAAATTGATGCGCCGCCCGAAAAAAAAAAAACTCAGAAAAGTGAAAAAAAATTATATCATTCATAAAAAAATTCTTAGTTCAAATGGGAGTTGAAAAATTAAAATCAACGTTAGTACTCGTATTATTTACTGCTCTTGTCTTTTTGATGTCATCTCAGTGCTCACAATTTTTTTAAAATTACTCCTTCGTCTTTCTTTCAATGATTTTAGGAAAATTTTCAATTTTTTCAAGCCTCTTAAATTTCGAATTTACGTAAAAATCCACTCAGAACCAAAGCAGAAAAAAATTTACTGCTAAGTTGTTCGAAACAATTTTATTAGCCCATCACATTTTTTTGTGAGCAATATTTTCTAAATACGAATTTACCCCTTCCATCCAAAGTATCGGCAAGCCTTCACACGTATCTCCATTTGAATTGCGCAGTTAGCAGGAAAAATATTCAGAATCTCAACGAACCGCTCGTACATCGAATTCAAGTCCTAATCGGTTCCAACGAAAAAGAAAAACGGTTACATTTTTTTTCTAATCCCTCAAGATTTATATTTTTCATTTTCTCCGCACTTTTTTTTTTAAATTAAGAAGATCGTGACCGTGTAAATTGATGGAAATCTTAACAAGTTATTCTTTGTTTACGTGCTTGGATCAACATTTTTCTGGCGCTTTCGTAATTACACCAGCATTAAGAAAATAAACGAAGTGGAGACATTTTTCAAAATGAAGTCGAGTAGGACCGCTTCAAAGCCTGACTAAAGAAAATGAACAGGACCCGTTCCTTTTTTTTTTACGATTCTACTTAATCCCGCACTTAATTTCTGCTCTTAATATTTTGCATATTTTTCCCTCGGTATATACGATCATCAATATCTAATCCTTCTTATAGCAGTCTTTTTTTCTACCATTTTTCGTCTCAACATCATTATCATTTTCTTCTTCCACTCGGTGCGCTTTTTTTCTCGACGCCAATCTAAAATACATAAATTAACAATTAAAAATTTAACGTCAAAAGCTCTCGCATAACGATTTTATGAAAAATATCGTAATCCTGACCTCTCTCATTGTATCATTTTTTTTTTCGCAACTTTCCTTTTTTATAATTGATCCCAGAGATTTTCTGGTTCACATTTTAAAGCTCAACTTTGTAAATCTCTTGTTAATATTTTTCTTCGTATTTTCCATCACAAAAGAACCTTAAAGCGCTTTCTTTTTATAATTAGAAGCGTGACTCTATTTTTCATGGCAGATCATATTTTTAAAAGCGAAAAAAGGGCTTAAATACTCCATTAAAGTAGAGGAATTCTGCGCTTTCTTCTACCTCGACGAATTTGCCACCCGCTCATCCCGTCGCCAATTAAGTTCACGTAATTTAGGGTTTCTCAAAGCTATTCTACGGTGAGTTATCGTTTGACATATTTAGTGGAAGGTACCGGAGTTCTAATGTGTGTAGGTTATCTTTTTTCTACGTAAGAGGTATTGTGTGCTGGCGCAGTATAGTGAGATTGAACTCGTTATTGGAAAGTGTTTTTAAAGGTGAAATTGATCGTGGATACCTCACTTTTAATTATAGATACATGCATCAAAGCTCAATACCTAATAATTTTTTTTTCGATGCTTTAGAAGAATACCTATCTTCCTTTTCTAAAAAAATCTGAAACAGAAAATAAGATGAAATTAAACTTATCTATGTACAATGAATTTTCTCGGGTTTCTCAAATCCCTGCCCAATCTTGAAAAAAGAAAAACAATACTAGAACATTTTTAATTTTTTCGTAATTTTTTAAAAAATTGAAAATTATTTTTAAAAAATAACAATCATACTTTCGTAATTTTGATGCCTCAGTCTCTGAAATAACCCAAAATTGAAAGTTTTCTGATTTCAATAAATATGAAAAAAAATATTCATTAAATCTAAAAATTGACACAATAATCAGGTGTCAAGGTGATTTAAAATGTTAATCCCAATTTTAGAAAAATTATTCAAACTTTTGTACTGAGCCAACCAATAAAACGAAATATGTTCTTAGGAACTTACCTACTTGCATTCGGTGCCTTAAACCCATTGCAATTTCATCAAAAAACACAAAATTGTTAACTAGCTGCTTACAATAATTTTTGCTAAAAAAGTAAAAATTATCACATTTTTTGATAACAAAATAGTATAATCGTATTTTTGACAAGAAATTTGTTGTATTTTTGATAAAAATTTGGTACCATTTTCTGGTAAAATTACTTTTTTTCAGTAACATTACCATTTTCCGGTAAAATTATCATTTTCCAGTAAAATTATCATTTTCCGGTAAAATTATCATTTTCCGGTAAAATTATCATTTTCCGGTAAAATTATCATTTTCCGGTAAAATTATCATTTTCCGGTAAAATTATCATTTTCCGGTAAAATTATCATTTCCCCATAAAATTATCATTTCCCCATAAAATTATCATTTCCCTGTAAATTAATCATTTCCCCGTAAATTAATCATTTCCCCGTAAATTAATCATTTCCCCGTAAATTAATCATTTTCCCCGTAAAATTATCATTTTCCAGTAAAATTCCCATTTTCCGGTAAAATTATCATTTCCCCGCAAAATTTTCATTTTCCAGTTAGCTTACCATTTTCTGGTGAAATTGATGTTTTTCAGTAACATTACCAAAAATTACCATTTTCCGGTAAAATTCCCATTTTCCGGTAAATTCCCATTTCCAGCCAAATTCCCATTTTCCAGTAAAATTTCCATTTTCCGGTAAAATTCTCATTTTCCAGTAAAATTCCCATTTTCCGGTAAAATTCCCATTTTCCGGTAAATTCCCATTTTCCGGTAAATTCCCATTTTCCAGCAAAATTCCCATTTTCCGGTAAAATTTCCATTTTCTGGTAAAATTCTCATTTTTCAGTAAAATTCCCATTTTCCGGTAAAATTATAATTTTCCGGTAAAATTCCCATTCTCTGGTCAAGTTCCTATTTTTCAGTAATTTCCCAGTTTCCAGGAAAATTACAATTATCCGGTAAAATTTTCATTTTCAGGTAAAGTTACCATTTTCTAGTGAAATTTCCATCTTCTTCTTAAAATCATCATCTTCTGGTAAAATTACCATTTTCTGGTCAAATTACCATTTTTTGGTAAAATTACCATTTTCCAGTAAAATTATCATTTCCCCGCAAAATTTTCATTTTCCGGTTAGCTTACCATTTTCTGGTGAAATTGCTGTTTTTCAGTAACATTACCAAAAATTCCCATTTTCCGGTAAAATTACCATTTTCCGGTAAAATTCCCATTTTCCGGTAAATTCCCATTTTCCAGTAAAATTCCCATTTTCCAGTAAAATTCCCATTTTCCGGTAAAATTCTCATTTTCCAGTAAAATACCCATTTTCCGGTAAAATTATAATTTTTCGGTAAAATTCCCATTCTCTGGTCAAGTTCCTATTTTTCAGTAATTTCCCAGTTTCCAGGAAAATTACAATTATCCGGTAAAATTTTCATTTTCCGGTAAAGTTACCATTTTCTGGTGAAATTTCCATTTTCTTCTTAAAATCATCATCTTCTGGTAAAATTACCATTTTCTGGTCAAATTACCATTTTCTGGTCAAATTACCATTTTTTGGTAAAATTACCATTTTTTGGTAAAATTACCATTTTCCGGTAAAATTACCATTTTCCAGTAAAATTACAATTTTCCTGTAAATTTCAATTTTCTTGTAAATTACCATTTTCCTGTAAAATTACCATCTTCCGGTAAGATTACCATCTTCCGGTAAGATTACCATCTTCCGGTAAGATTACCATCTTCCGGTAAGATTACCATCTTCCGGTAAAATCACCATGGTAAAATTACAAAATTGATTACCATTCTCCAAGAATTACAATTTTCTGGTAAGATTGACATTGTCTGGTAAAATTACAAGCGTTCTGTAAGATTTTTCCTTGGTATCGTTTTGTTTGTTTGTTTGTTTTGTTTTTTTTTGGTAAAAATGACCGTGGTTTTGATAAAAACTCATATTGAGGTTCCTATTCTGTCAAAATTACCGATTTTTTGTAAAAATTATCAAATTTTTTTTGTAAAAGTTTACCTTTTTTTTAAATGATTTTTTGATTTTATTCTTTTTTTTTGTTACAGATTTAGTTATCTGAATGGAAAAAATTCAAAAATCATTCAACTCTCATGTACTTACTTACTTAATACCTACTTATTTTGATCTCAGAAAAAAGTTCTCACAAAAACGAACTCAAATACTTTTTTTTTCGCTATATCAACATTGATCTCGAAAAATACCTCTTTTTCGATTGGAAAAGCTCCGCTATCCGATATTTCTTGGAAAAAGAATTCATTTCACTGATTTATTTTCCATTAAATGATTCCGATGAAAGTTTGAGAAGCCACAATGTAACGACTTTAAGGTCTTTTTTCATTCCTTTATTATTATCACAACAACCCCGGTATAAGGTTGATATTCGGTTTGTATTTTCTTTTTCTTATTCAAAAAGATTTTTTATAAGCGGATTTACGTATATTTAAAATATCGTCAAGGTAGAAACCTCTGTCTGCCTGGCTTTTATTGAAATGACTAATGAGTTATTTTTCAAGTCAGCTTCGTTCCATCTATTAAAAAACTTTCAATTTTAAAGCCGATTGTTCAAAAATTTTCTTATTAAATATTTTTAAAGCGAACTTTGATACGTAATCCGGATTAATTTGTTATCTCCATTTAAATACTTTTTAATCACTATTTAAGAAGAACAAAAGAGACGAAAATTAAATTAACAAATGTAAGGCATACTTTAATAACCTAAATCTACTTTCATTATTGAGAAAAACTCGAGAAAAAATCCTTTAGCTCTTTGACGATGAAATTCCCTTTGAAAAAGAAGCAATTACGTAATGATGAAAATCTTTCAATAAAGGTCAACTCTTTAGATTATAACTTCTGCACCATATTTCCGTTATTGAAAAGGTATAAAAGAGACACCAACGATCTGCACCGTGCCAAGCTTTCCGGCAATTAAAAAATTTACTCCAACTTTATCCACAGCACATATTCGTTCTACGTAGTTATTGTTTTTACGATACGGATACGTTTGAAAATAATTATCCGATCATTTGGCCCGAAACTAACGAAATAAAACGAAATTACTATAATTTCTTACGATTCTTTTGCTTTCTCAAGAGCATCAGGAATACTACTCTACGTCTAATGCTATTTAATCCTACCCGTTAAGGGACAACCCTTTATTGTAACGATAGGGGTTTTCTTAAATTTTAAGAAGAATTATAAAACTCGCCGTAGCCTAATTTTAAAACGACCATTTTTCCGAGGGGCTCTTTCATTTAGATTTTGCCTAATCCCTGGAAACGGATAACATTTTAATTTCTTGGTTGACTCGTGCTGAACACAGACGTACTTCGGGATACGAGCATTTCTTTTATTCGCCTCGAATTCGGAGGGATTTTTTCATTTGATCCACCATTTAACTGAGTTTTGTATAATGGAAGAGTTGGCGGATTTTTTTCTTAATGAAAAGTTTATTCTGATTTAAAGGGTCTGGGATGCAGCTAAAATAAACATTTTTTTCCCCGAGTAGGTTTAAATAATGAAATTGAAAATTGAAAAAATTAAATGCGCTGCGGTGACGGGAGTTTCCTTCTAAGGAGAGATTAGACAATTTATATAGCTTGATTGTGTTTTTTTTTGAGTCGGATGGGTTGTAGAATCGACGAATATACGGTGTTGAGTATTTTTTGTTGGAACAGGTTTTTTAGGTTTCGACGAAAAAAAAAAAAAAAAAAAAATACCTACATGCCCAACTCATTCAGCAGAAATTTTTCAGATGGACGTAGAGGATTTATCTCGCTAATGAGGAAAAATACCAAATGTTCGAATACTCTTAATTTTGAAATTTTTTCAATCAGTTTATTTTCAGTCAAAGCTTTATTGAATTCTCGAATTTCTTTAATGCAATGAAAATATTGCTTTTGTAATTGGGAAGGAAGGAAGGAGGGAGGGAGAGAGGAGGTGAAGGATTTACTCAAAAACTTGAGTTAAAAGTCGTATTTTTTAAAATAACTAGTTTAATTTTTTCTTCAAGGTAAATTATTTTTTATTGATGGTTTTTTGTTTTTGCCTTTTTTATTCAAAAAAAAATTCATTTTCAATAAGATGTAGATTTTCGACAAATTACAATATGATATTAACAGCTTTTTTGAATAGGTAAGTAAGTACCTACTTTTTTCGAAAAATGGTTTCAGTTTTTCATTTTTTCATTTTTTTTTGTTTTTTGAATGAAAAAAATACTTAGATTTAATTTAATTTATCTAATAGTAAGTATAGATACTAAAATGTTTTTAACCATAATTTTTTAAAAATTCATCCTAAAAAAATTTTCAACATTGATTTGAAAATATTCAAATTCATATTTCTGGGAATTTTTTCCAATTCAAAAACTTATTCTATAATTTAAATATATTCTTTACTTTTGTAAAAAAAAATTACAACTTTTTTTTTCAAAATGTCTTTTGACTAAATAATTGGACGAAATTTTTCAGAACCTGGAATTGAAGGAGAAAAGAGGAAATGATCAAAATTGGAGAAACTTTGAAAAAATTTAGGTTTGAAATAATTTTATTTTTTAAAATTAGAAACTGGATACGATCTCGAAAAAAATTTACAATCAAAATGATTGAAGAAATTTGATTTGCAAAAGAGGCTACCTCGTTTTAGTATGGAATTTAATTAAAGTTATATATGTACCTATCTATTTTTCTGGATTGGTTTTACCAAAAATTGGTAGGTACCTTTGAAAAATCTCGATATCTAGAAAAATCAACGGGAGTCTAATTTTCCTAAATTCCCTCAGAAAATCGCCTCTGTAGGTTTCTTCATATTTTTTCTTACAGATTTGTATTTACACGAATGAATTTTATGAGGAATTTTCTGAAATTGACTCGTTTTTTTTGACTGCTGATAATTTGATTTTTATGAAAATTATTCAATTTTTTTTTAAAAAGAATACTTACTTATTTTTATATTTTGAGTTTCATTTTAAATATTGATAAATAGATTTTTCTAGTTCAATATTCGAAACAAAAATTACCTATGTTTATTTTTTGGCTATATTTTTTTGACATTTATTTGTTTTACCGTTTTTTTTTTGAAATTAATTTGTTTTTTAGCCATTGTTTTCCTAAAATTACCTACTTTTTTGTCATATTTGTTAAAAACGTAGTACTTACCGCTTAGAATAATTTTTGGTTCTTTTCGGAGAATTTATTTTTTTTTTTTGAAATCCAAGTACCTTAAGTACTTATATAGTTTCTTTTTGTATTTCTTTTTTCCAAAAAATCATTTTTTTTGCTTTTTATGAGCATAACTTGATTCTTCAAGAATTGGTTTCTATGAAAATTTTAAAAATATTTTTCTTGATGCAGTTTGTCTTTTTCTTCTACTTATAAGTTTAGTAATCTTGCGGTTTTTTTCTACTGTTGAAGGATTTGTTTTTTTTGTTTGATTTTAACATACCTACGTGGATTTTCCATAAGTACCTATATTTTTTTAAGGGGAATGTATTTCTAAAAAAGCTTGTTTTTTTTGAAATTTTTTTCAAAAATGATTTTTTTTTGGTTTGTTTGAATTTTACCTAAAACTGGTGCAATATTTTTTTTACTGAAAAGGTCATGTTTATTTTGTTCAATGAAATTTTTCTTATGTAAATGCCTTAATTTTTTTTTTAGATTGTTCTGAATACAGTCGTTTCTGGGGAAGGGGGAAAAGAGCGATCTAAAAATTGTTCAGTTTTTGGAAATTTTCTTTGGAATTGCATCAGGGGCGGCAACTTGGATTTATCTCGTGTACAGCAAACAGAAAATTTCAACATTCAAAGGATGAAGGGGGTCCCCCAGTCCCCACGTCAATACCTTTTATCTACCATTTTCTTGTGTACAGCATGCTGTACATAGAATTTGCCCGTGTACAGCATGCGCAGCACCGCTGGGGTATAGATGCCGCCAATAAATTGCATTACTTACCTAGGAACGTTGATTTTTTTAGAATTTTTTTTTTGAAACTGCGGTATTATAATTTTTTTGTACCGAAATTAAATTTTTAAAACACATTTTTTTTCAATTTAATAGTTTTTTTTCCTATTTTTATTTTTCTAAATCATTCGTTTTCTTCGTTTATTTTGAGCATAATTTTTTTGGGGTTCTGCAAGTAATTTTCATTAGGTATAATTATATTTTTTTTATTGACCATAGAGAATTGAGCAAAAAATAATAGGTAAGAAAATGGCATACCTTTTGAAGAAATTTTTCAAAACAATGGGATTTTTTAAATGTCAAATCCAAGACTTATGCACGTAACTAAGGCTGAAACTTTTTTTCAAAAAAATTGAGTACCTCCGTATGTAAGCCTGGATATGGAAATCATTCGGGAATCAGGAATTAGTTTTTGAGATGTGGTTTCCCCTTCATTCTACTCCTTTTGTAAGGTCCAAAATCAGTGTAACTCAAAAACTAATTTTTGGGAGAGAAAATTTTTAATTTTGATACCTTTTTTTGAGGTAATCATATTGGAAAATTAAATATAAAAAAAAATATTGTAAGTAGCTACACTTAAAATTTAAAAATTGATTTCTTTTGACTCTTGAAAAAAGAGCAAATATTGCGGATTTCATGAATATTGGTAGGGATACCTACCTACCTACCTACCTACCTACCTAAGTAAAAAGACATTTGATGAAATAAAATGAAATTTCATTTTCATTTTTCTTTATGAATTTTTTCTGGCTTCGATTATTTTTTAATCTGTAAATTTGTAAACTATACATAGGTGTGTAATTATGCATGGCAGTTTGCTTCGTCATTCATTCTGCTACAAAATACACCCACGTTAAAGTATGGATCCTCTACGAGTTAATTCCGAATAAAAGTTATGCTTTTTTTTGAAAAGTGCAACGTTCAAACAAGTACCGACACCGGAGAGACAAGAAATATCAAAACTTCTACACGACGCCGAACCTAACAATCATCTATTTCCGGTACATCGTAGGTGCTTTGCATTGACTTGCAAATTTTCACAAAGCCTTTTTGACACTTGCTGTGAAATAGTTCGCTACATACAGCGAGTACTCGGGTAAAAGCACGAGTGAAAATGTAGCCAAGGATGAGGAGAAAAAAACTTGAAACAACACTCTTTTTCCTTGAGAACACTTTAAAATTTCACCCGGATAATGCATTTAGCTGGGGATAATCAAAAGTTATTGCAGGGATGATGAATAGAGGAAGCCTTTAATCTAGTAAAGAGGCGATCCTTACTAAAAGCCTATACCCGTCGAGTAATTGAGTCATAAGTGCCTTTGATTAATTTCGTTTTGAAGTACGCGACATGCTTAAGCAATGAAACAAAAGCTTCAGGCCTTTGAACGAGCTACCGAATAAACGCGAGCCGCGCGTATCTGGGCAAAAGCTATACGAAGATTTAAACGAATTATTCGAAGGCTTTTGATTTGTCTTGAGTGATACTTATGATAAAGGATCTTTATCTTTTTCTATTTAAGAGTTTCGCGCCAAAATGTCGTCGCTCTTTTTAGTATTCCTCGTATACAGGTTGTGTGACGATATTTTTCTTTGTGAAAATCCGCCTCGTATGTTCGATGATGGCAACTTTTGTACTTTGAGGCTTTAACGCCCTGTAAACGCTTTGTAAACATTTTATCGAACAATGTGAAGGATTTAGTCGTCGTGAGCGTTTGTGGAATTATCCTATAGTATTATTCGGAATGGAAAAATTGAATTAACGAGGTCAATTTTTTTTCTAGAATTGGATACCAAGGCGTGGAAAAATGGGGATATATTTTTTTCTTGAGAAAAAAATCAAGTCAAGTCATCAGTGGTCAATATATTTTTTTCAATATTTTATAACCAATTTTTTTCGATTGGTCATTTTTTTGAAAACTGATTCTCATTAAAAAGAAATTAGTTCTCTTTTTTATTCGAAGTACATAATTATAAAGTTCAAATTAATTGGTAGAAAACTATAGATTTTTTTGATTTTTTTTGAGGTATAGAAATTGGCAGATAAAGAGTCGACTCCGCAGTTGGAGTCAAACTGATTCTAATTACCCCTGATCAGCAATTGCTTTGGAGTCAAGATGATATTTTGACTCCGAAGTTGAAGTAGAATCAGGAGGCAAGACCTGAAATCAACTATGGAGTCAAAGTGAAGCCAGCCAGAATTCAGTTGTGAGTTGAGTTTGACTCCGGGAGTCAGGTCGAAATCAGGAGTCAATTTTTTTTGTTGATTCTCATTCTCTGAAGCTTGGAGTATCAAGTGATTGGCTTAAGAATTTCAGTGATTATCACCTTTGACACCCTTAAAACAGATTAGAACTTGTATAAATATATGTGTGACCCTGCCGGAAAGAAGGGACCTTGTGTAAAAAAAATATATGCCTGTTTTTTCGTTTTTTGTCCAAATTACATATACCTATCGTACCAAATCTTATAATCTAACACGTACCTAAAAATAGACATAGATTTTTTTTTACACATGGTCCCTTCTTTCCGGCAGGGTCACATATGTAAATGTATTAATTTTTTCTTTAAAATTGTACCCAATTTCAAAATATTTTCAACTTCAATCTTTTAGTTTATTTTTAAATTTTATTTTTTTACAGTTTTTAATTTTCTTTTACATTTTTTTACCAACCTAAAAATATGGAAAAAGGTGCTTTTCCAGGTAAAGTTCAAAAATAACCCCAGGCCCAAATCGGCCAAAAGACACGAAAAATATCATTCATGGTCCAAAACATCCCCAAAAAATTTTGACCTCCTCAAAGGTCAAAGATAAGATATAACATTTTTTTCGTCAATCAGATTAAATTTTTTACAAGACCATGTGATAATTTTGAAATTTCAAAAATTCGTCGAAATTCAAGAACTGCACTTCAGCTTTTGAAATGTTGGAAATAATATGTAAGAACTTTCAATTCATTCATATTTTGGCTCAAAACTTAACTTCGAGATAAAATAGGTACCTACCTTTCTAGTTACCTAACTAAGTACAAAAAATAATTGAAAAATGTGTTTTTTTTTGGTTTTGATTCTTTTTTCAAACCATGCTGCACCCAATTTCGTAATCCAAAAAAATATTGTGATGCATGATCGCTCAAAAAAATGAATAAAATTTCCAGTTGCGGTTCTTCCCCTCATTTTTTTGAACATTTCAACATGCAAAATTTTTTGAAAAATATGAGCCTAAAATTTTCAAAAAAATTTATTTGTACTATATACCTAATCTGTGAAAATTAAAAAAAAATCAACTGCCATGTTGAATTTTCGACATTGCGAGTGCGATAATTTCGGAAGGGGTAAATTAAGGAGGTCCAATTTTTTGGGATGTTTCAGACTATGAGTGCGTAACATATTGGACACTTTTGACCGATTTTGGGTTAAAGGACGTTTTTGATCTTTATCTCAGGAAAGACTCTTTTTTGAAAAATATTATTAATTTTATTTAAAAAATTCAAAGTTGAAAAAAATTTCAGAAATTATTTTTTAAAGGAAAAAATTGTAAAGGGTGAAAATAAATTGAGAAATAATTCTCAAGATATTGGAAAAAATATTCTAATTGAAAGAAATAATATTAGAAAATATGAAGTTAATTTTTTAAAAGAAATCAATGATGAAAAATTTTTCACTGCAAAATAATTTTCAAGCGTAATTTTCCAAAAAAAATCTCGAAAATTTTCCAACTTTTATCAACTTTACTTATTATTTTTACTTAATTTTTTTTTCATATACTTACTTACTTAATTTTAATTTTTTTCCTTACTTCATTTTTTAAAAAAAATTCAACTTCATGTTTTTCAAAATTTCTTAATTGAAAGAAATGTTCTTCAGGGTAAAAACCTTCCTTGAATCATTATTATGGAAATGTTCAAATGCTTACTTTAGAGATATGTATGAAGCAATAAAAACAAAAAATTTTCAACTTTTAATTGAACAATCAATGCATAGATACCTATAAGTAATTTTTTTTTCAATTTTTTCAATAATTTAAAATATTCCTCGCAATTTTTTCTTGTATTTTATAATAAATTTTATTTCTTGTCAAAATATTTCCCCCTCGTATAACTTTTTATCAAAATATCATTTCGTTTTACCTTTTTAATTTTGTTCTATTTCTCGACATTTTTAAAAACTTTTTAAATTTTTTTTTCTAATTTTTTCAACATTATTAAATACTTTCATGTTTTTAACAAAATGTTTTTCTATTCTAAAAAAATGTCATTTTTCAAAATTGGAAAAATACTGAAAAATTTGAATTTAAAAAAATTTACAACTGAAAAAATTTAAAAATAGTATAAAATTTCAAAAAAATCGAGCTTGGAATAAATTGGCAAAATTAACTGAGAGTTCGTTTTTTTGATATCATCAAAAAATATCCCATAAATAATATTAAAATTAAAAAATACGAACCTGAAATGAAACTTCTCGTTAATTTTTTTCAAATCCATATAGCAAATAAGAAGCCAAGTTATTAGGTACTTTATCGAAGTAAAATTATTTCAAAACAATTGGAACAACTCATTGAAGTATCAAAGGTCCTCCAAATTGGAAAAACAAATAAGCCAAATCATAGATTTCGACACAACTCTCGATTTTCAGATAAGTTATCTCGAAACTTCCAAAAAGACAAAATCTTCTTATCTGTAACACAATACGACGATTCAATCATACAGGATAGCGGCCTTAGACGATATTAATAGCTCAGCTTTAGATATTTCGATCATCCGGTATCGTTTTATTTTTTAACATTACAATTTTGAAAATTGACAAGATCGCTTGACCAAGGCAGTATTACATCGTATTAAAACCGGAAAGTAACCCTCTTCGAGATGATTTACCGTAGTTCGATCGTAAAAATAATTCTTTTAGTTCGAAACGTCAAGTCTGTAGGGATTATTGCCATAACGGATCAGTCAAGACGATAGATAAGACGTCGTCAGTGGGGGGAGGTTATTTTGATCCCTTAAGCTTAGTTCTCAGATAAAGATAATCCGCTTATTACTTGACTAGTCCCGTACACGAGCTAGGCCCGGTTTAATTTAGAGAAGGGTTGAAGGAGTGGTACGATTTAGCAAAATGCTTAGAAATCTACTATGTCGTAGAAAAGCAACTCATCATTTAAGATACTCGATGTTTTTAGTATCGGTCCTTATGTTTGACTATGACGAAATTCTCGTGTTTTATTTTCGCAATAGAGCAAGTCTGGTGAAAAGTTGAAGTATCGAATCGTCATTTTTGGCGAGTAAACGTAACGTTGGATACTCAACGTGATTTCTTGAAAACTTTTTTTTTTTTTTCAAAAAAATCAATTAATAAGTACACGAGAGTATAAAAAGTAATAAAATAATTTTAGAAAATCCAAACTTCTATCGAGAAATATTCTTTCACTGCCCAATCCAAGGCAAAATATAAAAAGGTGGTATTTTATCATCATCAAAAAGCTGATATTTCGATATAAATCGACACCCTAGTTTTATAGAAATTAAGAAATTCTCTAAAACATCTTTTATCCTCTGGCTCTTTATACCTCTGTATCCTTTTCGAAAATCAAACCACAAATACCTTGACGGAGAATCCTTTTCTATATAAAAATCGGTAAAACTATGTAAGAAAGTCAACGAGGGTATAAGGAAGTTGAAACATCTCACCGCTTCTTTCTTCAACGTTTGTATGTGTGTCGTAGTAAGAAGATACTATTAGGTGTTTTCGTGTTTTCGGTTTGTCAACGTATCTACCCCAGTACGAGTCATTTTAGAGAATTCTTTTCAATTGCGGCGGCTTTTAGTGTTGCCAAAATCATGTTCTGATGACCATTCAGCGTATAGGTAAACATGACAATATAGTTGACTATTGTGCTCAGAACAATGGTCTTTTTGTAAATAGTCTTTTCTCTGGTTCCTTTTTTTTCTCATATTCAGTTAGATGGGTGACTAATAAAAGGTGGTCTGCTGAAGCTCTGTGGCATTTGTAGGTAATTGTAATTCAGTAAGGTAGGTTAGGCGAATCTACCTAAGAAGCTTTTTTCACCTTTTTTCTCCAAAAATTAGGATCTTGTTTAGTTGGTAGAAGTTAGGAGACTAGTTTCGAGAAAACTTCTTTTCACATAATCTAAAATGTATTCAAAAAATTTCAAGAAATGTAAATTTTTTGGAATTTCTCATTATCCATGGTTTCACCCAAAACTCATTTTTTATCGTCACTTTATTTTTCAGGGGTCCTTAAAATCGTTTTTCGTGTATTTTAGATACACAGTAAATAAAAATCGAGAAAAAACATTCGAAATAGTTTTCTTGATTACGTCAGTGTGAATATTTTTCAACTCGTTAAAACTCTCAATAATTATTTTCCACACTTTTCCCAATAAAAAAATCTTACTTATTTACTAGATCCCGACGGGATGGAAGGGGGAGGAGGGTTATTATGGAAAATTGCCATCGATAATTCTTTTGAATAGAAAATTATATCCATCCAAAGAGATTTTAGAATTTTTTTTCGATTTTTTGAAAGCACAAAAAGGAACGTTTTTCAGAGACCCCTAAAAAATGAGATACCTAAGTTACGATGAAAAATATATACTTTGGTACCCACATGAACAATACTTTTGGATAAAATCAGAAAAATTTTTGATTTTCTCCAGTTTAAAAATGTTAAGTATATTCTATTCTGGCTACGTATGTGGCAACACTGCTCCGCCTAGCGGTAGTGGTGGAAGTGGTGATAGAGCAGCGCAGCCGACTCGCTCGCTCTCACTGCACACTATACCTACGGTTGTGAACTCGTCCGTATCATTCGGTCTCTATCCGTTGCTACGTGACACTGACTTTTTGTGTATTTCTCACTCACTCATTACATTCATTCGTGTACTTGAACCTGTGTTATTATTTATCTCTTTCTCTCTCTCTCGTATGGTACGTATATTTGGATATTCCTATCATGGTAAGCAGAGCGTTTGAGTTGACGATTTTCCGGCTGGCCTTAGTCGCCGGGAGATGATTCTCACCTCTGACAATCGTTTGCATTATTTTTATCTTTGCTTTTAATCAGTGAATATTTTTTTGAAGTGGCTTAAACTTAAATGATAAATAATTTCGCGTAATTTAATGATGAAATAAATTGATGAACGTTGAGATTGAAGATCGTTGAGCTATTATGCCAAATTTATTTAGACCGGAATATTTGATTAGAATGCTGAATCATGTCGAATTATTTTAGATTGTTAATTAGAAGTGATAATTTTAATAGATCGAAGTATTTTTGCCAACGATTATTTTATTTTAATGGCTGCTTGTAAAATTATTTACCTGTGTTATCAGGTTGAGCTAGATTGAATTTTATAGTCACAAATATGAGAATTAGATCGTTATTTAGTCTGGTACCTGTAAAATATTGCTGATTTTACTCAGTTGGGTGAAGATTGTGATTGAATTATATATTAATTTACACCTATAAAAGCTCTGTTTCTGTTCTATACAGCTAGGTGAAGATTGAGAACGAATTCAACGGCAATATTTTTTATGAATTACATGACAAAGACATGAAGATCGAATTCACAGAATGTAATTGATTTATTAGAACGGATGAATATTTAAACCTGTAAGTTTAAATTTATACAGCAAGATACTGACCAATATTTTGAAGATTGGGCATTGCATTTAGTAGATGGTTGATAGTGGTTATTTACGAGATCGTTGTACTAGTGAGCTGATATTTCTATATTTTATTGGCAAAATTAGATTGCTTAGAGATTGTTTATTCATACAATAGAATGTCATAATATGTAAAATCGGCATAATAGAATGTAATTAGATCGTTGAACATAGATTGTTGATAATATATTTATTTAATTAGAATGATAAGCCCGTAAATCTGGAAAATACAGTGGGGTAAAAATTGACATTGAATTAGAACGAATTATTGTTTTAGAATTTGCAAGCTGTAGTGAGTTTAGAAAGAATTTTAGGCGATGACATCATGCCGCCTGAGTTAGATCGTATGGAAAAACCCATATCAATGGTGAAGCACGTAATAGATAAGAAATACTGGCCGGGCTACGTGAACCCTTATCGCCAACTTTTTTATACCTGCTAGATGAATACAATAGCACCGAAGGGTGACGAATGTTATTTTAGATCGGAAAAATATCCAATGTATGAATCATGCTTTGCTTGTTGGAATTGAATATAATAGATTGAGACGTCGGAGAATTTCATGTGGCTGGATTTGATAAAAACCTTACGACTGAATTTTGAATGTTATCTGCTGTAGACTGTATTTGGACATATTGATAGAATGAATTGAATTTTTTTTTGATAAATTTTTTTTAGAAGAAATGACTCATGGCCAAGACGTTAGAATTTTATCTGGACTAACTTTTGAACAATGACTAATGTTAGACTGATGACTAATGCTAGATCATGATTGAGCATAGACTATGTCTAATCTCAAACTCATGACTAATTTTAGATCTCGGACTAACTTTAGTTCGGAGGGCTAAGTTTAGTTCCATGATGAACATTTTAGATCGATGACTAATAGACACTTGTTGAATTTTTTAGAACGATGAGTAATATTTTAAATTGATGATGAATATTATTGGAATTTTAGATTGATACTACATGATGACGAAGTTTAGATTGCTGATAAGTTTTGAATGATGGCGAATAGAATTTTAGATCGATGATGAATTAGTGAATATGACTAATACTGGATTGTGGATGAATATTGGAATTTAGAACCTGATAAAACTGGCATAGATTGACGTTGCGTTTAGATGAATTAGCCATTCAATAGTTAATGTGCTCAATGATTGCTCAATAATTTTAGATTAATACACATATATTTACAATTTAATACCCAACGTGGAAAAATGGAGTTTTTGCATTGTTTATCCATATTTAAAAAGCCCAATTGCAAGGGTGGACTTCAGTGAATGCATAGATAGCAACATCTCAGTATACTTTTTGATTAGATGATCGGAGTTTGGTAAAACCCAGTTATAGAGTGGTCTCCGCAAATTAGATTGGCTTTTTATTTTTTAATAATCGGAGTAAAGCCCAGTAATAGAGTGGTATCCGCAAAATTCTTTTTTAGATGTAAAACCCAGTCATAGAGTGGTTTCTTAATTGGAGTTTGGTAAAACCCAGTCATAGAGTGGTCTCCGCAATTAGTTTAGATCGTATTTTTTTGAAAGGAGTAAGGCCCAGTTATAGAGTGGCATCCGTGAATAAAAGCCCAGTTATAGAGTGGCGGATTTTTTATTATTAGAAGAACTTTGTAGATTGAAAATTGGTCTGAAAATTACTTGACCATATTAGATCGGATTTTAAATGGAGTAATGCCCAGTTAAAGAGTGGTTTCCAAATTTTAGATGAACTTAGATTGATTTTAGACGAATTTAGAATGATCTTAGATGGATTTTGAAAGATTTTAGATGAATTTAGAATGAATTTAGATGGATTTTTATATCTTGAACAAGTGGAGTTTATAAAACCATCTGGAATGGTCTCCACATATAGGCCTGTTCAGTTAGATGTAAATTAAAATGACAAATTTTTAAAACAATGCCTGAGAAATTGAGTTTGTTGATGTTGAAAATGAAATACTGCTACTATGCTACTGTATCTAAAGGTTGATCTGTACGTACGCCAGTCGACCAGATACTGAGACAATTCACTGAGGTTCGCAGGTGGTTTGTTTGAGTACAATGGTAGTCCTGTGTGGTCCAGGTTATCGTCTGACTCAAGCACGCCAGTGGGTATAGGTGAAGTGTTTGCGTAACGCCACTTGATCTATATCGCCGTAAGTTTGGAAGTACTCCATACAGACTTACGCTTGCCATAATGGAGTTGCTCCTGTTCAATTTATCATGACTTGTTATTGAAATAGATGAAATTTTGCTTATTGTTTTAGCAACGATGAAGAAAGACAGTCGTAATTCTGGCTGCTCTGATGATGATCGAAATAATACAAAGAAAAGAATTTAGATCTAGATGTGACAATTGAAGTAATTTGATTATTAGATGAAGAATGTTCATAAACTGAAACGAATGATAATAAAATGATTGTATTTTGCTTGCATATTTCAATACAGGAGTCAACTTCAAAAAGAGAACACTGTTCTGCCACGTCGGCTTCTCTGTCTGAAGGGAATGCTGGAGTCAAGGGTAAATGAAAATCGAACAATACTGATAAAATTGCCGATAAAAGATTGTCAAAAACAAATTCAAATAAAGATTGTGAAAAACAGCCAAAGAAAAGGGCAACGAAATCCCTAAGTAAGTCTAAACATGTGCAGAGAATATCTATTTCAGATTCTGAAGAAGATGAGATCGAATTTGTTAACACTGAGCCTGAACCTTGTACATCAGGTGTGCCTAGAGAATGTCAAACTCAAAGATCGAATACTAGACTGAGATTATTTACTCCAAATCCAGACAGACCACATGTTGTTCAAGTAATTCCGACAAATAGAACCGAATTAAATTTAGATTGTAAACCTATTGATTTAGAACGAAATAAAAATGTAGAAAGATCGAATATTAAATTAGAAAGAACTGATAATTATATTAGAAGTGAATCAGAGACTGATACCGAAAATGAAAGCTTAATAATGCCTCCTATCTTTTCTCCCATTGGAGTGCCAATATCTCAGCATATGCCTATTCAAATTAAAGCTGATATACCCGAAGACCGAATTCAAGAAGAAATTGTTAATAAAATTATAGAATCGAATAAACAAAAGCTTAGAAAGGCAACAAAAGATCAAAAAACTAATAAGAATGTAACTTTTGAAACAATAAGTTTAATTGAGAACGATGGGCAATCTGACTCCGATTATTTTGAAGGAGATTCAGACGAAGAAGATGAAAATTTTGAAGCTGAAAATAGACCACCAATCGAGATCAATCAGAACGCCTTACAAAATGACTCTCCGCAGTATATTTCGGACGAATCGAATTCTGACTCTGTTTCGGATGCTGGAGAAAATGGAGATCCGCCGTCATCACCAAGCTCCTCTAGCTCGAGTGATTCTGACAAAGAAGATTGTTATAAACGGAAAAAGAAACCGATCAAGAAATTGAATAAGAAGAAAAAGAAGACCAGAAATTCAGATAATTCTAGAACAAATAATGAAATACCATCTAGATCGAATGTAAATGATTTTGAATTACTTAAAATACATCAATTTAGAACAGTTGCTTCAAATGCAAAATATAAATTGACAAAGAACGAATCTTATGATAACTGGTATGCTAGATTTAAACGAGAACTTGAGGGTATGGGCTTAGATCCCGAAAAAGATCGACAGACGAAATTAGATAATAATCATATGTTAAATTTACTCATGATGGGTATTGATAAGATGTATGTTGATGAGATCGTGCAATGTAAAACTTTCAAGAAAGCTATTAAAATTTTACAAGAAACTCGTAGATCAGAATCTAATCAGTCGTCAAGATCAATAAAACAACAATTTGCTAGATTAAGATTGTATAATTCTGAAACGATCGCTGAATTCTTTCAAAGATTACGTAAAATTAGAGCGCAATATCATACAATTGTAGGTAAAAATATACCAAAAGTAGATGTTTTCGATCAGATCGTATATGGTACAGAACGTGTTTATCCGGAAGTCAATAATAAATTAGAATATGGACGTGGTTATCCGAAAACTAGCATTCGTGAAATCAAGAATTTTCTGCTGAAACAAGAAGCGAAAGCGAAAGACAATCAACCTCAAAGAGTGAATTATTCAAAGAATAGATCAGACTCAAATTTTAGATCGAATCGTGTAAGAAATAATTTGTTAGATGAAAAACCTTGTTATCGCTGTGCTAGATTTGGGCATAAAAGAATAGATTGTACTTTTCCAAAATTCTGTTATAATTGTAAACAAAATGGGCATTATGCAAAATATTGTAGAAATTCGAATAAGAACCAACGTATGTTTAGATCGTATAAAAATAATTATAGAGACAATAGACTGTACAAATCAAACAACAATCGCTATAATAGAAATAGAAACTTTAATTCAAGATCGAATTATCAACGAAATGACTTTGAACGTAATGATTCTTATAACAATAATAATTGGTACCGCAATAATAATTGTAGAAGATCGAATCGTGGAAATTTTAATAACAATAATGATCGTAATAATAATTATAATGAAGATTACCGCCCCCACCACCAAGCAAATTATCAAGACGATGCAAGTAATTATAATAGACAAAATCGCAATTTTCGACGAGGTGGAAGACGAGGACGCGGACGCGGATTCAATAAGAACTTTGATAACTCTGAAAACAATAAGAATGATAATAAAAATAAACATATTGATACAAATAATGATGGACAAACGAATAATACAAAAGAGAATAAATAGATCGTGATTGAATTGTATTGAATTACAGATAACCTTAAGACAGAAAATCCCAGATTGACTATTCAAATGGATAAAGACTGCCAATTAGACTGTACCTTGATTGCAAAACGAGATGGTGACATTACAGAAGAACGAGCCAATCTTGCGAAAGAAGACACTAACAAATATTTACAATTTATTGGCGACACTGGAGCGACATCACACTTTGTTAATACGAATATAAATTTGCAAGACAAAATAGAATGTGAATCGACGATCGATGGAGCTAAATCTGACTCAAAAATGTACTCCAACATGAAAGGAACGATAATTGGAAAATCTGAATATTGTAATAATAAGATCGTTATGCCTGATACCACATATGTTCCCAATATGGCTGAAAATTTACTGTCATTTAGAAGATTTGCAGAACTAGGATATACAATTATTTTAAATAATAGAGACGCCAAGATAATGAATGGAAAGAATGTGATTATGAAAGGTATTTATAGATCGCCATTTTGGTATTTTCTCATAAATTGTGAACCTACAACTGCTTTTGTAACAAGAACGAGAAATAGAATTTACACAAATGATCAGATTGATGATATATTTGAAAATAACGAGAACGATACTGATAATTTAGACTCTCCTACAGTACCAAATCCTTTTAAGAAAAGACTAAAACGTAAAAAGATTGTATTTAATGTAGATGAGATTGAAGATGAAATCGAAAATGAGATCGATGATGAGTTTGAAGTTGGCTCAACTTTTAGAAATTTAGATCGAAACAATAAAAATGTCGACCAGCGACAGTGCATAGATGATATTTTAATTCAACATGAGATCTCGCATGACTCGAATATTCATAAGAACGAAATCACTCGAATGGAACCAATAGATGTAACACCAGAAGAACATGTAGAAAACAAATCAAACTGCATGATCTGGCATAGAAGACTAGGACACATGGATTATAAGAAAATGATTGAACTAAAAATTAGAACGAATTTACTAAAGAATGTTAAGTTAGATCCAAAAATGATTGAAAATTGTGTAGATTGTAAGATCGCAAATATGAAAAAGCTGAAATTTAGTGTACGTAGACAAAGAGCGAAAAGACCATTTCACACTATTCATTCCGATATTATTGGGCCTATTACACCTCTCTCATACAAAAATAAATTTAAATGGATAATTAGCTTTGTTGACGACTATAGTAGATTTGCAGTATGCTATGTAATACATAAAAAGAACGAGGTGTTAAATTGCTTTAAGATGTACTTAGATCATATTAGAAATATTATAGATTCGGAACGCAAATACCTTGTAAGAAAATTTAGATCTGATAATGGTGGCGAATACACGTCAGACGAGTTTAGAGAATTTTTAGAGCGAAATAAGATCGAACATGAACCTTCAGAACCAAAAACTAGCCAACACAATGGCACTGTAGAACGATTCAACCAAACGATCACCGGAAAAATTAGAGTGATGCTGGTAGACTCTGGATTACCCACGTATCATTGGGATGTAGCTCTCGGAGCAGCAGTTCATGTATATAACAGACAACCCCATGCCGGAATTGGATGGGAATGCCCCTTAGAACGAGTATTTCCTGGAATTAAGATCAATTTTGAACAGTTAAGAAGATTTGGAAGTCTTGTATTTTTGAAAAGACAGAACGTTGTATCAAAATTTGAACCAAGAGGTATTTATGGAATCTTAGTTGGCTATACACCGACTGGTTACAAAGTTATGTTACCAAAATCGAAGAACATTGTTAGAACAAAACATGTTAGACCGTATGAAGCTAGAACGTATAAGCATTTGACCGGATTACCTACTGAAGATGATCTTGAACCTCAGATGAAAGAAAAAGATTGGATAAAAGACTTTAGAATGATTTATAGGAAAAATGAAGATGGAACACCAATGCCTGATAAACCGCTTAAAATCCCTATCGAAATCAAAGAATCGGAGGGAGTAGATGAGCAGAAATCTGACACTGAGCCTAAGACTGAATATAAGAACGAACCGCCAAAGAAAAGAGGCAGAGGAAGACCGAAGAAAAGAAAAACCCTCAACAGAGAAAAAAAGTCGGAGGGAGCGAAGAGAATCAAAATTGAAAGCGATATTGAAAATAATGAAACAGCACTCAAGATTGATGAAAACATTGAAATTGACAAAGGAGCGACTACTATCAAGGAACATTTTGAGAAATAATTAGAACGACTTTGAGCATACATTGCATTAACAGCCGACAATGAAGACTTAGAAACTTTTGCTTTAATGGCTGGATTAGTTGGAGATCCTATAACTGTAGAAGAAGCGCTATCTGGACCAGACTGTGAACACTGGGAAAAAGCTATTAGTGATGAATTTAAATCTCATGATCGACACAATACATATATTTTTGTAGATAGACCAAAACCCGAAGAAAAACCAACCATTGTAGACTCAATTATGCTTTTAAAAACTAAGATCGATACGAATGGAAGATTGATTTTCAAAGCGAGATTAGTAGCTCGCGGTTACAAAGATAAAAGATTTTACTCACTATCGGAAATATATTCACCAGTTTCGAGATTAGCTATGATTAGAATTGCACTCAGCATAATAAACAAATTCAACTTAGAAGCATATCACCTAGATGTAAAGACCGCATTTCTACATGGAGACTTAGACGCTATTACTTATTTAGAAATTCCAAAATCAATGAATGTAGATCCTGAAATTAAGAGACAGAAGATTTTACTATTGAAAAAGGCAATTTATGGATTGAAACAAAGTCCAAAGAAATGGAACGAACATTTTAATAAAGTGATGAAGAAATTGGGATTCAAACAAGACATTAATGACCCATGTATCTATTGGATTAGAGATCGTGATTTTGAAGCATTTTTAATTCTTTATGTAGACGATATTCTATTTGCTGGAAATGATATACCCAGAATGAATGATTTGATTGATAAGTTACTAGAACACCTTGAGATCGTTAACCTTGGTGAACCTAGAAAATTTGTTGGAATAGAAATAATACGTAAAAGATCAGAACAAATTTATTATTTACATCAAAAGAACTATACAATCGAAATTTTGAAAAGATTTAATATGTTTAGAGCGAATTCATATCCTATTCCGATGATCTATCAAAATCGAAATGATAAAGAACGACTGTTGACCGCCTTATTATTACAAGGAGTTGAACCAAAGAATCGTAAAGAACGTAGAGCGTTGAAAAAGCTGAATAAACAAAAACAATATGAACAAGCACCTTTTCCTTATAGAGAAGCCATAGGTAGCTTGATGTATCTAGCCAATGGCACTAGACCGGATATAACTTATGCTGTCAATATGCTTAGTAGAAAGCAAGCAAATCCATCAAGATTAGATTGGGAGAACGTAAAAAGAGTATTTAGATATATAGTTGGAACGAAAGATTATGGATTGGAATACAAGAGCCAAGAAAGATCTTTAACAGCACATGCTGACGCAAGCTATGGAGATGATGTAGACACTAGGAAAGCCACAACTGGAACAATTATTAGATTGCATGGAGACGTTGTCTCATGGTCATCAAAAAGACAAGGAAATGTATCCACCTCTACCTGTGAAGCAGAATATGTGGCAATGAATGCAGCCCTGCAAGAAGCAACTGCAACTAATGCAACTGTAAATAGAGCGATTGGAAAAGAATACCTACCTATTAGACTGTTTGGAGATAACTCCCCTTCGATCCAATGCACAGAAAAGCCTGGTGTAACTTCCCTGAGGCATATACCAGATATAAAATTTCATTATATTTTAGACCAAGTAATAAACGAACGTGTAATAGTAAATTGGGTTAGCTCAAAAGAGCAAGATGCTGATATTTTAACAAAACCATTGACCGAAAAACCATTCACTTTGTTAAGATCGAAAATCGTCTCAAAAATTCCCGAGCTTTCTGAGTAGATCGCATATGTTTTATTTTAAATTCACAAAATTTACAAAATTAGATCGAATTAGTTGACCAAACCTTGGAATAGAACGACTGCAAATATTAGACTGTATACACAAAATCGAAGAGACCACATGGAAGAAATTTACTTGAAATTGAAATGACGATGAAGAATTTTGAATAACTCCAGATGGAATCTGTTGCAGATGAAGAGAACTAAGAATGTGAAGATAAGATCGATAAATTTGAATTGTATATTTTTTATTCCTTTTACCTCCCATCCAAAAGATTGTAAAATTTTGCTCTTTAAAATAAAAGGAGGGAGTGTTAAGTATATTCTATTCTGGCTACGTATGTGGCAACACTGCTCCGCCTAGCGGTAGTGGTGGAAGTGGTGATAGAGCAGCGCAGCCGACTCGCTCGCTCTCACTGCACACTATACCTACGGTTGTGAACTCGTCCGTATCATTCGGTCTCTATCCGTTGCTACGTGACACTGACTTTTTGTGTATTTCTCACTCACTCATTACATTCATTCGTGTACTTGAACCTGTGTTATTATTTATCTCTTTCTCTCTCTCTCGTATGGTACGTATATTTGGATATTCCTATCAAAAAAAAAATCCAAACATGGTTAGATTTCAATTTCAAGGTCGAGTGATGAGAATAGGGTTGGCAGGAGGAAAGGAGAAATTTTCAAAAGATTTTTCGAAATCTAGACAGTTTTGTGTCACCTCCGCATTCAATTTTTTTTTCAAGGTGAAATGATCAACTTTCAATGAACGTCTACAATTTTTTCTATTTTTTTTTTAAACCCAGAAATCAAATTTGGGGTTCAAGCCTCTACATGAAGTGGGAAAATTCGTTTTTTTTTTAATGTAATTTATGATTTTTCACTGATATTTGTTTCAAAAATCACTGATTTCTCGATCCGTCCTCAATTCGTCTGAATTTTGACTGAAAGATCATAGCGTAAAATAACTGATTAGAAATTTTTTGTCCAATTTCTTCGTATTTTTTCTGGAATTCTTAGCTCCCTCTCTTAATTAATTTCTGAATGCTTCTATGTTGGCAGTGCGTTGGCACTAGTTCTTGAAAATTTCAAAAATTCGTGAAAATGGAAAGATGATGTGAATCCTCCAAGTATGAGTCGAGTCCTCTTAAGTATATTTATTACCTACATTGATCTTCTTCACCTCGTCTCTTCCTAATCACCTTCCTCATTCTCAAAAAAGTTTGAATATCAAATGTTTTCAAAAAATAGGGAGAAAAAACAGCAAAATCATGAAAAATTGAAAAAAAAATACTGCCCGAAAGACGTGAAGAAAATGGTGTTGACAAATTGTTCAAGTATAGGTTTCAGTCACAAATTTTCAAAATTAAAAATACTGTATAATGTTTGAATATTTTGTCGAAATTTCAAAAAAAAAAAACCGTTCCATTTAAAATAGGTAAGAGGAATACTTCACCCATTTCCAATAATTTTAAACAGCTTAAAAATTTTGAAAACTTAGATACCTAACAAACTTTGGATAATTTTATTGAATTTGATGTTTTTCTGAATATTTATTCAAATTTTTGGTACCTAGTTCATGCCAATTTTTTGAAAACTTGACAATTATCTTTTAAAATTTGCCAATTAAATGCTTCGAAAATTTAATGATTTTTTTGTAAAAACTTTGCCAATTTTTTCGAAACGATTTGTGCAAAAGGAGGGAAATTTTTCCCCTTTCATTTTGAATCAATGAAAAGTCATTGATACTTAGTCAGAATTGCAGCATGAAAAATCCAGTGATTTTTTTTTATATTTTTGGAGAAATTTTTGCAAATTTTCAAACAATTTTACAGCTTGGTCTGGGGACTTTTTAGATCTCGTCTTAAGCTTCATAAGGGCAAAAATTTCTGCTAGGTACCTATACCTACAGATGGGTTGATTTCCAACGAATTATGTATTTATATGAATAGATGAATGGATTGATTTTTATTTTTCGCTTTTTTGGAGGAGAAGGAAGGGTTGTATGAGTTGATTTTCATTTTTTTTTTTTTTTTTTTAAGTAGGTACAGTCCAGCGTTATTATCTCCCCACCCTCCCCCCCACCGGTCTCAGAATACCTACGACATTAAATCGAAGTGCTCTCTTAAATTTTTGCTAGCAATCGATGTTCTGAAAAAACCGAGTAGTTCAATTCAAAAGTTTTGAAGGCAGACCTCCCACAATAAGAAAAAAACGTGTTCGGCACACCTAAGTGATAAAAAATATGTGTACTTACTCACCTATAAGTTACTTATTAAAAAAATATTTTTTTTTTTCAAAATTAATTTGCATTTTAGGGATTGAATATTTGAAAACCCCTTCCAAAATCAGGAGCCATCACACACACTTGGAACTTTTTTTTTGGAGAAAAATTGAAACATTTTCCCATTCATTCAAATCTATTTTTGGAATCTAAAAAATTCAATTTCAGAAAATGGCAAGAAATCTAAAAACATTGAAAAATGAATTAGGTAGGTACCAAAATTTGTTATAAGTAAATGAATTGATTTTTAAAAAAAATGTAATTTGTGATTTTTCAATCATAAAAAATTGGAAAAATTCGATACCTAACACAATTTTTTTTTAAATCCAAGAGGTTCGGAATCAACTCGTGCATACGTTTCTTAAAAAAAGTGAAAATCAGACGACACATTTTTTAAATTCAGGGTAGGTATCTATCAATGATACAGCAATGAGCAACTCACGAAATTTTCCCGAGAGAGTTATAAATTTCATATCACATAGATACCTACTTATCAAAAATTTGAAGCAAATCAAAAAAATTCTTTACTTACTTCCTTCATCCGGCTCATCAATTATTTGAAATTTCAATAAAATGTAAAACAAAAATTGAAAATTAAAAAAAATTCAAATTCGAATTACTTGAAATTTTTTTTTAAAAAATGATGTTCAATTTGTGTGGGAAAAAATCCCAAATCGTGAAGATAAATGTACCTGTATTATCTTCCAGTCGTAGGTAAAAAAAAAGTAGAATGCAGGTACCTACTCGTACATTCATCAACTTCTCCTTTTCATCTGCACCGATTCAATTTTTTCGCACACTTGGTTGATATTATACTTTGTATACGTCAATGAGTTAATTGCAATGAATTTAAACTCAAACTACGCTTAGAAATAATTGAAACTGATTAACAAAGTTTGTTTTAGAATGAAAGTAATTCAAACCACAATTAGCCAGTTTTCACGAACCACAATTTTGCATCCGAAAGACCACCTAATTAAACTGATGCCCGACGCAAGAGCCAAATAAATGAAAAAAATTGGCAACATAAATTGATAGATAACTGATTATTTCATCTGATCGAATGCACATTGCATCGTTTCATTTGCACTGCCACAAATATTTTTCTAGGAAACACGAATTATTATCAGGCAGCGTTGCAACGTCATCTTTCGACGATCTTGACCAATGTTCTCCAATCCTCACCTATGCTATTTTACGAATCACTACGGAAAGGTCCAAGGTATCTTTTTTTTTCTCTGTCTAAAGTCATTTTAAAATCAGATCGAAAGGTAGGTGGAGTGTTGGCAGGTTATAACTGAATAGTGTGTAGATATTGCTAGAGGATATGGCGCCCCTTGTCTTTTAACAAGATAATCTGGCGATTTAAAGTCTGTCCATGTCTGCATACCGGCTTTGTTTTGTTGTACCGGAAGGACCGATTTCCAGGTAGTTAAAAAAGGTATTTCAATACCTTTCAAATAGTAAATCCATACCTACGACTAATGCAACGTACAGAACCGATTTTGTATTCTTTTATCGTTTAGTAGTGTTTTTTTTTCTCCTAAGGTTATATTGTTTTTTGATGAGCGAATTTCGGCTCGAATGGCGCCTAAATTCATTTTTGTTTTGACAAATATTTTCAACCTGGAACTGGATGAGAGTTGTCTGAGATGTGATTTTTTTTTCTCCTTTATTAATTTATATAACCGAATGATAACCGTAGAAAGAATTGGAACTTATGTGGCATACCTTACAGGACGATTACTTCGTGTCCCTGTACTTGGAGAATTGAAACGACCATCGTCGACCAGTGGTATACTGTAAGATGAAACAAAAAAAACATCCTCGCATTCCTCGAATGCGGCTAATTCGCTTATAAACGTATTATCTAAAGCCATCGAACCGATTCGAAGAATGTAGGCGATATGAACACTTGGTTTTCTTATTGTTTAGTAAACATTCCATCGAAATAAGCAGATGATTAGTGAAAATCCGTTCCATCTGATACCAATTATTAATACGAGGAAATGAGATACACGAACGAAATTCGAGGTCAAAGGCAAAGGCGTATCGGCGTCACAGAATTAGCATAGTTTCAAATAAGCACATCAACGTCCGCGGCAATTGTAATCGCAGATCAACTAGCCTTAGGATTAATCGAGTGTGAAATTCGAGCATAGTTTATCTAGCTGCGTCTCGTTATTGTTATAAAACGCAAACTATTTCAACTATTTGATCCGAATTAAGTCGCGGTGTAGGTGATTCACGGTGTCATCTGTGAAATTATCCAGGTGGCGTAATACGACCTTCGTGGCAGATCGATGAAATGTGAAAGAATGTGCATAACGGATAATTCACTGTGTGGTAATTCTTGGCCGAGGTGCATGATCCGGCGATGTGGTAGGTTGTAGTAGGTGTATTGGATTTGTTTGGGTCATTTTGCGTCAATTCGATCAATTTTTGACCTCAGGGTTTTCCGATTTTGGACAGATTTTTTCCAGGAGGGGATTACGTTTGGATTTATGTTTGGGTCATTTTCTGTCAATTTGATCAATTTTTGACCTCAGGGTTTCCGATTTTGGACAGATTTTTTCCAGGAGGGGATTCCACGTATGTCTGTTTTCATCGATCGAAGATTTGAAAAAAATAGGAAAAAATAGGGTTTGAAAAAATTTCAGAGAAAAACTGAGATTTGAAAAAATTGGGTCTGAAAAGATTTCAGAAAAAAATGGAGATTTGAAAAAATGGGTCTGAAAAGATTTCAGAAAAAAATAGAGAGTTGAAAAAAATTAGGAAAAAAATTGGGTCTGAAAAAATTTCAGAAAAAAATTGAGAGTTGGAAAAAAATTAGAAAAAAAATGAGTCTGAAAAAAATTCAGGAAAAAATTAGAAAAAAAATGGGTCTGAAAAAATTTTAGAAAAAAAATTGAGATTTGAAAAAATAGGAAAAAGTTGGGTCTGAAAAAATTTCAGGAAAAAGTTGGGGGAAAAATTAGGTCTGAAAAAATTTCAGAAAGAAATTTGAGAGCTGAAAAAATTTGAATCTGTAAATTTTTCAGAAAAAGATTTCAGTGTTTGAATATCATAAAAAATTTTCAAAGTTCCAAATTGAGCTTTTCAGCAGAAAGTTCGAATTTCAGCCATATACCATAGTCAGAGGTACGGAGAAAGGCTCCAGCTTCGAGATTTTTGGTTAAAGTCACTGGCTCCCATTTTAGACATTTTGAAAGAGTGCTTCCGGCTTCAGCTCAAGGCCCGAGATTTTTTAAAAATTGGCTTCGACCTTGAGTCTAAAAAAATTGTTTCTAGGGAGTTCCTCTTTCCTCCTCCCTCTGGCTTCACTCCGAATTTCTGATCGTTTCAGGCAACCGGAAGGAGTCCTCCTCTCTTCGGTTCCAATTCCAAAATTCTTTATTCTGGTGCTTCCGGTTCCGGCTCCGGCGTTGGCTTCAGGATTTTTAAGAAGTGCCGCTAGCTCCGAAAAAATCGTCTAGAGAGGACTCTCCTTCCTTCTTTCTCAGGCTCTACACCGGATCCCCGACTTAGTTCAAGGATAAAATTGAAAAATCTTTTAAAACTTTTAATAACGCCTAAAAATTTGGACAACAATTTTTAAAAATTCAAAATTAAATGTGGCATGGTTTGTTATTTTTTTTTAGGTGCTGAGTTCGAATATCAACTTCATTTTTGGATTTAATACACCCCCCTCCCCCTATCCAAAAGGACACGAATTTGACCAAAAAAAATGAAATAACTTCAGTGATTTTTCAGTTAAAATTATTGATTTTTTTGACAAATTAAGAACTGATTGAAAATCAGTAATTTTTGATGGAATGATCAGTGAATAATCATTAAATGGCGGCTTCGGCTGCAATCTTTTTCATTTTGGAAAAATGACAAAAAACTATTATTTTTAGGAATGTTGATCTCGTCGTTTCCTGTCGTTTCTTTGAAAAACGACGTTTTGAAAATTTTTCAATACTTACACTGAATTGATGACTTCGGCTCCAACTTTTTTTTTATTTTAGGAAAATGACTAAAATCGATTATTTTTAGGTATGTTGATTGTTGAACTCTCGTCGTTTCTTGTCGTTTCTTTGAAAAACGACGTTTTGACAATTTTTCAATACACTGAATTGATGACTTCGGCTTCAATCTTTTTTATTTTAAGAAAACGACTAAAAACGCGTATTTTTAGATATTTTAAACCCGTCGTTTCCTGTCGTTTCTTTGAAAAACGACAGTCTGAAAATTTTTCAACACACTTAATTTTCAATATAAAAGGGCTAAAATTTTTAAATGCAAGTTCTCTGTATATTCCTTTCCAGATTTTAAATCATGCAGCATGCAGCTTCTAAACATTCATTCTCATTCTAGACCGAAGCCAAGATTTTTAGTAATTCCCTCACGAAAATTATGAAATGAAAACTCCATATTTTCAAAAACTTTCCAGGACTTGATTAAAATATTTTCAAAACACCTTAAAAAATTCAAAATTCCCATAATAATTATGTAACTCTAGTTTTGAGCTCAACATCACTGTAAACACAATGAAGATGTGTGCCACTTGAGGTTATTCATTTTTTCCATAGGAATAATGTGTGGACGGGAGGGGGGTTGGTAAAATTTAGGCTCTGTGAAAGGAATTGGGAAGGGGAGGAAAGGCAAAAGAGCCAATTCTTTTAAATATTTTCCAAAATTTTGCGCCACTGCGCCCCCTACCGAGTCAAAATTTGATTATTAAAATTTTCATGATTGAGTATTATTGTAAAAACATAAATTTCAGGATTTTTGCAAATTTTTACATTGTCATGCAATCTGTGAAACAGGGCGACCAGTCGGAAAAATCGAAATCGATTTTTTCGGTCCAATTGATAGAAAAATATATTCTGAACATTTTATGAAGAAAAAAAAAATCGAAAACTGGTTTTAAAATAAGAGGGATATGGCACTTCAAAGTTTTAATTTTGAAAAATTTTCAAGGCCAAAATTCTGTGCAAAATGTTTTTTCAAGTAAATTTTTTTGAATATGAAAAACAAATTTTGGCCCCAAATTCGATTTTTTCGCTGTACTGAGAAATTTACTTTTCCAATTTGTGGCCCTATTTCGCAGATCTTATCACAATTGCTTCTTTGAACATTGGTGTAGTGTACCACTAAAAATTAAACCTTTTCCGAAAAAGCTCAATTTTGAACTTTGAAAAATTTTTACAAACGATTCTGGGCTTCTTTTTCATTCTTTTTACAATTGCATAATCCAAACTTCTCCTCCAAAAATCACCATTTCTGAGACTCTGGGAATTGAAGAACAGATTTTTTGTGAAAAATCTCGACCCCCCCCCCTTTGTAAAGAGACTGGAATCAAAATAACAATACTTTTTCAACTTTCGAGATAGAAAAGTTTCGAGAAAAAATTGAGCGAAATCTGAAAATCCAAGGTCACAAAGTGGTTGGAGAATTTGAGATTTAAATTAACGAGGAATGACTTTTCTAATTTTTTTAATCAATTGTAATTGCAGAATCTTCCAGTCTCTCAAATCAATCCAATCACCAAGCAGGTACTCAAATCGCACGAAATTCCATCATCCAGACGATACCTCAAAGTAATGTAAAACATTACTCGAGTTTTTCTTCGAAACTTACAAACAGCTTTATTAATTCCATCCAACTCCAGATAGGTACTTTGTCCCACCAAGTTTTGTGATCGCTGTCATTCGTCGTTAAAGTGAATTACACCGGGTAAAATAGTTCCATACGTATTTAGAATAATGCATATAAACCATATCGTAAACTTACGATAAAATCTACGACAAACTTTTAATTTTTCAGAGACACGAAGCAAGGCGAATGATGAATAACCACGATCGACCAGCATATTGTTTCCAAAGCAGTTCGATATTTATGTCCCAAGTTTCGGGCTACTCGGTGCATAAAACTTTAATAATTTAGCGTTCCCGAGTACCCACTACCAATACTTCATCATAATCCAAGTACATTGTACTTCCTCTACCTCGAATCTTCTTACAGATGTAAAAAATTACATCACAATCGACATGCAAATCAAAATACTCCGCATACCTAGATATTCGACCGGCCTTGGCATTGAGGAAATATTCTCCAAAGATGCGCTTGCCAAGTGAAAACAATTCGAAAAATTCAACCATTATTAGGCGTGCAGCTGATTACGTAAACTCTCATTTACTTCCGATGCGTATGGCTCTGGAATGTCTTTTATAATACTCAAGGTTTAATTCCGTTCCGTATGGATTTGCCGGTACGCATTAACCGGTTCATTCATGGTGTCATAGGACATCGGAGTAAGCATTTAACATTTTTTTTTCTTATTGTTATCATTTTCCGAACCAGTTTAATTGAAACGATCGTGTTGGCAGCAACACGTATTATCTAGTTTAAACATTCGGTCGCGAGCTACGGATTAAGTCGTTACTTCGTTTAATCTGAACCGGTTGCTTCTGCGGCTTTATACGGATTCTCACACAGCGGTGTTATCAGCTCGAAAAAAAAACGTAAGTTTTTGCACATTTTTCTATTATTTTTTTACTCGAAACAAGTGCTTGTTTTGGTAACCTCGTTGTAAAAGAAAGGGTGCGCATTGCTAATTCACTCAGTATACATTTTTACGCCTCGATTCACCCGTATTCGATTCTGGTTCCAGCTCAACCCATCCTTTGCGTGATCTTCGTCCTTGAAAAGATAATACCCCGACGTTGTATTTTTTATACATAAATCATCCCAAAGGTGCATTCTAACCAGCTTAACCCTTATACCTAAATATTTTAATATTTCTTCTTTCATTTTCCATTTATTAAAAATGTAAATCGGTTCGTGTAATCGGTTTCGTATGTAGCGATTATGTGGTTTGATGCGGTGGAACGAGGTTTCGAATGGTTTGATTTTTTTTTCTCCTACCCTGGTTCTTTCCACTTCTGCGAGGGATGAATTTAATTATATTTGTGTTGGAGATACGTGCGCTGTGTGCTGGTGTCTTGATAATCTATTGTAAGCAACGTGTGCCGCAGATAAACCCCAATTAAATGATTTTTTGGGTGCCTACCGACGGTATTAGGAGAATACCTGAGTCTGGGGTAAAAAATTGACTTATCTGGATTTTGTTAACTCGACTATGAAGTTTTTTTCATTGAAACTGTAAATGTAGATAGATTTGGATGAGCTGTGTGACATTCGCTAATGGCATTTTTCCATCGAAAAAAAATGAGTTTATTTTTTGGGTCAAAAGTGATAATTTTTTTTTTCAGAAGTACCTACATAAAACTAGTTCTTGAAATGCACCTTCATTACACAGTTTATCAATTCTAGCCAGCTAGGAATACTTTCTATAAAAGGTGGATTCACGGTGAATAACTCAGGAACGCAGATACATACGTTACTTTTTGCATTAAGCAGGTGTTCTGCTAATTTTGTGTTAATTTTTTGCAAGTCTGTTCTGTTCAAAGTAATGGAATCGGTGGTTTTTTCAGTTTTTTTTTTTTTTTTTTTTCATATTTCTCATATTTTTTAATATTTTGAGGTCAATGAACAAAATTTAAATTTTGAGCCAAAATAAAAATAAATCGAAAGTAGGTAAATCATGAAAAAGCTCCATACCCAAAATTTCAGGTGCTTAAGTTCGTTTCTTAAATTTTGGTGAATTTTCGAAGTTTCAAAATTACTTACCTATCTCAACGTCCAGAAAAATATTAAAAGATTTAATCAACGATAAAAATTGAAATTTGGAATATTTTTACCCAATTTTCGACCTCTCTAGTTGATCGGAAGCGGTTTCAAGACGTTTCAAAGCTTTCAGAAAATTTTGGAATTTTCCAACATTGTGCTGGAGAAACCCCCTTGAAAATAGTCCATACAAACTTCAGCACCATATAATCCCAAAGCATTCATAATTAAGGGTGATGACTGGAAGAAAGATTTTTTTATTCCAAAAATATTCAAAAAGTGCATTTTTTTGTTTTTCGAACAGTATTTTTTCAAAAAAAAATTCGGCTCTTGCTTCGCTCGGGCAGTATTTTAGTCTTTTTTATGTTCAAAACTAATAATTTTTGACCAATTTTCGAGTCAACATTCACCGATTCCTCAATATATTCCCAGTTTGTCAGTAAAAAATCAATCGAAAGATCAGTGAAAAATGATTAATTTGAAATTTTACCCTCTCTCCTGATTTTTCTCCAATTCTCAGCCCCTCCCTTAATTAATTTTGATTTCTTCTCCAGTGCTAATAGAAAAATTCTAAATTTCTCGAAGGCTCCGGAACGTCCTGAATTTGAATCAGTCAAAAAAGCCTAAATTGACTGATGAAATAGAGAAAATCAAGTCACTGATAATCAGTCAAATTCCACTGATTCCCCAGTTAATCTTAATCAGCGTCATTTTACTGCCAATCAGTGAAAAATTACCGATTCAAATATAGTGGATTTTGATTGTTGAATCAGTAAAAATTAGTTGACTGATTGAAATCAGTAAAAATTTAATGATTCAAATCAGTGAATTTTCACTATTGAATCAGTAAAAAAAAATTCGCTGATTGAATCAGTAATTAATTAACGATTGAATCAGTGAAATTTTATTTTTACTGATTCAGTGGGTATAGGTAGTGAAAATTCACTGATTGAATCATATTTTTTTTTACTGATTCCTACAGTGACTTGATTTTGTCGATTTTAATCAATCATTTTTGACTGATTAAAATTAAGAGAGCAGTGCATGAAAATTCACCGAAGAAATATTCAGAATTAAGTCTCCGAATACTCTCTAAACTTGAATCAGTCAAAATTCACTGATTAATAAGACAAAAGTGTGCAACTAAAGAAATCAGTGAAAATTTTACCGATTCAATCAGTGAATTTCCATTTTTGAATCGGTAAAAATTTTAATTTACTGATTGAATCCGTGAGTAATCACTGATTCAATCAGTAATTATTCACTCATTGAACTGGTAAATTTTGATTTTTACTGATTCATTTCAGTAATTGAAAAAAGATTACTGATTCAAAAATGAAAATTCACTAATTGAATCAGTAATTTTTCACTGATTGACAGTCAAATTTCACTGATTAATAGTTGCGCACTTTTCGCTGTTTAATCAGTGAATTTTCAGTTTTTTGACTGATTCAGATTTAGAGAGTAGTTAATCAATTCAAATCAGTAGAATACCCTGACTAATTATGAAATACCCACCTATTTGAATGAGTAAGTATGAAAAAAAATGAAGTAGGTATACTGATTCAAAATTGAAAATTTACTGATTGAATCAGTACAGTTTTCATCGATTTTTGAAGTGACTCAATTCTGCAATTTTATTGGTGAATTATTTTCACTGATTTAATTTGAGAGAGCAATGCTGAAAAATTCTGAAATTTTCCGGATGCTCCGAAACGTTGGGGGAGGGGGGAGAATGCGGTAGGTATACCTAATGTACAAAATCTCTCCTTTTTTGATAGTAGGTAGGTAGGTATTGATCAAATTTACTTTTTTTCTGGGAGGGGGTGGTGAGGTGGGGTGGTGGTGGAGTTATTTCGCAAATCTATCATCAAATTATAATTTTCTGACTTCGATTTTAAACCTATTGGTTTTTTTAAGTGAAATGATGGTAAAATTCATCAACTTATTTTTCTGTTTTTGAAAATTAAAGTAATTGATTCTGAATTTTACAGTTTTTTAGCATTCATTTTGATGAATATTTCTTCTGAAAATCATCATCAAATTCAATCCAAAAAATAATTATATCTATTGAAAATAATCGCGTGTTTTGCCCATAAAATTCATACATGCTGCAAAAGTATGTAGGTACGTAATTTTTTAAAGTAAACACCTATTCTTTTTATTTTTAAAAAGTTTTATGATTTAAAATTTTCTAATCGAGTTTTTTAAAAATTAATTTCTTCTCTAAATTCAATAACTACCAACCAAAAATATTTTCTACCGGTATTCAATCAGCAATCAAGCCGGATGATTTTAAAATTTACCTATGGGATGTATCAGTTCTCCAAAAATAACTCGAGAGCGACTCTTCAGATCCTAGGTATCATTCTCAGTTCCTACCAAAATTCATTAGTTCCGTGCATAAATCATACCTAATCAAGTAAATTGAAGAATACATTCTAATTCTGCATTTGTACCAGAAAATGTTCCAAATTTGAATTTTTAAAATTACGTATATCCTTCGAACTGAAGACCGAACGAACAGGAATCAATATGGAGAGGAGGAGAAGAGGGTGCAAAAATGAAGGTATTTCCTCAAAGAAAACTTCAGCTAGGAATTTTTCATTTGGATTATTGAATTATTAAATAGGTAGTCAAAAAATTTGAGAAAATGATGATCTTTTTAAAAGTTGCAATAATGATTGGATGAGTGGAAAGGTTTATAATTTTTAACCCCTTTCACTCCCCTCCTCATTTATTAAAATTCATAATTTGGCCCCATTTCAAACATTTTCATGTTTGTAATTTCTATTGAAATAATGGAAATCATTTTTTTTTTAAATCGAGTTTACTTAATATTTTCAAAATGTATTTCAAGTTTCGAATAGAAGATTCAAAGTAGGCAAAAAATACAGTACACGATTGTCAGGTTCAGAAGTTTATCCGTAAATTATACAATTTTACAATCTCAAAATTTCCATGCATTTGTCCAAAAAAAAAAAAAAAAAAAAAAAATAGAAAAAATAGAAAACTTTCAAAGAATTTTTTGTCTTTAAGCAAGTACTTGACTTTTACGATTTGAGAATTTCTGGTCCATTTTCATCTGGCAACACTGAATAATAAATGTGAATAATAAAAGGATTACGCTTATCCATATTATTTTTGATTGAAAAATTTAGGTAGCTGTAGGAAAATTTGTAAAAGTTATTCCTACTTTTTTTTCTTAAAAAAATGGTTATTGATATCTAGTCAAAAAATTGGAAAAATTCATTTATTTATTTTATTTGAAAATTTTTCATTTTTTCTCCTCCTTTTACGAAAACTGGCCATGATAGGAACATTCCTGAAATCATTTCATAGCTTTATTGATCACCCTATAATTCAGAGCTAAATCTACCTAATTAATTAGGCCATACCTGTGCTACAGCTCATTTTTTTTTTTTAAATTAAAATTCAATTTTTTCACGAATTTGGCATATTATTTCAATGTTTATACAAGCCCACACCGTCTTTCATCGAATACTTAATTTTTATGAATTGATAAATACCTCAGGTAAAGAAATGGCCTATAATGAATAGTGTTCAACAAGTACCCGGATATTCAAATACCAAATACTATTTGGATAAATATCCAAATACCCGGATAATTATCCGGATCTCACGGAAATTTCCGAACTGTTCCCGAAAACATCCCGAAAATGGTTGAACTTTTCCAACAGCTCCCAAAAGTCGTGCAAACCATTTTTTCAAATTTTTTAACTTTCGTCCGCCTCCTGCAAAAGGCGTTGCCTAATTTCAATTTTTTGTAATTTAATTTAGCACTCCTCGCGGGATTTTTTTCAACTAGGGGAATATCCAATGAAATTCCTTCTTTTTGATTATCCGGGTAGTATCCGGATATCCGAGTATTTGGATAGATTTGAAAGATCCGGTTATTTGTTGAACACTAATAATGAACGAGTCTTAAATTCCATCGAAACCTAATTAATCGCGAACGAATAATCAATGAAAATCTAAAAGAAAACCCTCATTCTCCTACGCGAAAACATCCACGAATCGGGGCAAAAATGAAATAAAATTCCATCATTGATCTTTTTCCTTTTTAATCACTGCCTCGCGTTAATGTCACAAATTCAAACCGAACAAAAATCTTCTCTCGTAATTACGTCTCCTTTCCTCCTTTCCTTATTCCAATGCAGTTTCATGCTAACAAAGACGATTAAGGATATTTTTCTCAATTCCTATAAGACCTTCAATTACCCCCAAGTATTTGTGGACTGGAGTGCAGGCAACATAAGAATCTATATAGCTATACACCATCTCAGCAGTCAGTAAGTCCAAGTGCCTATTATGTGAAACTTAAGCAGCTCGTATTTTCAACAGAAACTGAAACTGATACCCTTATCGCATATATTTTTACTTTCCTCCCTTCTTATTGAGCAATGAGCATCTCTAAATCTTGAACGATTAGAACATTGTTTTCGTCGATACTTAGTCTTAGTCTACTTCCTTCTTGAAACAAGATCAGCATCACTTACGATAATTCTTTATCGAAAAATAATTAAAACTTTACGATGATTTCATATTTTTCCATCCAAATACCTACTGCGATAATTTGCTACCATGAATCATAATTTATGTAGGTTTTGGGTTGATAAATTCGTGATGTTGATTATACATTTGAAAAATTTTACCTAATTTGTTTCAATTTATTGTACTTATCTACAGATAATTTTTTTGGGGACGAATTTTTTTCCACAACCACGACGATTCAAATTTAAACCTGAATTTTTCCCAATTTCTCCAGTCGAATTATTTTTTCCTTTCAACCAATCGAGTTTTCCTCAAAAACCCATTCAATTTCTCCAGAAATATTTTCAATTCCTCGGCTCGCGAATTTTTCTACAATTTTTTCGCGTTTATTATTCGTACAGAAATAATACGAAAATACTACAACCCGCCCCGATTTTTCCTAATTCTAAGGTAAATCCGCCTACTTTGCGTTATCCATGCGCCGCGGAATTTGCGTTTAACTCAGATTACCACCTACTGGTCCCCGCCCCGTCTAGGGATGAATTTTGGCCGAACAGCGCAGGGCCGTTGTTTGAACTTCGCCCAATCCTGTGGTCCCGTAACGATGTTGTGCTAGGTCTGCTATTCAGTGCCGTTTCTAGGAGCGTTTAGAGAGGTATGTATCGTGTTTCGTTCTCGGCCACCGAATTATCACGTGGATCGGCGACAGACGCGAGAATATTTCGAAAAATTGTGCTAATTTTGATCGAAAATCGTTCGAATGTCGGCGTAGCAATTTTCTCGTATTAATCGCTATTTTATCGTTGGTTTTTTCCCTCTATTAAGTTACATTTTAAACGAGATTTTCAAACGAATTATTCGCGTCGCATTGATGGACATTCAAAGCGTTATGGAAACCTTTGCCGAATGGATTGCCGCCACGAATCCGAACGGGAATTTATTTTCGATGGCTAATGGAGTTCAGGTTAGAAAATTTTCAGTCTTTTTTGAGTTTTGGGTCGTCAAAGGGGTCAAAATTTGGGTAATTTTGCGGCAAACCGGTGAAATATTGGGATAAGTTTGAGTATTTTGTATCTACGAGTTTATCAAATGCTAAATAATTTCAAAATGTCATTTTTATCAACTCGAGCCATCGTCGTGATTGAAATTATCCATAAAGAAATTAACGCAGAATTTTTTAGCCATTTTCATTACAAAATCTTAAAACCGGTTCGAGGCGGAATTAGCCGGAGATTCGGATCAGTTTATCATTTTTTTGTCCTCCAGAGTTCTAAATGTGGTAGGTTTCACGAATTGTCTCGTTTAAAAACGTTTAAATCGAGTTTAAAATTGAAAATTTTGAAAAATTTTCCAAAAAATTGTCGTATTTTCAAAAATATTTTTTTTGGAAATCTGGCCTATTTTTTGAATTTTGAAAATATTTTTTGAATCAAAATTCAAAAAAATTGTGATATTAAATTTTTTAAAATTCCATTTTTAATGTTATATTTTTTTTGAAAAATTGCCCTCGTGGTGGAAAAAAATTCAAAATTGAGAATATTTTGATACCCATTGACTCAAAAAGGTAGAATTTAATGCCTAATGTTGTATCAGATAAAAAGCTAATCTATACGTATTCACTTTTCATTTATGTCATTTAATAAGTACTCGCCTCACTTTACCTTTTACACAGACGATGCTGTATTCTAAATCACCCTCTTTTCGTAGGGTTGCTAAAGTTGTTCTAACCCTAAATACCCGAATAGAGACACCCTCGTCAAAGGTACCGACGATAATTTTATTTAAGACGACTGTGTATTTTCTCAATTTTTTCATATCCATTTGTGGGTCAATTAATGAAATTCGTCATTTAATTTCAAATTAAAAAATTTCGAAAAATTATTCACGTATTTTTAATTTTTTCTCTCTTCTTTTCCCTTCATCTCGTTTTCGTCTCAACAAATTTTATTTGTATTTGAGAAAATTACATCAAGAAAAAAAATCTCTAAAAATCACGACTCAATTCGTCATTCAATTTCAAATTAAAAAAATTCAAAAATTTCAAAAAATTATTCACATTTTAAATTTTTTCTCTCTTCTTTTCCCCCCACCTCCTTTTCGTCTCAGCAAATTTTATTCGTAAGAAAACTGCATCAAGAAAAAAATCTCCGAAAATCACGACTCAATTCGTAATTGAATTTAAATAAAAAATTTAAAAAAAATTATTCACGTATTTTTAATTTTTTGCCTCCCTTCTCCGTCGTCGTTTTCATCTCACCCAACTTATAACTTTCGAAAACTACGTCAAGGAAAAAAATCACCATCAAAAATCATGACGTAAAAATAAAAGGCTTACAAAGAAAACTTTTTGAAAACGTGTGGCGTCGATATTTTTCGCACACAAAAATACTCTCTTCATTAAAAGTAGATTAATTAAATTCGTGGAAAAAATTTATCACGAAACATCTGAGAATTGCGAGAAAATTATAGCAAAAATATCCCCTTTCCATCCCCTTTCGAGTGTTTTTTTCGCTTCGAATCATATTCGGAGCCGAGTATCTAACACGATGTTGACAAAAATAATTTTATTAAGCTTTCGCGATAAAATATTGTCGACTAAAGTGGGAGATTTGTCGGAATTCCGATACGCAAAAGGCTTCTGCGAAATGTGACTGTAGACCTGATTTTCATCGGTTATTCGTATAAAAAGAGAGAGAAAAAATTAATTTTCGAGGTTTGTGGCAGCACAATTCCGAGGAAAATGGCTATAGGCTTTGGAGATGTATGAAGGATGAGGGGTATAGAAGACGGTGGCCGAAAATAAATAATTTTTAATTTGATTAAAAATGAAAAATCCGACCGAATTGTATTTATTTTGAAGTTTGTGTTGGTGGATTGAAGAGAGAATTTTTTTTTCGTTTTGGGTTTGAAATAAAAAATCGTCTTCTTCCTGGTTTTATTCGAGATATCATTTTTTATCTTGTGGTGGAAAATTTCTACGGCGCCCGGCGTGTCGTGATGGTCTACGAAGGTTGATAATTTCTTTAAATTGTTCGTATATTTTTCGACGCTTGATTTTCGACCGAACCTGTTTATTAATTAATAAATTATTATATTATGGCTTATGAGTAGATCTGGATGTATCTTTTTGGATGAAATTTAGGTTGTTTTAGAAACACTTAATACCTCAAATTGATATACTTAATATCCACTTAATCCCTAAATGTGGAATTAATTTTTCTCAAAGTTTTATTGTAATTGCCTAGATTATAAACTGCTGGCGAGTATAAGTGGATACCTAGACGCTTGAATAAGTTTTAATTCTTTCAATTTTATGGATGTAAATCAGAATAAATACCTAAGTACACTTAAAATGTGCGAGCATTTTTATGGACATCATAATCAGTTCCTAAATTAAAAAAAAAACTACTTAGTAGATATGTCTTGAATTAAAAATAAAATTATAAAAAATTGAAAATAAAAAAATCTTCAAACTGGTTTAAGAAAAAAGGGGAAAGCGAAAAATAAAAAAAATTATTTGATAGGTATTTTCTTAATTTGCTTATATTTTGGTAAAATTCATTTTAAAAATGCAGTCAAGTTAGGTTTCCATTTTAAATAAAATATTTTTTGAATTATAATAAATGATTAAAAACTTTAAAATCGTGAAAACTTTTTTCACAAAATTTTAAAACTAATATTATGAGTGAGTTGATCAAAAAAACTGAAAAAAAATTCGAAAAATGCTGTTCTTGATTCATTAAAAAATTTCATTTTTAAAAATGCTCAAATATTTTATTACTTTGAAACTGAATCATTTTTAGGCATCTATACCATGAAAAACGTAAAAAAAAACATGACGAAAATATAGCTTATTGCTATTGTGATTATTTAGGCCCTCTTGAAAAACCAGGCATTCAATTTTTCTTCATCTGTGTTTCATTTTTAAAGAATTTTTCATTTAAAAATATTTTCAATGTACAAATGAAGCACAAAAAAATGAAAATTTATTGGAAATTTGAAATTTGAGTGATTCTTGAATTCAAAATTTGCAGAATAAATCGGAAATAATAAAGATGGGTGATTTTTCGCTAAAGAAAAAAGAGATAGAGTATCATGTTTGAATGTGGAATTTGTTGAGGAAAGGTTTTGTCCTGGTTTAAAAAATTGAAAATATTTCTTCATTTTGAGATATTCTGAGTACTTGGTGTTTTTTTTTTGGGGGGGGGGGGGGGTTCTCATTGAATGGTCAAAAATAAACTTTATTTTCATACTAAGTAGATTGAAAAACCAACTTTTATATAAAAGAAAAACTTTGCCCAATCCTATTTTCATTTTCTTGCCCAGTTTGAAATTTATTTTATAAATTTATTTCTAAAATAAAAATAATAATTACTGTTAGTCTGTAATAAGTACCTGGAGAAATACCCCCTCCCCTTCTCTTCCACTCCAATGGAAAAATTAACTTTCGTTCCTTGGGATCTTCAGGTTTGAAAAAAGTCCAGAACCCAAAATTGGTTATTTTTACCTATGAGTTGAAAATCGATTTTCATTTCTTCTTCTCTGCTTCTCCTTTCAAAAATTGTGAAAGTAAAAAATTCATAACCAGATCTAATAAAATTGAGGGAAAAACAGACGAGTAAAAAAATAAATCGAAACCACCAATCTATTATTTTTTGGTGATCAACATATGAACTGAAAAAGTTATGTAATTTCTTCATTTGCTTACTTTAAAGATCTATTTTCTTATTTCATGGGAATAACCCTGTAATTATTTAAGTACCCACCTCCTTTATTTTTTTTATTGATCAAAATTAAGATTAGACATTCTTCCTTTTGAAATTCTTCAGTTTGTACTGAATCTTTGCCCATCTCCCACTTCGAATCAGCGAAAAATCACTGAAAAAAAGTTAAAACTGCAGCACTCGAAAAACCTGCAAAATTCTTCGACTTCTAGCGGATTTTTGCTGATTTTTCAAAAATTTTCATCGAATCAGCAAACTTTAGATATTTTACCAATTTCGCAGTGAATTTTCACTGATTTTCCTGCAATTTTTTCACCACTTGCTCTCAGTGAAGTTTTTTCACTGATTTATTGCCGTGCTGCAATTCTGAGTGTTTCATAGGCGGATTTAAGGGGGGGGGGCTTAGCCCCCCAAGAGTAATATTAGCCCACCCAAAAATTTTTAGTGTTTGATTGTCAAATTGTTTGACAATCAAATTCGAATGTACCTACCATGAAAAAAATGTATTTTCTGGGCAATAAGTACACAATTTTTTCATAGCTTTGCCCTCGCTTCGCTCGGGCATGAACAAAATCGCAATTCACAAATTATTTTTAAGCAACATTGAGGAAGGAGGCGCCTTTCTCCGAAAATTCCTTCCGGTACTTCATGTCTTCTTCCTCAATTTGTATTTTCCCAAAAAAAGCTTCCAACGCCACTGACTGCGAATATGTTTTCCCTCCCCCTACTCCTAAAGTAACATCAAATAGGAATTTTGAAATCATTAATACAGGAAAAAATCACTTTTATGACCATTAAAAATTCAATTTTTCGAAGCTTCACCCTCGCTTCGCTCGGGTATGAATAAAATCACATTTATTCGAATTATTTGAGGTGACAGTGTCAAAGAAGGCCCCCTCCTACTTCATCATATAAGATTTTTCTGGTATTTCTAGTCTTTGTATCGATTTTGCAGTTTGCATCCTTCCAAAAAATCTTCTAATGCTTTTGATCTGGGGCTAAGCCCCCCCCCCCAGATCCATTTTCATAAATCCGCCTATGGAGTGTTTCCCAGTGATTTTCGATAACTTTCACTGATTTTTAAATTAAATAGTGCAATTCTATTCAACTTTCAATTTAAAAATATTTTATGGTTAAAGATGCAGACTTGTAAAGGAGTTAGAGTTATGCAATTTTTAAAAATGAAATTCATCAACTTTATTGAAGTTTAGTTTTTTTGTATAAAATAAATGAAATCAAATTGTTATTTAGAAACCAAAACTTTCTTGGAATTGACTCAGTTGATTGCTGAAAAAAATTCGCCATTTTTTTAAAGAAATAAGGTATAAGTATTTACCTAATTATAAAAGAAAAATATTCAGATTTTTCAAATAGATAGGTAATTTTTATTATAGGCACTTATTTTGAATTTTGTATTTCGAATTTTTAAAAAAAAAAAACACAAAAACAAAAAAGAAAAATTTCAAATGGAAAAATAATTTTATTACTGCTGCTGAAATAATTTTTGATAGGTAGATATTATGTAGGTATTAAAATATCTATCAAATTTTCACGAAATTTCAATTTTTCCGAATATTTTTTCATTTTGTTATTTCACTTTTAAAAGTGGGAAATGCTTTTTCGATGTATTTTTCATCATTTTGGCAAAAGTATAATTTTTTGGATTTTTTTTTTGTTATTTTACTTTTAAAAAATGCAAAAATTTCATCTCAAATATTCTTCATTAATTTCAATAGCTAATAAATACCTACTTAGGCAGTGCCAGAATTTAAGAAAATTGCTTCAAAAAAATAAATTTCTATAAAATTTTAAAATTCTGTTCTGCTTTTCCAGATTTATTCAGATCGATAAATATGCCATTTGGATTCGTATCTTAGGTACCTTCAAATTTTCATAAATTTTAATCCTCCTCTACCTCAATTAAACTTGGTAAATTCCAATTTTTACTCATTTTTTGTGATTAGACATAGGTATATTTTCAATTTTCAATCTTTTCTAAAACAATTCATCTCGAATTCCACCCTCCCTCTCCCTCAATCAAATTATCTTCTCTATGCCAAAATTCGCCATAAAAATATCCCAATTTTCATCTTCTGCAATCTCGCCTAAAAACTCGTCGAAACCGAATCGCACGCTCTTTAACACTTGTTGAAATACGTTAATATCCATCTCTGGCCATAATAATGATATTATCTTTCATCGTTGAAATTAATTTCGTGGTTTTTATTCATAAATCTGTATGCTATACAAAGAGTGAATGAGTCAATTAGCTTAGAACGATGAAAAAGATTAAGATTTCGTTGGCTAGATTATTTGTGCTTTTGTGGGTATTCGTTGTTGAATTGAAGTAGCCTTAGAGCACGTAATTGAATACAGTGTATTGGCTTATACAGAGTTCTGGTGCAGATTGCGTTTGAGCCAGCTAGCCAGCGTACTGTGTGAACCTGGAGCCTCGCACTCGTACATTCATTTATCGTCTCTACACTTTTAATCAAATCGTATTTAATGGTAATCGATTATTGTTATAAAAGCATAGTAAAAGATTATACGATAATGGTACAAGCCTCAACGAATGTTAGTCGACGATTTGTATGAATGAATTTTGGTTTATCTTTTCTCGTAAATTCATTATCCAATATATTTTTCGTAGATTATATACCTACTAAAATACAGTTCATAGGTCCTATTCTTTATTCATCGAATATCTTCTTATTTTTAAAAAAATGTAGGTACCTCACGAGTAGAATTTTCCCCCTCATTCACGTATTTTTATATAAAGAAAATCTTATAAAAATAAATGAAAAATTCACTCTTACGAGGTGTAATAATTGCTCCTCTACGTCGAGCTTATAACGCCACCGCCGTCGTCTCGAAACGTTTTAATGTGAATCTGTATAAAGATAAAGCACACGCCTAACTTTCACACATGTTTGTAATTTGTTAAGCCTTTAGATTTAAACGCGAGATTACGCTTACCGCGTAAATTTCGCTCGCTCAGAAAATTTTATCGTTTTTTTTTTCAACACGCTTTTTTCCACGGCTCTTTTTGCGCCAAATTTCAATCCCCGCAGCTGGGTTACGTTATAAACGCCGCGTAAAGTTTATATTCGCGCGTTAAGTTGCTTCATTATGGTGTTAAATACTGCAGGCAAATTAGTCGTGATTTTAACCATCGACTATGACGTTAACTCGTCGAAATAGTTGCGGTTTATTAGACGCGGTTATAATATTAATTAAGTCGCCTGTTTAACGTGTTTATTGCCTATACACGTTAAGTGTGATAATTTGCGTCGCCGATGTATTTTTGGGATAAAGATCGAGTCGAATTTTAGCCTGTGGATGGGTATAATTGATGCGATTGCGACTTTCTCGCGTTTTGAGAAGGTGAAAATTCGGCGATGAATAATCGAAATTATCGGAGTAGGGGGGAAATCGACGAAATAATTTGATTCTGGGGTTTCAAAAAATTTTACCGAATTTCACTGATTTTTCAGCAAATTTCAGAGATTTTATACTAATTTTAATGTGAATTTTCGCAGATTTTCAGTCATTTTTCATCATTTAATTTTTTCACTGATTATTACTGATGTGCATGCAAATCAGACAGTTTTCAGTGATTTTTATTTTCTCATTTTTATTGATTCATAAAATAACAGAGAATAGATTTTAAAGGGTAAGAATTAGGAAAAGAGTGTTGAGAGTTGAAGTAATCGAGTGTCGAATTCTGTTGGGTTTTTTGGGGGGGAGGGGGGGGGGATTTTTGTATGAAAAAGTGTGATCTTGATTGAAATCAGTTGTTCTGGATTTGATATATTCTTGAGGAGAAAAATTTTCTGTGGAAATAGTTCGAAATGTTCGTTAGAGAAAATTTTTCAAAATGAAATTGTCAACTTGATTTTTTACTCGTATTATCTACCTAATTAAAAAATAATTTTCAGACTTTTTTCGTTTTTGTGCCATTAGTCATCCTAGTGATGTGTGAAGTTTACATTTCAGTTGAAGAATTTTCTGGTTGGAAATTGATTTATTTACGAGTAACATTGAAAATAATATATTACACTGCTTTATCTTCTGAGAACAAATTCGTCATCAATTTTAACTTTTTTTAAATGCTCGTCTGAAATATTAGATATGCGATGCATATTTCAAAACCTAAATTATGAAATTTTTTTGAAAGTTTCCTCATCATAATGGCCTGAACAGTAAATAAATTATAATTTTTTAAAAAAAATTTTTCACGAAATTTTCTTAATTTTGATACCTACAGGACGAAATATGTTTTATTTGTATATTTTTCTCTGATCTTCCAAACGTTGATTGCCATTATAGCTATATTTCTGCACTGTTTTTTTGTACAAAGAGACAGAAACTAGAAACCTACCTACATAAAATTGTACAAAATACTGAATCTTAATTTTTTTTTCAAAATTTGAAAACTTGATCTCATATGAACATCGTTAGGTTAGGTTGGTTTATAATATTTGGAAAGAAACGATTTGTAACTTTTTAGAATTGAGTTTTTAAAACAGGTGAAATGTTTAGTAAATTCCAATCCTATTTTCTCCCCTGTCCTCGCTTTGAAATTATAGGCAAGTTTTTTATGTTTTGAATCCTATTCTAAAAAAAATAATACTTGACTAATTTTTTTCACTTCTTTGAATTTTTTGAGCGGAATTTTCATTTCATTGGCTGTAAGTATTTTTTTTGTTGATTTTTTTAATAATTAGGTACCTAATATTTATATTTGAGTAGGCGATGAATAATTTTTCACCAAAATGTTTTGGTATCATTAAAGTTTTGAAAAAAATTCGAGATTCAAGATGTTGAGTTTTTTTTTTTGTACAAAAAATTGACGATAATTTTCAAAAAAAAAAGAACAGTGATTATTCTCATTTGAAAAGTGAGAGGTCACGAAAAAATACTCTAAAAAAATCCGAGAAATCTTGAAAATTCAAACTTTTTCAGTTTTTTTCTCAAATGAAATAAAAACATTACCTACAATGCGAAAGTTGATGTTAAAAAATACAGTTTTCCCTCAATTTTTCCATTTTCGAAAGAATATTGGTGAAAATCTTGAGAATTTTTCGATTTTTTTCTCAAAACAAAGAAAACTGACGATTAAAAGTACCTATTACCTATAAAAAGACTTTGATTTAATTTTTCGTTCAAAAATAAATATTTTCACGAATCAGAAAGTCTTTTTCCCAAGATAGGTATGTAACATTTTTTTTTCAACGAATCAAATTTTTAAATTGTTTTTTGAAAAAATCGTGATTGTTTAAAGGTGTAAGTAAAGTGTTTCATTTTTTGACGACGGCGATGTGTTACCTAGTTTTTCGATCCAAGCGCAAATTTTTTTCAAAAGCCAATTTTTTTGATTAGGCTTATCAAATTTGCGAAGAATAAAACTTGAATAAATTTTCAACTTCATAACGATTTTTCCATTCTACATTTCAATTAGTTTTGGAGTTTTTATAGGAAAAATTTTCGATTTTTGGTACTTCGGTTAATTGCTCTATCCAAGAGTTCTCAAACGATTTTAATCTTGAAAACTCTATTATCAACTCATTTTCATGTAATTTAGACGTATTCTTCTTATCTGTATTGATAAAATGAAGAAAAAATGAAATTGAAAGTCGAGATTTTGAGCTGATTTTAGGAGTCAAAAAAAAAATCAAGAATAAATTTAATTTGAAAATCGATTCGCATGTATTTATGCGACGAAGAATTTTATTTTCATGGCGTTTATTGCAATAAAAATCCAATCTGATGATTTTCCGGAATATCAACTTCCGGTTTCAAAAATTGAAAAAAAAATATTCATTTCATCGTCTAATATTTTAGTATCAAAAAATAATCAGATTTCAATTTCGTAAAAGAATTCAATGAAAGCAACATTTTTTCAATAAAAATAAAATTTTGTACTTTCAATATCAATATGAGGGAGATGAATTTGATGAATAAAGCAAAGTGAGATCGAAAATTTTAGGAAACCTCAAATCCAAAGTCCAATACAGCGATATTTTGGATTAATAAATCTGAATTAGAAATCAGCCCATTCTCCTTTCAAACTATCGATGAAAAAATACAATAAAAAATATAAAAGAGCAAACTATGGAAAATATCTATGTTTTGGTGGGGCGGAGGGGATCAGTACCATCATCCTTGATGGATACAAAATTACCAACGATGAATTTTCCCCTAAAAAATGATCATTCAATCTTGTTTTCACTTTTAAAAGGAAAAAAAATAAGTACAATTTACAACTTTTCTAGTTTAGAAAAATATGTGTACCTTTTTACAAATTATAAATTTTTCCAACTTAGAAAAAATCTGAAAAATTTTCCAATTTAGGAACATCTGAAAAATTTTCAAACCTTGGAAAATGTAAAAAAAATTTTCAACCTTGGAAAATATTGGCACAAAAAATAAATTTTCCCATCTTGATAAAATACGAGATCACTTCAAACAAAAAATATTCTCTATGGAAAATTATCGTTGTTTTCTATTTTTTCATATAAAAGTTTGTATACGTACAAAAATATTCAATGTTCTCAATTTGGAAAAATATGTGTACAAAGGGGTAAATTTCTTCAAAAATTGGGAATATATGGAAAACATGATCGAATTCGAGAAATAATTTTGAAATTTTTCAAACTGCTGAGAAAATATGAACATTTTTCCAACTTGGGAAAATAAGTATGAAAATTTTTCCTATAATGAGGAAAATAAATACCTATGAACATTTTTTCTATTTGGGAAGGTGTACAACTACAAATTGTAAATTTTTCCAGCTTGATGAAATACGAGATCAGTTCAAATAATAAATTTTCCAATGAAAAGTGATCATCATTTTCAATTTTTTCACAAAAAAAATAAAAGTGCCCCAATTTTTCCAACTTGGAAAAATATACCGAAGTACAAAATGGTAAATTTTCCCCTCTTTTGGATAGAAATTATGATTTTTTTCGCTGAATGAGGAAAAATATCTGGAGATGGAGGGGGGGGGGTCAAATTCCTCCTCTCCTTCTTATCTTTAATCCTTACTCATACCCGAACCTATCTTCCCTCAAACCCTTCTTCAATAAACCTACACCTACCAAACTCCAAACAAACCATACCTAAATATAATCAACACTCCTCTAACAATACCGATTCGACATATGTATGTGTAATACAGTTAGTTCGACGAAACAATATCCCAACTCTCTATACCCAGGAGAGTTGCTAGAAGAAAAAAACCAAACACCTTGTTTTTTTTTTATTCCAACTACACGTTCCGTTCGTATACCGAATTGGTACTCGCATTAACAAATTTAATGCTGTCGATGGCTCGTGGTGATTATAAATTCAAAGTACACACACAATCCGGCTACTGGATACTTGTGACGTGACCGGATATACAGGTATACCTAAGGATTAGCTCTCCGTACTCGCCCAGACCATCTTATAGGTTCGCATTTGCACACAGAGACGCGACAATTCCATACCACAGTCGGTAATTTATTCTTTTTAAGTACGTACGTCTTTGAAATTGTTTAAATTTTCGGAAACATTATCGCGCTGAATTCAAATGTGAACACCTTCTGTAATCGATCATACGTTTGGAAAAAGACCAATTCAAAGTTCGGGGTACCTATTTTCATACAGGAAATATCTTCGCCGGTGGAAATTTTTCTTCATCGTAGGTACCATTAGTGTGACTTTCATTATAGGTACATAATTCATATGTGTATATTTAAAAAAAAGTGAAATTTTACATGCCCCATTCTCCCCTCCCCTTCGATCTTTCTAGCACTTTTGCATGCGTTGATATACTTTTATAATCCTATAGAGCGTAAAGTGAGTTAGTTACGCATGATCTGGTCTATCTCCAGCCAGCACATAATTCGCTCTATGGTCAAAGAGGTTCAGGCGATAACGAGTATATTGACGGATTGGATTTCGAGTAATTTACACGCTCCGTGTAACCATATACACCACTGTAGCTGTGGGTTTCGGTACTGACCAGTGACCGGGCGTCCAGTATTCTGCAGCGGTAAATTGAACGCTGCTTACGTTGCTATTTATATGCACCCGCAAGTAGTGACCGCCATTTTAAACAGATTAGAATTATCTTGAGTAAGTTGTTTCCTCTCGTCTCTATTCGGTCTTGAAGGATTGGCTTGTTTACCTACCTGACGTATCGAAATCGTTACTTGCTATTTTATTAGCTGCGAGTGTACCTAGGTACATCATCTTTGCATTTCGGTGTAGTCTGCTCGTAAGAGTACGATTATGAAAGAAGTATCTTAAATCGTGGCGTTTTTGGTGTGAAAACATCGGAGTTGAAAATGAAACGAGGAAATGTTTTTGAGATTTATTGCCCGAAAATCGCGTATCTGAGCGATTAGGTGTAGTCTCGTCTATCTCGAATGTTTGCGGTTTTATTTACGATTATTTTGTATACATTGCTCTCATATTTTCGTCGTGAAATAATTATTCATTTTGTATATCTGCTTATTACCATACGATTATTAAAAACGTAAATTCAAACCGAGGACTGTAGGTGAGTTGATTCCCGAAGAAAAATTCGTGTAAAAATATAAGGGAATTGATTGCCAAACTGAAAAAAAATTTATCCAAAAAAATAATAACGTGTCTCAATTCTTAAAATAGATTTTTTTTTGGTAAAATTTATTCATTTTTTTGACTTCATTTATTACTTTTTCTGATATAAAATATCATTTTTTAGAACAAACACCTATTTTGTGAAGTGAAACACGTTATCATTTTTTTTTTGAATAAATTTTATTATTTTTTTGATTAAAATTTATTATTTTGAGGGTAAAATGTACTTGTTTTCGTAACTTCTGTTTTTTTCGTGCATTTTTTTTTTTGATTATGTAAGTAGGTATTGATTCCCCCTTTTGATTCACATTTTTTTGGAGCAGTATGTATGATTTGATTTCCACTCTAAGGCGATTTTCCAAGGGAAATTAGGGTAGTCAGACTTCCATCAATTTTTTCTCCAAGATTGAGATTTTTAAGTATCAATTTTTTGATAAAATGTGCCCGGAAAAATGGAAAATCAAATTAAATTCTATCCTGGAACCAGACCATAAACAAGATTTTAACGATGTAAGCTCCAATTTATTCCAATTTTTTTCGAGTCCAAATTTTTTCAAGTCTAAATTCCTTCCATCACCTCAATCGTAATTTTTTTTTCAAAATTTTGCTTAATTTTCAATTTTTGAATTTTTTTTTCAATAAAATTATTTCAAACCTTTTGATTTTTTCCATTTGTTTTTCAAATTTATGTTCTTGAAAATTCTTTCTAATTATTCACTCGTGAAAAATTTTTAAAAACATGAAGTTCAAATTCATTTTAAAAAAGGAAAATTTCAGAATTATTGGAAAAAAATTTCGAAATTTCGAAATTTTAAGGAAATACATTTTACAGAATCTTTTTTTAAAAAAATGTGCAACTCGAATGTTTTGAAATCTGGGAAATCAACTCACCAGCTCCTTGAATTTCATGTTTTTGGCTTTCAAAAAATAGCCAGTGCATTTCGACCATGGATGGGGGATGGGGCATCAAAAAGTAGATAAAAAGGCTGATAAATGTGCCAAAAATTTTTTTTACACTTTTAGAGCAATTTTCAAATCTACTTGGTAAAATTTTGGAAAAAATTGGTATAATTTCATATTAAAAGAAAAAATTGAAAATTTTTACCTGATAGGATTTTATGACCAAATCGAGTAAAATTGATTCAATTTTTTAGGTATCGAAGATCTTTCAATAGAAAACCGTGATGTGGGGAGTATTTGAATAATTCATGTTTTTGGCATTCAAAAAACTGCCAGTGCATTTCGACTATGGATAGGGCATCAAAAAGTAGATAAAAAGGCTGATGAATGTGCCAAAATTACTTTTTTTAAAAAAAACTTTTAGAGCAATTTTCAATAAATTTTGAGAGGGAGGAAATGGAGATTTTTCTCATTTTTTTTCCTGTTCTTTTACTTATTGTTTCTTAAACATAGGTCAAAATCGAAAAATCAGACAGATACTCTGAAAATTGATTTTCTAAGTTGAAAAAATCAATTGTTTAGGTATTAATAATTAAAAATCATTTGCTTTAAATACTCACAATAGACGCTACAAAATTTCAAAATTAAAATATTTTTCTGTATAAAAACTCATTTTGCATATCTACTGTTGTCATTAAAAAATGATAAGGATGCCAAAGCAATGTTTACGTACATCTACATACTACTTATGCAAGGAGGTAGCTGGATGGTAGAAAACACGTGTGGGCAATTTTCATTTGGATATCCTAAAAATATCCAGTTTTTTGGACGATATATGAAATTAAAATATTATTTTTGAAATTTTCATTAAAAATGAGGAAGGGTTTGTTCAGAAATTGAAAGACAAAACAGAAAATTAGATAATTTTTCATGTGACAAGATCAAATCGCGTCAATTTCCAAACATAAAAATCGGGGATTTTGACTTCATTCTATTTATTTTCAGATATGTTGATGTACAATTGTACATCCACAATTTTTTAAAATAACGGTAAACAAAGACGAAACTTGAGAAAAAATCTGGGGGGGAGGGGAGGGTGAATTTTTTTGACCAAATAAAAAATGAAAAAATTTTCGATCCATATTCTTAAAAAAATGGCAGACTCATATTTTTTGACCAGTGGTACTGGTATCTATCTACTGAAGTATAAATACAAAAATTCGTGATTTTTTCAAGCTGTTTTTTCAACTTGAAAAAAATTAATCATTTTTTTCACAATATCTTTTTCAAAAATTCATACCATTCAGCAGTATCAAAAACAAAAAAAAATCCAATAGGTCTTCAAAATTGATTCCCTTCTGACCTCGCTTCTAACATCGAATTAATTAATTTCCAGCATGCGAAACCTAAAACGTATCCGATGCCTTTACGAGTTGCATTCCGAGTGTCTATGACCTTTTAATTGTCATTTTCAATCGTCCGGTGCGGCGTCGTCAGTGTATCTCGTAATATGTATATACTTCTGTCTTAAATACAACTAGCTAGATAGTAGGTCTAGGTATGTACACAATAAACAGAAACACTCCGGTATCGGCATTATAATGCAAACGGTGCGAAGAACCACTGATGTGTGGGCTGTGGGGTGGCGATAACTTGTTCATATGTCTGCGAAACAGACGCTTGTTAGGAAACTTTCGCTGGTGGTTTCCTTTCTTTCATTCAAAAATTATGTAATGAAAGTGCTTACTTGAAATTTGAGAAAAATACCTAGGAACAGGAGGTCAAAATTTCATGAATAAATTGAGTAGATGAAATTAACGTATCTACCAACAGTCAGGATACTTTCATTAGGTAAAAAAATTGAAAATTTTTTAAATTTCTGTGATAAGATAAACAAACAAACAAACAAACAACTATCTACTGCACAAATCTTAATCAGTTAAGTAAAATTCTACCAAAAAATCAGTGAATTTTTTCTGAGAAATTGGAGATTTGACTGAAAAAAACGATTCTACCTAGCAGATCAGTGAAAAAATTTCAGGCATTTTCATCATCATTTCACTGATTCAAAAAAGTAGAAATTCATCAAATTTGACTTGATTCAGCCTTTTCAGATTTAGGGAGTTATTATACAATTACCTGTGCAAGAATATAAAAAAAAATTATTTTTGAAAAGTAAAAAATGTAATTTTTTTACATTTAATGATGGAAAATCTCCTAATTGAGCTTAAGAGGAGGCTCGAACCCCCCTCCCCCTCTACAGTGGTGTAAATGGATGTGGGAATGAATTTCCCTACCTCAAAAATCCTTCAATAATGAATTTTTCATTTCCTTATCTGAACAATGTTTTTACTCAATTCAAACATTGAAAAAAATGAACTTTTTGAGGTTAGAATTCTCAATTTTTTAGTATATTATATTTTGCCATCGTTTTGCTCGGGTTCAAGAATTTTATTTCTTTTCTTAAAATATCTGGCATTTGAAAAAAAAATCAAGTACCTTTACAGTGCCGGATTATCCATTACGCTGAGTACGCTGAAGCGTAGGGCGCTACCATTTTGGGGCGCCAACCAAATTATAAATTATTTGATTTTTTTCTACAAACTTTATTTTAATCATCTATCGACTCGAAAATATTTTTAAATCATTAAAACATGAAAAAAAAGCATTTTTAGGCATTAAAAAATCAATTTTTTCAAAGCTTTGCCCTCGCTTCGCTCGGGCATGAACACAATCATAATTATAAATATAAAAATCCTTCTCTCCTGACTACCCTCCCCCTAAATTATTGATATATCAAAAAAGAACACAAAAAACTGGGGCGCCAAATTTCATTCGAGCGTAGGGCGCAAAAATCTTTAATCCGTCACTAGGTTCAGTTTTTTAAAATCTTTCAAGTCAACTTCCTATCCCTCGTCAAAAAAGCAAGCTCTCAATGGCGTAATCAAGGGAGGGGTGGTGAAGGAAATATAACACCCACTTGCCATATTCTAGAATTTCAGAATTACTTAGGTACATATTTGTGACCCTGCCGTAAAGAAGGGACCAAGTGTAAAAAAAAATCGATGTCTCATTTTTCACGTTTTTAGTTCATATGACACCAAATTTGGACCAAACACATTAAAATGAAGGCATCGACTTTTTTTTTACACAAGGTCCCTTTTTTACGGCAGGGTCACATCTATACCTAGGCATAGGCGCACTCAAGCGGTGGGCTCAGGGGGCTCGAGGCCTCCCCTTAAGCTCAGAAAAAAAATTTTAATGCAAAAATAATTAAAAAGTGCATTTTTTGTTCTTCAAGCAGTATTTTTTCAGAAAAATTTCGCCCTCGCTTCATTCGGGCAGTATTTTAATCTTTTTATATTCAAAATTGATAATTTTTGACCAATTTTCGAGTCAAAAATCACCGATTCCTCAATAAATTCCCAGTTTGTCAGAAAAAAGTAATGATTTTTGGCTGAAAGATCAGTGAAAAATGATAAATTTGAAATTTGACCCCCTCCCTTGATTTTTCTCAAATTCTCAGCCTCTCCCTTAATTAATTTCTGGGTGCAGGTGTAGGAAAAATCGTTAGTTTGTCTGTGGATGACAAAAAAGAATCGTTTTAACTCTAATTTTGAAAGTGAACGAGCCTCGATGTAGAAAATATTCTAAATTGTCAAAGATCGGTTTTTGAGCTGAGATTCCCTATTCTTGATTCTACTCCTTTGAAAGTCCTAAAATCATTGTCAACTCAGAAACCAATTTTTGACTCCTAAAAGCGGTTTTTATATCCAGGCTCATAAATTTTTTAGAAAAATTTTACCCTTACTTCGTCTCGCCTTAATTTGATGCTTTCCTTATTTTTTGAAAATCAAGACTACATATTTATTAAAAATCCAAAACATCTAAAATCATCTACTTTTAGAAAAAATTTTTGCAAAAATTTTTCGACCTCAACTTGAGTAATTTTCAGCTCTTGAGCATTTTTTTGAAAATTACTCTTTGACTTCGCTCGAAATTCGAGCTCAATTATTTTTACACTTCTTTGATATTTCTCGAAATTCAAGTTTCTTTTTACCCAGATCTCAAAGTTTTTCTCACAAAAAATATTCTGCTAATTCAATTTTTTTCTTCTTGAATTCTTTTTTGAAATTTTCTCTTGTTCTCATTTCGCTTGGGTGTGTGCATACCTTGAAATAGATTTCCAATTTTGGCTTTAAAAGCTCACCAGGTCAGTTTTTTCATGACCTCTCTTATGTTTTTTTTTGTTCATGGCATAAAAATTGATAATAATTAATCGAACCTGGTAAATACTTTATATTCTATGATTTCAACCCCCTTCCTCCCCGAAAGGATCACCTAGTCACTCTCCTAACCCCCTGAGACTCTTTCGATACGCCTATTTCATTTTCTTTTTTATGCAAAAAAAAATCGATCACAGAAAAATCAAAAAAATTCAGACAACAATTTCAGTTAATTTCAGCTTGTTTTCTCTCCTACATCGACACCAGAAATCCCATCTAACCAGACTCGATCAACTCAGATACCTATACGAGGTCTTATATAGGTGAAAACCCCATCTACATAACGTCAGATCGCCTACGACTCGTCGAATTGTAGAGTACCGGAAGAAGTGTGCGATCTAAGATCCGGAGCTGAAGGGAATTTCGAGACAAGGTGGTTATAAAAATCATCGGGTCCATCCGGTATGTTACAGTCGGCGGAGTTCCTCAGGCGACAGACCGTGACGATAAGACTAAATAAAGAAGAGGACCCGTCCCCTTGGCTCGCAACGTACACAGGATTTAATAAACGCCAAGACAATTCGTTAAAATTATGCTATAGGTATTTTCACAAGTATCCATACCAGAGGATACAGCTTGTAACGGTTTTATTCCACACGTATCCGTGCCCGGACAGTCCGGACTCCTCGGTTAATTTTTTTGGAAAACCTCGCTCCAACTTATTCGAATATTTCCACCGAAGCTTTCAGAGAAAGATGAACAGAGTCAGATTATACGGCATTGGGAGCGGTTTGTGTATTCGTCGGGCGGAACATGCCGAGAAATTTTCTACACGTCTTACACACGTTAAAGATAAGTCGAGGATTTATATCTATCGTCGCCGGGAAATGAAATCCTCCCTTCGTGTCGCCGTTGGATTAACCGTATTTCCTTTAATCCTGGCTCATGTCGCATTTTGTAACGAATGAATCACGTTTCTATGTATTTAACAATGGCTGTGTTTTCTTCAAATTCAGTGGATGGTAATAATGGTCTTAGGCTTAGACCAGCTCGACCATTTTTTTTGGGCGTTTTGTTTCCATAAAACGTAGTCATCGAACGTGTTAAAAATTCGGTCTCGTATTACATTTTTTTTTTCCATCCGAGAATATGTCTTTTGATGTAGGCGAGTGTAATTTTCTGTACAAAACTGCGAATTGCGAAAAGTTTAATCCGTGTAAAAAAACACATTGATCGTGTAACCGTATCGTACTCTTTCATACGAGCAGAACGGACCGGACGCGTCCAAAGAGTAATCCGAAACACGACTATGGGAGTATTTGGTAAAAGAAAAATTTAAGCACCACTGACATTTTAAACACCAACTAATCCTTACTAATGCGAAGGGCTAGGAAGCCAGACGACACTATTAGCAGCTTTAAGCGGAGCGATATTAGCGTAACGGTCTGGCTTTTAATCCGTTGAAGCGGATGATAAGCGGATAAAGTTGAAGATTATGCGACCAATATTTCTTTGGACGCACGTTAACCAGTATAACAGGAAACGGATTAGTATTAAGTGGTTCGGCTCCCTGTTTTCTAATTTTAAAATTGTTTTGCTTTTCGCGTTCGTCGTTGTGTATTTTATTTTTTTGTATACTTATATGGAATTTACGACGATTCCGAGTGTAGTACGGATCATTTTGTATGTGGGATTTAGAAGCACGACGGTATTTGTTTTTGAGCCATGAAAAGGATTAGTGGATTGGCGAGATCGATTTTTTGAAATGAGGGAGAGGCTTTTCGTAGGGGTGATGAGTTTGAAAGGGAGGGGTAGGTTTGGGATAGGGAGAGGACAGTGTTGGGATATTGAAATTTCAGGTTTTCCCTAAAATTTCCCACCTTTCACTCAAGAAAATCATGTTTTTACCTTCACGCTTTTCCTCATAAATTTCTAAAATTTCATGTTTTTGTTGATAAAATACGTATATGAAAAAATAGCTGAAAATATATGAAAATTTGTGAATTTTCTCCCTTTTTTCGCTCAGTTGAGCAAATTTCCCATTTTCGTCTTTTTTTGATCATCCGACAATTTCCCTTTTTTCCATTCACTATTTTTCACTTGAAATTTCTCACGATATGGAAAAATTTAAGTACAAGATTTCCCAACAATGATGCGAAATTCTTATAAACTTACTGAAAAATTCATAAAAATTTGTATTTTCCCTTCAATTCACCTCCATTAAACGAATTTCCATCATTTTCCCCATATTTGATCGAATTTCCCCCAAATTCCCCGTTTCCTTTTCTTTTTTTCTTGTTCGAAAATTCCTACGATATGGGAAATTTCCCACAATATACTAACACTGGGGAGAAATTGTCTGATGAAGAAGGAATTTCAATTCCTAGTAAAATTTCGAGCTGAAATAATAAAAAATTCAAAATGTATCTTGAGAGAAACTCGTATAAAAAATTTCAGCAGCCAAAGTTTATTGTTTTTTTGGATTTTGGAGAATTTTTGAAATTTCAAAATGATCTCATTGCCTGGTAAAATATGAAAATTTGATTTAAGTAATCAACGAAAAAAACTGAAATTGAATGTGCACTTACCTTATTTTTTATCTTCCAAATTTATTGGAAGTGGCTTCGAAATTATGTTTCGTGGTCTACACAATTTTTTGGGATTTCCTAGCTTCACAGAAAAGCCCATAAAAATGGTCAATATCAACTTCAGTGCCTATCATCGCGAATCACTCATGTTGGTGACCTGATCGAAAAAAGAGTTTAGGTATCTAAATCGATCTCTTATCAGATTTTTACCTCGATACAAACGCTGTGAGCATAGTTTTAAATTTTTCCAGGGAAATTTTCCGTTCAAAAATACCTACCTAATATGGATTTCAACTCAAAGTTGAGAATTTTGGAAAGTTGTGCGTTAATCGATCAAACACCTACTTACCAATTTGGGTAAATCTGCAATTTCAGCTGCTAAAGTTCATAATATGAACCATTTTTATGGCTATATCTCCTGTGCTGGAAAATTTCAAAATTTTCTGGAGGCTCCGAAAAATCTCGAGACCACTCTCAATCGATTTGGGAGGTCGAAATTAGGGTATCAAATTTTAGTTTTTCCATTTAAAAGATCGATTTTTCATATTTTGCAGGGAATTCAGATGATTTTGAAATTTCCAAAATTTGCCAAAAATTCGAGATATGAATTTCGGAGTTCGAAATTTTGGATATGCGGTTATTTTTGTCATGTGCTTTCCTGCTTTCTATTTATTTCAGTTTCGACCGAAAATTTCAGCTCAAATTGGGGTATCTACTTTATTAAATCCAATTTTTGAAAGCTTCGGCAGGTGAGAAAGAACAATTTCTGAAATCGATGTTTCGAGAATTGAATTTCAAGGAGAAGGTGGGGGAGGGGGTGCGAAATAGATTTTTTTGGTTTAATTCCGGTCTTCTGCAATGAAACTATTTTAAAATTTTGAATCAATATTTGTTTGAAAAATTCAGAAGTGATGAACTGATGATTTATACGAAGAAACAATTTTGTATTTAATTGTCAAGTTGAGAATATTTCACGTTCAAAATTTTTTCGTTCGTATCATGACATTTTTTTGTTTGCAAAATTTTACTTATCGTTTTTTTTTGTTTGCTTAAATTATTTTTTGTTTTACTCAAAATGAATGATTTTTGAAAAAAAATTAGTACTTGCATTAATTAAAAAAAAAAAAAACAAAAAAAAACGCGCAAACCTCAAACTGGAAATAAAACAAAAATCAGTTTCACTTTTTGAATTTTTCTGGAAAAAATTACGTTTTTTTTTAATTCTTCTAGCAACCAAATAAAAAAGTAAAAATCCATCCATCAACTGCAAGTCTAGAGGAAGATTTTAAAAGGATATTTTGTTTGATGTTCTCAAAGAAGGGTCGAAAATGTATCAAAAAAGAAGAAAACAGAGATTTCTGTAAGTAAAAAAAAAAGTTGAGTGATTTTCGAAATAATTTCCTAAAATGCAGAGATCTTTAATGTTGGTATTCAAGTGAATGAAAATCAAACGATGCGAGTGAAAATTTTTTCCAAAAATTTGCATTTGAAAATCGAAGAGTTGCGGTTTTTCAAGTGGGAAGGGAAGGGGGAGAAATACTCGCTGTTCTTGCCTCTCGCAGATCCCCATCTGCAAAGATTGTGTGCAAATTAAGATCCTCTTTTTCTAGTCATATGTGCAGTTATCGACGACAGAAAAAAAGTGGGAGAGGAGTTGAAAATGAAAATAAAAATTTTTTGACTCTGATAGAATTTCTCCTCGATTTTTTTCGCTTTTTGCCCTGAAAATTCGGATTTCTTTAAATTTTTGTAGGTAATTCAAAAATTTAAATTTTTTTTAGAATTTTTCAAAAACTAGTGTCACGAATAGAAACTGTTATTTTTTTACAAGTACATACATATAGAAGCGATGATTTCCCTAATTTTTTTCTCAAAATGGTTTGGTGGGGGGGGGGGATGAACAGCTGGAATTTGAACTTTTAAATAATCTCGAACATCCTTAACGACAATACGAAATTTACCTATTGTCGCGCAAAAGTTTAAAATAAAATTGGAATAAAAATGATATCAAAAAAAAAGACGGAAATAAAGGACAATGTAAAATAATAAAAAAAAACCGCTTTGAAAAGAGACGTGACATTTTACAAAAATTGAATTATTATATCGGCTACGCAATGGAAGTAATTTTTCATATGATTTACTGTCAGGATTCAAGTATTGGATGAGTATTTTTTTCATCCACGTACTTGAATTTTGATAAATCACATGAAAATGAAAAAATGATAAAAATTGTCACTGAATTAATTTTGATAAGAGGTTTTTTAATCACGTATCCGGCATTTAAAAATATTTTATATTTTTCCAATTTCCTCTCATCGGTTTCAATTTTTGATTAGGTATCCGGCATTTGAGGATATTTAATATTTTTCTGATTTCCTTTCATTGGGTTCAAAAATTTTATTCAAAAACCTATTATTACTTTTGAAACAATCATTTAAATAACGAAAAACAAAAAAATGTCAAGGAAAACTCGTAATTTCCTTTTTTATTTACTAACCCATGTTTCTCAAAATTTTTCAGTGTCATTTTTTCTACTCAGAATTTTAAAAATTTAGAATTTTCAGAATTTCGTCGAAAAAGCTCTCCACGTCACAGCTGAAAATATAGGAATTGAAAATACATAATATCATCATACCTACACTATAACGGAAATTCCATAATCACGAATTAATCTTCACTGACATTGAAAAATATCAGAACACCCGACAGGTATTCCAATTAAAGGCATACATGGAAAATTTCAAATACGGTATTCAGATTTAAAAGTAATATTCGTAGTAAAATTAATTTTTTAAAATGTGTACGTTGTAGCAACGATACGTGGAAAAAAATCGGAAGTGATTCGGGAAATTCTTTTTTAATCAACCATTTGACGTTTCTGATAGTTCGGTCAGCCTTTGATTGCAGTTCGCGTCGGAATTGGTCATAAAAAAATGTCCTTGGGTGGTAACAGTTATCGCTGATTTGATTATTTATACATAGCTTTTCAAATTAAAAGTTCCGGTGTAATAGGTATTGGTAATTAATAGGTATTCATTTTAAACGAATCGATGCAAATCAGCTCCTAATATCGATTTTTTTTTATCAGGTAGGGAAAGGAAAATCGTGGAAAATTTTTCATTTTTTTTTTTTTGTAAAAATGCTTTACTCTTTTTCGAATCAGAGAAAAATTTTTGGAAAAAAGTCGGAATTGCAACTCAGGAAAAATCAGCGTAATTCTTTGTTTTTCAGAGAAATTTTTCTGATTCTTCAGCAAATCTCGGATATTTTACCAATTTTTCAGTGAATTTTCACTGATTTTCCATCAGTTTTTCCACAGTTTGCTTTCAATGAAATTTATTCACTGATTTATTCCTTGTACAACAAATCTGACTTTTTTCTGACGATTTTCGATAATTTTCCAGTCGATTTTTGAAATGGGTCTTGAAAATTTTCGATTTGGGTTTCAGGACTTACTTACTATTTGGGAGTTGAATGAAATGTTTGAGGCTTTCCAAGGATTTTCCGGGGCCTGTGAGGCAAAAAATGACCAATTTATTGGTCTGCAGAATACCGATACACTCCAACTCTCCAAGCTCTTTTCGGCTTCAAAATTCAAAAATCAATTTTCAGTGGGCCCTGATCTCGAAACACAATTTGAAATCTGTATTTTTCGAGATGATCTGTAAAATCTCTTGAATGATTCTCTGGTTACATCGAATATTTTACAAAAAAATTAAATTTGAAAAACTTTGGCTTTTCACAAAAAAATCCAATAGCTTTTGAATCTTTTTTTTTTGTAAAATATTTGATTTTATAGACCATCTTGAAAAATGTGGATTTCAAATTCGAACAAATTTCATTAGCCTCATTTCGAGTAAGTTTCAATTTTATAAAAATCTATCAGGCCATTGTAAATTGACAGCAAAAGAGTGGACAAAAAAATTTTCACAGAAAGCCCTGAAAATCTCCGAAAAGATTTGATCAAAATTAGAATTTCAAAGCTCACATTTAGGACTTGGTTCTCAAAAAACGGGTTTTGATTACTGGTCAGGGCTTCGTAATTGGGTCCAAAAATGAAAGATTGTTTTTTTTCGGGTTTCAGGCCTCGGTTTAAAGGGGAGTACCCTGAAATTTTTTCAGTTTTTTCCAATCACTTGAATAACCTTGAATTTGTTTTTGAAAATATAAAATTGGTCTGGAGCCACAGTTTTAGGAAACGTTAAAAATTATTTTTTTTACAAATTTTTTCAGTGTATTTCACACCTCTCAAAATCTTTCCAGATTTCTTTAAATGATGAAAATCGGTCAAATATTAGAATAACTAGAGTAATAAAATTTTTTGTTTTTTAAAATGACTGATTTTCACCAATTTTTCACGTTTTTTAAATATTTAATCAAGATCTACTACTCAAAAAAAAATGAGAAAATTTTGAGAAGTGTGAAACACACTAAAAAACTTTGGAAAATAATATTTTCCCATTCGTCCCAAAATTATGTGCCTGAAGGCAGTTTAAAATTTTCAAAGTCAAATTCAAGGTCATTAAACCGGTTGAAAAAATCTGAAAAAATTTGGAGCATTCCCCTCTATATAGTACCCCTCTTCGTGACAGGAAACTCTGGTATTTTGGAGCCTTAGTCCAAGCCCCCTCCCCTGGATGCGCTCCAAAATCAGTGATGGAAAACTGAAATGATTTTATAGTTCCAGTTCCAATTCCAGTTTTTGTTGTCAAAATTTTTAATTTCCAGTTCTAATTTTAGTTTCATTTCTCAATATTTTCTAGTTCCATTTTTTTTTCAATTTTAAGAGATGAAAAAAATCCAAAATTTTCTGAAAAAATTGAACTTTGTTGTTTTTCCCTTTCTTTTTAAAGTACAATTTTTTCATTTTTCATATATTCAAGCTCAAAACAAAAGATTTCTGAAAAAAAAACTGGGAAATATTCTTTTTTAGAAATTTTACGACTCCTGGTCCTGAATAATTATTCAATAAAAAAATTGAAATTTGAAGAATGTGTGCGAGGATGTTTTTAATTGGATGGAATTTTCAAATTTACAACACATTTTTTCTTTATTCACTTTTATAAATTTTTAAGGTTCATTTAAGGTCGTTTTTTTTCAATTTATAGTAAAAAATTTTAAATTGAATATTGTGCGTCCAAATTTTCTACTTTTTCAAGTCAAATTTTCAAAAATTTAGATTTTTTCTGTTTTTTATTCCTTTGGGAAATTTGTTCGCAAAACTTTGAATTTTTCGAAAAAAATTTGGTTTGCTAGGTGTAGTGAGAGAAAATGATTTTAATTGAGGATAAATTTTATTTTTAAAAAATTGCGATTTGCAAAAAAAAATACTGGAACTGGTATAAAGTATAAACCGAAATTAATTTTAGTTCCAGTTCCAGTTTTCAAATTTCAATTCTCATCATTTCAGTTCTAGTTCCGATTCCAGTTTTCTATCACTGTCTAAAATCATATTCTACTAAGACAAATCGAAAAGCATAAAATTTTGATCCAATTTTACCAAAGGCCAAATCACCTCCTCATCACGCCAGAGCCTTCAAAATTATTCTCCAAAAATCCATCTCAAGCCACTTCCTAAAAAAATGAAAATACCTACCCCAAAAAAATCCATTTCAATAATTCCTTCAATTATTAAACCTTTCCCAAAAATCAAATATATTCACGCAATTGAACCTAAATCGTAATTTAAAATCATCCATCCATTTTCTCCGCCTCTAAACATTTTATCACACTCCGGTGACAAATTCGAATCAAATTCGCAATAAAAATAATACCATTACATACGTGACACATCAAAACAATGTCACTTCTCTATTCGAAATATTATAAACCATCACCGCGGTACCTTCTTAAAAAAAAAATCACACAATATTCCTCGCATCGTATAAAACAAACACCAATACAATTTGAAAAGCTACTGTTTAAACTGCGTAACCGTGCTGTCGTAAGCAAACGTAAGAACGAACCTCACCGAAAAAAACAATAATCGTTATTTCGTACTTAATTTTACACTCTATAATTTTACCTCGCTTTGTTTAACACCATACATAGTACTCGCACTTGGAAAAATGCAAGAAAATCAACGATAATCGCTCTTGTATGTTTTTTTTTTCACGGCTAGGCTAAATATGAATGCTGAGTTTATTACGCATTGTCAAAGATGATAAACCTTTGTTATCTGTACACACAAATGGCTACCTGTTGGCTTTTTTGTTTCGTTCAATTTAACCATGTCTTCTTAGTGCTTGTAGATTGCCTGTCAGTGCACACGAGTGTTCGACATGTCAACCAAAATAATTATCGTCGAGATTACGATGAGAACGTGTTTACAATGCGAAAATGTATCTAATTGGTACGTCGTCGAGTCGAGTCGCGTCGTCGAAGGCAATACGTAGATATTTTGTCAGGAAGCCTCTAAACGGGACACCTATTGCAGAATTTCCCTTCCACTTGTCTCATAAAAGATGGGAAAGTGTTACAATACGAAAAATAAGAAAGACGATGGTTTCTTGGTATCCTTTGAGTCCATCAACGCCTAGGTTCAGACGATTCTGGGTATCAGGCTGCGGTACTGTGGCTAGATGAAGGATGCCAACTCATCTTATAATCGCCGGCTGCGGCGGTGCTGTTCGACGATAGATTTTCGCGCCTATGTATAGAAAAGGAGAGAGACGGAGCCCTAGCTAAAGTATAAAATATCCGTCATTTTCTATCATTTCCGCGTAACAGTGCGTTGTTAAAATTCTTTCAATCTATATTGCCCAATCAAATTATCCGCAGCATTGTTCAATATTAATAGCATCATTATGTTGGTTCGTGATTTATTCTTCTTCTTCCGCTGTTACCGTTTTTATACCTCTCTTCATCTTTGTTGAAGCTGATGCTGAACTGGTCGCCTTATCAGCAGCACAGTTACTATACATTACTTAAATTCGATACGCCTTTTATGCTGCTAAAAGAAGAAAAAACCCGAACTGGAGTTCTCTCTTTATCTGCGAGGTATTTCACATAGTTTACCAACATGGATATTGTAGGAGTCCGGTTGATATTGAACGTTGTCAAATTGATTTGATTATTGTTACGTGAACTAGAACTGGTTCCAGTGTATCGATCTGAACCCTTACCTCGTGATGTACGCTAGACTTGGTATAGATTTTCTCGTTTAAAGAGATGATAATTAAATCGATAGGTTGCATTGCGTGTATTCGTGGAAATTTATTTGATTAATAGATAACTTTTTTTTGGGGGGGGAGAGGGTAATTTTTTCAATTATGTACCCAATTTTTAATGATTTTTTGAATTATATTTTTTTCACATCTTGGTAGAATTCGGCTGACTACCAAAAGTATCACAGAGTGAAATTTACCTAATGTTGGATTTTTGAAGTGTTTTTTTAAGGTAGGTAGTGGGGATAAAAATTTTGAAAAAATGGTTCAAAATATAGGTATAATTGAATTATTATTTGTAACCTGGTGATTTTTTTTTTCAAAAAAACGTATAATTTGGTCCTTATTTTGAAAAATTGAAATGTTGATACTCACTTGATAAAAAATTTTGTTGAAAATTTTCCAAATAATGAGTTACCATTTTTGAACTCTTCAAGATCACGTTGGGGGAGGGACCTCAAATTTTTCTAACCTTATTTTCTGAAAAATTCACAACTATTTCTCGTATTTTCCTCAAAAAACCTAATTTTCATAAAATTTTCCTGTTTCATTGTACAAATTCCCCAACTTTTCAAAAATTTTTTAAATTTTAAATTCAGTGAAGATTGTATGGACTGAGAAAAAGTATACAACTTTTTGAAAAATTCTACAAAACTTGAATTTTTTAAAAATCATTTTCCGAGAAAAATTTCAATGTATGGAAATGATTTTTTTATTCAATGCAAGACAAAAAAAATTAAGAGTAAAATTGAGTTGGAAAGTCTGAATTTTAAAAAATTTTGAAAACAATTGAGTATAGAGACGTTTAAAAAACAGTTTGAGTTGAAAAAGTTTTGAAGAAACAATTGAGCTAAACAAACATTTTTAGGGATGAAACTTGGTCGAAAATCTCAGGGCTGAAAAAAATCACATTTCCGACCAGCCAAGAACAATAAATTTTTGAAAATTTTATTCGAGATTGCCAATAAGCAGTGTGTCCCTCAATAAAGAAAAAGGGGAATTTTTTTCCGTTTCAAAATATTTGATTATCTCGCATAGAAAGACATCATTTTGAATAGTTGTGTAAGTTTGCCGAGTTCGAAGCGAGAACGAAAAATTTTGTGGAAAGCATGGCATCCAGAAGCTAAAATTTCTTCATTAAAATTCTCGTTTTTGTTTCGCTCTTCTTCCTGACTTCCGAAAAAAACGACGTTCGTGGACAAGCTCTTCGTCTTCCAGAAAATCGAAAAACTTATCAAAATTTCATTCGATTGTCTGGGTTAGAAGGAAAGAGGATTCATAAAATAAATTTAAGTATCTAAGTTACTGAACCCGAGCGAAAATTTTTTGTAATACTTTCATGTCAATTTTTCAACTTTCCCAAATCCTAACTTGTGAAAATTTAGGACGAGTTGGGAAAAAATTGGGAATCCCAACTTACTCCTTACCCAATTTCTTCAACTTTTTACAACTTTGGGATGGCCTGGAAGTGTTCACCCCCTTCCATCGGCACCCCTCTGAAACCAGGTATACCTAATCAATAAATTGGCACCAATTTTGATTTAAATTTGCTTTTGAAGAGAAGAGGAAGGGGCTCAAAACAAGTTGGTACTTTTCTGATTTTGACTCCGTTGATTCTATGAGAGATTTTAAAGTAATTTTAAATTTTTTATCATACAAGGAAAGTATCCCAATTTGAAATAAAATTTCAACTTTGAACAAAACTAATTTGAAACCCTGTAATTTTGTTAATTTATTTATTTCGAGTGCCATATACAGGAGCTTAGCCTGGATTGGAGAATTTTTGAAATTTCAAAATTAGGTACTTCAAAACATGAAAATTTTATGTAACCAAAGTAAAAAGATGAAATTTGGTACATACCTCATTTTTGACCACCTTTATAGATTGGAAGTGGTTTCGACCAGAAAATTTTGGAATTCTCCAGCACTAGAGAAAAACTCATCCAAGTGTAATCTTTGATTGCCCATACTTACTTATTGGGGACCAATTTGATTGATTAAGGTACAATTCTCCTGAATTCGTAACTTCAAGCTCCAAATCAATATTTTCAAGCAGAAATTTGGGAGGGGAGGGGAGGGGAGGGGAGTAAATACATAGCTATTCAGTAGGTACCTACCGTATTGTCAATATACTCAAATAGTTCAGTTATTCTACTTAGATGTATGTTAATCCGTGCCATTTTTTTGTTGCAGGTAAGAGAAAAATTTTCATCATCATTGTAATAGGAAATTAAATAATGGAGTAAGTTGTTTTCGTTTCCATTTTTTATTACTTGTATTTTTCGGGATGATCACGAGAAAAATAGTAAAAAAATTCCACCCTCAAAGATTTTCCACAATTTGAATTTTTTGTTGGAACATTTATTTTCCGTTATTTTTGACACTAGAAGTTGATTTTATGAGTAAAAGAATATTATAGGTAATGAATTTCAGAAAATTGTGCTTTAATTGATCAAATAGGTCATATTTATTTTGCCCCTTTTTAGGGCAATTTCTCCTCCAATAGGGTCAAAAATAAAGGGAGGGAAAAAAATGGTTTCCAAAGTCATACCTACCAAAATTTTGAAACAATTTTTCAGCGTAGGTACTCTCTAAATCTGAATCAGTCAAAAAACTGAAAATTCACTGATTAATCAGCGAAAAGTGTGCAACTATTAATCAGTGAAATTTGACTGCCAATCAGTGAAAATTACTGATTCAATTAGTGAATTTTCATTTTTCAATCAGTAATCTTTTTTCAGCTACTGAAATGAATCAGTAAAAATTGAAATTTACTAATTCAATCAGTGAATAATTACTGATTCAATCAGTGATTAATTACTGATTCAATCAGTAAATTAAATTTTTACTGATTCGATCAGTAAATTACAATTTTTACCGATTCAAAAATGAAAATTCACTGATTGAATCGGTAAAATTTTCACTGATTTCTTTAGTTGCACACTTTTGTCTTATTAATCAGTGAATTTTGACTGATTCAAGTTTAGAGAGACTTGACTAAAATCAAACCGAATTATATACCTATTGTTCTAAATTAGATACCCAGAAATGAATTTCCTCCAAACCTTCCAAATACATAAATTGTATGTAATCGTCTCTAGAATATAGTTCTCTTTGTAATTGCCATATTGATATCTAAGTATCCATTTCCTCCAAGTAAATGCACAATTTGTTCTATCTGTTTTGTATATCCTCACAAACGGTGATAAGATATATCTGTATTTCAACTCGTTTTAATTTGAGGATAGCTCTCTCTGTCTATGGCGCGTATCTGCATACGTGATGGGATATTGAATATAAATATGATATGTAGTCTGTGTAAAATTGTGATATTAGGGACTAGATGGAGCCTTGCGATATCTTACCATATCATAACTTCCGTTTAAACTGGTACAATCTCATTGCAATTTTAATCTAAGGCTATACATTATCTACTATGTTGTATACCATTTGAGTGATATACTATAATAGCTTGGCTATTTAGATGAATTCGCCGACGTGATGATGGGATTTCATTTACACATTGTTCATTTTAAACTAGTCCATGATCAGGCTTGGATCGTTTGTGAACGAATTCACGTTCAGTTTGGTTTTGGGAACGTTCATTCAGCTCAAAAAAAAAAATCGTTCAGTTCATTTCGATATTTTTTTCATAAACTAGAACGAGTTTTTTCGTTCATTCTTCACTCAATCCCTCAGGCTTTTGAGAAAAAGGCTTTCTGCTTTCCTTTTCAGAACTCATCGTAAAGTGGTAGTGCTGGAAAACTAAGAAATGACATCTATCAGTTGGGTATACTTACCTAGTACCTAAAGTCTCAGTTTTCAAAATTTTTCAATATTTCAGTTTCAGTCCTCAGAGTTAGTTGTAGTTTTCTGTTCCAATTTTTAGCTCCAGATTTCAGCTTGAGGGACAAAAATCCAATATTTTCGGCTAAAATTGAACTTATTTATTTTTTCCTTTCGGCTTTCCCCATTCGAAGTAGGGACAATATTTTTCTATTTCGAGCTCAAACCAAAAATTTTTCAGGAAAAAAGTCATCAAGTCATTTGCTTTAAAAAATTTTCGGCTCAGTCCAACATTTTTCAATAAAAATTTCAAATTTGTCATTTTAGACGGATAAAAAGAGAGAAGGAGAGGGGCTCAGGGGGCTCGAGCCCCCCCCTTGAGCCCGAAAAAAATAATTTTTTGCTTCAAAAATGAGAAAAAAGTCAATTTTTTGCTCTTCAAAGTATATTTTTTCAAAAAATTTTCGCTTCAATTTCAAAACTTGACAATTTTTGATTGTTTTTTCAGTCAAAAACCACCAAATTCCCAATAAATTCCCTGTTTGTTAGAAAAAATGATGATTTTTGATTGAAATATCGGTGAAAAATGACTCAGTTTGAAATTTGACCCCCTCCCCATTTTTTCTCAAATTCTCAGCCCCTCCCTTGATTAATTTCTAGGTGCGCCTATGGAACTAGCTTCTCTCACTAACCCTCCTCCCTTCCTCTCTCATTTGATCACGATCTAGAAAATGGTCATCATTTCTGATCATTTTTCAATACGTTTTATGAATTTTTTCCGGTTTTTGGTAAAACTTATCTATTGATGATGATAGGTTCAATAAATTTTTTCATAATTTTATCTCCAACCTACCTAAATTTCATATTTTGACTGGAATATGTTGTGCAAATTTCTAGGATTTACGATCACATTCAAAAATATTCAATTGAATGCTATTTACCTAACATGATTTTTTGAAAAGTTTTTAATCCTACCCATCCCTTATATTTGAAATCATTTTTAGCAAAAATGATAAATCGAAAAAGAATTTGACCAGTTTTTTGTGGTCGCATTTCTCATTTTATGTAGTTAACATCTTGGAATTTTTTCATTCTTTCCAATCAAAATTTTTAATTTTGTGAATTTTCAAATAAGTACATATTTAAAATAATTTTGGTAGAAATAAGTAGAATATTATTTTATAATATTTCTTTCAATTTTTCTAACGCATTTTGAAAACATTTTTCTGAATTTCCCTAATATCATCTTTAAAATTTTCGAATACATGACAATTTTATTTGATTTTTGACGTAAATTTTTAATTTTACAATTTTTTTCCTGTTTGAATTTTTTAATTAAATATGGTCTGTTAGTTTTTGACTATTTTATGCAGTAGCACATTCAAGGAGGGGGGAGCTGGAAAAGGAAATTAATTTATCCCAAAAAATGTGAAAAAGTGCATTTTTTTTGCTCTTCAAACGTTCTAACATGATTTTCTAAAAAAAATTCACCCTCACCTGACCCTTATTTGTAAAAAAATTACGAGTATCTACTAGTGGAGAGTCAATGAAATAATAAGTATTCATGGAAAATTTACGATTTTTCGTAATCTTTCAGCTAAAATTCATTGATTTCTCAATCAATTTTCTGCTTTGTCAAAAAATCGACAATTTTGCCCGAAGGATCAGTGAAAACTCAATAATTTTCAGTTGAATTCATTTCACTTATTCAAACAGATGAATTTTGATATTTCAGAGTTAAAAGGCATGACTATATTGATTGTAAAATTTCACTGATTTTTCAGTAAATTTTCATATTGTACAGACTTTTCAGTGACTTTCATTAATTTTCCTGAATTTTTTTCAATTTTTGCTTCAAATGATGTTTCACTGATTTATTGCGGTACTGAAATTCTGACTGTTTTCCGGTGATGTTCGATAATTTTCACTGATTTATTACCTAATGAGAGAACAGGTTTCCTATACTTCAATTTTCTCAGCTAAAATTTGCCTCTCCTAATTTTATTTAAAATTCCTATTTCACCTTCTGAATGTGTTTATGCCTTCCTCGCGAAAATAAATCAGAATTTTAGACCCATGGGAGGGGCGCTCCTAAAATATTCTCGTGTGCGCCAATTTCAAGTCAAGTTTTTAAAAAAATTACAAGGAGTTTCCATTTTTTCTCCTATAAAAAATTTCAGTTTTTCGATTTTGACTTCAAACCAGTAAATAAACTGCAGCTGTTGAACCTGAAATAAATTTCAGTTCCAATTTCAGTTTTCCATTCCTGCAAGTCAAATCCCATCTACCAAGTAAATAAGAAAGTTCTTTTCCAAAAATGAAAAAAAAAAAAAAAAAAAAATGGAAGTTTCCTCTGAAAGGAAATGTTGATAATGGATGTGTTTTTTCCTCTCATCCTGACTTCTGATATTAAGTAAATTAATTTCAAACAAAATAGCGTCTTAAAATTTTTTGAATGACTCCCCACACAAGAGTAATTGATTTTGAAAAAAATTGAAAAATAAAAATTTTGTAAGTTTTCAAAAGTCAGCTTCTGACTTTCTGACATTAAGTTAATTTCAAAAATACAAAAATTTATAAGTCAATCAGCGTGACGTGAAATAGCGTCTTGAAAATTTTGGACCCCCCTCCCCCCCCACGAGAAAAAAACATATCCATGTTAAAACAACCAAAACAAATTTTTGAATTACTTATTTCCAGAACAGAAAGCTACTAAAAAACAAGTATCTGCCTCGGAAAATTTTCAAATTACAATTGAACGAAAAATGTACGTTTTGTTCGTGATTTTGAACAAGTTTTTGTTCATTTTGAAACATCTGGACATTTTTTGGATTTTTCTTCTTCAATTTTATGTATCTCTTAATCAAAATCCCTTCAAAATCTGTACCCAAAGATTTTCTCACCTACACTGAAGAAAATTTCTCGTATAGAACTCTTCACAGGAGAACCCCTCCTCACCCAACGGTAATTTAGTTTTATTCGCGCATTTAATAGCGAAAAAAAAAAGGTAAAAAGAAAGAAGAAAGAAGAAGGTTAACCGTTGACAGTTTTTCTTAAGTTAGCAGTTAGCATATCTAATGAAACAACAATCCCTAGGTACCATTTGTTTGGTGCCGATTTCCTAGCACCAATCTGTGCGCCGCATCCTACGTATCTTCCATAAACGGTGTTTTGCTCTTTTCTTTCTTTCATTCTTTCATTATTATATTAGGAAAATACGACGTCGAGGAGAGCGAGAAGGAGATAAAACGATGCGTTTTTCGTGGCCAATGACACGATCAATTCACGATAACGTAGAAGGGACTCGCGGGTATAGCTCGAATCTGGCTGGCGTTGGAAACTGGTTATGATTATAGGAGACATAGACGCACCAGAGATGCTGTGCCCGTTTAACAATGCTGATGCTGTACGATCTATTTCTTTTCATTTGCGGCGGTGGCGGCGCGGCGCGTTTCCTCGCTCGCCATTTATCTACTTATTTCACCGACTAGCGAATCAATTCTATTGGCCGTAAACAGTTTTATTAAAATCATTCTATTCTTTAATCGTCTCTCCTGAGAAGGTTTTTTTTTCGCCTGTTGCACTGTTAGTCGGTTATTTTTTATGATATTTTATCGCCATCGGTGCTGTGTGACAAACGACAGGCCGGACATTCGGGATGTTTCGATTGTTTATCGTAAACGGGTCGTAAATTGTCGATATTTGGCGACAATTGGCGCCCGAGCACCGGATTAACCAACCGAGAAAACAGTTAGAATTGGGCAAATTCTATGGGCCCGGACGCTTTCTTTTCATCGTGATTTGCGGTCGATTTTGCAACGAATTCGCGACCATTGCAGATGTACCATATTCGATGGACAAATCTTACATGTATTTGGTTAATTGAACGAATAAGCGTCGTTAATTTATCCTCGAGACAAATTAATTAGCAGTATAGAATTTATACTCGTATTCGCCGGCTCCCAAAAACTTGCTACTAATGTAAGGAGGAGATACCCATCCGTCTGGTTTCATGTCATATGTTCAATTATCGTTGTACAATGCAACGCCAACATTTCAATGCCAAAAAAGCCAACCCGATTTATCCGAATTAATTGGGAAAATTTTCGCTACACAGTATACCCTCGAGTACGACATTTTAAAATTACTGTTTAATTGCATACTGTGTTATGATTTCGATAATAGAAATTTTTTCTGATGAATTTTTAAGCCTTGACATCTGCTGCTTGTTTTTATTACAATTTTATTTCTGGTCGAATTTTTTAAACCTACGGTTCCGTTTCGATTTCGACTATGATTAGAATGCTTAATTGGAGTCGTAAAATGAGTAATTGGTTTGTAACCACTAACCAGTGGCGAGATGCGTTGTGAAAGGATTCGCTGGCTCAAGAACACAGTGGAGATGAAAAGGGGGGAAGTCGTTTGAGTGAAAGGAAATGCCTGAAAATTTTAATTATCGCAATTTTTATTTAGAAATGCGAATTTTTAATGTGTTTGGAATTTGAGTTGATGTGTTTGTTAGAATTTAACAAAGTGATGTAGCTGATGTTGAGTTCCTTAGACTGTGAGGGTAAAAACAACGATTCATCATTTTTTTTTTTTGAAAAATTGATTTTTAATAAAAGTAGATTGGTATTTGAAAATTTTGCATTTAAGATTTTTTTTTGAAATAATTAACAAATTTTTACACTTAGGTACCTACCTACTTACCTATTAAAAAGCTTCAATTTGTTGGATACATTTTTTTTTTTGGGGGGGGGGGAGATTTTTCATAAGAATGAAAAAATCCGTCCTCTGTTTTTTCACAAATTTTCGAATATGAATTTTGAAGACGAGCAACAAAAGTCCATAAAAGAAGAATGGATTGATCGATTATTCGAAAATTGATAGACTGATGCAGTGTTTGAAAAAATTCACATTTTGAACTATTGATACATTGATCGTTTTGAAAAATCGATAAATCGATTATTTGGAAAATTCGATTCATTGATCGTTTTGAGAAAACGATTCATCGATTGTTTTGAAAAATCGATGCATCAAATTTAATTCACCAATTATTTTGAAAAATTGATCGATCATTTTGAATGATCGATTCATCGATTGTTTTGAAAAATCGATACATTAATCGTATTGAGAAATCGATACATCGATCATTTGGAAAATTCGATTCATTGACTATTTTTAAAAAAGCGATACATCGATCATTAGAGAAATTCGACCAGTCGATCATATTGAAAAATCAATAATCGATCATTTTGAAAAATCAATAGCCAATCATTTTGAAAAATCAATAGCCAATCATTTTGAAAAATCAATAGCCAATCATTTTGAAAAATCAATAGGTAGTCAATCATTCTGAAAAATCAATAATTGATCATTTGGAAAAATCAATGATCGATCATTTTGAAAAATCAATGATCGATCATTTTGAAAAATCAATTTTCGATCATTTGGAAAAAATCGATCAATCGAATACTGGAAAATTGATTATTGATCATCATAAGAAATCGATCAATCAACTGTTGAAAAATAAATTGATTACCTAATCGAATATTTAAAAAAAATTTCAATAATTAGCGAATATTGATTAATTTATCATTTCAGAAAAATTAATCGTTTTGTTGAAACATATGCCGATCAATCAATCATAAAAAAATCTAAATTATTTGGTTAATTGATTGTCAATTGCTGAAGTGATTCTTCAAAAGTGATTAATTGATCGATGGCTAAAAAAATGATCTATTGAAATTGATTGATTTTTTTTTGAATGATCAAATACTCATTTTTTAAAAAATTACAATTTTTTTTATTCCATAAAAATTTTTGTTTGATCATTTCTTTGAAAAGATCGGAAATCAAACAAATAAGTAATATTCTAATGTCCAATGCACAGGCACATTCAGAAATTAATCAATGGAGGGGATGAGAATTCCAGGAAAACAGAGGCAAGGTCAAATTTCAAATTATAGTCATTTTTCATTTATTTCTCAAGTCAAAAATCATCAATTTTTTCTGACAAATTGGGAATTTATTTAGGAATCGGTGATTTTTTTGACTTAAAAAGTAATTAAAAACTATCAAATTTTAAGATAAAAGGAGTAAAATAATGCCCGAGCGAAGCGAAGGCGTAATTTTTTTGAAAAAATACTATTGGAAAATAAAAAAATGCAACTTTTTAATAATATTTTTCAGCAAAAAATCATTTTTTGAGTTTAAGGGGAAGGTTCGAGTCTCCTGAGCCCCCTTGAGCTTCCCTTGAGTGCCTGCGGTCCAATGATATTTTTTCTCACAAGTAGAAAATCGTGATTATTGCTTTATCTGTTATCCAATGCCTAGATACTTTTTAGGAAAAACTGGAAATTATTGGCTCATTTTAGTTCTTACGTTAGATTGCTTCTCATAAGAGGGTTTTCAGCAATTTCTTGAAAATCGTATACCTAATCTGTATCTTTATTATTACTTTTTATTTTAAATTTTTTCATATCTACTTACCTACCTATTTCAACCAAGACAATAGTAAGGCCATCTATTTTCTTCTCTCGCTAAATTTTGAAAATCATTTTCGCGAAACTGAAATGGAAAAAATCAAAAATTGAAATTAATTAAATTTGGTAGTTCTCTCGCTAAATTTTGAAAATCATTTTCGCAAAACTGAAATGGAAAAAATCAAAAATTCAAATTAATTAAATTTGTTAGTTATTACAGGCCTTTAATTTCTTCCTTTTAAAAAAAAGAATTCAAGTGCCATTTGCTGACTTACCTACTTTTTGTTTTTTATAAAATCATTTCTGACTTGGAAGATCAATTTGTATCTAATTTTTCAACTCGAAAATTAAAAATTTTTACAGAGTCTAGAAGATTGAGAAATTCACTTGAAAACAGCACCCCCTCCTAAAAAAGGATTCATTTCCTTCAGTCATCGTGCTGAACTATCTGCTCGATTTCGATTTTCTAGTCAGAAAATTGTTCGAAAAGGACCATTATTGCTGAAATTTTAATGTAGACAAGAACATCACGTTTTTTATGTACCTACCTACCTACCTACCTATTACATGTTTTGAATCCCAAATTTCCAATTAATCTCAGATCGTAATACATAGATAAACTTGCTAATTGATAAAAAATTAACTGATTAGTGAGTGATTGCGAATTTTGTTATAAAAATTTTTGATACCTTATCGCCTTTGAAATTTTTTACAGAATTTTTTCAGAGTTTCCATAAAAATATTTTGATTATAAATTTGGTCCCCAGTTAACAAAATTATAAATCGATAAAATAATGAAAAAAAAAATCCGAGGAGTTTTGATCAATTTTAATAATTTTTTCTTTCTTTTTAGAATCCTACAAAAGGGATTTTCATCACTTCTCACACACCTTCAAAAATTCCCCCAAAAAAAGAATTGTAACTTTTTTTATTCCAAGTTTCTCAACTCTTCCGGTTTCCCCCACTAAAAGTATCATTTTAAAAATAATTTCATCGCAATTACCAATCGCATCGAATAAATCGATTGGAAAATTATCTACTTCACATCCGACTCGCACACAAATGCAATTTGCACCTCGAATCAAATTTCGCCGCGCAGATTCCACTCTAATTTTCACGTACCAAAAACAGATAAAAAACTGAACCAACCAGGTAAAATTATCTATAACAATGAATTTTTGGAATAAAAAAATCACCAAATACCCGAACTTAGTTATGATTACGAGGTTATTTCCGAACGAATTGTCGAAAAATTGAATCATCGGATATTGCTCGAACACGAACGTTGGATATGGATGAAATATCGTGAAAAAAAAACACGTTACCTATACGAAAACGTTATCTTACCTGTACCGATAGATTATCTATTTCGAATAAAAATAGCTGCGAATATGAAACCAAGTTACATCCTTGGTGGAAAATTTCCACCGCGATGATAAATTAACATAAAATAGATGTGATTTTCAATTAATTATATAATTTTTCTCGGTAAAATTAATACAAGGGACTTTTCATTTCTGGGGCAGCACAGCTCTACGTGTGATTAAAACGATTTATGGTAATGTGGGTTTATTTTCTGATAAATGATGAGAGGAAATTTTCCACCATGATGGGTAAAGATGCGTAAATGCAAAAAATCCAAGTTATTTTGACATACGAATTCTCAATTCTCCCATAGCTGAGATTTTTTCCCGCATAAAATATTATTCAGAATCGAATCCTAAAATCTTATCTTTTCCATCTCACCTAATATTTGAAAACCTCCAGCAACAAAGCCCCCTGTCCGCCTTGGAAGATCCAAATAACCCACAATTGGATTGAGAATCGATCCGAAACCGAGACCGAAAAGCTTTCAACAATAAGCCTCGACGAGTATAAAAATTCAATTTCAAATCGCAGACGAAATTCTTTCCACCGGAATCATATCGAACCCAACCAATGCAGCAAAAAACCACATTTCGTCCAAGATCACCTCGATTCGCGTCTGCCTCTTATTCAATAAACCGTTTTCCATCATTAAAGAGAAACGCTGGCGTATTTTTTTCCGGTCCAGACAAAAAACCAATCCTTTCGTCTTAATAAAAAAGTCACGTTACGGTGAAGGGTTGAAACAAAAATCAGACATATTTACGACACCGTGTGTTAGAAAAAAATTCACCACGGATCAAAAGGGGTAAAAATCGTTCAATCCTTTCTTTTCATATTGACCCATAAAATCTTACAAACGCACGTTTTCCAGCCGAAAACTATTATCGGACAAAAAAAGGCTACTCTCTCTTCGTGGTCGAGTAGAAGAGAGAAAAAAAGGGCTAAAAAATAAGAGAATTCGAGGAAGACGCGTTTTACAAAGAACAGGTTGTTTTGGTGTTTTATCGAGTCGATGTGCATTGCCACAATAGCCGGGGCAATAAAAAGGAAAGTGCGACGAAAGATTTCCGAGTACAGAAAAGGTCGGAATTAACCTTTAAGGATTCTTTTTACCTGTTAAATCGAGCGAACAATCTCCAAGGATTATAATCCTTCTTAGTCGATGACTAAGTTAAGAAATCCCGACGGGTTTTACGCGCGTATAATGCTTCCAATTGGTTCCCAAAGTGTCCAAAAACGTAATACCGATAAATCACTTTTCGGACCAATATTGACCACCACTAATACGAGGTTGTATAAACGAAACGCCGCTAAATAATGAATTTCAATTTTACAACCCCCACAGGTTAAATGGTGCGGGGACAAGGTAGACAAAAGAAGTCAAGAAAACTATCGAGGATTCTTCTTCGAGTATAAAACGTTTAAAGAAATTCTCCTTCTATCTCCATGTCGACTCTCGAACCTCTTATATACTTATCCACTATAGGTGAATATTTAATACCTTTTTGGTATTTTTTTTTTTCAATATAGGACTATGCTTGGATATCTAGGTCTTCTCTTATACCTGGTCTGCGTGAGGGGAAATATTTTCACCAAATTTTGTACCTGCAGGGATAAAGATATCGTTGAATTGGACATCGACTGCCTTATATTCTTCGAGATTACATTTCGACCGAATATTTTGGGCGAGCGAGCTGGCGACCGTTGCTCATCGGCAACATGACCAAGCTTTAATAAAAACAATAAAAAAACCAACGCAACGTCACGTATAGAAAAACATATCAATATACTTTAATCAAGAATATTACTGGTGCTATTCTAATAATCCCTAATGAACGTTCTTTCTCTTCTGCTGCCACTCTCGAAGAGGCAGTAACATTCAAATGAAACTATAAAATAGGGCTTAGCTTGGGGTTAAGTGGAGTCAACTAATACTAATACACATATATGACTAGCGATGGTTAAGAGGTTGCAGAATGGAGGTCGAATATGACGTATACATTCCGGATTGGTAAATTAAGCTAATACGAGAGTATCTAGCTTCGAAACGAACAAAAAATTTCGATTAATTAGCGCCGATAATAAAACACAGCGGAGAGAAAATATTGAGAGAAAAATCCAGCTTGTGAGACGAATCTGCGATCGTTTTAGGGGTATTCATCGTTAGACTGATTGAATTCTTTCCCCCTCTTCCTCCTCCTCACCATATTTCAATTCCGCTGTATCAAATTCTGTAATTCTTTTGCCGACTTTTTTGATGTATAAGGGTTACATTTTTTTTTCTTTCGAATTTTTTTCCCCAAGTTAGGTCCAATTGCTCTCATGTGTGGTTTCCATTCGAATTTTTATGGTATTAGACTTACATTGTGAAAAATTTACTCCAACGGCTGTCTTTAATTGTCTTAATCGCTTCTAAATAGCGTTCACGGATTAATTATTCTTAATAACCGAATGCTTTTCATTATCAAGCACACTACCACTGAAGGATTTTAATTGAATAATAGCTAACGGGTGCCTCGTGTTGTTGATTTTTTTTTCTCTTCTATTTCGTTCGTCTTTCCTGCGTACAGTAGGTAATTTTCATATTAATGCCAATTTTTTCGCGTCCTTTTTGAACACTTTTTTTTAAATTGTAGCAGTCGTGTAAGTGTGAGACTTCCTGGTGTAACTGTATACAGTCGTTGGTGTTAATTTAACTGGCTATTTAATTTGGTCGCTTCCTAGGCCACATTTTTACGGTTTTGACCGTTGTCAAAAAGTGATGTGATAAGGTGAAGTAAGGTACTTGAAAAAATTCGTCGAACACGAATTAAATTAATTTCGAAAGGGGTTTTTTGGGAGGAAATTTGTACTCACGAGGGAGATATTCCAGGATCGAAACAAAAAATAACTCGTATCTGAAGTCGGGTGCTAAAGTTCATTTTTTGAATTTTGGCGAATCGTTGAAAATTCGAAATATCAAAATGATCTCATCGCTTGATGCAAAATATCAAAAATAATGCAAAAACTGGTCATAACTCTGAAAAGGGAGGGAGTGATAAGCAGGGGCAAAACTTTGGGGGAGGGGCCCCAATGTCAGGGACGGTTTCAGCATAATTTTTTGGGGGGGTGAGAAGGGAAAATTTTCCAACTAACTACTGTACAATCAGATATACCTGAAAATTTGAATTATGCTGAAAAGATATTTGGAAACTGGGAACGAGGGATTTTCTCATTTTTCGGATAGAATTAGAATTGAATGAAAGAGTTTTCAAAATATGCAATTTATTATAGCCCAAGCGAAGCGAGGGCGAAAATTATTGATAAAAATTTTATAAAAAACCTGAAAAATTGTGGCTTTAATATGTGATGTGAATTTTCTGCTTATCTTTTATGTCATTTCAAAGCAGTGATTTTTCATAGATCTTTCAGTCAAAATTACTGATTTTTTTTATAAATTGGGAATGGATTCAAAATTTATAATTTTTGATTGAAAGGTCAGTGAAAAATTAATAATTTTTGAAATAAAATGATTAAAATACTGCCCGAGCGAAGCGAGGGCGAAAATTTTTCAAAAAAATACTGCCTAAAGACCAAAAAAAGAAATGCACTTTTCACATTTTTGTAATAAAAAAAATCCCCTTTAGAGACCCGCATGCAGGGTCTTCCTAATATTAAAAAAAATCGAACCCGGTACAAATGCATCATCATTTGTACCATCTCTCGTCAGACTTGAATAAAAGTAAAAAAAATGTAGGAATTTTTAAACGAGTTTGACTAATCTTCCACTTCAAGGTCAATTTTCAAACTTCAAATTTTACCATCTCGAGTTGACAAAATAATCATTTCAGTCGGGAAAAAAATCTCGATTTTGTGGCAAGGTGCTTTCCGGCTGAACCCAGAATTTTCAAAAATTACAATTTTTGAAACAATCCCATTCGTGCATTTCGAGTTATCTGCAGAAGAAAGGTAACAAAAAAGCGAAAACTTGATTTTAAAAATGAATTTGTAGAACTAAATTCCCGTTTTTAATTTTTGGAAAATAAAAATATTTTTCACTTCGATTTTGCCGACTGGACATAATTTTCACGTATTTTCCGACCATTTTCCAACTATTTGCCAACTGAAAACTGCCTGGGGGGTGTAACACCCCCCTACACCCCCCTCTCGAACCGTGCCTGCCCAATGTCAGTCGGCAAATCTGGGAAAAAGTCGAAAAATTTTGAATAAACTTGAAAAAATTTGAAAACAGTCGGAAATTTTTGAAAAAGTCGGCAAATTTTTCAGACAATGAACCATTACAAAACGAACTATGTCCTTTCTGAAAATCATCAATTTTTCAAATCTTAGCCCTCGTTTCGCTCGGGCATATAAAATTTAAAATGCATACATATGTTACCTATAAGAAATATGGGTTGAAAATATCACCTCTCCTTAAAAACTAAAACATCAATTAAAATAAAGAAATTTTAGTTTGAAATGCCTTTTTTTTCAAAAAATTTTCGCCCTCGCTTCGCTCGGGCTCTGTAAATTTATACAATTATTTTTTAAAAAATTAATTCTTCTCGTAAATGAAAATCAAAAAATTTGGTGGCCATCTCAAATGAAATTTTCGAAAATGTTCAATTTTTTGGACGGAGGTAATTTCAGAAATATTGTTTTTTTTTTTGAAAATCAAAAATGTAGCACGAAAAATAAGAATTTGTTCTCTTTTTTTTAAAAAAAAAATAAATAATGGTCGCCAAATTTCATTTGACATGTTCACTGGGGATTTTTGTACATGTTCTGAGTAGAACTTTGAGTCGGCATATTCGTGAATTCCACTCCCCTAAACAAAAAGTGAAGTTTCGCCCCTGGTGATAAGGGTTGAAAATTTTGTGAAAAATATTTGACCCTTCCTACTTTCCCTTCCTTATCAGAGTTATGACGATTTTATGGTATTATTTTCATGAATGTTCAACTTCAAAGGAAGGAAATTTTCTGTTTTTTGACACAAAGTTACATCGATCGTGGAGATGCATTATTGATAATTTTTTTCTACAATTTTAGTGCATTCTTTCACGTTTTTTCGGCTATTGAAAGTTTCCGATTGTAAAAAGCACCATATTATAAGCAAGGAGCAACCTCTCTGAAAAAATTACCAAAAAAATATTTTTTTTATGTAAAATGTTGCTGGTAATTTGAATTTTTTCTTTCTCTGAATTAAGGCCCGAAAACTACGAAAAAATTATACTTAGAAATTTTATTTAGGCAGGATTATCAAATTTTGAACATTTTATGCAGAAAAAAAAATGACCAAATGAAAGAACCAATTCTATGTTTATGTTCAGTAGGTCAAAATTCGCCGATAAACTTCATTTTTGCAATAATTCAGCTTAAACTTTGAAAATTCACTTTTTTTGTTTTTTTAAAATGATTTTTCATGACAAAAAAGATGAATTTCCAGACTTCATGTGAAATGACCTCGAAAAGGATGTTTATCGGGGTATTTTGAGCTGCTGAACACGATTAAGATTGGTTTTTTTCATTTTCGTCATTTTTTCCTGAAAATTTGCTATTTTTATGTTAGAATTGGGTCTTTTGGGTCAGAAAAAATTCTCTAATCAGGGAGAGAGAGGGAGAATTTGAAGGCAAAAACACAAAAACTTATCAAGTACCTATGTAAGAAAGTTATAGGTAGGTACTAAAAAAGGTTATGAAAAGGCTGAAAATTAGCTTTGAAAAATTCAGTTACACGTGTTTAATAATAATTTACTCCAGCGCATATTTTTTGAACAAATAATTCGTGATTCATGGCTAATTATAGATCATTAGTGATTCATGACAGATTCTTGCATACTTGGTCAAACCGTTCTTGATCATTTCGTTTGCAAAGGATTTTACTCATATCCGATCCGAACCATAAGAGGCTAAAAAATTTTGACTCGGTTTTAAGTAGGTATGGTTTGGGAGAACAATTTAAAAATTGAATTTGGTAAAAATGTACTTTCGACACCCTTGTTGAAAGTAAAAATTGGTATCAAATTTCGAATCGAAATCAATTTTTCAGGAAGGTGTATTAGGAAACTGTGAACTCAAATCGCAGCTTTTTAGGAAAAACGAGTGGTCAAGACTCTTCGCTGGTAGAACAACTCAAAAATGGTAAATTTCATTTGCCAAAAATACCTCTTCTGAGTTCTCTGGCTTCGTTCATCTTTCACCTGGAACTCAAAAAATTTTGAGACGAGGGATACCTAGATTTTGATTTTTCTTGTACTTTCCTACTTTCCTCAATTTTTTCACGTGTAAGCACAAAATCTGTCAAGAAAGTCAAAATTTAGTTATTTTTGAACATAGGAGCACCCAGAAATTAATTATGGAAGGGGCTGAAAATTTGATAAAAATAAGGAAAGAAGCGTAATTTCAAATTAGTCATTTTTCACTGGTCTTTTAGTCAAAAATCATCAATTATTTTTGACGAATTGGGAATTTATTGAGGAATTGGTGATTTTTGACTGAAAAATTAGTTAAAAATTACCAAATTTTAAAGGAAATTTGGTAAAATACTACTCGATTGGAGCGAGGGCGATTTTTTTGAAAAAATACTGCTTGAAAGGCGAGGATAATAGTTTTTCTCTGGGGTAGGAGGCGGGAGATGTTAATCTAAAATTTTTAAAACGCTATTTTGAGAGACCAAAAGTCAAAAACATAGATTTTTATCGAAATTAACTTAGATAATGTCAGAAAGTCAGAAAATAAGTTTTTATTATTTTTTTAAAATTCATTTTTGCAAAAAAATTATTTTTTTCGAGCCGGAAGGGCTCGAACCCTCCGAGTCCCCCTTTGGGTGCGCTTATGATTTTGAGACATGAAAAAAATATTTCTTACAAATGCACCTAATTGAAAATTTTTGATCACCTGTACGCCTAAATCTTCATTTTTTGGATCACTTCTCATCCTCTCGTCATCCCAAACCACTTCATCACTTTCATCAAACCCAATCACTCGCAAAAAATCGCCAAAAAAATTAGGTCATTTTTTCACCTCCGAATCCCTGCTCTTCTGAATTGTGAGAAAATCGCACGCCAAATTTGTAAAGTAAATACGCCGAGTATGATTCTACCGGAAAAAGTACCCAAACCAGGTAAACGGGGATTAATCGGCATATCAATCGTTCGATGATATTTTTCGCGCCAGGGCCCGGCGACAACGAGGATGACTGTGTATTTCCAGGAAACTAGGTATCGCCGATCGTAGGTTAACTCGCTGATAACTACGTTATGTGTGCGATCTCGACTCTCGAGATCATCATATCGACAAAATGACTAAGCAAATTTTATTCACGGTAGCAAGTAAAAGTGAACTCATCACGTAGCTTATCCGTTACAATTGTGTAGTCACACGTCAACGCCTTTTTATCGCCTATTCCGAAAATATAGGTAATAAAAAAATAATACATCATAGTGATCTCATGTGCGTAATATTACAGCTAGGTACATTGTATCTAATGCCAGATTAGATAAAAATATGAATTTTCCTGTGCTGGGCCTCTGATGCAAAGCAATTTAATCGTCGAAAATGGGTTTTTGAAGAGGGTATTTGGAGTTTTGGGTTGGTTTTCGAGACAGCTTGTCAATTAGACGATGAGAAATTTTGAAGTGGAAATGTCAGCGATTTCAATTATCTTTAATTTTTGATGAATGTATGTCCGTAAATGAAGAAAAACTAACAGGATACGGAAGAAATCATCAAACTGCGGAAAAAGTTACCAAAAATGCGGAAATATTCCCAAATTGCGGAAAAAATTCCGAAATGCGGAAATATTCCCAAAATGCGGAAAAAATTACCAAAATGCGGAAAAAATTACCAAAATGCGGAAAAAATTACCAAAATGCGGAAAAATTACCAAAATGTGGAAAAAATTACCAAAATTCAGAAAAATGATCAAAATTTGGAAAAAAAATTACCAAAATTCGGAAATATTCCCAAAATGTGGAAAAAATTACCAAAATGCGAAAAAATTACTAAAGTTCAGAAAAATGGAAAAAAAAGTAGCAAAATGCGGAAAAAATTAGTAGAATGCGGAAAAATTACCAAAATGTGGAAAAAATTACCAAAATTTGGAAAAAAAATTACCAAAATGCCGAAATATTCCCAAAATGCGGAAAAAATTCCCAAAATGCGGAAAAAATTCCCAAAATGTGGGAAAAATTACCAAAGTTTTGGAAAATGATCAAAATTTAGATAAAAAATCACCATAATGCGATCAATTGCGTTGTTTTTTCCAAAAATAAAAAAAAAACACAGCTAATTTTTGGAACGAGATTAATCAATTTTACGAGTAATTATGACCAGGTTCAGTCTCTAATGTTCGTTCGATGGCATCACCACGACCATCTGATGGGCTAACACGCAACCGAAAAATTCCCTTATTATACGACGAATCTGCATCGTCGTGGCTTAGCAAGCTGCACATCTAGGCATTCTTTATCACGTTTCTTGATCGCAACTGCTCTCTAGAGGGGCAGGGGATCGCGGGTAACACGCTAACGCCGCACATAACCACTTTTACACCATCAAATATGCCAGCGCCATGTCATCTCGCTAATTACAGCGCGTAATTCGGCAGGTACCTTGATGATATGCTCGTTCGAGCAAAAAATACCGAGCCTAGACTTTGTATGTGGCTGGGATAGGGATCGCGATGCATTTCGGAGGGATTTGTGATAATTCAAGGTCTCCAGAACCTTGACTGTTCGTTGCACCGCTGGTAATACAAATCGACTTCCCGAATACTCTATAAACCAACGATTGGAAAGATATCCGTCAATTAATCGATTTTTTTTTCCTTTTCCTGCCAAGACTTCTACGCACCAAGTAGTGTAAATCCGATTCACGCCAAAGTCTCGGTGTACTTACCACACGCACGCCCGATTATTTACATAGGCGTGGAGACGAGCTGCGATTGCGAGCTCAACAACCTGGGATCATGGTATAGCATTAGCCGCGGATAATGGCGGTAATCGCGATATTAATGGTAGGAGTAGATTTTTTATTTTTTTTTCTTTTCGCCGATTTATCCGCACAATAAAGTATGGAAGCCATCGAAGTGAATTATCGTTCGCGAACTGACGCGCGACTTTGAAGAGAATCGAGACCGAAGAGGCGTGGATTTTTTTCTACTCTGGCTGATGCTGCGTGTTGTCGTCTCTGGCGATGATCGGTGTTCGACATCGATGCGGAATATTGTCTTAATTTAATTAACGCTTTCTTTCGTACAATTTAGCGGTAATACGGTTCGTTAAATTAACTTATTGAAGAGCTCTGGCAACGTCTTGAGGGTTTGAAAGGTGCTATGCCATCGTTGTGTCCATTACGGTGATTAAATGTGCATTCTGCAGTGGCTTGGGTTTTTTATGAGTGCTATCAACTAATCACCGTGTCTTGCGATTTGTATTTAGGGTATGGGTGTCCGGCTGGATGAATTTTTTATCGTGTTGGAGGTTTTTTTTATTTCAATTTTTTGCATGGTTGTGGGAAATTGGCGTTGAATGAAGGAATCAGTATGGCAGAATTCGTATTTTTTTCAGTTTTTTTCTTGGTGCCTGTAATTGAAAAATGGATTTTTTTTTGATTTTTTAGAATCAAATAATGTGTAAATCTTGGGCTTATTTTTCAAAAAAAAAAAAAAACAAAACAAAAAAAACAAAAAACGAAGTCAAGGGCTTTTGAGTAAGGATTTTTTTGAAGGAAAATGTTGAAAATATTGAAAAAAGTTCATTTTTTTTAAAGAAAAACAATTATTTTCAATTTAAAAATTTTACTTCATTTTAGAATGAAAATTGATCGATTATATCTTTCTCCCTGTCTTATGTGTCACGAATATCGTGGGTTAAAAATCTAGAAAACTTGGAAAAATTAATTCAAATAACTTGGAAAACTAGGTTAGAAAAATTATACAAATCAAAAAAAAAATTCTGGAGAATATTGGGTATTATTTTAACATTCTCTTTCTCCCCTTTTTTATGATTCTATATTTAGGTACCTACTTTTTCTTAATTTTTATGAAATTCTATGATTTTTGATTCTGATTTTTGGCTAAATATCTGCAGAAAAATCATGAAAAAAAGCTGCATTTCCAAAAAATTTTCAAAATAATGTTTTTAGAAAAAAAAAATACTGAAAAATTGGAGAGATGGTATTCAAAAGCAGAAATTCCCACTCTTGCAAAAATTGTCCCGAATTTGATGATTTTTTTTTTTAAAATTACCTACCTACTAATTTATTGCATCCTCCTTCTCAGCTCATTACTTCCCATCCTTTCAAGCCATTTTTGATGACTTCAATCAAAATTTGTATTTTTCTCATCATTACTGTAAAATTTTATTATATTTTTTGGAATAATTTTTTTTTTTGAGATTATCATTCATTTTCAAGTTTTTATCAAAACTTTCTTGAGATCTGACATGATGAGGCAAAAAATTCTAATTCATTATTGAATAAAATTTAATTCTTCGATGAAAATTCTATGAATAATTTTATCTAATTTAAAATAAAAATATATATTATAAGGAAGGATTTTTTCTAATAAAAACCGCTTTTGATAATTTTTTGATTTAACTCCAATTCTTTTTCTGATCCAAAAAATCTTATAAAATGTAGGAGAAACAAGCTCTTTCCCCTTTTCCCCTCTCTTCCCCCGGACAAATCTAACTCTAAAATATTATTCAATGCACAAAAAATTGGTTACGTCTCAAAAATTGTTAAAAATAATATTAGATAACAAAATGCTTCAAAAATATAGTTAAAGATGTGAATTTTCATCAAAGCCAAAAGTTGAATAATTCTGTGTAAGACAAAATTTCAAAATAGAAAATCAAAAATACACATTTTTCCCATTTTCGTCTCAAATTTCGCCTTAACATAAATTTTTTTGTCTCAAATTGGGATTTTTTTTCTGCAAGATTTGAATTGGGAAAATAATTCCAAAATTTTTAAAATTACCTACTTACCTACTTCAATATTTCAGTCCAATGTAATTTTTCCAGTATTCGTTTTCATTTATTCAGTTCTAATGAGTTTTTATCGAGCTTATTTCAGTTTAAAAAATATTGTTTCCAACTTGTAAATGAACATCTAAATTTTTTTCTCTTGATATTTCAGAATATCTATTTTCGGCCTGCTTTTCTGATGAAAAATCGAAGTATTCCATTAATACTTTGGCACTAAAAAAAATTCACTTAAATGTTGGTTTTTAGAATATTGAAAAATACTGAGGCCTTACTCAAGAACTTTCAAATCATCAAAAAATTGCTGGATGGAGCTGAAAATTGATACATTGACATTGCATGCGATATCCTCCAACATAAAAAATCGATTTTTTTGAAGCAGTTTCTAGCTTTCCTGAAAGAATTGACCCTCTATCAGTATGTATGATGACGAAATGAATCTTTCGCGAACGTTTCCAACATCATCACTGAATTAAACTCAATTAGGTACCTCGAAAATCGCATTTTTAAATGTGGATTTTGACCTCATTTTCTGATAACAAGTCATCAATTTATTATTGTGAATTTTCAAAAATTATGAGTGGTGAAAATTTGTATTTATGACCCTGCCGAAAAGAAGGGACCTTGTGTAAAAAAATTTATGTCTTTTATTTTTATGTGTTTGGTCCAGATTTGGTGTCATTTGAATCAAAAAAGTAAAAAATGAGACATATATTTTTTTTACACGAGGTCCCTTCTTTCCTGCAGAGTCACATTTGTACATATTTTTTTAATTTCTTTGCATGAATTAAATTGAGGAGTGTCGTTTACAAAACGCAACATCTCTGAAAACCTGATTTTTGGGAAATCGCAAAAAAACTGTCATTCGAAATTGGGTGGGGGGTTTTGGCTCGGGGTGGTCTCATTGGAAAGCTTAGGACCCCAGCTACATGTTTTGGGGTCATTTCGCACTTGTACCTCAAGGAGGGTTGGAGGGGAGGGGAGCAAAAAAAAAGATGTTGCGTTTTGCAACGAAACAAATTTTTTGTTGCGTTTTGCAACGACACTCCTCAATTTTCTATTCAACTTGATGAATTATGATTTGAATTTTCCAAAGTTTGAATAGGAATCTCGTTCAAATACTTGCCCTAAAATTTTGAAAAAAAAATACCTACATAAAATTAGGAAAAGTCGAGAGATGATCTTTGCAAATCTCATCTTACATTTTTTTAATTGTAAAAATCTCAAAATTTAGTGAAAATTTCCCCAACTATTTTTTTATTTAATCAAAATCAAGCCCAATTCAGTTCAATCCAGCAGCTCAGTCTCTTCTAATCTAAAATTTTTTTTAAAAAAACCTCGTCATTCTGCCAAAATATTAATCCCTTATCCCAACCCATCAAATTTTAAAGAAATCTCAACAACTCTATAAAAATCTCTCTTCGCAAAATTCGCTCTCAATACGATATCTCCATCTGCCTGTGCGTACAGACATTCCATAATTTATGATATTTCAGCAACTCGCTGGCGTATAATGTTCTCACTTGTAAAACATGTTCTTCGGTTACACGATCGAACGATTTAAAATTAATGAATCGAAAACTTTCAGACGATTAGAAGAACGTCAGATGAACCAGGAAGGGGGGCAAAATAAAGGAGTAAGGCGAAGCTCATCGTATTAAAGACTTAGTTCATTCAATTTAGATTCCTAAAGCCGATGAATTTTTTATCCTCGAAGACGTGAAAATAAGACCAACAGTGGGGGACCAGATTAAACCAACCAGGGAGGGTTTGTTTCAGAACCCCCTCAGCATACCAATAATACAATCCATCGATTCGAAAGGAAAAATGTGCTTATCACGCGAATCCATTCGGATTCTGTGATCATCCTCGATGCTGGCGAATCTTCCAGATACCACAAGAGTGTCACCTCGTTCTGCGGATGGACGGGATGGGGCCAATGGTAAAACGAAATAATCGCATAACGGTTCCGCAAATTTAGTTAACAGTTTTCATCAAACGCATTTAAACTCTCTGCATTAGGTTATTACATTTTGGTACAATTACCTTTTTTCTTTTTCGTTTTTTTTTTTTTCAATACGTAGCTAGTTAAGGATGCCTGGTTTTTTTCTACTCCATTTAGCGTCCGAGGTACGATTATAGGTTGACATGTAGTTATATTTGCACCGAGATATTATCACCTCATGTGCGGATTGCACGTACGTACTGATAAATTTTCCAATCGACTGTGGTATTAAAAAAACATATGTATACTCGATAGAATTGTTACCGTGTGCTGATATGATAGGTTAACGTGTTAAAATACACGCCTATTAACGTAAATGTTTTGATTGTTCCATTTCAAAGCTAAGTATATGAAAATACCGCCGAGTATATTTTTATACGTCTCGTCTTCACCTCTACACATCGATATGAGACTAAATCGTGAAAAAAAAGTAGAGAAAAGACACGTTTTTTGGAAAATTATTCACCATAACGCGAGAATCCACCTCGATGTATGTTTTACGGTGCGACGTGAATTGAGAAATCGTCGAATTTTTCAACTTTTAAACTACTACGTATATCTATTATCCTTATCGCGAGCCATGTAATTCATCCCGGATTGTCATGAAGGAAACGTTATATCTGAACACACATAGTACGCATTTGATAACAAAGATCGAGGGTTAAACTAAATCATTGAATATGTCAAACGCTATAACCGAACAATAATTCTATACGAAATTTTATCTCGCTGAACGGATTTATATTAGACCAAGTCGGCGGGTACTTTTTCCATATGAGCTTTTGTTTCCATCATCCTGCTTTTATTTATCGAAAGAAACGGTTTATTATCGAGTTACTGTATTTAAATGATTAATAGACTAAATCTGGGTAAATGCGAATGATGTTCGACATGAGGTTTTCCCAACGAATTTTGATGGGATTGTTTTTCAGCGGATGAGATTAAAGTTATTTTTGGGTTTTGATGTTGAGATATTTGTTGAAAAGTATCTAACAAGAGAGGTATCCAAAATGGCAGTGAAATTTTGAGCAGAAACAAGAATAAATTTAAAATAGCCAATATAGGTGCAAAAGAAAACGACACCATGTCCAAAATTGCAAGTGGCGAAGTTGATTTATCGAATTTTGACGATTTTTTTAAAAAATTTTCTAAAATTATTTCATTGCTCTGAAAAACATGAAAATAAGATCCGATCAACAAAAAAATCTGGAATTTTGATTTCATCTTATTTTCGATTTCTTAAATCGATTAGGTAAAAGTGGTTTCGAAATGTTTCATTGATCACTTTTTTTTTTTTTGAATTTTCCAATACCGAAAAAAAATAATAAAAATGATCCGTATGAATTATAATTGTGGATGACCCATATTAGTGATCTATTTGATTAATTAAAACACAATTTTTCAAAATTCATACGTCATCGGTGTATTTTTAAATTTTTTCGAGGAAAATTTTCTGTTAAAAGAATGTAATATGGATATGAACTGGCAGTTGGGAATTTCTGAAAACTGTTCTTTTATCGATCATATAGGTCATCATATAAAAGCAATCCGCCATTATTAGTTCAAAAGGTCGTGTATGGACAATTTTTATTGGATTTTTTTTTAATTGTAAGGAAAATATACTGAACTTATACTTTTTTTTTATCATTTGGAATGTCACTATAATGATATAAAATTTAAATTAGATAATTTTTTTTTTTAAATTAGAGCAAAAACATTTGAAATTTATTTAAGTTTTTGAATTAGGCACCATGGAAAATTTTGTGAAAATTATTTAAGATCAGAACCATAAGTATTGATGATGCTAAAAAGCGTGATTTTTTTCAACACTTTATTCGAAAAAATTCAAGGTGCTAATTTTCTAAAAAACCTGGAAAGGTCAAAAAGTCGAGAGCAAATTCATTGGAGAAAATTATTGAAATTCACTGAAACAAAATCATATTTTCAGCAAAGGGGAAATTTTTTTGAAAAATCTGCAGAAAATCAATGAAAAATTGTTCAAATTCATAAATTTTTGAAGTTGAATAAAAAACTGCACACAAATAAGTTTGAATCGGTTCTTGGATTAGAATTTTGAAAAAAATACTTACTTATTCATGTTCAGCAAATAAGTTTGTTTAATAAAATCGCCTTCCAGGAGGGTGAAAATTTAATGTAGAAAAGTGATGTCTCTGATTTTTCTTGCCTTGCAATTCTGATTATTTGTCATTTCATCAAGGATTTTTTTAGTGATTCAGAATGAGAGAGTAAATAATGCTACTTTGTCATATTTCGCTCTTTCTATATTCTGAATCAGTGAAAAATTACCGAGGAACCGTCAGAATTGTAAAGCAAGAAATTCAGCGAAATTGAATGATTTTTTTTTTGTGATTTTTCGCTAATTTTTTAGTTATTTCGCTGATTTTCGGTAAAAGAATTTCATTGTTTTTTTTAGAAAAAATTTCATCGATTCTTATTTAAAATAATTTAGATTTACTGATTTTTAGAGCAAAATTTTCACTGATTTTTAGAGAAAAATGTTCACTGATTTTAGAAAAAAAAACCTTTAATTTTTGGAGAAAATTTTTCACTGATTTTTAGAGGTTCACTGTTTTTTTTAGAAAAAATTCACTAATTTCCAGAGAAAAAATTTCACTGATTTTTGGAGGAAATTTTTCCATGATTTTTAGAGAAGAATTATCACTGATTTTTAGAAAGAAAAGTTCACTGATTTTTAGAAAAAAATTCATTGATTTTTGGAGAAAAATGTTCACTGATTTTTAGAAAAAAATCATTGATTTTTAGAGAAGAATTGTCACAGATTTTTAGAAAAAATGTTCACTGATTTTAGAAAAAAATATTCATTAATTTCTTGGAAAAAATGTTCACCAATTTTTAGGAAAAATGAAAAAATGTTTACTGATTTTTAGAAACATGTTTACCAATTTTTAGAAAAAAATTCACTGATTTTTAGAGAAAAATGTTTACTGATTTTTAGGAAAAAATTCTTTCGATTTTTAGGAAAAAAATTCACTGATTTTTAGAGAAAAATGTTCCTCGATTTTTAGAGAAGAGTTTTCACTGATTTTTGGATAAAAATGTTCCTCGATTTTTAGAGAAGAATTTTCACTGATTTTTAGAGAAAAATGTTCACTGATTTCTTTTTACGTTGCAATTATTTTTACTGTTCATCAGTTTATTTTCACTGATTCAAAATGAGGAAGTAAGTTTGCCTCCGTGAGGTCCACTTTCCCGTGAACAAATTTTGCTGAATACAAAAAACCCATTGCTTTAAAAAATTCAAGCACAAAAATTTGTACAAATCTATTTTAAAAAATCAGATTTTTTCACTTCTGTGGGGGGGGGGGAAATAATCATTGGTTTTCAATTTTATTACCACATCAACTATTTCTAAAACGAAAAAAAAAAACTGTATTTTAATTTTTCTAAATTTCCAACCAAGTTTAGGTCCCTAGCAACAGAAAAATCTATAGGATCAGACTGAACATAGGTAGGTATATGTAGGTACATAAGACAGATAAGTATGTACCTTACCTACATCTTTCCTTATGGTGAAATTAATTTTTGGTTGGAGAAAACATTTTATTTTTAATTGAAAAAAAATTCCAAAAATCATACCTGTTTGAGTCGAAAAAATCAGATCAAATTAGAAACATATTTCAGACGAAAATTTTATAAATTTTTCAGGCTTTTCTTTGATGAAGTTTAATTTGTTCTAGAAAAAGTCTTATTTTCAGGGTTTTGGATATTTTCCCTGCCTCTATTATGATTCTGTATCATTGTAATCTTCAACAATAATTTAAAAGCTTTTCCATCTTCAAGAAAAAGTTTAAAGCTCATCTCTGCGGATGGAACAGAATTTTGACTCAATTAAGTACTGATAATTTTGTCACCCATGCTTCAAAAATTATAAACTTTCATTTACGTACTGAAGCTGATTTTTCAATTTTTTCAAAAAATTTTGAAAAATGCTGAATTTATTACATATACTTAATGCTGTTTTTTTTTTTTCTCAAAAAATGATGAATCATAAGATGAAGATCTGAGATTTTTTACCCAAGTACGAAAATTGACTTCTTGGCTTGGCCAATTACGGTCATTTTTGAGTTGAACTGAAACCTCTAGTCGTCAAGCAGGCACTTCAGTTCATTTGTGCCACTCAAAATTTGGTGATGAGGTGTCACTATTGACATACCTACTTTTTTCTAGTGAGCCACATTTCTGCTCAATCGGCGACGACAGCGTGGTTTTGACTTCTAATGGGATATGATTTTTAAATGATTCCAGAAAAATTACGAATACGAGTATTTTCAAAATATTTCAAAGAACTTCTGATCATTTTGATCAGTATTCATTTCGTTCGAGATATTTTCCCAACCATCAATGTGTACTTCTTGAACCGAAACTCGATCAATGTACTAAAAATCCACCTCAATCTCGCTTCTTTCCACCTTTCATCTTCGCATCTCTCCGATCCATCAAAACACTCCTCCAATCCCGACAAAAAACCTCCGAAGAAAAAAAAGGTTCAACAAAAACGATTACGGTAATTTACGATATAAATTATCATAATAACCGATCCCGGTGATCGGTGGCGTTTGAATTCTGCGTATTTACGCGTTACTTTGGAAATACCTCCGTACATAGGCGTAGATACTGCAAGATGTGGCGAATTCGAGATTCTGAAATATGTCCGCATTAGATCGGTCAATTTCACGTAAAATTCACTGTAGCGCAAACGATCGGGTGATAAGAGCGCGCAAAAACCGGCTCTATTAACGCGATCAATCGAATAAAAAGCAATTTTCTATCGATTTACAGAGATCGATTTTCGGTTTTCCGCTTGTTCCGCATATTAAAGATAGGAGTCGTGAAAAAGCGACGACGCTGATGTGGCTGGCAGAGATGGAAATGGGAGAGAAAATTATCTATATCGGTTTAGCATACTATTAGAGAACCAAGACGACACCGAACAAGCCGGGCTATTCTTTTTGAGGAGTTTTTTCCTCGTAGCCTGGGTTTCTTTTATGTACCTATACTAATGCGCGATGTAATTTTCCCATCATTTTCCCCATTATGTGCCTACGTAGGTACAAATCGTCCAATACTTTTATAATCTTCGGTGAAAATCTTCTAGCCAATGGGAGATACGAGATTTAAGTGTAACGTTGTATTAGCCACGCCTGGCTTCAAATCTGCTTGGCGAATTGCTCTAACCGGAGAAATGGTTTTAATTTAAAACGACAGAGATTGCTTGTAATTCGAAGACTATATCTGGAAGGTCAGTGTACTTGGTGTCTTTTTCAAGTTACGGTAAATAACGTTCGTTTTTTTATGCGATTTGTGCGTGGTGCATCGTTGGTCGTCTGTGATCTGTGATTTTGTTATGTATTTTTGGATGGACCGGGTGTGGCGGTGCGGGGGTGATAATGCGCTGAATGTATTCGAGATGCATGGATCGTCGATTTGGTGCTGTGGTTTGCTTTTGATGTGATGATGATTATGATGATGTGTGATATTGAGAATGAGTAGTGTCTTCTGTGGGCAGCTGGCAGTTGTGATGGAGCACAGCCGCGATGCTGCTGGTTATTTACTAATAAATAATAAGGTTAGTATTTTAGCGGTGTGCGAAATAGTCGCGTTCATCGGATCCATCCTATGGATGGGATACGGTGCGGTAATCGGCATGTAATTGTCGACGGTTATTCATCATTATGTACGCTATTGAGAGTAAATTTCGATTTATTAAATTTTTTCAAATCTCCGTTATCGCTTTGTGGGTGGTGAGAGTCGAATTGAAATCTGAATTAAGTGAAAATTGATTGAACCGATCTTATGAATAATCAATTTTTAGATGTCGCTTTTCAGAAGGGAACATTTTTTAGGAGGGAGGGAGGGAGGGAGGGAGGTATGAGAGATTCTAAAATGAACACTTTCTTCAATAAAAATCAAAAATTTTGGCAAAAAAATGTCAAATTTTGCATTTTGGATTTTTTTTCCATTTTCAATTTACTTATACCAACCTTCCAAATTCAGAATAACCTCCAAAATTTCACAAATTCATCCTATCACAGAAATGAAATAAATTGATAGATTGATAAAAAAAATTATAGATTTTGACAAAAATTGATGAGATAGATGACTTCATGTGAAAAATCTCCCAAAAAAATTTCGAATCACTCAGCATAAGAAGGTACAGCACTGGGGAGCCTCAAAGTAAAGCAATTTTTAAAGAAAAAAAAAAATGATTTCCGTCACTTCAGGATTAGTAGGTGTTTTTACATCTCCCTGGGTCCAAGAACGTACAATTATTCGAATCGTAATCTCGAATTATACATGGAAAAAAGATTCGATTCAGTTTCGTTCAAATAATTTCAAAAATGATTCAAATCATTGAAAAAACCTATTTTTTTAGAGATTTATTTTTATTTAAAACAGATGTGAGGTGTTTATTCAGCTAGGGACCTTTTGATGAAAAAAATTCATAAATGTCACTAGAAATTATTCGAGGGAAGGGCTTAAAATTTGAGAGAAAGTAAAAAAAATGGGCGAAATTTCAATGAAAAAATTGAGTAACGTAGCGTTGGCAAAGTTGGGGTATTTTCAGTTGGTTACAGATTTGAGCCGAAAAAAATTGAAAAGTATGGAATTTTTTGGATTCAACGATCAAAACTTGAATTCTTTAAATTTCAATAAATAAAATTTACCTGTTTGAAGAAATTGGAAATTGATTAAGAAATGAATGATTTTTCTGACCAAAGGATCAGTGAAAAATCATTAATTTTCAATAAAAATCATTTTAAAGATTTTTAAATACAGAATTTCATCCAAGACTCATTTCCATTTTAAAAGTTACTATTACGTTTAAGTATTCAAGAAATGGTATGAGGAGATTTATTTTTGAAAAATTACGTCTGAATAGTGCATGTAATTCACATTTTCTTGATGATAAAATCTCCTTTCTGGGATTAAGGAGGTGGCAGGGGAGCTCGATCTTTTCTGAACCCATTTTGAATGCTCTTTTGAAAAAATTGAACGGTACTTTTTCACCAATTATCTTAAGGTCTTTTTAATTCAACTTATAAAAATGGCTCAAAAATATAAGAAAATAATACCAATATCACCAAATGAAATTAGAAAATAAACGAAACCAAAAACTGGAAAACTGGAATGATTTGAAAATCTTGAATCATTTTCACAAGTCACGAATCATGAAGTTTTGAACAAATTTTTGAATCATGATGCACGAATCATGTATGATTTTTTGATTCAAATCAATTTCGAATCTTAGACGATGCCTGAATCATTGAACATGAAATTAGATTCTTCCTTTGCTCTCTACGAAGGGGCTGAAAAGTTGCAGATCACGAATTTAAAGAATTTTTTTTCCAAATTAAAGTTTTCTATTTACATTTTCTTCCCTTTTTTTTTTTTGAATTTTCGAAGTAAATGATTGAAAAAGGAATTTTTTTGAGAAAATTATTGAAAGTGAGAAAAATGGGATGAAAATGGCGAGAAAAATCCAGAAAATGGTAAGAATTTTAATATTTTTTAAATCCACTAGATACCATCTTTAAAATCGAGTTCGAAATTCTTTTAGTGCCCCAAAATAATGTTTGATGCAGATTCAAAATAAAAATTGTGGCAGCGCTGCCCATATTGTATTTGAATTTGTACAGTACAAGTTTTTATAATATTTGATGTGTTTTTTTTTTTTTTTTTTTAATACCTAGATATTAACTGGAACTTACTTATACAAAAAACAGATACCTAAATTGATAAAAATTGAAAAAATTGAAAACTTTCAAAAAAAAAAAAATACGTGAGTCAAATTAAAAATTTTGACTATTTTATTTTATTAATATCTTTTCTCCTCTTTCCCTCCCTCCATTTCACCCATTCTTCTTTTCTTTAAGAATGAATGAAAATAAAATACACATTATAGGTACGTATAGGTAAAAATCTACAATGTACCATAATGTTCTTCACTTTGAAAAAACTTTTGAATTAACATGACAGCGATGATATTATTTGATCGGACATGTGAGATATTTACGATTATACAAACATTGCGTGTTCTTATACTTACCTACCTAGTATACTTATTGCTACTCAGCACTCGTATTTATGCTATTTCGTCAGAAATTTTACGCTCTTTCACTTCAGTTTATTTAATTTTTCCCAAAACATATTCGAGCAACGCATGAGATTATAATGAAAAACATAATTGGATATTATCAGCGGAAAATTACGTTTCGGATGTGATCGCATTTCGTATTATAAATTAAACAGTATCTATCTGAACTATAACGTGTTACATCTTACATCTGTGAAGTATCTACCTGTATGATTTTTTCCACGATGATGATATTCGCGAATGCGTATGTTGGTTTGACCAACTTTTTTACTAATTTATTTCGACGCGGGAGGAGAGAGAAGGGATTATTAAGGAGTTATGGGATTTTTATATGGGGCTCGGGCTCTAATGAAAATGAATGTATGGCGGATAGGTGCCTACATGAAAATCATCTCACCTACATACCAATTTTTGTAGAATTTCAATATCGAAACCGTTCTTTTTTGTAATCAGTTTTGAGTGCAATCTGATTGATTTTACGTCATTATAGATTGAAATTACGTTTTTTTTTTTTTTTTTAAATTTGCCTATCCGTTTCGACTTGGGTATCCTATATACTAAGTAATTGATTTCAAGAGAGTTCCTATATAACATGTAAATTTAGCATACTATTTTTTCGATTCTAAATTCAAACTCGATGATTCTTTTTATTGTAAAATTGATAATTTAATCTTTTACGAGATCGATAGATTTATCGATTAGGAAATCGAAATAATTTCACCAAATCAAAATAGATTCTTTTTAATAAAATCAACTACATATTTTCGAAAATCGAAATCGAAGATTTTCAAAAATCGAAATTGATTACTTTGAGAAATCTAAATTTTAGAAAATAGAAATTGATTAATTTCGAAAATTAAAATCGATTACTTTCAAAAATCAAAATCAATTATTTTCGAAAATCGAAATCGATTATTTTCGAAAATCGGAATCGATCATTTTCGAAAATTTTAATCGATTCTTTTCGAATAATGAAATTGATTATTTTCGAATATTGAAATCGATAAATTATTAAATTTTGAAAATTGAAACCAATTACTTTGGGAAATTTAAATTTTAGAAAATTGAAATGAATTACTTTTGAAAATCGAAATTGATCAATTTTGAAAATCGAAATCGATCATTTTTGAAAATCGAAATCGATCATTTTCGAAAATCGAAATCAATCATTTTCGAAAATTGAAATCGATCATTTTCGAAAATCGAAATCGATAATTTTCGGAAATCGAAATCGATCATTTTCGAAAATTGTAGTCGATTCTTTTCGAATAATGAAATCGATAATTTTAGAAAATTGAAACCAATTACTTTGGGAAATTTAAATTTTAGAAAATTGAAATTAATTACTTTCGAAAATTAAAATCAATCATTTTCGAAAATCGAAATCAATTATTTTCAAAAATCGAAATCGATTATTTTGGAATATCGAAATTGAATGTAATCGAGTATCGAAATTGAATTAATCCGAGAGTATCGAAATCGATTACTTTCGAGTATCGAAATCGATTACGTTCGAGTATCGAAATCGATTACTTTGGAAACTCAAAGGAATTCGATTATTTTGGAACATCGAAGTCAACTATTTTGAATAATTGAAATTGATTTTTCCTGAAAATTAAACTAGAAATAAATTCGAATTTGATTATTTTAGAAAATTGTATTTAATAATAATTTCAGAAACAAAAAATTGCCATCAATTTCGATTTTAGGCAACTTTTAATCAATGTTTTTTCATTCATTCAGCTGTGATGTGTCTGAAAATCGATTTCGATTGAGTTCGAGATGAATTTCGATTACTTTCCAGATCATTTCCACTCATCTATGCAATTCTAACTACGCTTCTGAATTTAGACCGATTTTCAACTCAACAACTAAATTTACTCTTTTGTTTTGTTATTTACAGAGTCAAGCCTTATCATTGACGACGGCAGCGGGTAATTCGATCCAAAACAGTTCGCTGGACAATGTCCAAAGTACAGGTAAATAAGAAACTCGAATATTTCCATACACTGGCCATACTGCGCATTACATACGCATTACTTATATAATTTTCTTTCACGCGGATATACGGCGAGCATTTACTGTCTCACGGTAGCAATATACGATGGCGGATTTGTCGATAAGGCTTCGTCATCATATTAGAGGTCTCGTTACGAAAAATCACGCAATCTTGGCATTAGGCTCGTATAAGCGCGCAGATAAGTGCCAGTCTATAAATTTAAATAATCTCGTCGGTGCATTAGCGAAGCCAGCAGCCGCACATAAACGCGCAGATATTTCACCCAAAAATAATCGTCGCCGTAACCTTTATTAAATCATTTTTAAAACCAGCGCCGCAGTAGTATAAATCTGCATTTAAACAAATAACGTGTTCGGATTAAGATAAAACGCCGTATCTGGTTTATTTACTATTACGAAACGCCGCCATATACGCAAGTACATATATATAGTTTTAGTGGATTTTTTCTCGCTCACTCTCGCTTTATTTATGGGGGTTGCTGTATGACGCTGTTGAGGAAAATTTCATTTCGCCTTGCGTATGCGAAGTTGTAGACTGGGAAGTGCGAAGGGGGTGTTGGCGCGTTGACAACGTCTTCTTTAAACTCGTGTAAAAGATAAACTTTTTCACCTGTTGATTGTTTTTGTGCGCGCGAAATCGTAACACGATTTAATTACTCGGTGCGATATCAGATTTGAAAACAATTTTGTCTGCGTGAAATAGGTGTAATTCATTGGGGAAAAGTTTATAGCAAAGATCGTGAATTTTGAGACTTTTCGAGCTAAAATGACGGAGCCTTCGAAATTTTCGAATTTGAGTCAAAACTGCGAATTTTTTACGTTCGTCATGAAATCCTCTGTCTTACAATCTCATTCAGTTCTTATTTTTGAAATTACTCTCGTATTTTGAATCAGTGGAAAGTCATTAATACATTGTCAGAATTTTAGCAAAGGAGAAACCAGTGAAATTATTTGATTTTTTGCAGGTTATCGCTGATTTTCGAAGAAAATTTTTTGTTTTTAGTAAATTTCAAAAAATTTACCGACTCCAGGAAATTTTCTCCAATTTTTAGAAAGTTTCGCCAATTTTCCAAATATTTCCTCCAATTTTCTGGACATTTTCTTCAATTTCCCAGAATTTTAAAAAAATTTCCAGCAATGTTTACCAATTTTCCAGCAATTTTGTCCAATTTTCCAAAAATTTCCTTCAATTTTCAAACGTTTTCTTCAATTTTCTAGAAATGTTCTCCAATTTTTCAATAAAATTTTTGTTTGTTTCCAGTGTTTTTTTTTGTATGCTTCGTGTATTGAATTTGATTGGTAACGACAGAGTAAAATGTTCTAAAAAATTCAAAACTTTCACAAAACAGACAAGACGTTGCAAAATTGACAATTTATAATGATTCAATTATCAATTTCTTGATTTCACCATTCGAGTTTTTACATACGGAAGTAAAAATTGACAATTGCTATAAAAAATACGCAATTCTACGCAAAACATTTGACAAAGTCATTGTGTACTTATGAGAGAATATTTTGGAAATGGAAAATTTTCAGAACATTTAAATTTGAAAAACATGAAAAAGATTTGGACCGGAACATTTTTGAAAAAAAAAAAATTAAAACTGCTTCTTTAATTTTTTTAAAGAGAATTTATACAAATTTGAACATAACAATTAAAAGTTTGAAATGACATTTGAATCGTTGGTTGAAGAAATTCAAATATTAAGAGGTTTACAAACATGTAACTTAAAAAATTTTAAAGTTGAAAAAATATTGAAGAAAAGTATTTTTGAATGTTTTGAAAAATTTCAGCCATGGAAAATCTAATAGCAGAAAAAGATTCCAAACGATTTTGGACCCAAAAACAAAAATCGAAATTTCGAAAAAAATTCGAGGCAGAAATCGAGCGAAAAAAAAAATTGGCTATTTTTCTTCACTCATAATTTATTTCTGATTTTTAAACAAAATTTTACATTTTTTTTAACGTGGATATTATTAACAATATTTCTCTTCAGAGGAAACTTGAGGTACTCATTTATTCTTCTGAGTTCTCCAAAAATTTTCAAGTTCAATTTTTGTCAAATTTTCGGTACTTTCCCCCTCCGAAAATGTTGAAAATTTATTCTTTTCTTTTTTCCACAGTTTTTAATTTTTTTTATTTTGTTTAAATTTTCTCCAAAGTTGAAAATTTTCTTAATTTCGAAATTTTTTATGGTTAGAATTTTCACGATTTCCTTGGATATTTTTTTACAATAAAAATCCTATCAAATTTTTTCTTTCTCCTATAATTTTTTTAAAACTTGAATATTCTCAAAAATTCTAAATTATTATCGTTTCAACCGAAAATTTTACCATGTTCAATTTTTTTTAGTTTTCTCAAAAAATTGCATTCGATGCCAGATTTTCTAAAATTCAAGTTTTTTTCGACATCAAAAAGTTTTTGACATTTTTCTCAAATTCTTACAGATTTATAACTTTTTTCCAACTTTAAATCATGTCTTCTCATTTTGAAAAATTTTCTCAATTTGAAAATGTGACCCTGCCGGAAAGAAGGGACCTTGTGTAAAAAATCTATTTCTTTATTTTTGTTTGGTCCAGATTCAATGTTATTTGGACTAAAAACGTGAAAAATAAGACATCTTCGTGGTACAAGGTCCCTTCTTTCCGGCAGGGTCACAAATACCCAAGTCAAAACATATGAAAAATTATATCTAATTCAGTATTTTTGTCAAGCTGGAATGAATTGTGAATTTAAATTTTTTCCGAATTTGTATGAGGATATTTAGTTTTGAAAAAAATTGTAAACGAGTAAAAAAAATTAAACAGTTTTAGAGAATAATTTAAGAAACTGAAAAATTTTGAAACTGTAAATTTTCAAGAGTGAAAAATTTGAAAAAATTGAAATATGAATCAAAAGTTTTGGGAAAATTATAAGAATTTAAACATGTAAATTTTCAAAGTTGAAATTTTAAAAAATGAAAAGCAATAAAAAATAGGCAACATGAAAAATGAAAAACGACACTTTTTGGAAAATGTAAAAAATAGGTAAAAACTTGAGTGTAATTAAACTCGAAAAATTTTAGTGTATGTAAAAAAAAATGAACATTGAAACTTTGAGAAAATATGAAGAAAAATAAAATGAAGAAACTATGTCATTTTTCAAACATTGAGACTCGAATTGGTACAAAAGAATCACATGAATTCGAATCGTTCAAAATGAAAATGATGCTTCGGTTTTCTGGACAAAAAATCTCAGAAAAACTCTCATAGAGTCGATTCAAAAGAAGACTTCGAGTCTGAGAGTCTCCTAAAAGTCTCTGCTGAAATCAATCTCCGGCCAATCCAGCCTGTATGTGGAAGAAGGCAGACCAAAACTGTAAGAAATATTGAGTCGGAGTATGTAGGCGAGAGTGAGAGAGACCCACGGAGGTTAAAATAAGCCGAACGTTTTAATGTATTCATGTCATTATACGTCTCTTATCATTTTGAAATTTATTAGTCGAAATTAACAAAATAAGCCCGTTACGGAGTTGATAACTTAATTCCGTTGGATTTGGGTCCGGTAAAGGATAAGGAAGGCCAGTCTTTTCTCGTCATTAGTTAAGCTGCGCAGCAACGCTATCCTTTTGGGTATTAAAGTTGCTAAAACTTAGAGCGTCTTAAGTGGCCACCGAAACGTAGGGAAAAGACAAATGAATGGCGAACGGACAGGACAGTTCGTAGACGAGCGAGATGACAACCGTGGTCAGCATTAAGAGCTGAGATTTGTTTTAATCTAGACATTTGAGGAAATGCGGTATAGTATAGGGCTTATCTAAACTTTGAATATAGAAATCCCTGCGCCGGTAACACCTGCCCGTTGAATATAAAGTACTTCAAAATGGCTTCAATTCGAAACATGATTTAAAGGCGAATAATTTTACAATGATTATCTTGTTGCCGAGTTTTACGCCGTCGCCGAGCGAACCTGGACGCGGAGTCCGAAGCTGCGACGGCGATACCGCGGTTAAATGAAATTAAATCTCTTCCATACGGAATCCCCGCGCTGGCCGGGGACCCTCGGCAAGTTTTACACTTTCTTATTGTTTCCCTTTTCGATGCTTGTAAAACGTTTTGTTGAATTAGAATGGACGAAAGCGCGCCGCGTCGAGATGCTTTTTGTTTTCTATAGGTACTTAAAGAAGGTGCCGGAGGAGGGAGGGGAGAGGGAGTCTGTTCTCAATCGTTTTTTTTTTTCAAGGGGTGCTGTGTACAGATTGGGTATCAAGTAGCGAATGAGCTCGCCAGGAATTTATTTTCGAATATTTTTACGATATTGGTAATGGAAATGTGATAATAATACCATTTTTTTCTAATTTTTTGAAATTTATTTGTGAAACAATTTTTAAAAATTTATTATCAAATGCTGTCATGAGTAAAAACAGTGAGCCCATTACATGTGCACTACTGGTTTGGTATTTTTATTCCTGCAAAAACGTGGTAGGCAACTTATTTAACATGCAAAAAAAGCAGTCTTCTCGACTCGTTTAGGAACGGTGCGGCGGAGGGGAAGTGAAGGAGCTGTCACCGTTTAATATGAAAGCAATATTATTCATTGAAAAGAAAAATTAATTGTTCGATTCAGGTGGATTAAAAATCTGCAGAAATGATCTCTGTTCAAAAAAAAAAAAAAAAATGAAATGAAGAGATTAGAAAACGTCAATAGTTCTGATAAAATTATAATTTTTTGACCAAAAGTGGTGAAATCATTTATAGTACCTAGTGCAAAAAAAGAATTCTCTCTAAATTCTGATATTTTTTCTTAATTCAAATTTCCAAGTTTTAAACTTGTAAAATAATTGGATCTTTTGGAAAAAATTAAATGATAAATGTATCTTTAGAGTAATATCAACTACATTTTTTTTTTAAATCAGCATTCGTCGATTGAAATAGTGAGCTTTTTAGATGTATGCAAGATGAGTATATTTCTTGAATGTGTATTTTTTAAAATTCGTTCCTAATTTTCAAATTGAACTGATCAAGATAATTTGATTTATCAACATATTTTTTGGTCAAGACTAGATTTTTCAAAAAAAAAAATACACTTTTTAAAAAATTTTAATTGAAATTAAAATTTTTATGTAAGAGTTTATAAATTATTTTTTTGGTGGAATTTGAAAATTTTTGAAAATTAGACTGATACTAATCAGAATTTTAAATCACGTACCTATCTAGAAATAAATGGAAAGCAGGTCGTTCGTTCGTAAAAAAGGGGGAAAGCTTGCCCCTTACGAATAGTTTCAAAATTGCATTTTAATCGGAAAATAACTTTTTTAGAAAATTTTTGTTGAGATTTGGAAATGATGAGAAAAAAAATGTTGAAAGTCGGAAAAATTTTATTTTAGTCGAATATTATTGATTTTTTTACTCCCTCTCCCTCTTAATAGAACCAGACTGCCTTGGTTCATGTCTAATACTGGTTTCTGTTTAAAAATCCACAAGTATGTAGCATGTAGGTAGATGTAGGTCGTAGGTAAAATAATTTTATCTCCCCACTCTCCCTCTTCCCCACAAAAAAATCGATAAAAGTAGATTTTTGTTTTAAAAAGGTCAAGTTATGTTTCGATTCAAGCGTTTGATTTTTTTCAACAGATTCTCTTTTTTATTAGCTCGAAAAAATTAAGACGTATTCTTCCATTTTGAATTTTGTAAATCAATTTTATTAGCTGTGTTGCAGTTGTACTTCTGACTTTTCCAGTGATTTTTAGATAGATTTCTCTAATTTTTTATCACAACATTAAAATGAAAGGTTGGATTAAAAATAGAAAAAATATTAAATTCAATTTTTGGTGAATTCAATTCGGAAATCGAATATTTTTGGATACTTTTTTTTCGGATATTTAGGTAGGTACGGTTTAAATTTAAAAAATCCAATTCATTAAAAAACTTCGTTTTGAAAATCATATTTAAAAATTAAAATTATTAAAAAATTAAATTTCAAATGTATACTTGACTTGGAAGAAATTTTTTATTTTAGAGAAACTTCAATTTAAAGAATCAAATTTTAAAAGTTTCTATTTTTGAAAGGTTTGATTTTGGAATTCAAGTTTTGAAAAACTCAATTTTTTAAAATATGGTTTTAAATAGATAAAATTCGAAGACTTGATTTTGAAAAAAATTAATTTTTTAAAAAATTGGTTTTTGAAAATATTTACTCATTTTTAATCGGGATTAAAAGTAGGAAGAATTTTTTAATTTCTGAAGAATCTACCTCAGTTTTGTAGAAAAAGGTTCATTTTTAAAATAAAATTCTATTTTATGAAACGAAAAAAAAAAAAAAAAAAGAATGATTTTTTCAATTTAACCTAACTCTATAAATGCAGATTTTCAAGACCAATTTGGGAGAGTTGAGGCTATTCATAGATAAAAATTTCCATCATTTTAAGGTGTTCGAGAAGTGCAAAATTCTGAACTCTCTCTCTATATGAAATGAAAAACAAAAAATGAAAATTTTCATCTCTTGATTTGCTCAAGTTTGATAAATTAAAATTTTCTTATATGAAATTATACCTATCAATTCTTCAAAATTTTATGATTAGGTATGTCGTACATTTATGTGACCGGGTCAATTTAACAGACTGGAACTAGAATAGAACCAGTCACTAGAATTATTGAAGAAATTAGGATCCTGCAATCACTATACAGTACACAGGGTGTTCCATAAAAATCGTCTGCAAGACATTTTTTTTTGAGAGGGTACAATGAAAATTTTTTGATACTGCGGTGATTTTCAGGCTGAGCTAATGGATCTCAGAGAGATGGAGCATGCTGCCATTCTTAAAAATTGAAGGGGCAAATACTGGTTCTAAAAAAATCACGTTAAAAAATTTTCTAGTCAAAGAATTGGAAAGTATTTTTAAAACTGAAAAAAATTTCACTTTATGACTTTTGGTCTAAATTCAAAATTAAAGGGACTAAGTTCCAAAAATGTACCAAAAAAATGGGGGAAAAAATGAACTAATCAAGAGAATGAAGAGGCAGTATACGTTGAAAACTGAAAAAAAAAGTTCTGAAGACTTTTTGCCGAAGATCAAAAATGAAGGGCTACCGGGTTACTTGAAATAATGAGCTTCTAAAAATTTTCAAATTTTCTCAATTTTTACTGACCCTTAAGCTCATTTATTTTTGATGTTAGGCAAAATTTTTTGGAGCAAAATTTTCCACTCCCTTGACTTAATTTTTTGAATTTTTTTCACAACTTTTTTGAAATTCCTTTAATTTTGAAGTTACCTATGCAAAAAGTCATCGCAAAAAATGAAAATTTGTTCAATTTCCAAAATACTATTTGTTCCCATGGATAGAAAAAAATTTCCGATGTGATTTTTTTAATGGCAGCTTTTGCCCCTTTAAGTTTCGAGATCGGCAACACTATTCATAGCAAGTTTTTATTCTTTGATTTTATGAAAAATTGATTTTAAAGTGGAAAATTTATTGACTTTTGAAAAATAGTTTTTCTTCGTTTTAAATTCTCAGAGTGAGTAGATTCTGATGGCTATGCAATACATATGTACTTACCTAATTTGAATGAAAAAATCGTCATTTTCTGGCGAAGATGAGAAAAAAAACACCTGAAATTAGAACTTGGAGTATTTCCATTGAATTCATATCATAATTAAATTTATTAATCGTGAAAAATCTGGATTCCTGTGATTCAATTTGTAAAAAAATTCAACTATCCAATTCAAGGTCATTGACCTCTATTCTCGTATCAATTTTTCATGTCTCCCCCCCCCCCTCCAAAAAAATACTTCCACCTTATTCTTGGCCAAAATAAATAAAACTCGAACCTCCCATTCAAATCCATCAATTCCAAATTATACCCAACTAATTGTCCTCAAATCCAACAATACCTGGCGCAGAACTATCTCATCTAATTATACAACCCATCGCAATAAAATTTTCATCCCTTTTCTTCTCCAAGTTACGAATTTTCCGGGGGAATTGAAGATATCTGCGATCGGCGAGGGTACATCATCCAACTATACGCCGATAAGGTGAATAAATTAGTACTCGACGACGCGTATAAACGTAGCACAGACGTCGGCTCTCTAGTCGGGCGGCACCTTTTATGAAAAATATATTAGTCGCGTTAGCGTTCGAATTAGTCTACGACGCTATTTAAAGTACCTACGATCAAGACTCTTATTCGTATACATAAGCACTTCTATATGCTTTAAAATATAGTACCTCTACCTATGGTATATGCGTGGAAAACGTAAAACGAATTATACAAATCCGGGCATCGGAAAATGAAAAACTTAAAGAACTTGCAAAGCATAGGGAAGTAGAAATAATTTATTTAAATCTCAGCTTTGATAGAACGCTAGGGAAAACGAATTCAAATATAAAGCTGAAATACGCGTTACGGCTTCGCAGATACTAGATTTAAGCTGATCCTGAAAGTAGGGTTAAGCTTAATCCGGTACTCAAATTCAGTTTCCATGCTTTATAATTCGAATATACATTAGAGGTAATCCGGAACCGAGGTTCGTGGTGCCTAAAACCATAATCCGGATTAAAATGGGGAATTCTTGCTCGACCCGGCATCGTAGAAAGCACTTAAATCCGTAAGGCTAATCCTCAAACGACGTTCCGTCGTGGTCCTGTCTCACTTTCGATTTTTCTTTTTCTCCCTGCCCCCTCCTCAAGCTCTGGCGCCATTTTCCCAAAAGTCTCCATATTGCACATGTATCCACGAATATTTATTCGGATAGTCTACCCTAGATGGGAATTCGGTTCGCGAAAATGTTGCCATAGTACCTTGAACATAAGGTAATCGCTAATTCGTGCTCGTGATTGCGGTATCGGGTTAAATTATAGCGAAATGTTCGTACACGAGGTGCAATTTCGCCTCATGAAATATATCCTTCTCAAGTAAAACCGATATATGGTAATAATTACCTACTAAAGCCATTTTACCATCGTTCAAATTACCCGATTTCTCAATTGGCATTACGACGGTACGAGGTAAAAAGCATCGTCGCTGGTATTGGAATCGTTACAACGACGCTAGGATTTTTCCCAAGTGGTCTCGCAGATTATAATAAGAAGGAGAAGGAGAAAAAAAAAACCATCGATGGTGCCTCGTGCGCGCGGCTTTTCGCTGATTAAGATGCTTAATGAACCCTCGTTTAGTACATATTATGTATTGTACGTAAGGGAGTCACCCTTTTCTATATCTGTTTTGAACGAGTTATTGTGTACCAAGAAGAATTGACGCGAATTAATCTCGATTTTCAATCCGGACCGATAACTGGGTGGTGTGGAGTTAAACGAGAATATCGAGTGGATCTATTTCGACTCGAAGATGATACGAATGCGTGTGATGACGAAAAATTAAACTAATACTCGCGTGAGGAAAGGGTAAGTAGATAAGAGAAAGAGTGAGAAGTTCGATTAGCGAGAGATTAATGGATGGGAGGGTGAACGAGGAGGAGGGTATATTTATTGCGGTGAAATTTTTTGTCAAAAGTGACCAAGAATTGAAGAATTAATTTTTTTTATTTCATTGTAATGAGTTTTAATACCTGTTCGGTTAATTTAGTTTTAAAATCAGTTTTAAGATTTTGAAGAAATTTGAAAATTTATCGAAAAAACCGTAATTCTTTAAAATATGTAGTTGAGTAAAAATTTTCTAAAATTTGGCACGTTTTCTATTTTTTTACTTACATTATTAGGTGTACCTAGGTGCCTACATTTTATTTCTAATTCATAAAAAATTGACCAAAACCTTTCTTCTAATTGAAAATTTTTCGATCATAAAATTTTTATTTTTCGACTTTTAATGAGGGGGTGGGGAGTGTCTCAATCTTTTGTTGAATGATAGTCGTTCACATTGAATTGAAGTCAATTGCTTTTTTAATGAAAGTGTGAGGGCTGGAAACGACAGTTAAAAAATAGCACAGTTTTGAAAAAATCAAAAAAAAGAATTAAATGTTTAGGTAAAATTTTTCAATAAAAACTTCTCTGTCGTTTCGAATCACAGAAAAGTCAATAATGAATGTTCAGAATTGCAGCATACGAAAACTCAGGGAAATTAATTGATTATCTCAGCAAATTTTCGCCAAATTATTGAAGAATTTCACTGATTTTTCAGTAAATTTTAGAAATTTTTCGACTTTGGTAAATTTTCACTGATTTCTGGCATTTTACTAATTTTTAGTGTTTCACTGATTTTCAACATATTTACTTACTGATTTATAGCATTTTCACTAAGTTCCACATATTTTCTCTGATTTCTAATATTTTTACTGATTTTTAACTTTTCACCATTTCACAGATTTTCAACATTTCATCATTTCACTGATTTTCAACATTTCACTGACTTTCACTATTTCACTGATTTTTAACATGTCACTGAATTTCGGCATTTCACTGATTTTCACTATTTCACTGAATTTCGACATTTCACTGATTTTTACTATTTCACTGATTTTCACTGTTTCACTGATTCTTACTGTTTCACTGTTTTTCATTATTTCACTGATTTTCAACATCTCGCCATTTCACTGACTTTCAACATTTCACGGATTTTTACCATTTCACTGATTTTCACTGTTCCATTTCACTTACTTTCAACATCTCACTATTTCACTGACTTTCACTATTTTACTGATTTTTACTATTTTATTGATTTCTAATATTTCACCATTTCACTGACTTTCACTATTTCACTGATTTTTACTATTTCACCATTTCACTGATTTTCACTGTTTCACTGATTCTTACTGTTTCACTGTTTTTCATTATTTCACTGATTTTCAACATCTCGCCATTTCACTGACTTTCAACATTTCACGGATTTTTACCATTTCACTGATTTTCACTGTTCCATTTCACTTACTTTCAACATCTCACTATTTCACTGACTTTCACTATCTTACTGATTTTTACTATTTCATTGATTTCTAATATTTCCACCATTTCACTGGCTTTCACTATTTCACTAATTTTTACTATTTTACTGATTTTCAACATTTCACTGATTTTCAACATTTCACTGATTTTCAACAATTCACTGATTTTTAACATTTCACTGATTTTCGACATTTTTTCCCCTGTTAATTTTCCATGAATTTTTTCAGTTTACTTTCAAGAGATTTTTTCACTGGTCCATTTCTGTCTTGCAATTCCAACTGTATTTCAGTGATATTTGCAACTTTTGAAAAACTTGAAAATAATGAATCATCTTGATGAAAATGAAAAAAAAAAAGTATAGGTATCAATAAATCTACGAAGAAATTTTCGATTACAGAGAACTCATTTTTAATCACTTGAAAAGTCATTGAAAAAAGTCAGAATTGGATCACAGAAAACATCAGCAAAATCTTTTGATTTTTCTGGAAATTTCGAATATTTTACCGGCTTTTCAGTAAATTTTCACTACATTTTCAACAATTTTTTTCCCTATTTGCTTCCAGTGAATTTTTTTCACTGATTTTCTGTGCTGCAATTTTGATTGGTTCCAGTGATTTTTGATACTTTTCACTAATATTATGATGATTTCTGATGGAAATTAATATCGGAAATGATATTAGGCAACTTAGATAAAAACGATAAATTTTTAAAAAATCAAAATTTTATCCAAATTGATAATCTTTGAAAAAATTATTTTTTTGAAAAAAATTTAGAAATTTTGGCTAAGATGAAATTTTTTGGTAAAATTGAAAAATTCTGAAATATCTAACTAATTTTATTTTTCAATTGAAAAGTACCTAATCGTGATTGTGAATTATTTTTCTATCCAAAACTGTTCGTTTTCCTACAGATTACCAATTTTTACTCGGGTTTCTTTTCCTGAAAAGACGGCTATTTTCAGTTTTACACTTCATTTTAAAAATCACAAAAGAATCATTTTGAAAATGATCTAGGTACCAAAAATAATCAAAATGCGAATAATTTCCTTTCAAAGGGTCATTTTGACTCATTTTCAACCAAATTTAAAATTGAAAAGAAAGGGTAGGCCCCCGGAGCCCCCGGATCACGAAACTTACTCCAAAAAATCAGTCATAATGAAGAAAATATGATATTTTTGAAGAATTCTTTCAGCTCGAAATTTTTTCCCAAATAGTTTTATAATTTTTCCTCAATTTTTTTAAAAACTTCAATTCAAAGTTTCTCAAGTTCTCAAAAAATTTCAATTCCAGGTTTTTAAAGGTAGGTAGATAATTAGAGAATAATCTCAAAAAATGATGGCAATTTAAAATAAAAAAAATCCAAATTGATAGAATTTTGAGAAAAATTCCAAAAAATTTATTTCTGGAAAAATTCTAAAATTAAGATTTGGTTACTAAAAAATTTCATTAAAGAAATGTCATCTCTACTCGAATGAATGTGATAGTTTCGCCAATAATTTCCAAACCACCATTACCCCCGAAAAATCCCAACCCTTGCAAACCCACGCAAAATCATCGGATTATTTCCATCTTTCGCCTTGCAAATCTCTCCGTATCCAAAAAGCCTACACAGCAAACTTCACAATCACCGAATTTCAAAAAATAAAAGACTATTCATTAAACCTATAAATCCACACTTTGACGATAATTCCAACCCGATTCATCGTCGAACAGCAAATAACTTTCGATTGAGCTCCACTATAGCTCACGCAATTAAAGATGATTTTATTTTATCCAAAAACGCGAGCATATTTTAATGCATAGAGAAACGAATCTTAAACAAAAGGTATTTATCGCGGCATTCTACATTGTTCCTTTGTAAATCCTATGTGCCCTTTCTTTATTTCACCATTATAACTTGGTAGGTTGGTAAATTCGCCTGGACGGATTTTCTTGCCATTCTACACTCGGGAGGTATAGGATACACCCTGCTATCCTTGTATCGCCCTCATCGAAATATGCTAATCTCTTCGCATGCTATGTATTTTCAGGATTATGAATAACAGATCAAAAGTACTTAGCTGTTCGGCGTAGTACTTGAGTTTTTCTTTCCCCTTTCTTGCTTTGCACAAAATGCTTAGTTTACAAATCTTACTGCGAGTTTTAGGCTTATACGGTTTTTAAACTCGAGCTCGACGGCGTGGAACGAGGAGGGCGAGAGAAATCATTGGCACTTGAACTTTTCTCTTTATAGTAACCATGTTCACGTGCCGGGTTATACTCTCGACCGACTAAGCCCGACGTATTTATACCTGGCATTGGCAAAGAGTATTTCGAGAGGATGTTTCTCGAGCTTAATAATTTGTTTAGTAATGAGCCAGTATGCCTATTGCCATTGCGAGGATTTTCAATCGAAGCTCAGTACGTTGAAATTTATCGTCGGTGATATAAGTTTGATTGGCGTATGGTGAAGATGAATTGCATGTCGGCGAGAATTTGCCAATTAATCTGCTACATAAGGCAGCAACGAGTGGAATTTTGGTAAAAGAGAATCGAGGCGAGGAGCTAAGAGGGCGGAGTGTTTATCTGGGTAGCTGTGCTTCGACGCTTACGAAGTGTTCACGCATTGTGGGAGTGAAAATGTTTAAAACAATCGACACGACGAGGCACAGAAAGCTGCAGCAGGGTTTTTGAGTCGAAGAACATGAAATAAGCTGTTTCTTTGTTGAAGAATCAACTGCGAAGAAATTATAGCAGTTCAACGTAAACGCAACGATAAAGTTTATTCTTTAACAGCATGTTAAACAAGACAGAATACTTCGGCAATTCTTATCAGAAATCCAGCGTAAAATCGTATTATAGCATCTCCGCTGGAAGCTTTTACTTCACTCCCGTGTTCACGGCTGCCTGAATCTTCAAACGTTGCACGTTAATCGACACAACCTCTCGTGCAACAACGGCTTCCTATTATGAGATAAGTAGTTTTGTTTTTGGAATTTGTATAAAACTTTAGCGGTAGTTTCATTGTTGGAAAGTGCTACGGCAGACGACGCAGACCTTACGATTCCCACCTTTTCGCCCAGACCTTGCGAACTATACGATGAGTCTTTATTCGTCGTTTTAGCTTGTTTTCTTTAAGAAGATTTAACCTTTGCTCGACTGCGTTCTTACTAAATGATAAAGAACTTATCTTTTCCACCTCTTCGCGATTCAAGGCGCTTTTCAACCCCGACCGTGTGTCGGTTTCGGGAGGTGGGTAAGATGGGCGCGCGCCGCCGTCTCTGTTATACCTTGGTACCCATAGTCAAACCTTTCTGTTTCTCTTCGCACTGTACACAGTATCAACAACAGATTTTAAATCTCGTTGACTTTATTCAAGGCGTATTCTCTCACGCGTTTTCGACGCCGCCGCCGAGATATTAAGCCGCAATGGTATGTTAATTTTCACGTCAAACGAAGCTCACGCGCCAGCAACAGTTGGAGCGAATAGCGTTAAACGTATTTTTACGTAGAGAAAAGCGTAGGTACACGAGGTGATGAGTAACGGTCTTAATTGGATTAGCAGATAAAGAGTAAGACGCAGCTGGATCGTTGGAGTGTGTTTTGTGGTGAGGATTTTTTTTCTTCGGGGGTTGAGAATTGAAGAAAGTTGAGTAGAGAATTAGGTTTTGGGAAAGATTTGTTGAATGGTGTTGGCAAATTCCTACTGGGAAGGATGTAGAAATCGGGGAGGAGTTTGGGAAGGTGTGGGTGCACAACTTTGGTGTGTTTTGGAGGCGAGGAAGTTTTGTTGGAGATCTTCAAAAACGATGGATTTCGAGAAAGAATGTTTTGCGAAATTGTAGATTTTTCTGCTCTTTTTTGTTGGTCTATAGGTTTCTATTGCTTCAGTTGATCAGGATCAGATTTTTATTGTTATTGAGAAAAGAACAAAATGATTTTATTTACACTTTGTATGACGAAAAATGGCGTTGTTGTTTATTTTTGAAGAAATTATAATTTCACAAGTTTGAAAAACGGCCACTTCCTTCAATTTTTAAGAAACGGCTATAGGAAATGATTGTTTTTCGTCGTTCTTGTAGAAATGACCAGAAGCGACAATTTCAAGTTTTAAAAAAATTAGTATTTTTTGTCGTTCTTGAAGAAACGACAAGAAACGATCATTTCAATAAATATTAAAAAATTGTCGTTTGAAAAAATGACCAAAAACCAACCGTTTTTTATTGTTGAAAAACGTTTTTCTTACTGAGGCTCGAGCTCTCAAATTTGCACTGCTTAAAATACCACGAAGAAAACGATTTGTCGTTTTTGAAGCTGAGAAGTACATAATCGCGTTTTTATATTTTTCAATCTACATTTCTCATTCGAGTCAGGATTCAATGTATATAGTGGTGATCATATTTTTTTCAAGTGCTCTCTTTTCTGGCCCACGCCAAAGAAGAAATGAGAAAGTGAATCAAAGCATCAGCTTTTTCTTTCATCATCATGAATCAGTAAAAGTTACTGATATCTACAATTCTACATATCCAATTATATTTTCAGTAAAACTTATTGCAGGGAACAGAAATCAGCCAAAAAAAATTGACTCCTGAAACAATAAAACGAATACGTAAAACCCACTAAGAAATATGCAACTTGATCGACAGATCAGAATCACGAATCCACTGGGTCATTGACCCCTAGAGCTCTTGAAAGTGCCATAATTATTGACTCCGAAGTCAACATATATGACATTAGCCAACCCATGACTTTGACTTTTCACTTGGAGGTTAATCGATGACCTTGACTTTTGACTCTGAAGTCAATCTATGACCTTGAATTTTGACTTTGAGTTGATTTATGACCTTGCCTCATGATACGGAATCTATGATATTGACTCTTGACTGGAGTTATATGTTAGGGCGGCGGAAAAAAAACATATCTTGGATTTTGATCAAATTTGATGGGGGTAGTTCACTTTGAGTGGGAGACCCCAAAAAATTTTCGAGTCCTGAAGGGCAAGTGGAGGAGAGGAGGGATGCACATAGTTCTTCCAATCAAAGTAAACTACCCCACCAAATTTGGTCAAAATCTAAGGTATGTTTTTTTCTCACTTCACCCTAATGTATGTATGATCTTGACAAGTGGCTTGACGTCAATCCATATGACCTTGACATTTGACCCAGTGTCAATCTATTTGACTTTTAACCCAGAGTCAATCTATATAACCTTGACTATGGACCCGGAGTCAATCTATATGACCTTGACTATGGACCCGGAGTCAATCTTTATGGCCTTGATTTTTGACCCTGAGTCAATCTATATCACCTTGACTTTTGACCCAGAGTCAATCCATGACCTTGACTTTTGACCCAGAGTCAATCCATGACCTTGACTTTTGACCCAGAGTCAATCCATGACCTTGACTTTTGACCCGGAGTCAATCTATATGACCTTGGCTTTTGACACGGAGTCAATCTTTATGGCCTTGACTTTTGACCCGGAGTCAATCTATATTACCTTGACTTTTGACCCGGCGTCAATCTATATAACCTTGGCTCTTGACTCTGTGGCACTGACTTTCAACTCCGGAGTCAATCCATGACCTTGATTTTTGGCTCAGATTCAATCTACGGCTGTGCTTTTTGATCCGGAATCTATTCTATGACGTTGACTCTTGACCGGAGTCAATGTAGTATAATCTTTACTCTTGACCCAGAGTCAAACTATAATTCAAATTTTTGACGTGGGGGGGGGGGTGTCAATCTATGAAATTGACTATTGACTCGGAGTCAATTTATGACCTTTTTGATTCAAGTTTGACTGAAGAATCAAACTCGGGTCGGAGTCAATCCTGACATTTCCGATTCTGACTAAGGAGTCAACTGCTATCTCCTGTTAAAAATCAACTTTGACTCCGGTGCGACTCCGCAGTCAATTTCAAACTTTGACTTTTGACTCCGGATTGACTTTGGAGTCAAACTCACACCCTAACTCCACCTTGATTCCAAAGTCACGTTTGTACCTTGACTTTGAAAAATCACTTATAATTACTCAAATTCAGACTCAAAATTTTAGAAGAAATCAGCAAAACTGACTAGACTTTTTTTAAATTTTTCCTAGTGAAAGTTCATTCCATTGGGTACCTATTTCACGTCTTTCCAAATTTCAGATTAATTTCTAAAATTGACTTTCTCCACTCGATTTTTTTCAGCATTTATTACGAATAATAAAATACTCGTAAGTACCTACTTCGCACATTTTGCTATCCATTTTGAATTTTTGGGTTGAAAAAAAATTGGATAACGTGCAAATAAATTACGTTCTCCAAATTTGATATTCAACAAAAAAATCATCAATCTCGTAAGTAAAATTTCTCTCCTTGAAAAATATTAAAGTATCATTTTTGAATGAAATTTTTTTTCAGATGCTTAAATCTCAATACCTAGAGATATGCTGAAACAATATCCAAAATTATCCGTCCCACAAAACATAACATTAAGATGATAATCTCGATTACCATTTCTATGTAGAATTAACGAGTCATCTAACGATACCTTTCTGTACAGCCCCTTGGCTCAGCATAAAGGTATTAGTCATAATCTAATACACGAGTTAACGAAATCGATTCAACATTGTCCTTCGGGCTTAAATTAGGTTAAATTTGTAAAGCCGAAAAAAAAAGTAAATACTTTTTCGTTAGCACGTTGGCGAAGATTTAAATTCTAAGTCGGATTATTACTTTAGAAGGTGAGGTATAATCTCGTTAAGGAAGATTTTAGTGAAGCCACGTCCTACAGTTATATCTTATTTACTCTTTGATTCGATAAACGTATTTCAAAGTTACGCATCCCTTATTGGGTAAAATTAGGCATAGGTGAAAATTCAAGCTTAATCTTTTATTTTCCCGTCTGTCGTTCAAATTTTCCATCATTCGTTCGAAGGCACAAACAGCAAACTGAAAAAAAATCCGAATACGTAAGAAAGGAGAAAAAAACAAAAACCCGAGAAACAATGTTATAATAATACATAGGTAGCAGTATAACTTATTTAGGCCAAAGCTTCGCCAAAAGGATAAAAAACATAACAACGTTTATAATTAAGTAACAAAACAGGCTAATTCTGCAACAACATCAAAGAGAATACAACAAAAATAATCTGCAGGATTTACCAAAACCCAAACCTCGCTGAAATGACTAAAGTGCTAAGTACCACATTCTCGAACATACCCATACCACCGAAACGATAAAAAATCCTCGGTCTCGTACACTTGACGGGCTAAAAAATAACGTGCATTGTTGTCCAGCCGACTTTAATTCCGCTGCTCTGCATTAGCCGATTCATTTACCCGTAAAAAAAGTACAATTTTTAGATGTTGGGGTTGGTTAACGAATGTGAACGTTCCCTTGACTCCTATAATACTTAACCTAATACGGGCACACCTTAAGGCAGATTTACACCCTCTTACCGCTGTTTGACAAATCTCCTTATCCGACGACAAAAAACCATTCTTTCGTAACCTCGGTCTCGGTGTAAATGTAAACCCCACAGCGCCTTAGTCACGGTCTCGTTATTTGCATTTCCTAAACAATGTCCCCATTACCGTTTTATTATCTTATTTTCGAGCTTTCTACGTTTTGTCTTATTATTCTTTTAAGCGCCTAGGAAAAACCTCTTTTTAATCTTTATCCGTTAATGGTTAAGTCGCGATAGTAAAAACAAAAGCATTATGGTGCCAAGCGGTTCCTCAAAGTGCTTATTACCGAATTATACAGCGTGCTCTAAACAGGGTACTGTAAAATTTTAAGGTAATGTTGCAGATGAAGATGGATTTTTTTTCACATGTACTCGACTAGGTTAGTACCTTTATTAGAATTTTCACGAGGGAAGGATTTTCTTACTGGATGATTAAACCAGGCGAGTATTCAAATTAGAGTAAGACTCAATTTGCTGGTTTCGAGTAATTCTGCCATGAATGGAGATCACCTTGGGGTGTATTTGGGCTACTGAAATTTTCTAGGAAAATATGTTGATTCATTGTACTATAATGGTGTAGGAAAAGAGGTATTCAAAAGGAATATTTTCTCAAAAAAAGAAAAAAACTTGGTGTAATATTTTTAAAAAATATTTAGGATTGGAAACTTCATCAACACTGAGCAAAAAAAAGGTGCCAATTTTGAGAGAAAAGGGTTGTCAAAAGTTGAAATATTATTCTATTTCAGTCTCTGTGGTCTTAAAGGAATTTTTTTTAAATTTTAAGCACGAAACAAATTGAGAAAAAATTGATGATGAAAAAATGTTGAGTTGGAAAGAAATTCGAAGTTGAAAATTTTTCAAAATTCAGATAGGCAAGAAAAAACTTGAGAGGATTTAAACTTGGAAATACTTTGAAAAAAAATTGAAAGATGGAAAAACTAAGGATAATTTAAAGTTGGAAAACCTCTATCTAAGAAAAATTCAAAATTGAAAAAACATTAAAGGAAATTCAAAGCTGGAAAAATTTTAAGAAGAATTCAAAATTGGAAAACTTTGGGAAAAATTTAAAGATGGAAAAACTGGGGATAAAATTGAAAGTTGGAAGAACTTTGCGAAAATTTCAAAGTTGGAAAAACGATGAGAAAATTTCAAAATTTGAAAAACTTCATGAAAACAAGAATTTAAAAAATATTATCATACATTTTTTCAGGTTTGATTTCTTTACTTCCTTTTTTTTTCATCTTCATATTTTTTCAACTTTTTTCCAACTCCAAGAATTTTTTCTATACTTAATTGAAAAAAAATTCATTTTTTTAGGCATTTTGAAATATTTGAGAAAAATAACTCATTATTTTCAGGAAAGCTTACTGGAACAAAATGTTTCCTTTATTTTGAGGTAAATTGATCGAGAAACCATGAAAAAAGTGCATTTTTTCAACTCCTTACTGTAAAAAATTATCATCAATGATTTTTTGAATTAAAGTTCTGTGGTATTCTCAGAAAAATTTGTAATGATTTTATTAAGTATTTTATATTTTATCAGAATATTCTGAAGATTGTCAAATTTCTATTAGTCGTTTTGAAATCTTGACACATAACTTTTGTGCTTTTCACTCATTCAAATTCAGAAAAAAGTGGTCAAACAACCCCCCCCCCCCTTAATTGAAACCCTTTCCTCGATTACTCCTATTTTGATGCATTTAGCAGCGGCGTAGCCACAGAATCGTCTGAAGGGGGGGGGGTCTGAATTTGTGGCGTCGGAAGATTTTGTTTTGGGTGACTACGAAACGAAAAAAATTTGGTACGGAGGGTAAGGGGAGGGGTAAAAAAGAGCCTTTTTTTCGCTCTTTAGTTTTAGATATTCATTAGGTGAAGCTTTGAAAAAATTCGATATTTGATGCCCAAAAAAAACATTTTGTAATGATGATAAAATTGGATTTTTTCAATGTTTAAGAAAAGGCATTCTTCACAAAAATTCTTGACCTTGAGGGGAGGGAGATCCAGACCCCAACCCTTCCTGGCTACGCCCCGGTGATACATCGGTTGGAATTTCAAATGTGTTTTGTGTGTAATGGGAAAGGGGATGTATCATTAATGAATTTCTATGCAAATAATTCCAACCTATGTGAATTTCCTAAGTTTTATTTTCTGATGGTAAGGACGATTTTGTTCCTTGTAACGAACTCAATTTTGATAAAGTTTAAAATCAATTTTCTCAAAATTTTTCCAAATTTGAATTTTTTAATAAATTTGTTTTGAAATGAATTCCACGCTCAAATTTCTTCCTACCAATGTGATTTCTGCAAAATTTAAATTCCTAAAAGTTTGAGAAAATCGATTTTACGAAAAATTTCTAGAATTTGTGCCTGGAAATATTTTTTGTCAGAATTGTAGAAATTTGAGAAATCTGGACAATTTTTTAGAAGGCTTGTAAAAATTTTAAAAATTGGAAAAAATATTGTTTTTTTTTTAAAGAAAAATGAAATCACTAACTTTGAAAAAATATGAGTACCTAGCTTGGAAAAATTTCAATTTAAAAAAAATGGAGAAATGTAAACTTATAAAAAAAAATTTAGATCATGGAAATTTAATAAGAAAAATATTTTGAAAAATTGTTGAAATTCCATAACTAAATTTATTTTTGAAAAAATTCAAAAAAAATTGATTCATATTTTAAGGCATTACTATGCAACTTATATGGCATGATAATTGAGTTCCCAATGAAGTATCATTCGTTTTTCCTTCAAGTAGAGACATATGCTTGATGCTTTACATGTATGTCGAATATGCTGCAAATTTTATTACAGATTATAAATATTGGTGTTGAATATTTAGGAGATGATTATGCAATATATTTTATATTGATACAAATGTGCAAAACAAATTGCCTAATATTTGATTTGTTAATTTTAATAAATTCTCTTCGGTCTTCCATTCAGATCCGAAAATTGATTTCAATTTATTCGAAAAATTTTCATATTAAAAAACTTCGCAAAATTGACTCCAATATCAAACCGCAGCACACCTTCGCAACTGTTCGAAACATCTTCGAAACGGTTTGAAAATCCTCGAAATCTGCATGGTATCGGTTTCGCGTAACGCGATCCTCTTTCTATTAAATTCACTTAGTAACAATTTTCTAAATTTGCCCCCGAAGCCGAAAAATATTCTCGCCGAAACGGTTCCTTATTTCAGTTGCTTACTTAATCCCTTAATTCTACAGGGGTCTGTTTTTAACGAGATGTCTTATTCTAATTCTACGATAGTGAAAAGGCTCGCTGGTCCATAGGCAGATTTCATTACTGTCCTCGCGGATTAAATTTCGCTACCCGTTCCGCATTAACTAAGATTACCAAGTGACCGTGTTAGTATAACCGTTGGCGATATAAACAGCATCCGGTATAATCTGCACATTACCAGCAGATTCGAGTTCTACTAAATCTAGCAGTCTTCGGACCGAGGTCCGAATAAAGCGTCTTTTCATATTACCGACGCCTTTAACCTTATTTTCAATCTAGCCGGTCTTTTAAATATGTTACACCTAATCCTGGTAATGATGTTGGCCAGCTAGCGAAAATTATTCGTATCACGGTTAGGTTAGGTGGGTGATTTACCGCGTGTGAGCTGCGAGATCACTCCGGCGTCGTCCAAGAGTTTATTCGCTGTGCATGCGAGATACACGCAGTTGAGCTTTGAACGGAATAGCCGAACCGATTAATTAAGCTCGAGCTGAGCTGAGAACATCCAGTGTGTGGTGACGATGTGTCGGATGACGAGGATTTATTTATTCGAGTATGGTGGAAACTCGAATTTTGGCGAAATCGTTTTTCACTGAGGGTTTATTTTAATAAGGTTGGTGGATTTTTTTTTTTTCAATTTTATGGCTAAGAAACGATGTGAAATTAGACTTGGTCTGGGAATAAAATTACTCAAATTTCATTTCCTAAATATTTTCATCCCCATTTCCCTTTCATTTTGTGATGAAATTTTAAAATCTTTCCATCCATCTATAATTTTGAGGGAAAAAATCCATACATATATTAATTAAATCTGAGGTAAATATTCCTCAGTATTCAAGAATGAATTATCACAATACTTGATTGAAAATCTGGAATGCTGTCAAGAATTTGCAAAATCAATATTTTGATTGCCGAGTGAAGGAAAGAAGATGGAAAATTAGGAATCTGAGCTTAATTTTTCGTTCAGAATTCGAATGAAAAAATCAACCTATTTTGATGAAATTCTACAGGGTGTTTCATCATGATTCCATGAATCATCCGTCAAACTCATTTTTTGGTAGTATAATGGGACCCCTTTAGGAAAAATTTAAGATAAAAGTGTTGCCGATTTTGAAACTGAAGGAGCAAATTCCAAAATTTTTAACATCACTGAATGCCCTTATTGTCATTTTAATTTTTTTTTCGAAGTTCAGAATTTTTACATATGTCATTTTCAAAGAATTCAGAATTTTCTGAAGAAATTTACCAAATTTTTTCATCGCAATTTCTTCAACTCTTTATTTTTTTCTCAGAATTTTCACAACTGAAATTTTTTTAACGTTATTTTTCCACGACCAATTTTTTTTCCAACGCAATTTTCCACGACTATATTTTTTTCTCATAATTTTCTCCAACGAAATTTTTCCGGCGTAATTTTCTTCACTGAAAATTTTTTCCTAGAGAATTTTTTCATTGTTGAACTCAAGTACATCTTTTTTGAAAAGAATGATTTCTGTTTGATTAACATCATAAATAAATTTTTTCTCACAATTTTCACATTTTTGACATGTTTTCCTGAAAAATTTTTCCACGTCCAAATTTTTTTCTCAGTATTTTTGACGTCAATCAAACCAAAATCATTCTTTTCAAAAAAAAAAATGTAAGTTCGAGAATGGAAAAATTCTTCAAAAAAAATTTTTAGTGGAGAAAATTATGAGAAAAAAAATTATGAGATGAAAAAATTGCGACGAAAATTTTTAAAAACTTGAGTTCCAGAAACATTTGCAAAAAATACTTTTTTATATGAAAACAAAATTGAGTTTTACAAAAAGTTTATATGAAACTTTTTCTTGATTTAATCGTTTTCTATCGAAATTTCAAAAAATTGTGAAGACATTTTTAACATTTTTCCCTTTTGAATTATCAGTTGTGACGTCGAGACTTGGGAGCCGAATTTTGTACCAAAGTTTTTTTCTACTCGGCCAACGTAGAAGGTTGAAAACTGTAGGATCTGAAAAAATTCTCAATTTTAATTGCAGTTAAATTCAATTTCATTGAATTTTTCATTGCATTCACACACCAAAAAAAAAAAAAAAAAGGTTTATGACGTGATTTTTTTTTTTTCAAAGTAGGTCCCCAACATTTTTTCATAAATTTGTTAGTTTTCACCAAAAATGGTAATATCAGATAATTAGATAGGTAAGTACCTGCTTCTTTTGGAAAAATGTTGAAAATTTTACTTTAAATTTTTGTAAATTTTTGCTTCGGTTTCCAAACTGCTTTCGCCAACTGCAGAAATTGAATATTTCTTCAGAAATTAAATTTTTTGCAGATTTTGAAAATTATGAAAAAATGTTGATTTGGCAAAAAACTTTTAAAACCGGTTTCTTTCATATTTTTTGAACTTTTTTTAATTTGTCCCTTAGATGTGATTCCTAGTGCGGAGTAAAAGTCGAATCAGAAAAAACTAAAATTGAGACCCATAGATACAAATTTTCTATCTACTTTTCTACTCAGCCTTCCAAAAAACATTTAAAACCATATGTCCCAAAGTTAAATTTTTTTTGAAAGAAAATCATCAGAAAATTTGAGCGAAATGTATTTCAGTTGAAAAAAAAAATTGAAAACGAGCCACCGTAAGTTGAAAAATTTTCGATTTCAAGTACCCCTTCTTCTTCCCTCAGCTTCAACAATCAGCTCGAATAATTCATTCCGGCCCAAAAATCATCCTACAAATAAGCAGAAAAATACTCCAAACTTGAAATTTCATCACAAATCTTGTACTTCAATTTCAAAAGCTCAATGAAACAACCAGATTCATTCTCTTTACAGGCTTTCGAAAACCTAACGATAAATTAATAATGAAATGGAAAACAAGACACCGAAAAAGGTAGGCAGTGGCATTCTCCGTATCAAACCAAGAAAAAAAAACATTTCGTACTATTTAAAAAAACCAAACCTCTTAAATTGAATCCGCCTTCTCAGATAACCGAATACTGCTATAGGAATAAAAAGCAGAGGAAAAAAAGTCACAAGGAAATAAAATAATCAAAACTATAAGATTTCACTATGGTTAAAAGTAAAAAACTCAGTTAACTTTTTCGTATTGATAAGAAGTTATTGTAAACGTGTTATTTTTGTTGAGGAAATCTTAGAGGGTGTTAATGGTGAAAATCGAAAAATATCGAAGAAGACAGAAAATTTTATAATATAATTCGTTTTTATCAGGCGGCTGATAAGGGTCGTCACTAATACCGCCGCAACCGCGCGCGCTAATCGAGAAAATGAATTTCTAAAAGAGTTTTTCCATTTCGGAAAAGCGAGCTTGTCTTTTTCCATTTCCTTTTCGCCGAAGCAGATGTCAACCGTTACGTCTTCGTATCCTCTTTCTTCACACCATTTCGATTTCTTTTTTAACATTTCCTCCTAGTAACATCTCTCTTTTTATATTGTCGTTCGTGTGGTATACAACGCAGACTTACCTTCTTAACTCATTTTACTGAGGCGTCTTTTTCTCCTCTTCTTTTTTTTTCTTCTTCCTCGCGCGCGGCGCGGCGTTTAAAAAGACCTGCCAACGTCGTTCGCGAACGATTTTATCGTTGGTAATTTGTACGAGAGTTAATTAAGCGGGCCGCGCGTTTTTGGGGAGCACTTGGCAGATTTTCGGATAATTTACGCTGCGTTGGGTAAAAGAGCGTCGTTTCGGTGCAGCCTTATCTGTTCTACGCGTGTTTCCGTTTTTAAATAATATTCTATATGCGAGTGTTATTCTATATACAAATACGACTGCGAATCGTACCTATGTCGACGTATTGGAATTAGCTACCGAAATGAACGAATTTTCTTCCCTATTGTAGATTTAAGTGCTCCTAGAGATGCTGATGCAAAAACCCAGCGCAATGTTTAATTTGCGGCGTGGTTTTATGAAGGGGAACTACCGATGTGAATGTTACACCAGTTTGATTTTTCAAAAAAAAAAAAAAAAGAAAAAAGAAAAAGGAAAAAAATAGCGCGATAAACATTTTAATACTTCATTAGACTGATAATGTCATTCAAACTTTTGATATTTTTATCTCCGCCAATGTCACCGTTCCAAGAAATGTTTCGTTTCCTATTTTAAAACAGATTTAAATTTTCGAGCATATTTTGTACCTTTTGTTGCCGAACGATGCGAATATTTATTAATGTACCTATTTTTGGTTGTTTTGTAGGTAAAACGCTGGCAGTAAGATGTGTCGTCGAGTCAGTTGCCAGTCTGCAGTATTGCGATTTACCTTATTCCAATCATGGCTCTGGACAAGTTGAAGTTGATAGGCAAGCCAGCGTTCCTGTGCATACGGTTTTTCATAATCTGGTCGAGGCGGTTTTGCAGATATTTGGGTATCCCAAGGAGACCGCTGTGACAGCCAAAGGTGAGATTAGGAATTTTTTTCCGAGTTGAATGATCACTTTATTTTTTTTTTTTTATTTTTTTTTTTTGGTCGGTGAAAACTGCTTTGAAAATGAGATAAAATTCTTTTTGAAGCGAATTGAATCATATTTTGAGGAGATGGAAAAAAATTCCAACTCAAGTTTCCACTGCATGACGAAATGTTGATTTTTTTGAGGGGGGGGGAGAGTTAATTTTTAAAAGTCAGATATGTACAAATTGGTTCCCACCTTTTTTTTGGGATCCCCACATACGAATTGATTCTTTTTTTTTAAGAAGTCAAGTTTTAATGACACCCTCCCCCCCCCCATTTATAACAAAATTTGGTGATTTATTTTTCAATTTTTTCAATTTTTTGCGATCTCTAAAAATTGATTTTTTATTAATTCCAAAAAATTTTGAATGATACTTAATTGAGAAAATGTTTCAATTTTTCCTAAAAAGTTTTCAGTAGGTATGTATAATGCTTCCTAATTTGATTTTTTTTTCAAACATTTAATTATAATGTGGAAATTATATTTTTTTCAAATAATGGGTGACTACATACACCTTTTTTTTTACTTGGGTGTCCTGAAAAAATCGTTTTCTTACCCTTGTGGGAGGTCTGTTTATCAAATTTTTAAAATTAAATTTCTGAACTTTTTAAAAATTGATTTTGAAAATTTCCCTTAGAGATTTTCAAGATTTTTTCAATTATTTTGAAGTTTGTTTTGAAGAACATCAAAATTTTATGGAAAATTTGAAAAATTTCTTCAATTTATTTGAAATTGTATTTTTGCAAAATAAGGAAAACTTGAAATTGAACCCTTTGGAATCGTAGGTGGGGAGGGGGAGATGCAAGTACTTGGTGGAAAACAGTAGGAGTAAACTCGTGAATTAATTCTCCTTAAACATGAGAATCAACTTCCCATCAGTCTATTCACATGAATTTTTTTTTGAGAACCAACGCACCCGCTGATGATTTTTTCGCAATTATCAAAAATGTTAATCTGCTTTAAGAAGAAGAATATTCCCCTTTAAAAATTAAAACGGTTTTGTTAATAAATGCAGATTGAGGAAGGTATGTTGTTTTTCTATGATGGCAAAATTTCAGTTTCAATTGGAGAAAAATTTGATTCCGGATTGGGATGAAAAATTCAGGAATTGATCACCTTTTTTGGAAAAAAGTCAAAAAATGAAATGGCTGGATTTTGAGTCGGAAAATCGGAAAGTTGAAAATAATTTGATCTCTGTTGCAAATTTTCAATACCTATTCGATAAATGCCAATCTATTTTGTCTTTGTATTTATGAATTGGCGTATTTTTTTTTTTTTAATGTCCTGGTTTGTTTGGGCGATGTTTATAATTTTATTTCAGTTATTTGCGTAAAAATTTTTAATCTCGGATTTTTGGAAAAATATATCAAATTAAAATTGAGTAATTTTTCGTGTACAAATCTTGTTTTTCATTTTTTATTTTTTATCCCATTTTCTTGGAAAAAATCCCCCTTCCGCCCTCCAAAAAATAGTACCTACCCAGTACCCACGTACCCTTAATTTAATAATGATCATTGTAACCTTCTTTTTTTTCGGTCGCCTTTCTCGTCCACCAAATTCTTAATGTCCCCATAGGACACCATGTTCACATAGGACACCATTAGAAGATTTTTTTTCGAATTCATCTTAATGATTTTTGTTTTGATTTTCAAAACTTGAAAATTGAGAAGTTCTAGAGGAAAAATTTTCAAAAAAAGCTGTAAATCCCAAATTTTTAAATCATTGTTTAAAAGGACAACCAATTTTTTGAAATCTGAGTTTTCATTATTCTAACAAAAAAAAAAAACTGTCCAATTTCTTTATGGAACTATCAAGCATGATTTTAAATCAAATGCAACCAAATTTGAAATTTTAAAATTAAATGGCAGATTTGACTGGGAAGGAAATTTAAGTTTTTTTTTTTTTTTGAAGTGATACATAAGATGAAGAAAAGCAAAATAAAAGTTTAGATTCACCAACTGAAAAATCGTTTCATTTGTTTTCAATTATTTTACTTCATTCTCATAAATTAATATTGGACCTCTCTTCACACTCAGAGTGACAAAAATTTGGAAAAATTCAAATTAATAAATCTGCTCAAAGATTTCCGCAAAAAAATTTCAAAATGATTTCAATTTTTTTCACTCTTTTGCTTCTATTGAATTCATTCCGAATTATTTTTCTTATTTTCAATCTTTCAAAACATCACAGTTCAGCTATTCTCATCTGAAGAACGGGAGGAGGAGGGATCTGAAATTAAATTTTTGATTCATTTTTAATCACGAAATGTCCGTCACATGTAATCATTTTTTCATTCAACAAAACCATTTTTTTTTTTTAAGAATTATGACTTTGGAAATTTTTGCTTGAAGTTGAAATTCATTTTAAATTCGCCCATTCCCAAAATCCAGTTTTTGATAATGCTCAATCCACTTACTCATACTCCTCCCATATTTTCTCTCTCTTTGCTCATTTTTTGGGAAGGTGGAAAAAAATTGAAGTTATAAAATTGTATAGAGAAAGCAACTATATTCATTTTCTTTACCAATAAGTATGGAAAAATTCGATCCTAATCTTGAACAAAACTTGTTCCGATATTTATTTGATTATTTTTTCTCCTCTTTTTCAGCAGAATAAGAATAATTTTAGGAAATACTTTTAAAATTGATGCAATGAATTTTACATTTTTAGATTTATTTTTTCGATTTTGAAAGCATGTAGGAATATATAGGTATTTTTTTTTTTTTTTTCAAAAAAAATATTTCTATTATGTTTTAGGTTCAATTATAATCGAAAATTGGAAGCCAATCAGACTGGAAAAAGTGGCCCAAAATCCTCAGAAAACAGTGTACGATATTTTAGGGCAAATTAATTCGTTTGTCACGTTGAAAATACAAATTCTTCGGTAAGTTTTTCTGCACCAAATCAAACAACTGCCTCCTCGTAATTTTTCATTTGATGCTATATTGAAAATTTGAATTGCAGGACGTCAAGCTGTGCAAATGCAATTCTATCTCAAATGAAAGAGAAACTATTGCAATTGCTGATATTACAAAATCGAGATCACATATTGAGTTCGGGATGTCCTCTGGATCAGGTGAGTCTCTATTCGATTACCTTTTAGTTATGACGATCGCTGGTTTTTTCGTCAGAGTGGCACGAACGACGAGAGGCAACCGTGACCACAGAACCAAACTTTTCCACCTCAGTCATTACTTATTCGCGGTTAGCACTTCGTAATATACACGTGAACATAATTAAAGTTTTTAAGTTTCTCGAGTTTTTACTTATAAAGATGCGAATCTTTGGCAATTAGTCAAACGGTAAAGTTTAATCAAAACGTTACACCTTCCAGTATGAAAACAATGTAATCTGGAAATTCTTTGTAATACGGGATGAGAAACAAAGTATCGCGGCGATAAGAAAAGAATTTTGAAATATGGAAATAAATAACCGAGATGAAAGATGAAAGGGTCTTATTTTATAAAAGATAATGTTTGAAAAGGTGCTGCGCCACTTCGCCTATATTCAGCGCAGAATTTTTGAAGACAAACGAAATTCTTATGTTGTAATGAATGGTTAAAAAGTGATAAGGTTTTATTTGTATATTTTTGAAATTACGTAAGTTTTTTTTTCGCTAGCTCGCTTAGGTACTTCCTTCGTCGTCCTGTGCGCTTTTCCTATTGATATTGCTAGCGTAGTTTTTTTCTCCCTCGTAACCTTTCTTTGACGTGGCTTTTTTGCTGTGTGTTGGTACAGATAACGTTGAAAAGTATGCTGCGTGGGGCGGACTACGGTGCGACGGTACCGTCGGACGATGTGATACGTAAATTCGAACAATGGATATCGAGTCAGTATCGACAGGCGTTGAGACCGTTGCCGTATCCTAGTCCTTTGGCACAGTTCCCATTTCCTATGGGGTCTCCTTCTTCTTTACATCATGATAAGGCGCATATTGGAAGCTCCGATGATAGAGTTCATCCAGCTTTACAGGTAAGGATTTTTTCCAAGTTGAGAGGAAATTGGTTGGAGAATTGTGGAGAATATTTTAAAGAAGATTTGATGTTGGAAAAATTCCGAATTTTTCTCATTCCATTGGTTGGATGGAATTGAATGTTGATCGAATTTGAATTTTTGGCTGATTTTTGAACTGGTGTTTTGATTTTCTTGTTCGTCGTTTTTTTGCAAGTATAGAAATTTTACAATTTTTCTCAAGGTGTAATTCCAGTTATACTTAGATCAAAAAGTTCGATCCAAGTCATTTAAGTGGCAACTTTTCTTATTTTTTTCCATTACCAATTCCGAATCAAAAATTTTGCTTCCAATTACGGATCGATCCACAATTGATAGTTTTTCAAATTTAGATTTTCAACGGTTTGATGGGACAAATCTTTGAAGACCATCTTTGTTATGTTAAAAATATAGCCAGAGTGAAAAAAAAAAAAAAAAAATGCAAAACTTGGATTTTATTTGATGATCCGTAATTGGTAAGCCTTCCAAAAACACGTAATTTTTCCAAGTCTTTCAAACCTGGATAAAAAATACTTGAAATTCGATTTTTTCAATATTCAACCATGCTACTTTGTAGAGGAGAGTTCGACGTTCAATTAAAAAAAAAAAATCGCCAAAATTGGTTCATAAATAACGTCAGGACACGAATTCAAAGAAAATGTGATCCCTTACTGGTGTGTTGGGTACCTTATCTCATTATCAAAATTTTGGCCGAAGAAAAATTTTTTACCTGTGAAAAGTAATGCGAAAAAATAATTTATTCAAATGACTTCCATACAATTCTAGGAAAATTTCAAAAAATTAGTTGAAATTTATTGTCGTATTTCAGTGAGTTACGATTTTTTGAAAAATTACACAATTCGACACGATTTTTGTATTTGAGTTCCGATTGCCAATTTTAGGTTGTTTTTTGCATAACTAATGGAAAAAAAATTTTTTGACCGAAGTTTACTATTGGGGTGAAGGGAGGGTCCAAAAATGGTATTTTTCAAGAGTAATAAGCACGAGAATTGGGGGAACACTGAATTTTTTAGGCCGAATCTTGTAGAAAATTTCACAGCGAATCGGATGGCGCGAATGGCAGACTTCCATTTCTTTTAGAAAGAATGTTACAGCTCATTCTTTCCAAAATTCTCTGAAAATCCCATTTCTTTATACATTGCCCACGAAAAAGTGAAATTTCTGAGAAATCTAAGCGTTGTAAAGCCATAATGACCATGACAAAAGTTGTAGAAAATTAAATTATCGTGTTTGATGAAATTTATGGCATGGCATGGCATGGAAATAAATACTTGCCAAATTTCGCGATGAATAATATTTTTTCAGAACAAATTTTACTGGTTTTGTAAATGGGTTCCATTATTATCATTATTTTTTGATAAAATTTACTTTTTTTGTTTCTCTCAGTGTAAGTATCTGAAAATCACTAGTGGATAATCGGGGTTGTAACGTGAAGAGTTGAGGACAAATCGAAAAAAAATGAAGTTGTTGAAACCTTGGACTAAGGAGAATATATGTAAGACAGAGGCGATTTTCCAAGGGAAGTCAGGGAAGTCAGACTTTCTTTCAATTTTTTCTCCAAGAATGAGATTTTTAAATGTCAATTTTTTGGTAAATGTGCCCAGAAAAATGGGAAATCAAATTAAATTCTATCCTGGAACCAGACCATAAACAAGATTTTAACGATGTAAGTTCCAATTTATTCCAAATTTTTTGAGTCCAATTTTTTTCAAGTCTGAAATCCTTCCATCACTTCAATCGTAATCTTTTTTCAAAATTTTGCCTAATTTCTAATTTTTGAATTTTTTCTTCAATAAAATTATTTCAAACTTGAATTTGATTTTTTCCACTTGTTTTTCAATTTTATGATCTTGAAAATTCTTTCCAATAATTTACGCATAAATTTTTTTTAAGAACATGAAGTTGAAATTCATTTTTTTTAAAAAGGAGATTTCAAAATTATTGAAAAAAATTTCGAAGTTGAACAAATTTCAAGGAAAAACATTTTACAGAATCTTTTTTTAAAAAAATATTCAACTCGAAAATGACTAAATTTCAAAGATTTTTTTCAACATCGTGTTTTTCAAAATGCATTTTGAAAAATAAGATCATTCCGTTTGAAAGACATGTCTTCTTGAAAGAAATTTTTAAAAATTAATAAAAATACAAGAAACGTGAACCTATTCAAATTTTGAATACTTAGTTATTTAATTAATTCGTATTCGAAAGATTTTGAAAAATGTTCAGTTTCATTCAAGTTTCAGACTTCCTCAGATTTTCCTTTCCAAAATCGCAAATTTTTAAAATTATCAAAATTTTTAAAATTATCAAAATTTTTAAAATTATCAAAATTTTACACCAAAACAATATCAACGTCCAATAAAAATAGAAAAATATTAGTTTTAAATGCGCTTTATATTAAAAAAAAAATTGATAGGTAGGTACTAGGTACATTGGTTTATCATGGAAGAGAAAAAAAGGCGATACAGTAATTATTTAGTAAGCATACCTGCGCTTAATTATTACACTGTTATTCATTTTATCTGGAGTGATAAAAGCATTATTTAAAATTATGGGAAAGAAAATGATGAAAATATTACTCATAAACAGAGAAAAAGTTATCTTGCTTCAACCTCATGGTGAACAAGCGTGTGAAAAACCACCGTCAGAAACTGCAAATGATACACAGTGATTAGATTTGCAATCACTGTCTTTTGTGCAATAGATTCCCGGCGCAGTATCACCCGCATGAACTGCTTCCATCAAAGCCGCGACAATGGCGAATACGAACAAAAATATTTTGTAAAAATGCATTACGATAAACTGGCAGAAGTTGGTTTTTGATTAGTACAATTCACTTTTTAAAGTGAACAATTTAGCATTGAGTCAAATTATGAATTCATATTATACATATCTGCATTATATAATAATTTTGAAAATTAATTGAATTTGCTTTTGCGTCATTAACGTTTGATTTACGTCTCACATTCAAGTTCCAACTTGTTAAAAAAAATCTTAATTTCTGCTCTTGACTGAAATTTTGCTGGTGCATTATTTGATAACAACATCTGTTTTGATCCTTTAAAAATTAATGATTGTGTTACATCTGGTGATAATGGGATCGGTTTAATTTTTGGGCAATAAGTATATTGGAATATTTCAATAAACAAATGATTATCGAACCGCACTAGTTGAAAATTGTGTCTGTGACTATGATTTTAAACAACTATCGGTTGTCGCTCATCGTAATGAATTTTCTCTATTGTTCTTTTACCTTAAAAAACGTTAATTTTGAAATCAGAAACGCCAATTGTTATGAAATTTAGGAAAAATTTAGTCAATTTTTGGCATGAATCGTTTTTTTTTTCAAGTTGAAAGAGCTAGGTGAGTAGGAAAAAACACGCGAGCTTGAAAAAAAATTCCCTCAACAATCACTTTGAATCCGTAAAACAGGCTTACGTGGAAGAAACAGGTATAATAGACTATTCAATTTGAGAAGGGAACCTCTCAAAGCATAAAATTTCTGTTTGCCCAATGAAAAAATTTCAGATCTTATCATATCTCAAAAATGTCCCAATCTAATTTTATCAAATTACATCAAATTATATCAAAAAAAAAATCAGATGTAATTAGATACCATTTGATTGGGACATTTTTGAGATGAAATTTTATCTGTTTTGATAAAATTTGATCTAAATCAGATGATTTGATACGATTTGATCTAGAATTTTTTCATCGGGTGCTAACCAGTTAAATTCATTTTCGATAAATTTTTCTTTCGAAATTCAAGATACCACTTCCACGCCAGGAAAACTAATAGCGTTTCTAAATTTTATTCAAAAATTTTATTTCGAATGGAAGAAATGATCCAACATGAAAAATTCCAAATCGAAATTTTAAAAAGTTCATTATTCTGCAAAATCTTGATCTAATAGAAACTTTAGAAACTCATAATTTTTTTCTCAAGTGTTGAGGTACCTTTAGTTTGGTAAGAAAAATTTACTGAAAATAAATCTAGTTGGTTAGCAGAGAGAAATTTGACGATTTAAGCGGTTCCCTTATCAAAATGTATTGGGAAGAGTATAGATGGACTTATGATTCACAAAATAAAGAAAACAAGTTTCCTACTTGTTCCGTGTTTTGAAATTCTGAGTTTTGTTATTCGTGTAAGGTCTTAACAGAATAATGTGTTGTGTTGTGTTTTTTTTTTTTTTTTTTTGAATAAGTGAAACTCACCTGTGCTTTCAACTGCGCCCTTTTCTGAAAATTTTAATTTTTTTCAACATTAACAACTGTGAAATCTCATTCTTGAAATTTTTAAAATCTCGACATTCTCTCGATTTTTTCTGACATTAAGTTTGTTAAAATGTTTTTCAACACAATTTTTTCAAATTTTTTATTCTAAAAATCTTGGAAAAACATTTCAGCTGATGAGCTAAAAAAAATAAATTTTGAGAAAAAAAATTCAAAGAAGCGTAAAAATTGAATTTTGCGAAATGATTTCTAGAGTTAAGAAATTAAAAATATGTATTTTTAGAAAAAATTCCAGAGTTGAAAAATTTTTATACACATCCGCCCGTTGTGCAAAATTTTTTTCGAGATCGCATTCTGTCGCAAAATAAACGTCGAAAAATGCGACGTTTATGCTACTTTTACGCCAGTTTTGCGATTTGTGACATACCGTAACATTCTGTCGCACTTTGTAACATTCTGTCGCATTTCATCGCAAAATATTTTCCAGACAAAATGCGACAGAATGTTACAAATGCGACAGAATGTGACAAAATGCGATAAAATGCGATAAAATGCGACAAAATGCGACAAAATGCGACAGAATGCAATTGTGAATACAAACCTCAGTCAGTAATCATACATTTTAAAAAACGGAGCAACCAATAATTTTTAGAAATGTGAATTTTTCAACCAATTGAAAAATGATTTTGTGAGAAATATTTGGCTATGTTTTGGTAGATCTAATTCTGATTTGAATTTTGATAAAGTAATCAAAAGTAAAATTCTTATCATCTCTTGTTACCTAATTTTTATTTTTCAAGTCCGATATTTGTGAATTGTTCCTAATTTGTCCAAAAAATCATTGATTTTGATTGAAAGATCAGTAGGTATAAAGTGATTGATTTGAAATTCGATCAATACTCATGTTTTCGTTGAATTCTCATCCTCTCCATCAATTAATTTCTGAATATGCCCATGTTCGTTGCACCTCACCAAAATGAAAACAGTTTCAAGCTAATATATTTAGCCTCGCAGAATACATCGGCCTTGCGTATTTAGAAAAACATCACCACATTTAAAAAAATTGCTATTCCCGCTTTAATAATTAGACGCTATCATCCGTAACCATTGATTGCATTTTTTGTCGCATTTTGTAACATTTTGTCGCATTCCGTAACATTTTTGCGATAGAATGCGATAAATATTCTGCGACAGAAATGCGACAGAATGCGATTTGTGACATATCGCATGTTGTCGCAAAACCAGAAAAAATTGCACAACGGGCGAAAACAAATCGAAGAAAAAAATTTCAGAGGCGATGAAAAATTTTAGAGTTGAAAAATATTTGGAGAAATATAAATTAAAAATTTAAACTATTTTGAGGATCGAAAATAAATTTGTGTTGAAAAATTTGTTGATTACATTTTCAGTTTCAAATTTTCAAATAACGACGATACGTTACTCACCCAGAAATTGATTAGAAGAGGGGCTGAGAATTAAAGAAAAAGTAGGGAGAGCAGGGGTCAAATAATTTTAAATTAGTTATTTTTCACTGATCTTTCAGTCAAAAATCTTCGATTTTTTTAAACAAATGTGATGCAATTTGTAGAAATATACCTATCGCGTTTTTTGTTGGTCTTTTTTTTGTGTTGATTTTGGTACTACAAGATGGTCTAGTACCGAAAATTCGACATTTAAAAAAAAACGCGATAGGTAAATTTCTACAAATCGCATCACAAATTAGAAATCGATTGATGAGTCAATGATTATACTTACCATTTTTCTCGAAAATAAATCAGACTTTTGGCAAAAGTTGATGCTTTTGTTGTTTCTGATGTTCATTTATGAAATCTAAAGTTGACTTAAATGATTTATTTTGATAATGAGCCTATTCGAAAAAATTAGTGATTCCGATTTTAATTGTTTATATCAAAATTTTACGTCAAAACAATATCAACGCCCAATAAAAATAGAAACATATTGGTTTTAAATGTATTAGGTATATATTTTTGAAAAATGATAGATCGGTACTAGTTTATCATGGAAGAGAAAAAGGGATAGTAAAGTAATTATTTAGTAAACATAGGTACCTACACTTAATTTTTACTTTTTTTATTTAACTTTATCTAGTGTAATAAAAGCATTAATTAAAATTATGGGATAGAAAATGATGAAAATATTACTCATAAACAGAGAAAAAATTATCTTGCTTCAACCTCATGGTGCACAAGCGTGTGAATAACCACCGCCAGAAACTGCAAATGATTCACAATGATTAGATTTGCAATCACTGTCCTTTGTGCAATCGATTCCCGGCGGAGTATCACCCGCATAAACTGCTGCCATCAAAGCCGCGACAATGGCGAATACGAACAAAAATATTTTGTAAAAATTCATTACGATAAACTGGCAGAAGTTAGTTTTTGCTTAGTACAATTCACTTTTTAAACTGAACAATGTAGCATTGACTCAAATTATGAATTTCAACGCCAAGATATGGAATCATATTATACATATCTGCAATTCTGCATTTTATAGGAAATTTTTGGACATTTTGAAAATTAATTACGTTTGCATTTGAGCAGAGGCGGAAACTTGGATTTTTTCCGCATGTCGCAAAATTTTAATCATGGAAAATTCACAGATGTATGTCATTTATCAATTTTATCAGTCTAGAATTCTGCGCCGAAGAAAAATCGTCGGCGGCGGCTTGCTCTAAAAAATTTATCGGCGGTGACGGCGCGTGTCTTCAAAATAACGGCGGCGGCGGCGTCGTCAACGATGTAAAAGAGAAAATTAAGAAAATTTGCCAATTATTTTGAAAAAATGAATGAAGGGTCGAAACTTCAAATTTTTCATAAGAATAGTCATGTTGCTCATACCCGAGCGAAGCGAGGGCAAAGCTCTGAGAAAATTGGATTTTCAATGTCCAAAAAGGGCATTCTTTTAATGTTTTATGACAGACGCCGCCGTTCATCAATCGGCGCGGCGGTGGGTGGCGGCTCACGCCGTAATCTTAGCACACTCGAAGATGGGAAATCACAATTTGTGAAATTTCGCCATTTTTTATACATTATCAAGTTAAAGATGTCACTGTTCAATATCATTTTTTAAAAAAATTAATATCTGAATGAAAAAGATTGAAAAAAAAAACATTTTTTTTGACAAATTTTTGGCATGTTGCAAACAATTTGAGTTTCGCAAGAAAATTTCGCGCATGTCGCCAAAAAATTTCGCATGTCGCACTTGCGACATGCGTGACACGAAAGTTTCCGCCCTTGCATTTGAGCAATTAATGTTTGATTTATTCTTCAAATTCAAGTTCAACTTGTTTAAAAAATGTTGAATTTCTGCTCTTTATTGAAATTTTTCTAGGATATTTTGTGGTAAAAACATCTGTGTTGATTCTATAAACATTGATGATTGTGTTGTGGTGATAATGGGATCAGTTTAATTGTGGGCAGTAATCGGAATATTTCATTAAGCAAACGATTATGGAACCACACTGGTTGAAAATTTTGTCTGTGTCCATGATTTTTAAAAAGTTATCGGTTGTTGCTGGTCTTAATGAATTTTCTCTATAGTTTTTTTAATTTTAAAAAAGTTGACTTTTGAAATTAGAAATTCCAGGGTTAAAAAATTTAGAAAAATTTTAGTCAGTTTTTAACATATGACAGAATAATATGCTCTCGATAAATAGTTTTTTTGTTCAAAATTGAAAGAAGTAGGTAGGTAAGTAGGAAAAAACAAATGTAGATGTAGAGGGACTTATGATTCACAAAATTAAGAGAACAAGTTTCCTACTTTTTCCGTAATCCCAATGTTTTTGAAATTCCAAGTTTTCTCTTTTTTAAAGATAAATTTCAGATAATCGTGTGAGGTATTAAAAGAATGTTTTTTTAAAAAATGAGTGCATTGGCATTAAAGGATGAAGATTCAAGATTTCAAGGTCATAGGTGCACCCAGAAATTAAGGGAAGGGCTGAGAATTCAAGAAAAAAATAGGGAGAGAGGTCAAATTTTAAATGAGTTATTTTTTACTGATCTTTCAGTCAAATAGATATTTCTTTAAAATATAGAATGAGTAAAATATCCGAACATTTTTCGAAAAAATATCGCTCGGAGACCAAAAAATTAACTTTTTTCCACATTTTTGTAATAAAAAAATCTTTGTTGTCTAAGGAAAGTGCACGAGCCTCTTCTGATCCACGCCGGCGCCCCTTTGGGTGCGTCCCTGTTCTTTACTCTCTCAAATTCTCAATCTGATTTAGTCAAAATCGACTGATTAAATCGATAAAATTATGTCTGAAAATTTACCAATTGAATCAGTAGTTTTTCACTGATCAGCTATCAAATTTCAATGATCAACAGTGGAATTAGTGAGATTTTACTGTCGATCAGTGACACGATTCCGTGTCTTTCAATCAGTAAATCTTCAGACCATGACTAATTCAAGTAAAGAAAGTACGCTATTTTCTATACCTACGTGCAAAAAAAATTCACTGCATTTTTCTAAAAAAAAAAATCGTTGTAAGAAATGGAAAAAAAAAACACGTAAAAATAATTAAGCGCGAGTGCGCGCCACGTTGCGAATTTAAAATGAAAATTTTAATGCCTGACGTCACAACCTACAACACGAGATTTGATCATTTCTTCGTACTAAAAAACCGCAATTGTCAAGAAACTATTACACGATTTCTGATGGGCCGATGTTCAAAAAAAAAAAAAAATTCAGAATGAGAGAGTGGTACAGTTTTTCTCGAAAATAAATTAGACTTGGCAAAAGTTAATACTTTTGTTGTTGTTGATGTTCATTTAATCTAAAATTGACTGAAATGATTATTATTTTGATAATGAGTCAATTCGAAAAAAATTAATGATTCCGATTTTAATTATTTATAGTTTTTCCTTAGGTTTTTTTTACTTGATGGATTCAATTTTTTTGTGGATCTGCTGAATGCATTTTTAAAAATTATTTAAAACTAAAAAAATACACGATTTTTGGAAATATGTCTACTAGGTAACAGCAAATTTAAGGAACATCTAATTTTACGCCAAATCTTCGTCCTAAAATTGCTTGATCCGAGGAAAATTACACAAGAGAATTTTTTTAGTAGGTACGTGTCAACTATTGACGAGGGAGCCCACGAAAAAATTCAAAAATTGAGTGCTATCTTAATAAATATGCCTAACACAGCCAACAATACCAAACCATACGTATGTTGGAAATTTTCTTTCGTTTTTTTTGGAGGGGGGGGGGCTCTTTATACAAGTTAAGTATCTTTTCCCATTTTGAATTTTAAAAATTTATGGAAAAAGTTTTAAAAAATGAGCTTGTGGTGAATTTTTGAAATTTCAAAATTTCAAGAACAACTCCAACCAAAATTTAGTACTTTTTTCATTTATTAAAATCAATTAAGTATGAAAAAAATATGTTTAGATTTTTTTTCTTATTCCTGCATTACTGCAGGATATTGAAACGACCTTGAAATTGAATCCTTTTGAAAAATGAAATCATACCTTACCGCAGTCAAATTTCTTTATTTTTATTGGCAAAATTTTGATGAGGCATATTCAGCAGATAATTTTCGCTTTCAAGCAGGAAAACCAAAATTTCTGAGACCTGAACTTATTTCCATTTGAAAGTACAAGGTTCGCAGCATACAAATCGGCAGCAACATTTTTGATAGTTTTTTCGATTTTTACGTTTTATGCAAAATTTACTTTTCCGACATATGGTCTGTTCTCGCTGACTGTGCCGGATCAATTAATACAGCTTAGGTACATAGTATAATGTTTTGCTATTGAGATGAGAAACGAACGCTCGTATGGTTTTTCCCTTTATTAAACACACGTGTATTTGTATAATTTTTTTTTTTTCAACAGTGTACTTGAATCATGCAGTACATGCATGCACACCATACATATGTGTAACTTGTTATTGTTGGCTATCTGAAAATGTTTAATAAATCTGGTGTTAACCAATGTAATTTGAAAAAAGATTAAAATTTGATATTTTTATCAGAATGTTTTTTACTGAAAAATTATACTGAATAACTAATTTTAATTTTCAAAATTTTACTTTGAAGAGAATGAGGCGGAAAATTTTAATTACGAAATTTCTGTTTAATGGAGCTATATGCGAGAGTTCATATATTGTCATAAAATTTTTCGAATCACTGAAATTATTGGAATAATAGGCTGACTGAATTTAATCGTGCCCAAATAAATGCATTTCTTTCATTTCAGTAGCAATTTCTTTACTCGAATGCTACTCCTGGCGCATAACCCCCCTATCTGTCTAGAAGGGAATCCAAGCACCAAATAAATTTTTGTGTGAAACCTAGATAAAATAGATTTATTACAGATAACAACCTAAAGAATCCCGATTATTTGAACAAAAAACAAAAAAAAAAACAAAAACAGAATGGGTAAAACACATAAAACGAATTTTCACAGGAAAAAAGTAACTATCCATTCCATAATTTAAAAACAAACAAAACAACGTAAAATATTTTCAAAATGGAAACGACAGATTATTTATCTATTTAGATATAAAAACAAATACATAATTCAATTTTTTTTTGGAATGAAACCAAAAAACAAATAATTTCAAGAAATAAATGAGGATCGAATGATTAAGAAATCAACGAAGACTAAATCAGTCATATGAAGAATGTATCCCAACTTGAAGTTAAATTTTGAATCGAATTACAAATGAAAAAATCCAGATCGAAAATTTCAAGTCCCAAAGTTAATTTTTTAAAAAACAATTTTTCAAGTTACAAATTTTGGTTCAAATCTATATTTTTGGCAGGAAATTTTCCTGGAAAAATTTGTCAATAAGCTGGAAGTTTAGTCTCGAGCTAAAAATCTAAAAGTTGTGCTTTTTGAACCTTGAGCTTTATTTATACTTGAATCTGAAATTACAAAAATCACGAAAAAGAATTTAAATTGGGTGAAATTCGGTACGTATTTTGAGGTTTAATGACCTATGACTAAATCTACACGAAAGAGGCTTCAGGCACGAAATTAAAAATACCCTGCTAATGACTGAATCGTTTTTTTTTTTCAACTGTATGATTCGAGTGGTTCACTTGCTTTTTTCCAAGTTTGAAATTTTTTATTTCTTTTCAGAGTTCGAATTTTTTCTCCATTATTTTTTTTTCAAATTAATATTTTTTTCAGAGTTCAAATTTTTTCTCGATTTTTTTTAAATAAAAGAGTACCCCCGGATAAGATAGGCGAATCGGCCTCAGACCTACTTTTTGAAATTGACCCCCGAACATTATTAAGGACCCCAAAAAATGATTTTAGGAAATTTTTTCAACTCCTCAACTCACCCCCCTTTATCCCCACCCCCCAAAATAGCGAATTTTCGTCAAAAAATCGTATCTCCGGACCTAATGGACCAAAAATTCTGAAATTTATGTGGTGTATACAGGGAGTGGTGACCAATTTGTGAGAATTTTTTCAGATTTTTTTTGCACTGCCTTCTAGCCAAAACCCCGCTTTGAAACTTTAAAATCGCCGTAACTCTGAAACTAGAAGATCTGCTTTTTTTTCATTTCGGTACAAATATAGTCCTACCATGGTACAATATCATGATATTTTTTTCAGATTTTTCGAGTTGGTAGAACAGACCTAAAAATGCGATTTACTGTTCAAAAAGACCAATTTCGCCATTCAGGCAACGAAAAATTTTGAAATTATTTATGTGGTGTATACGGGGAGTGGTGACCAATTTTTAAGAATTTTTTCAGATTTTTTTTTGCAGTGCATTCTAGCCAAAACCCCGCCCTCAAACTTTGAAAATTGCTCGAATTCCAAAATTAACGGGTAAACGTTTGTTCTATTTTTTTTTAAATGACCATCGGACATAATTAAAAACACCAAAAAAGTCTTGGGTGCATCTCCCACCTTTCACTGCATCCCCCCCCAATATCGGATTTCGTCTAAAAATCTCATCTTGGTACCTAATGAACCAAAAATTCTGAAATTTACGTGGTGTATACAGGGAGTGGTAACCAATTTTTGAGAATTTTTTCAGATTTTTTTTTGCAATGCCTTCTACCCAAAACCTCGCTTTGAAACTTTGAAATCGCCATAATTCTTTTTCTTTTTGGCACAAATATAGTCTTACCATGGTACAATATATGTAATATTTTTTTCAGATTTTTAGAGTTGGTATAACAGATTATAAAATGCGATATACTATTCATAAATACCCATTTCGTCATTCGCGAAACCAAAAATTCTGAAATTCATGTGCTGTACGTGGTGAGTCGAGTGGTAACCAATTTTCGAGAATTTTTTCAGTTTTTTAATTTTTTTGCAATGCATTCTAGCCAAACCCTCACCCTCAAACTTTGGCAACTTTTTTGAATGAATTTTCCAAAATTTCCATTTCTGTACCAAGTTTGTGAGAAATTTTCGAATCATTCTTAAGAAATGAGGAGTGTCGTTGCAAAACGCAACAAAAAATTTATTTCGTTGCAAAACGCAACATCTTTTTTTATTGTTCCCCTCCCCTCCAACCCTCCTTGAGGTACAAGTGCGAAATGACCCCAAAACATGTAGCTGGGGTCCTAAGCTTTCCAATTAGACCGCCCCGAGCCAAAATATTGCTGCACTTGTAAAAATGGCCGACGTACTGTAGGTTCGTGTTCGCATGTAGCCGCGATCGTTTACTATTTATCTTATGCACGATTTTTATCAAACATTCTTAAACCTGCGGAAATCCTGACTCGATTATTCGACTTTGAAGAAGTGAACCCAGTGATTCCTGATGAAAGCGATGACGATGATTAGCTGCGTGTTTTTTTTTTGCATATTTAAAATTGTCATACGTATTTGCATGTACTTGAATAAATGACAGAACGATAATTTTTTGAACAACAGTGCATTTTTTTTTGTGAGCTGGGAAATAAAAAATAGAAAAATATGAAGAATATTGTACCTATCAAGGCAGGGTTGTGTATGTGCTAAAAATAAAGAATCTATAAATTTTTTAGTTGGAATTGGACCGATTTCATAGCTTGAGGATGGGTTTTGGGCTAGAAAGCATCGGAAATTTTTTTTAAAAATCTTCAAAATCATTTTTCACTGATTTTTTATGACAGAAATAGCCTATTTCATGGCTTCAAGTAAAACGATCGCGAAAAGAACTTTTATTGAGGTATTTCGACCAGCTAAATACAAATTCGACATTATTTTTAATGTTCTCAACTCCAAAATGGAGAGGAGAGAGTCCAGAAATGTTCAAGATTTTTTTTACATCAAGGGTTACCATCTGGGAAAGTTAGAACGAAAAATTAACCCAGCGCTGAATTCAACCCTTATCCAGCTAGACCTTTGAACAATTTCAAAGTTTCAAAGCGAGGTTTTGGGTAGAAGGCATTGCAAAAAAAATCTGAAAAAATTCTCAAAAATTGGTCACCACTCCCTGTATACACCACGTAAATTTCAGAATTTTTGGTTCATTAGGTACCAAGATGAGATTTTTAGACGAAATCCGATATTGGGGGGGGATGCAGTGAAAGGTGGGAGATGCACCCAAGACTTTTTTGGTGTTTTTAATTATGTCCGATGGTCATTTAAAAAAAATAGAACAAACGTTTACCCGTTAATTTTGGAATTCGAGCAATTTTCAAAGTTTGAGGGCGGGGTTTTGGCTAGAATGCACTGCAAAAAAAAATCTGAAAAAATTCTTAAAAATTGGTCACCACTCCCCGTATACACCACATAAATAATTTCAAAATTTTTCGTTGCCTGAATGGCGAAATTGGTCTTTTTGAACAGTAAATCGCATTTTTAGGTCTGTTCTACCAACTCGAAAAATCTGAAAAAAATATCATGATATTGTACCATGGTAGGACTATATTTGTACCGAAATGAAAAAAAAGCAGATCTTCTAGTTTCAGAGTTACGGTGATTTTAAAGTTTCAAAGCGGGGTTTTGGCTAGAAGGCAGTGCAAAAAAAATCTGAAAAATTCTCACAAATTGGTCACCACTCCCTATATACACCACATAAATTTCAGAATTTTTGGTCCATTAGGTCCGGAGATACGATTTTTTGACGAAAATTCGCTATTTTGGGGGGTGGGGGTAAAGGGGGGTGAGTTGAGGAGTTGAAAAAATTTCCTAAAATCATTTTTTGGGGTCCTTTATAATGTTCGGGAGTCAATTTCAAAAAGTAAGTCTGAGGCCGATTCGCCTATCTTATCCGGGGGTACCCTTTTTTTCCAGAGTTTGAATTTTTTCTCCATCATTTATTGAAATTTTTTTCGTTCAAATTCTTTCTCGACTAACTAGTAACTAGGTACTTGTTCGAATTTTTTCTCGATTTTTTTCCCAAATTAAAATTTTTCCCCGAGTTTGAATTTTTTCTACATCATTTATTGAATTTTTTTCCTAGTTCGAAATTTTTTTCAGAGTTTGAATTTTTTCTCGACTACTTTTTTTCAAAATTGAAATTTTTCACAGTTCAACTTTTTTCTCGATTTCTTCCAAATTAAATTTTTTTCAGTGTTCAAATTTTTTCTCGACTACTTTTTCTCAAAATTAAAACTCGAACTCTAAAAAAACTTCAATAAATGATGGAGAAACAATTCAAACTCTGGAAAAAAATTTTAATTTGGAAAAAAATGATTGAGGAAAAATTCGAACTCTGAAAAAATTTCAATTTTGAGAAAAAGTAGTAGTCGAGAAAAAATTCGAACTCTGAAAAAAAATTAATTTTGAGAAAAACTTGTCGAGAAAAATTCGAACTTTGGAAAAAAAATCAATTTGGAAAAAAGGTTAATCGAGAAAATATTCGAACTCTTGAAAAAAAAATTAATTTTTAGAAAAAGTAGTCGAGAAAAAATACAAACTCTGAAAAAAAGTTCGAACTAGGAAAAAAATTCAATAAATGATGTAGAAAAAATTCAAACTCGGGGAAAAATTTTAATTTGGAAAAAAAATCGAGAAAAAATTCGAACAAGTAGTTACTAGTTAGTCGAGAAAAAATTTGAACGAAAAAAATTTCAAATGATGGAGAAAAATTCAAACTCTGAAAAAAATATTAATTTAATAAAAAAATAATGGGGAAAAAATTCGAACTCTTGAAAAAAATTTTAATTTTGAGAAAAAGTATTCGAGAAAAAATTCGAACTCTGAAAAGAAATAAAAAAATTTCGAACTTAGAAAAAAGCAAGTGGACCACTTGAATCATACAGTTGATAAAAAACGATTCAGTCGTTCGCAGGGTATTTTTAATTTCGTGCCTGAAGCCTCTTTCGTGTAGATTTAGTCATAGGTGATATAATTACAAGAAAAATATTTTGGACTAAAAAGATCATTTTGCGGGTAAAAAAGTTGTGGAAAAATGGGGTTTCGCATTTTTGAAGGTATTCTACCACCTGAAAAGTTCTGAAAAATATCACGTTCTGCGTGGTGACTGATTTTTTTCGGAATTTCACCCCTGAAACATCATGAAAACCTCAATTTAAAGTTCGTGATTTTTTTTTATTCAATATGAGACTAAAATATTTGAGAGTTGGAAAATATTTTTAAAAAAATTATTTCATTTGAAGAAAAGTTGAGGTAACCTTACAAACTTTGAGTTGTGAAAATCTTTAAAAAATTGATTTTTGATTGAAAAACGAACAGATTTTGAGTTAAAAAATGGCTAAAAATAACTTTTAGTGGTATTTGATTTATTTACTACCAGGGGTGCCGAGAAACGTGAATTCTTGAGGAAGTTTCCTCAAATAGATTTTTGGGGGGGAACCTCAAATCGATTTTGGGGGGAAATCACTCCCTCTTCAGAAATTAAGATTACTTCTCAAATATTAATCCATAACTATAATCCTTCGCTGTTTACTGAATCCCTCCCAACTGCGAGTCAGTCAAGACCAATGGTTCATGATGATCCTTGGTAGGATTATAGACCTATACACAATTTTTTTTAACGATAACTGTAACGTATAATATATGTTACACGCGCGGGGTTTCTAACGGTCAGTATAAGTCAGTATTTTTGACTAATCTACTCAAAAGGTCAGTATTTTTTTCAAAAATTCTAAAAAAAAAAACGAATTTTTCCTTGCAAAATTGGAGATTTGAAGATTTCACTCCTTTTTAATACTTTCTTAAATATTAATCAAATAATGAAGAAATGTTTAGCTTTGGAATGCATTTTTTTTCAAAAAATTTTCGCCCTCGCTTCGCTCGGGCTTAGTAAATTTACACGATTTAATTTTCAAAATGGTATGAAACTTCTTTCTTTTCAACATAGAAAATCTTTTTTTTTTAGATGAAAAACATTGTCCCTTCTTATTTATCAAAGAACTCGGTGATGATCACGATTGAAATTTTCAAAAATGTTTCATTTCTTTTGGAAGGAGATCAGGGTTTTCTAGAAATAAAAATAGACCTCAAAAAATGCACAATTTTATTTTAGGTACCTAATAATGAAATTTCAGAATCTGAGATCTCCTTCCAAAAGAATCGAAACATTTTTGAAAATTTCAATCGTGATCATCACTGAGTCCTTTAATAAATAAGAAGGGACAATGTTTTTCATCTAAAAAAAAAATGATTTTCTATGTTGAAAAGAAAAAAATTTCATATCAGGCGAAAATTTTTGAAATTTTTTTTTCAAAAATTGTCGTCCTCGTTATGCTGGGCTTAATCAGAGCTCGGTTAGACCCAGCGAGAGGGAGTACAGAGAAGTACGTTTGTACCAGGCCAGATTTTTTTTCAATTACCAATAAGGGAACAGAATTTTTTTACTAAAAAAATGTGAAAAGTGTATTTTTTGACTTTCTTGAACAGTATTTTTTGAAAAATTTTCGCCCTCGCTTCGCTCGGGCAGTTTTTTACTTTTTTAATTTTAAAAACTAATTATTTTTCACAGATCTTTCAGTTAAATAATATGTAGAAAATGCCTTGATTTTTAAAATTTGAAGAAATTTCATATTTATTGGTTTAAGAAATTTATATTTCAAAGTTTTGTGTCAAGCGAAGCAAGATTTTTTTTAAAAAAGTATTTCTGATGGCAATTGAGAGCCACAAAAAAAAATAGGAAGGATGAAAGAAAAGGAAAGGTGTCTGGAAATTTTTTTTTTTTTTTTTGGGGGGGGGGGGGGGGGGTGACCGAAGAAATTGGGGGGGAGGGGAAAGTCAAAATTGGGGGGTATTCCTCAAATGCTCAGGGGGATCTCGGCACCCCTGTTTACTACATATTATTTTTTTCAATTTTATTCAAATTGAAACAGTTCTTAATTTTGGGAACCAATACCAAAATTCAAGAACCAGAACCAAGAACCATAGGTAAAAAAAAATCGTTTTGTTTTTTTGAAATTCCATTTATGATTGTTACAAAGTTCTCTGACCAATGATGAGGGAAACTTTTTTCAATTTGAAAATATTCAATTGTCTGGGCTAGAAGAGAAACAGATTCGTACCATTATTTGGAAAGTGAAATGAGTAAAGTCACTGGACGTGAGTAAAGCGAGGGCGAATTTTGATTGCGATATTTTCAGATTTTTCAACTTTTTTGAATCCAAACCTGAGAAAATTTAGGATAAATTGGGAAAAAGTTGAGAATCCCATTTTCCCCCAAATTTCTCAACCTTTTGCATTTTTGGGATGGTCTGGGAGGTGTCAAACTTTTTCACATTCATTGATCGTCACGCCTCTGTTTTGGCGACCTTTATCTGTAGAGAGGAGATAGAGCGAGGAGCGAGGATTAAAAAATTGTGAACGACAGATACTCACCTACGATGCCAATTTGAAGCTTTCAATTTTACAATTTTTTTTCCTAAATTCCATCAGCGAAATTATTACCCTCATTTATTTAATATTCGGTCTCGTACTTTTTTCAGACGGTTCAGAGTCAATATCCGACGCAAAAAACTCGAATGAGGACGAGTTTCGACGCCGAACACGAATTACCCAGATTACAAAAATGGTTCGCCGAAAATCAGCATCCCAGTAGACAGCAGGTAGGCATTTTTGAAAATCGAGCCATTTGGCAAACTTGAATCACCCAGTTCTGTATCCGATTAAAGACCAAACCTCTCACTTCCATTTTCTAATTTTCTATCGAAATTTCTCTCAAATTTTCAGATCGTGCAATACGTGAACGAATTAAACAGCTTAGAATCGCGTCGAGGTCGAAAGCCATTAGACGTGAATAACGTCGTTTACTGGTTCAAGAACGCTAGAGCGGCTCAAAAACGTACCGAAGGGCGAAATGTGTCTAATGGTACGTACATAAAAGAGACATTTCAACACCACACGTTCGCCTTTACATTTATTATCCTATACTAATACACGCGGCATTTCTGCGCGTTTGCGAAGGCGAGAATAAGATGGAAATTGAATTAAGCTCTATGTGTGCGGTGTGTATCTTGATTTCAGCGCCTAACAGTTCGATGAACGGATACAGAAGTGATAGTCATAGTCCGTGCGATACGGCGGTAACGAGTAAGGAAAGTTTAGGCAGTACGCACGAAAGTTGTGACGAAGACGATGTAGGCCTGGATGACGATAACAGATCGGACGGCGACGGCGAAGAGGGGGATGATAGTTTAGACGCGCGACCCTCCGGTTCACCTGTTGCACCCCTTTCGCTTACCACACACAAAGCTAATAAACGTTCTAGGAGTTCATCGCCGGTAAGTTTCAACCCCCTGTTACTCCTCTGGCTTTATGTGTTCGACTCGAACGTCGAGACGATTATCGCCCGGTTTTGAGGTGGATATGGTTTTTTGGGATGGGAAATGTTTGGAAGTTTGAAGGAAGAAAAAATGGATGGGAAAATGGTGTCGGATTTTTTTTTCTATTGAAATGTCAGGGTGTGAAATATTTTTTGATATTTTTCTTCTAGAAGTGGAGATTTTGAGATGTTTTTCGATATTTTTGGTATTTTTATTGAAATTTCGTCGGATACGAAATTTTTATTCATGTCTTAAACGAATAGATTTTGAGATGTTCTTCAAAATATTTATTCAGCAGGTGTTAGATTCATCGTATGAAACTACGATTCCAATATCAAAATTTTTTCTCTTTCCTCCCTTCAAAAAGGTCTCGAAGTGAGGTTATTTTTTAAACACACTTAGGTTATTTTTTTGAAGAAATTCTGATCAATTTCCTAAACTTTTCAACTTTTTTTTATGAAAAAAATCGATTTGAGCAAAACTGAATTTTGATTGTACATTAATTTTAAAAAACCCAATGTTTTATTCATTTATTTCTATAAGTAAGTATTTTCCGTTTTCTATGAACAAAAAAAATGCATTTCTTGTGAAAGTGGAACATTTGATGAATTCAATTTTTAAAATCATGTGGGAGTAGGTATATTTTTGAAATTGATAGGTAGTAAAAAATGGTTATTTTTTGGTTACTTTTTGGCTCAAAAAAGATTCCTTGTTTCTCGCGAAATTTCATTTCGATGCGCCCCCCTCCCCTTCAATCAAAAAAAATCCAGTCTTTTTTGTTTACCTATATTCGGAAAATGACTCGAGTTTTTTATTTTTTTTATATGCTAATAATTTCTTCTGTTTGATTTTTTCCTGGATTTTTATTTTTCAAAATGATTACCTACCTAATTTGTTTTTTATTTGCACTGAAAAATGAGATTTTTTTTTGTTCATACCTATTTTGATACTAATTTGTTTTTATGGTTTTTGCTAAAAATTATTTTCGTCTCTCTTTTTTTTCTGGGTTATTCTTGAAATGAATTGAAAATTTTTTTCTAAGATAAGATTTTTCTGAATCAATCCTAAAAATAATTTTGACTCCTCTTAGATAGAATATGTAGATAGGTAGATACTTACGTTGGAAGTAATTTAGTTTTTATGATTTTATGCTGAAAATTCTTTCGCGTTTTTTTTCTTCAAGTTATTTTTTTCATGTATTATTCGAAAAATGAGTTCTTTTTCCTCCTTCCCTCATTTTCTTCATGTGAATTGGACGAAATTTCATTTTCATGATTTATGATTTGCTGAAAAAGTAAGGAGAACCCCCCCCCCATTTCTTTTGGTAAATTCGACGAAATCTCATTTTCATAATTTATGGTTTAAATTCTAAAAAAAAAAGAGAAAAAATATCGGAAAATACTTAAATTTTCATGCGAATTTTCTCAAAAATATTTTCAATTTCATTCTGGAGGTCTCATTGATTTTTTTGAAATTATTTTATTTCGTTTTTCTTTCTCAAAATTATCAGGTCTCTTTTATGTATCTGCAAAGAATAAGGGTTATCCCAGAAATTAATTAAGGGAGGGGCTGAGAATTTGAGAAAAAATGGGGAGGGGGGTCAAATTTCAAATTGAGTGATTTTTCACTGATATTTCAATCAAAAATCATCAATTTTTCTGACAAACAGAGAATTTATTGAGAATTTGGTGATTTTTGACTGAAAAATCAATCAAAAATTGTCGAGTTTTGAAATAAAAGTACCTACTAAAATACTGCTCGAGCGAAGCAAGGGCGAAATTTTTTTGAAAAAATATACTTTGAAGAGCAAAAAAATTGACTTTTTTCTCATTTTTGAAGCAAAAAATTATTTTTTTCGGGCTTAAGGGGGGGCTTGAGACCCCTGAGCCCCCTCCCTTGGGTGCGCCTATGGGTACAAGGAAGAAAAAAATCTACTGTAAATTTCAAAAATGTTACATTCAAGTTATTTTTCTTTTTTCTAATGCACAATTTTTTTTGACGTGACTGATTTCCTCCCTGTATTCTTTAATTTGTAACGTCTTCAGAGGTTTATAAAAATAATTCGATGTTTATTTTCACTGAAAAATTGCTTTTTTAAAATCAAAATACTTAGTGTTTTCAATTTTTCAAAAAAATTGTTTTTTTTTTCAAGTAAAAAGATTTGGTTTTTTGGTTTTATTTTGAATGGAGACTTGGAATGCGGGGGAGGGGGTATGAAAAGGAGGAAAAAGAGCCGAACTATCGCATCGCTTCAAATATGTAGTTTACATAGAAAATCATGATTTCGTTGGTGCATGAACGAAAAAAGAGCGAAGCTTCGAAGAAATTTGAATATTTAAGGTCTAAAAGTATATTTTTCATGTTGCAATACTTTGAAAATCTCCATAACATTTTTTTATGGAAGGAAGGGGTTACTCCAATTACCGTCGGAGAGGCACAAAATTATATTATCCCCTTTTTCTTTTCTACAAATTTGATTTTTTTTGTTTTTCAATGAAAAAATTTTGTTTTCATTGATTTTTGTAACTCAAATCACTTTTTCAATTGTATTGGTTTTTTGTTGTTTTTCTTGCAAATAATTAAATTATGAAGAGGAGAGAGGATGGTTATAAAAATTATTGGATTTATTTTGTCAAGTTGTTTTTTTAGGTGGCGTGGGAGGGAGCATTCTGAAAACAATTTTCATTATTTTATTTAATTTTTCACTAGTGATTTGTGTTTTTTAAATTTTTAATGAAAAAATTGCTTTCATGTTTTTTTTGTTTTTTTTTTTTGTTTCAAATCGAAATGAATTGTCTTTTTGGTTCTACTTCAAAAATGATTTGAGTTCTTTGGTTTTTTCTGAAAATAATTTTAGATTTTCTTACATTTTCTCTGAGAATGATTCAATTTCAGTTCATTAGTTGATCTTCTGCAATTTTTTTTCTTGGAATTTTCTGATTGGTGGGTTATGATTTTTTCCTCTTTTTTTTTTTACGAAAACAGTTTAACAATAAAGGTAGTTTAAAATTTCTACTTTATTGGAATAGCGAGATTTTAGATTTTTTTTCAAACAAGGTTTCATTTTCGCATTCAATTTTGTTGTAGTAATAGTTTTTATTGATAGCTCGTTTAGAATTCTCTCAACAATTAAATAATCTAACAAAAAATACTCAATTCAATCATTTAGTAATTTTTCAAAGAACCCCTCCAAAAACATATCCACCGCCCGAAAACTTCTCACCAAAGGACCCATCCTAACCATCTCTTCTACCCTTACAGGTCGATAAAATCAAACAAGAACCACCCGATAAATCCACCAGCGTCGACCTGATCACCCGGAACAGTCCGCTGGATGGGACTAAAAAACCAAAATCCGAGTCGCCGGCCGACGGCCAGGATTTCGACTCGGACGAGGAAGACGTCGACGACGACATCTCCGAGCCGGAAAGCGTTCACAACAAAACCTCCGAATCGGAATCGCGCAACTCGATGTTCTCAAATCCTAGTCCGCTATCGTTGATTCCACGTTCGGCGAATCCCGTTTTCCCCATAGTTCCTAATTCTATGTTTAGTCACAATTTCTCAATGTTTACTCCCTACATACAAAGCATGAGCATGAGCATGGGTCGTTCGGTGCCCCACAGTTCGCCGCAGCCCCATGCCAACAACCATAACACCTATTCGGACGATAAACGTAAACGCAACAGGACTTTCATCGATCCAGTCAGCGAAGTTCCATGTTTAGAGAAATGGTTCCACATGAATACTCATCCGTCTCACGGATTAATCATGCAATACACCGAGGATCTCAACTCGATGGCGTATAGACAAAAATTCCCCAAATTGGAGCCCAAAAATGTACAATTTTGGTTCAAAAATCGTCGAGCCAAGTGCAAAAGATTGAAATCATCTTTGTACGAGAGTATCACCAGTAATAATAATCTATCTCCGCAGGAACATTATCATAATCTGGCTGCAGCCTTGGCTGGCGAGAATTATCGCATGCAGGAGTAATCCCAATTCCTGGGGCGTTGTTTTTATTGAAATTAGTTATTGTTTTTTCTTTTTATATCGTTTTTTCGGTTTTAGTGTTTTTCTCTTTTTTTTTTTAAATAATTTTTAAGACGCATTTTATGTGTGTTTTTTTCTTTATTATTATTATGGTTTTTTTTTCTTTGGTGTTAGTTTTTGGTATCACGAGGTATCTCTCGTTATTATACCACCGAGTTGAAGAAGGTAATAGCGTTTTGTGGTAATTACGATATCACAGCTTTTGTATTATAAATTGGTATTTTCTAAGTAAAAATCCAGTGCTGTTTATTTTTAATATGTTGTTTTTCTCTTTTCTCTATCTCTCTCTTTCCTCTCTATCTCATTGTTTCGTTTATATCTATTGATAGATTTACCTAAACAAAATTTTTTTTTTCGTTGTTTCATTATGTCTTGTGTAAGTATTTATATCTAAGTTTTAGCATTTTATTAATGGAAGACGATTAGCCTCCCAATTAGGTAATTTTTCATTCGGTCAACTTTCATTCGCATGTTAACTTATACCCTACTTATTGTTTTATTCTCTCGTACCGCGTGGAAAATTATTTTCTTAGCTGTTCTTCTACTTACATCACATTATTTATTTTTCATTTTGATTTCTACGAAATATATTTACAGGTTTTATCGTACTGCATGGACACGAATATATGGCCGATGGCTAATTGTCGTGTTATTTATTCTACTTATCTACCGATCTCAAAAATATTTCATCATGCTGTTATTTGTTATATGTATTTATTTAGTCGTATTAATAAAATACTTTATGTGTAGATTTTCGTGTAAATTTTTTGTAGAAGGGAGTGGGATTATTTGACGAAGATTTTTTCTCGAGGTGAAGTTGGTAGAATGGGTGGTGGGGGAGAAATGGTCGAAGGGCTGATTCGGAATATTTTAGATACTGTGAAAAAAATTACCAAATTTTTCAGGGTGTTTTTCACCCTTTCCCTCCTCTGATTTTCTTCTGGCAAATATACGACAAAATTTCATTTTTAACATTATTTTTTATGAATTTTTTGCAGCGATAAAAAGAAACCTACCTCCTCTCATTTTTTTCCTCGTAAACACGATGAGATATCATTTTTATCATTTATGACTTTCTGAGAGAAAAAAGAAGAAAAGATCTGAAAATATGTTAATTTTCATGCGAATTTTCCAAAAATAAAACTTTATCCTTCTCATTTTTTATTAAGGAATGTAGATAAAAAAGGTATAAAAAAAGCGTCTTCATTATTTTCATGAGGAGTTTAAAAAATACGTATGAGAGGGGGGGGGGAGGATACCGCAATAGAAAATTATTCAAATACATCTGACTAATTGAGATCAAAACATCAATAGTAAAAGGTGAGTACGATTCTTTTTTTTACATGCAATATTTGTAAAATTCAAATAATGAAAATTAATAGAAAAATATCAAACATTTTACAAAAGGAGGTATCCCTATTCAAATACAGTTTTCCGAAAATCGTTACTGTGAGTACAAATCCACATTTTTGGGTGGGATAGGTATTATTCTCACATTTTGAGGGAGAAAATTCCAAAATTTTATTGTTGTTCCGAGTGAAACTGTGGTTAATTTGGTAGATAATAATTACCCGATTGGCAAAAACCCCTCGAAAAGTGACAGTCATATCGCCAGTCATTTCGCCTATCGAGTTAGTTCCGTTTTGACAGTCACGCATTTAGAAATTTACGAGATGAATTTTCAATATGGCGCCTTCAGTCATATCGCCACTCATATCGCCAGTCATTTTTTTTGTTCGTGACTGCCTGTGTAGTCAAAAGCGCACTCATTTTCACTGTGCGTGATAGTCACGAATTGGCAGTGTGACTGTCAAAAATAGGGAGAGCGTGACTGTTCGATTTTGCCGATCGGGTCGATTCTTTTTCGCATTTTCGCGTCTTTTTCCAATTTTTACATCGTGCTCCAAATTTTTCCAAAAGACCTCCTTGCGTATACTCGTTTTAAAAGAAATTTTAAGCACTTTTTAGTCCCTCCCCTATAAGTACCCTTTTTTACAGGATGATAGATAGACTTTGCATATTCTAAACTTTAAATTCAGGAAAAAAAATTCATGAGAAGTCTGAGGCACTTACAGATTATCAAGGTATACGCAGAAGCGGTTCGAAAATGATTTTCCAAGGGGAGGGGAATAAAGTTCAAAAACGCAAATAAAAAATTCGAAATTGCCGACTGAAAATTCAAAAGTATCACATTTTTGGTAATGATCACAACAAAAACAATGTGAAGTAACGTCATGGAGTGGAAAAAATGCAATTTTTAGACATTTGGAAGATGTTTTTAAAAAATTGACAGAAAAACTGCAATTAATAACTGCATAACAACTGATAACAATAAGTATTTAACAACGAAAAATTTAGTGACCATGTATTTGTCATTTGAGTGAACGAAGTAAAACTCATTTCGTGACAGTCACATTCGGAAAAATGACTATAAAAAATTCGAAACGTGACTGTCATTTCGCCAGTCATTTCGCCTGTTGAGTTAGTTCCGTTTTAACAGTCACGGCAATTCGTGACAGTCATTTCGCAATTGTGACTGTTCGACTTTGCCAATCGGGTACCCACAGATTTCACCACACTCGAAACTGTGGTTAATTTTCTGGATAATAATTATCCACATATTTCACCACACATGAAACTGTGGTTAATTTTCTGGATAATAATTATCCACCAATTTCACCACACATGAATCTGTGGTTGATTTGCTAGCTAATAATTATCCACAGATTTCACCACACATGAAACTGTGGTTAATTTTCTGGATAATAATTATCCACCGATTTCACCACACGTGAAACTGTGGTTAATTTTCTGGAGAACAATTATCCACATATTTCACCACACATTTCAAAGTTTTGGAACACGTGGAAAATTTTGCGGATAGGAATTTCTTATAAAAATTATCATTTCTAGATTTCGGGGAAACCCATAAAACTGTGGTGAATTTTCTGAATAATAATTATCCACAGATTTCACCACACGTGAAACTGTGGTTAATTTTCTGGATGATAATTATCCACAGATTTCACCACACATGAAACTGTGGTTAATTTTCTGGAGAATAATTATCCACAGATTTCACCACACATGAATCTGTGGTTAATTTTCTGGATTATAATTATCCACAGATTTCACCACACATGAAACTGTGGTTAATTTTCTGGAGAATAATTATCCACATATTTCACCACACATTTACAAGTTTCGGAACATGTGGAAAATTTTGCGGATAGGAATTTCTTATAAAAATTATCATTTTCTAGATTTCGGGGAAACCCATAAAACTGTGGTTAATTTTCTGGATAATAATTATCCACAGATTTCACCACACATGAAACTGTGGTTAATTTTCTGGATAATAATTATATCCACAGATTTCACCACACATGAATCTGTGGTGAATTTGCTGGATAATAATTATCCACATATTTCACCACACAAGAAACTGTGGTTGATTTGCTGGCTAATAATTATCCACAGATTTCACCACACAAGAAACTGTGGTTAATTTTCTGGATAATAATTATCCACAGATTTCACCACACATGAAACTGTGGTTAATTTTCTGGATAATAATTATCCACCGATTTCACCACACATGAATCTGTGGTTAATTTGCTGGATAATAATTATCCACCGATTTCACCACACATGAATCTGTGGTTAATTTGCTGGATAATAATTATCCACAGATTTCACCACACATGAATCTGTGGTTAATTTGCTGGATAATAATTATCCACAGATTTCACCACGCAAGACACTGTGGTTAATTCTATGGATAATAATTATCCACAGATTTCACCACACTTGAAACCGTGGTTAATTTTCTGGATAATAATTATATCCACAGATTTTACCACACATGGATCTGTGGTTAATTCACTGGATAATAATTATCCACAGATTTTACCACACATGAATCTGTGGTTGATTTTCTGGATAATAATTATCCACCGATTTCACCACACATGAATCTGTGGTTAATTTGCTGGATAATAATTATCCACAGATTTCACCACACATGAATCTGTGGTTGATTTTCTGGATAATAATTATCCACAGATTTCACCACACATGAATCTGTGGTTAATTTGCTGGATAATAATTATTCACAGATTTCACCACGCAAGACACTGTGGTTAATTCTATGGATAATAATTATCCACAGATTTCACCACACTTGAAACCGTGGTTAATTTTCTGGATAATAATTATATCCACAGATTTTACCACACATGGATCTGTGGTTAATTCACTGGATAATAATTATCCACAGATTTTACCACACATGAATCTGTGGTTGATTTTCTGGATAATAATTATCCACAGATTTCACCACACATGAATCTGTGGTTAATTTGCTGGATAATAATTATCCACCGATTTCACCACACATGAATCTGTGGTTAATTTGCTGGATAATAATTATCCACCGATTTCACCACACGTGAAACTGTGGTTAATTTTCTGGAGAATAATTATCCACATATTTCACCACACATTTAAAAGTTTTGGAACATGTGGAAAATTTTGCGGATAGGAATTTCTTATAAAAATTATCGTTTCTAGATTTTGGGGAAACCCATAAAACTGTGGTGAATTTTCTGAATAATAATTATCCACAGATTTCACCACACATGAATCTGTGGTTAATTTGCTGGATAATAATTATCCACAGATTTCACCACGCAATACACTGTGGTTAATTCTATGGATAATAATTATCCACAGATTTCACCACACATGAAAGTGTGGTTAATTCTATGGATAATAATTATCCACAGATTTCACCACACATGAAAGTGTGGTTTATCTTCTGGATAATAATTATCCACAGATTTCACCACGCAAGACACTGTGGTTAATTCTATGGATAATAATTATCCACAGATTTCACCACACTTGAAACCGTGGTTAATTTTCTGGATTATAATTATCCACAGATTTCACCACACATGAAACTGTGGTTAATTTTCTGGAGAATAATTATCCACATATTTCACCACACATTTACAAGTTTCGGAACATGTGGAAAATTTTGCGGATAGGAATTTCTTATAAAAATTATCATTTTCTAGATTTCGGGGAAACCCATAAAACTGTGGTTAATTTTCTGGATAATAATTATCCACAGATTTCACCACACATGAAACTGTGGTTAATTTTCTGGATAATAATTATATCCACAGATTTCACCACACATGAATCTGTGGTGAATTTGCTGGATAATAATTATCCACATATTTCACCACACAAGAAACTGTGGTTGATTTGCTGGCTAATAATTATCCACAGATTTCACCACACAAGAAACTGTGGTTAATTTTCTGGATAATAATTATCCACAGATTTCACCACACATGAAACTGTGGTTAATTTTCTGGATAATAATTATCCACCGATTTCACCACACATGAATCTGTGGTTAATTTGCTGGATAATAATTATCCACCGATTTCACCACACATGAATCTGTGGTTAATTTGCTGGATAATAATTATCCACAGATTTCACCACACATGAATCTGTGGTTAATTTGCTGGATAATAATTATCCACAGATTTCACCACGCAAGACACTGTGGTTAATTCTATGGATAATAATTATCCACAGATTTCATCACACTTGAAACCGTGGTTAATTTTCTGGATAATAATTATATCCACAGATTTTACCACACATGGATCTGTGGTTAATTCACTGGATAATAATTATCCACAGATTTTACCACACATGAATCTGTGGTTGATTTTCTGGATAATAATTATCCACCGATTTCACCACACATGAATCTGTGGTTAATTTGCTGGATAATAATTATCCACAGATTTCACCACACATGAATCTGTGGTTGATTTTCTGGATAATAATTATCCACAGATTTCACCACACATGAATCTGTGGTTAATTTGCTGGATAATAATTATTCACAGATTTCACCACGCAAGACACTGTGGTTAATTCTATGGATAATAATTATCCACAGATTTCACCACACTTGAAACCGTGGTTAATTTTCTGGATAATAATTATATCCACAGATTTTACCACACATGGATCTGTGGTTAATTCACTGGATAATAATTATCCACAGATTTTACCACACATGAATCTGTGGTTGATTTTCTGGATAATAATTATCCACAGATTTCACCACACATGAATCTGTGGTTAATTTGCTGGATAATAATTATCCACCGATTTCACCACACATGAATCTGTGGTTAATTTGCTGGATAATAATTATCCACCGATTTCACCACACGTGAAACTGTGGTTAATTTTCTGGAGAATAATTATCCACATATTTCACCACACATTTAAAAGTTTTGGAACATGTGGAAAATTTTGCGGATAGGAATTTCTTATAAAAATTATCGTTTCTAGATTTTGGGGAAACCCATAAAACTGTGGTGAATTTTCTGAATAATAATTATCCACAGATTTCACCACACATGAATCTGTGGTTAATTTGCTGGATAATAATTATCCACAGATTTCACCACGCAAGACACTGTGGTTAATTCTATGGATAATAATTATCCACAGATTTCACCACACATGAAAGTGTGGTTAATTCTATGGATAATAATTATCCACAGATTTCACCACACATGAAAGTGTGGTTTATCTTCTGGATAATAATTATCCACAGATTTCACCACGCAAGACACTGTGGTTAATTCTATGGATAATAATTATCCACAGATTTCACCACACTTGAAACCGTGGTTAATTTTCTGGATAATAATTATATCCACAGATTTTACCACACATGGATCTGTGGTCAATTCACTGGATAATAATTATCCACAGATTTTACCACACATGAATCTGTGGTTGATTTTCTGGATAATAATTATCCACAGATTTCACCACACATGAATCTGTGGTTAATTTGCTGGATAATAATTATCCACCGATTTCACCACACATGAATCTGTGGTTAATTTGCTGGATAATAATTATCCACCGATTTCACCACACGTGAAACTGTGGTTAATTTTCTGGAGAATAATTATCCACATATTTCACCACACATTTAAAAGTTTTGGAACATGTGGAAAATTTTGTGGATAGGAATTTCTTATGAAAATTATCATTTTCAAGATTTCGGGGAAACCCATAAAACTGTGGTTAATTTTCTGGAGAATAATTATCCACATATTTCACCACACATTTAAAAGTTTTGGAACATGTGGAAAATTTTGTGGATAGGAATTTCTTATGAAAATTATCATTTTCAAGATTTCGGGGAAACCCATAAAACTGTGGTTAATTTTCTGGATAATAATTATCAACAGATTTCACCACACATGAATCTGTGGTTAATTTGCTGGATAATAATTATCCACAGATTTCACCACACATGAAAGTGTGGTTTATTTTCTGGATAATAATTATCCACAGATTTCACCACACATGAAAGTGTGGTTTATTTTCTGGATAATAATTATCCACAGATTTCACCACACAAGAAACTGTGGTTAATTTTCTGGATAATAATTATCCGCAGATTTCACCACACATGAAACTGTGGTTAATTTTCTGGATAATAATTATTCACAGATTTCACCACACATGAATCTGTGGTTAATTTTCTGGATAATAATTATCCACAGATTTCACCACACATGAATCTGTGGTTAATTTGCTGGATAATAATTATCCACCGATTTCACCACACATGAAACTGTGGTTAATTTTCTGGAGAATAATTATCCACATATTTCACCACACATTTAATATACTCCGAAGACAAAAAAATGCATTTTTTTTACATTTTTTGCTGCCATAATAATATTTTTTTCGAGCTTAAGGGGGGGGGGGAGGTCAAGCCCCTTGAACCTCTCTTGGGCGCGCCTATGTTTATTAGGACATTCAGAAAATGTTGCCTATATAAATGAATAACATTATTAATTTTTTAGAAAATGACAATTCTTCAAAGATCACAATTTTAAAAATTTCAAACTTTGAAAGTTTGTAGCAACGTTTTCAAAAAGTGATCAATTTAAAAAATTCAGCGAAAAAATATACACCTGGCCAGGTAAATTTTTTGGGAGCATGGGAGAGGTGGATCGAAAAAATAATTCGATAATCGAATTCAGCACTCTCGAATTACTAAAAATCGATATCCCTTACGGTATTTTCATTTTTTTGCTTGCATTTCTCAAAATTAGGGGCTAGGGCCGCTAAGGGCACCGAAGAGTTACATCCAAAAAAATAGGAAATATTCGAATTTAACGCCAAAAGAGTACTTTTCATGGAAGTTGAGCTTTTCTCACAAAAGTTCAACCCATAGATTTTCAGAATGTGATTATCTGTTTTGAATCAATTTTCAATTTTCTACAAAACAGCACAAACAGATTCATCTTGGACCCAACCAATCTTGAGATATGAACATTCGTTTCGTTTTTTAAAAAATCCCAAATGTACGAAAATTAAAGAATTAAGATTGAAATAATGGCGAATTATTAGATAACATATTTTTTTGTGTGGTTAAGAATCCCATTTACATCTCATTCCAACTTACCTAGCTCTTTCAATTAAAAAAAAAACGTACCTAGATATTCATTGAAAACACACTAAACAGGTTCTCAGAAATTTATTCCAAAAATTGATTTTATCAAAAAAATGTTATGAGAAAATTTCACAACCGTGGTATTTCTAAAAATTAACCTTATTTCAAAGTAAAAGAACTGTAGTAAAAATTCATTAAGATCAGCAAAAACCAAAACCGATAATCGTCGCTGAAAATCATAGACACAGATCCCATTTTCAACCAGTGTGATTCCATAGTCATCTGTTGATTAAAATATTCTGATATATTGCCGAAAATTAAACAGATCATTTCATTGCTACAGCACAATCATCAATATCTGTAGAATTACACAGATGTTTTCATCAAATAATGTGCTAGAAAAATTTCAATCAAGAGCAGAAATTCAGAATTTTTTCAACAAGTTGAAACTTAAATGTGCGAAGTAAATCAAACGTTAATGGCGCAAGAGCAAATGCAATTAATTTTCAAAATGCCCAAAAATTCACTATATAATGCAGATAGGTGACTCCATTTCTCAACGTTGAAATTCATAATTTGACTCAATACTAAATTGTTCGGTTTAAAAACTGAATTGTGTGGTATTCATCAAAAACCAACTTTTGCCAGTATCGTAATGCATTTTTACAAAATATTTTTGTTCGTTTTGGTCATTGTCGCGGCTTTGGTGGCAGCAGTGAATGCAGGTTCTCCACCGTATTGGCCCTGCACAAAAAACAGTGACTGCACATCCAATAACTGTGAATCTTTCGCAGTTTCTGGCGGTGGATTTTCACACTCTTGTGGACCATGAGGATGTGTAAAACGTAAAATTCTCATAATTTTCTTTTCAATGATTTAGTTATTGCTGACATTACACCAGATAAAGTAATAATGGAGTAAATATTAACTCTAGGAATGATTATAACTGTAATTATTATTTTAAAACTCGTTTTCACTTCTATGATGTACTAATGTGTACCTATCAATTTATCTTACTTTAATACACTACGATATAAAATCAATATTCATTTTTTTTAATTGGGTGAGTATCAATTATATTATTCTGTTGAGAAATTTTGGTAATTTTATAAACACATCCTTCTTACCCTAAGTTTGGAGCTTCTTTTTTCAACGATTTTTGTGTTTTGGTTCCGATTTCCAAATTTAAGTTGTTTCATAATTAATGAAAGGGAAAATAATTTTTTTGACCAAAGTTTGCTTTTGGGGTAGAGGGGTCCAAAAATCAGACTTTTTGAGAGCAATAAACAACATCATTAGAAAAAAATTGGAAAATTTTTCTAGTTCAGTCTGATTGAAAATTTCAAGGCGAATCGAATGACGCAAACCGCAGAACTGTATTTCTTTTAGAAAAAAATTACACAGGCAGATAGACACATTAATTGAACTTTCATTCAGTACTTAGGTACCAATTTTTAAATTTTTTACAGATTGATTTTAATTCAAATTTTCAAAAAAGTAGGCAGACAGGCAGCTTAGTAGTATTTTTTTTTAGATTTTTGTTTTCAAATACACATTTTTTCATTTCATCTCTCAAAAAATCATTACTTATCAACTAACAAAAAATTCATGAAATTTTTGCATTCTAGACCTAAAAAAAATACTGGAAAATTCCAACTGAGAGATTTTCCTCAGTTTCTATTTTGTCAATTTCGCGTATTTTTTCTATTGAAAAAAACTCAAGTTTTTCTTTCCTTCATCTTTTTAATTATCAGCGCCATTTATGTTTTAATTGAATTTTATGCCTACCGAATTAAAAAAATATATAAATTTTTAATTAATTAAAATACCTTGATACAAGATTTTCGTTGTAAATTATCTCTCAAAAATTTTTAATGATTTTTTTCTGGGCTCGATTTTTCTCAATAATAGAACCTACGTTGAAAAAAAAAAAAGGCCACCCCAAACGAAATCAAAAGTACCTACAACTTTTTTGCCGGCGAATTAAAAAAACATAACGATTACTTGGAAACGGTATCAAACCGAACCGTTTGCCTCCATCTTTGTCAACTTCATAATAGAATAATCTCTTTAAAAATCACCACCCTACCGGGCCTTTCTGCGAAATCTTCGAACACAGGAGAGCAAAAAAAACCGCCAGCCAGCGAACTTCTAATTCGCCATCATTAAAAAAGAATTACCAAACATTTGACCTCGTCGACGATAAAGCATAAAAACCCAAGATGAAAAAAAAGACGAGAAATAAAAAATGAAAAACGTAGGACATCGTGTCGCGAGTATTACAATCCGCCTTATAAAATAGGTGTATTTCAAAGAGGACTCCGTAAGAAATAAGCTTCGAGTTTATAAACTTAGCAATTATATGGAATTGGTTTTAGCCAAAAGGGGATGACGTGGCGGCGTAACGCAGCAATAAAATTAATCAGTCGATTTCACGTGGAAATAGAATGAATTAAGTTAGCATCTTAACCTATTTCGATAAGAGGTGACTAAAAGCGTTTTTGCAAATTACATTCGCTGGGGAAATCGGTTAAAGGAAAAGGATTTAAGGATACGATAAGGATTCAATGGCAAGATACAGCGGCGAGGACAACAATGAATTTAGTCTAGCTGAAAAGTGTTTCCATATTTCCGTATTTACGTCGATATCAGCAGACATGTCAACCAAATCCGTTAAGGTTTTCCAAAAGAGGATATTACGAACGTCTACTTTGAATGCAGATTAATTTCCACTATTATCCTATCACCCTTGAAAATGCATCCACGTTTTCGACTTTTGTCTTCAGTGTGTTTTCTTCGAATCCCCTTCCCTCCTCAGACCATCCTTGAAAAAAACTTTTTGACATGGATATGTCTTTAGGAGGGAGGGGGGGGGGACTTTCAGATTAAGACATATGTAATCACATTATCTTAGACTGTTGGAAAGTTGGTCAAAAAGTTGAGAAATTGGAAATTCGAGAAATTAAAAAGCAAAGTCGAGAAATCTCAAAGTCCAGAAATCATAAATTTGAGAAATTGAAAAGTGGATAAATAGAAAATCAAGAAATCGAAAAATCGAAAAAACTGAGAAATCAAAATGTCAAGAAATTGAAAAGTTGAGAATTTGATTGATTGATTGATCATTTATTATTAATATTTTGGAAATCAAAAATTTGAGAAATTGAAAGAAATTGAGAAGTCAAGAAATTAAAAAATTAAAAAAGTAGAAAAGTTGAAAAATTGAAAAAATTGAGAAATCATAAAGTTAAGAAATTGAAAAGCTGAGAGAAGGAAAAGTCGAGAAATTGGAAATTTGAAAAATTGAAAAGTTGAGAAATCAAAAATTCAAGAAATCAAAAAATTGAAAAAATTGAGAAATCAAAAAAGTCAAGAAATTGGGGAGTTGAGAAAAGGAAAAGTCAAAAAATTGAAAAGTTAAGAAATCGAAATGTCAGTCGAGAAATTGAAAAGTCAAGAAATTGAAAGACGAGAAATTGAGAAGTTGGGAAATTAAAAAGTCGAGAAACTGAAATGAAAAAGTAGAGAATTCGAAAAGTACAGAAATAAAAAAGTAGAGAAATCGAGAAATCAAAAAAATTGAGAAATCAAAAGGTTAAGAAATTGAAAAGTTGAGAAATCAAAAAGTTGCCGAGAAATTGAAAAGTTAAGAAATGGAAAAGTTGAGAAATTAAAAGGTCGAGAAATCATTGAAAAGTGGACAAATAGAAAATTCAAGAAATTGAAAAATCAAAAAAATTGAGAAATCAAAAAGTCAAGAAATTGAAAAGTTGAGAATTTGAAAAGTTTGGAAATCAGAAATTCGAGAGATTGAAAGAAATTGGGAAGTCAAAAAATCAAAAAAGTTGAAGAGTTGAAAAAATTGAAAAATCAAAAATTTGAGAAATTGAAAAATCAAAAATTTGAGAAATTGAAATCAAAAATTCAAGAAATCGAAAAATTGAAAAAATTGAGATATAAAAAAAGTCGAAAAGGAAAAGTCAAAAAATTGAAAATTTGAGAAATCGAAAAGTCAAGTTGAGAAATCGAAAAGTCAAGTTGAGAAATCGAAAAGTCAAGAAATTGAAAGGCAAGAAATTGAAAAGTTGGGAAATTGATAAGTTAAGAAATCTAAAATTCAAGAAATAAAAAAATCGGAAAAATTGAGAAATCAAAAAGTCGAAAAATTGAAAAGTTGAGAAATTGAAAAGTCGGGAAATCTAAAATTCAAGAAATAAAAAAATCGCAAAAATTGAGAAATCAAAAGGTCGAAAAATTGAAAAGTTGAGAAATCTAAAATTTAAGAAATCAAAAATTGAAAAAATTGAGAAATCAAAAAGTTGAAAAATTGAAAAGTTGAGAAATCGAAAAGTCGGTCAAGAAATCGAAAAGTCAAGAAACTGAAAGGCGAGAAATTGAAAAATCGAGAAATTAGAAAGTTGGGAAATTGAAAATTCGAGAAATCCAAAATTCAAGAAATCCAAAAATCGGAAAAATTGAGAAATCAAAAAGTCGAAAAATTGAAATGTTGAGAGATCGAAAAGTCGGTCAAGAAATCGAAAAGTCAAGAAATTGAAAGACGAGAAATTGAAAAGTCGTGAAATTGAAAAGTTGAGAATTTGAAAACGAAAAGTTGAGAATTTGAAAAATAGAGAAATTCAAAAGTAGAGAAATCCTAAAGTCGTGAAATTGAAAAGTTGGCCGAGAAATCGAAAAGTTAAGAAATTGAAAAATCCTGTAATTTAAAAGTCCAGAAATCCGAAAGTCAAGGAATCAAAAAATTGAAAAAATTGAGAAATCAAAAAGTCAAGAAATTGAAAAATCCTGTAATTTAAAAGTCCAGAAATCCGAAAGTCAAGGAATCAAAAAATTGAAAAAATTGAGAAATCAAAAAGTCAAGAAATTGAAAAATTGTGAAATTGAAAAGTTAAGGAATGGAAAAGTTGAGAAATTGAAAATATGTTTAAGGGTTTGAGATTACAACCGCGGTCTATGTTGATAATCTATAGTCAGATAGTAGATGGTAAGAAAGATGGAAAGATACGAGTAGACGGACAGGTTTATTCATCCAAATACAATAATGTCTATTAAATACAAATAAGATCATGGTACCCTGGGTGAACAGTTATTTTTATAACCATCGTTGTAACACCACATCATGTGTCAACCAACATATAAGTACATATATTGACTTATCCATGTTCTAAGATTTTTTCTTTAAAGCTAAAAAAAGCTTTAATTTTTTGTCTCTTTTTCTTTAAAAAAAAAAAAAGTAAAATTCCTAGGGCGACGGTGAAAACGCAGCCATAAAGTCGGCTCAGATTAGTTGTATCGTTTATTTCATATTTCAACCGTAAAACAGTATTATCCACGCAATTAAGAGAAAACATTACGACCGCGCCAATATCGTACAGCAACAACAACACAGTTCGGCTACATAACTTATATATACTCTCTCACACAGTACAGTTTGTATAATAAAAAAATTTTAATTATTACGACACCGTACATCTTAATTATTCTAGTTTAAATAAAAGTTTATCTGCGACGTTGTCGGAAAAACCTGCGAACGGATGGGAGAGGGGGTGAGGGACGACGGTTGGGGGTGTGGAGGAGGGAAATATGCCGTAAACGTGGTTTAGGATATATTCGCCGCTATCAGCGTTTACTCGTGAAGACGGCAGGGACTGCGAAACCCCCGCGAGCAAATAATAACATAAAGCAAGAAAGCTATAATTCAAGTCGTAGTAACATTAAGATTACTAATCTTTAATCCTGGGGAGCTCCCATTCTACAGAAAAGTTAAGATTTACTGCGTCTCCGGTATTATACTGTGTATAAACGTTGTGGAAGAAAGGTGGTTTTCAGAATTATTATGATAGAAGACTAAGAAATCGTTATTATATGGAAGCCTGCCTGGCTTATCTGCAGTCGCTCGCTATGAGTTGCTTTTTATACAAGGTGTCCTATAAGTCTTCACGACTCGAGGAGTAAAAGGCAAAAAATGGAACAAAAGGGTAACGATTTGGAGTCGATTGGATTAGGTGGTCGGGTGTTTGGAGAGGGTGGGATTTCAGTGTATGTGTTGAGAAGTGTTATGAAGTTGTAGAAATATTATGGAATTGGGATGTATTTCTGGCTGAATGTAGTTTTCGTAAGTTTGGTTGAGTTTTAGTTGAATTGGCGTCCAAAGAAACCGAAAAAAGGTTTTTATAGGAGGAAATAAGGATTGCCTTCCTAAATCCATGCAGAAGCTATAATTCTAGGTATATTTGTGTGTGGGTGAAAAATTGTCTGACGTATCATTGATTCAATTTTATTTGAAGGTCAAATTTTAAAAGGCAAAAAAAAAGAAAATTCTGTAATTTTTGAATCTTTTTTTTTTATTTGGTTCAATCTCTTTAAAATTTTGAATTAATCTCATTCCCCCTTTCAAAATTTCATGCCCTGAACAACTCTTTGATACTGATGAAATCAAATTTTCATTTTTAACTATGACAATGCTTCCTATTTGCTCGATTTTTCCAATTTTTTTCCAATATTTTAAAATATTGTTTGGAATTTTTTCTATTTTTGAAAATATTTTGCTTTCCACTTTATAACATAGTTCAATTTTTAGTTGAATTATTACAATGTTTAGAACAGTGTTACCAATATTGAAAATTTAAATAACTCTCTCATTCGTAATTTTTCTTCACTCCCAATACTTAACGATGAAAAATCAGTGGTTCAAACTCGATTTGATCATGTCCCTGGTCCTTAAATCATAGAAACTCTTCTTTTTCAAAAAAAGCCAATTACTTCCAAAAGGAATTTCGTCGAAAGAGGGTAGGGGATAAAATATGTGAAAATCTAAAATCAGATTTTCAGTTTTCCCGTAGGAGGTAGCTACAGCTAACAAAATTGAAAAATATAAATTATTTAGACACAATATCGAACTTTTTTGAGGGGGAGGGGGAATCAACTTTCTTTTCGAACTAAATTTTTGACATTTCATTCTCTCCTAACTCTTTCAGTTCATTGCCCATTAAATTTGACATTCTCTTCAAACCCAAGTTTTGAGCAGAAAATAAAATTAACTTACATAATTCTGAAAAAAAAAAAATAATAAAATAAAATACAAAAGAAACAACTTTTGTCGGTTTTGGAATATTTTTAAAATATGTAAGGAAAAGGCCGAGTGCAGGAATGCCAAAATTTAAAAAAATATTTTTGAGAACTTAGCCCTTAAAAACCTGGACTTTCTTTAATCATCATCATTGACAAGCCCTGAAAAAATTCTAATTTTTTTTTTCAAAATGCCAATCAACTTCAAAATACATAATTTTTTTTTGAAATTGGACTTGGAGCGTAAAACTTGACCATTTTGCTTAATTTATACAAAATTGGAAAATTTTTGGCTCAGAACTCTTTTCGAAAGAATTTCCTCCCTCTTCCCTGCTTGAAATTTGAATTCCATGTTGAAGATTTTCATTGATTTGTGACTGAAAATTTTTGTTGAAATTTTTAGTTTGACATTATTGTAAGGAAAACGAGGGAGAGGAACTAAAAAAAATCTCAAATTTTTTTTTTTCAATTTGAGTAGGTAAATTATAAGTGCACTCATAAGGAGGGCTCAGGAGCCTCGAGCCCCCCCCCCCCTGCTCGGAAAATGGATTTTTTATTGCAAACATATTTTTAAAAATCCATTTTTTTTTTTACTTTTCAAACTGTATTTTTTCAAAAAAAATTCGCGGGGATTTCATTTCAACAGGTGATAATTTTTAACCAATTTTTCAGTCAAAAATCATCAGTTAGAAAAATATAATGATTTTTGACTGAAAGATAAGTGAAAAATGACTAATTTGAAATTTGACCTCCTCCTTTAATTTTTCTCAAATTCTCAGCACCTCCCTTAGTTAATTTCTGGGTGCAACTACGACGTAAATCGATTTTTTTTCAATTTTTTCAACTTTTCTACTACCTACGTGACAAAATTTTTAAAAATTTTCAACAAAAAAAAGTGTTACTTAGTATGCAAGTATTATATTTTTACAAAAGCCAGACGATGGGACGGTAAAACTTATTTAAATTTAAGTTTTGTAAGTCTGGTCTGCTGTTTATCAGACGAAAATTGAAAAAAAAATCATGGTTTTGCAATTTCAAATTTTTTAGAGTGCAATTAGTATTACAAATTTTGCATTGCCTATTAGATTTCTGAAGCCCATTTTTAAAATTAAATACTTCTGAAATATTTAAAACATTTTCAACTCTCCAATTATCAAAATTTACTTACGCAGTTTTTAAATTCCAAACGATTCATAAATAATTTCCAATTTCTCATGTATGTATAATTGAAATCACTTCTCAAATTTTTAAAATGTTCGAAAGTTTATTTGGTTTGGTATTTTTTATTTTTCAATAAGACTTAATTTTTCAACCACTGCTCATGTTTTAATTTTATGAAACCATTCTTTATTAAATGCTTGCTCCTCTATTTTTAAAAATTTTTTAAACTTGAATTTTTTAAAACCAAAAATTTCTTATTTTTTCGTGATTCGATCTCTGAATTGCTTCACTTGATCCATTTGGTTATCCAATTAAAATTTGGAAAATTTTCAAAACCGATTAAAAATGAACAAAATGGAGAAAAGTATTTAATAGGATATTTTCGTGATCCAACCGTTTAATTGCGAAGCATTTTAATTTTTCCGACCCATTTAATTTCGTAGTTTTGATTATTCATCCCCCTCCCATTTTTTCAATATTACTTAAAATGAGATGATTGCAATTTTAGTAACTTACTCCTTCGCAGAGCAAAAAAGTTCAAGAATTGAGGCGTAGGTGTTTGACTGGGGGGGGGGGAGAGAGAATTATCGTAATTGTTGACAATCAAATTTAATTATTCAGAATTTTTTAAATTTTCGAATTGGTTTAATTATTGCTCTATTTAAACTTAATTGACTGCGATTTGGCAAAAATAGAATTTATTTTAATTTGAGAAAATATTGAAATTTAATGCAAGTATTTTTTCCAATTTTTTCAAACTTTTGAGAAAAATCAGAAAATACATCAGAATAAAGCATGGAAAGAATCGTTCGACAATACTTATTCGAAAGAAACCATCAAAATATTAAAATCGTCCATAGAATAATCTTTCTCCAACCTTAACTATCCTACGAGTCCATACCTTCACCCCACTCCCCATCCACTATCTCACCACATCACACACGTACCCCTCAAAATTAACCTCAACCCTTTCATCCAACCCTTCACACCGCAATACCGCAAAAAAGGTGAAAATTTAATTAAGATTTTCCACGTCGTACGAAAATATTACGAACACCCTACTGGCGGCTTAAAAACAGCACCACTACAGCGCGCCAAAACGGTCGCGCTATTGCTTTACCCCCGCGTGTAACACACTTTTTCGTCGGCGAGTATAATAAAATATAGCCTTCGCATTCATGAATCTTATTACGCGAGATTCGTCGCCTGCTCGCGTCTCTGCTCGAAATTTTCCACTTCCCAAGTTTTACCGTCTTAGCCAGGCTTCGTGCTTTATGATAAAAAGCTGAAATTACGAGATATTGCGGGTAGGCGACGTTTTGCCCTTAATCCGCGCCTGATATATATTCCTTTTAATGTAAAACTTTTCACTTGCTTTTTCCACTTCCGAATTTTCCGGATACTTTATATTAGTTTCTATTGCCGAAAAAGATTGTACGAAATATTCGCCCAAAAAAATCGTACATCTTGCTAAGGTAGCTTTGCAACGGTATGATGCAGCTTTATTTCGAATAGTTTGGGCAAAAAAAAAATCGTTTAATGTAATTTAAACGTCGTTAAGTGTCGGCTTCGTGGTCTTTTATACGACTTTGCAGTTGGACTGGATGGGTTTAAGGGTTCATTTTCGTTGAATGGTTTTCATCGTGGATATTAAATAGTGTCAAAAAATCACTAGGGGACGAATTTTAATATTTCGAAAAATCCATTTTTAAAAAAAATTTCTTCGAGATAAATTTTGATTATTTTTTTCATCTATTTTTCAATTTGTAATATTTTTATAAAAATTTTATATGCGATAATTTTTTCTTGAATTTTTTTCAAATCTTCCTGAACTAAAAGATAGGGGATCGAAAAAACGTACATAAGATGAATTCTGGAGCTTACTTATTTGGCGAGGAGAATCATTATAATCTTGTTTTTTCATCTTCGCGAATGGATTTTTTTCTCAGCGAAATACCACTGCCTGTGAAACCTTTTTCGCAGGCATTGTTGCATGTAAAATTGCATAACGCAGGATAATCTCGGGCAAAATGTCATTATCTGTATTATCTTGCTGCTTGATCAAATCTATTCGAGTAAATCGATTTTCCAGCTGTTTCTTGAGATTTCTTCATAACATTGAGGCAATTTGGAAAATAGGTTCAGTGTGTTTTCATTTAGACTTCCGTGTTTCAAAAAAGGATAAAGGTACATGCCCGCCAGCAGAGAGAGCGATCGCTACCACATGCACTTTTCATACTCCAGATTTTTTTTTGATTTTTTCTGCTCAATTTTCGAGATAGTAGAAAACAAAATTTAATGAAAGTGGGAGACATGGAAAATTTTTGATTAAGAAAGTCTGGCCAGCATATCGCTGAAACGGAGAAGGAATTTTAATCTCGTAAGAGGCGTCAAAGAGCTTTTTGTGTAATATAATTTTGAATTTTGGAAAATTAGTTCAGATGCGTGCCATGTTTCAATTTTCAATTTACATTTTTTGTTTTTCGATATTAGCAGTATTTCTAATATTTATTTCACTTACTAAAAGATTTTAATCGATTTTGAAAAAATAAACACCACCAAAAAAAAAATGTTTGGAGCGCAGCCAAGCGGATCCGAAGGAAGCTGGGCTTTTTTCCTTCTATTATGAAGAATTTTAAATTTCACTTTTGTACATATTTTCTTGTTTGTGCTTCCACTATGAAAAAATAATTATGAGAGGTGCTGCATATTCCCAGCCCCATCTACATCAAATGAAAGGACTAAAGTGAGGTCATATGAGTTAGCAGGGTTAATTTACTTATAGTTTGAGAGCCCACCTACTAAAAAAAATAAAGTAACGTTTCCTCTGAAAGGAAATGTTGGTAACATGGATGTTTTTTTCTTTCATTCTGACTTTCTCATCCAATTTCGGAAATATTAAAATTTGTTTTTGAAAGGCAGTGACTTTTAATCTTAAAATTTTGATCTTTAAAATTTTATATTGACCCCTCACCCAGCAGGGAAAAAAATGAAGTAAAGTTTCCTTTGAAAGGAAATGTTGAAAACATGGAGATGTTTTTTCCTCTCATCCTGACAAGGTAATTTCAAAAAAATATAAAAATTTGTTTTTAAAATTTAAAAATTAGCTTTCAGCTCTCTGATATTTTTCCTGTTATTCTGACTTTCTAATATTAAGTCAATATTCAGCTTCTGACTTTTTGATACATAGACATTAAGTTGATTTCGTAAATATAAACATTTGTTTTTGACTTTTTACGCAAAATTTGAAGTCAAAAAATAGGGTATAAATTTTTTTTGGAATAACCTCCACTTAAAAGGAATTTCAGCTTCTGACTTTCTGATGTACCTATAACAGGTAAGTTGATTTTAAAAATGAAAAAATTTGTAAGTTTTCAAATGTCAGCTTCTGACTTTCTGGCATTAAGTTAATTTCGAAAATACAGAAATTAATAAGTTCTTGACTTTTGGTGACGCAAAACAGCGAGATGCAAAATAACGTCTCGCAAAATAGCGTCTTAAAAATTTTGGAATGACCCCCCCCCCCCCTTACCCAAGAGGAAAAAACATATCAATGTTAATTTTCCATCAAAATGCTCGAAATTGAATGACAAAAAACCCATTCGATTGTTCATGACGAGAGGATTCCAAAAATATATTAGTTTTTGCATTTTGAACAATTTTTGGTGGGCGTTTTTCTTCATCAACTCTCCCTGTAGCGAAAAAGCCATCTCTCGTCCAAATGCTCGAAAATTAATGATAAAAAAACCATTCGATTGTTCATGACGAGTGGATTCCATTGTACGTGAGCCTGTTTTACGGATTCGAAGTGGTTGGTGAGCGTTTTTTTTTTCCAAGTCCACACTTTTTACGCGTTCGTTTTTTTTTCAGCTTCAAAATTTTTTTCTGACGAGGTCAAAATTTTTTCATTGTTTTTTTTCAACTCCAAAATTTTTCCCCGTTTTTTTCAACAACAACTTCAAAAATTTTTTCTGACGAGGTCAAAATTTTTTCCTTAATTTTTTTTTCAACTTGAAAATTTTTTGATGAGGTCTGTATTTTTTTCCGACTTCAAACTTTTTTGACGTTGTCTAAATTTTTTCTGTATTTTTTCCGGATTCTAAATTTTTTTGACGAGATCTAAATTTTTTCTGTTTCCTCAAATTTTTTTCCGGCTTCGAATTTTTTTCACGAGGTCTAAATTTTTTCTGTATTTTTTTTTCGGGTTTGAAATTTTTTGACGTGGTCAAATCTTTTTTACAACAAAATGTTTTCAACGTCGCGGGAAATTTCTAAAAAAGTGCAAGTCAATTCTTCTCAAGTCGATAATTTTTCCCAGCTAATTTTTTCACTATTTTTTTTTAAATTTCAAATAATTTTTACAACATGAAAATTTGAAGGTATTATTTTTTTCTATTTTTCTCCTTAAAAAATTTAATACCTTCAAGCTTTCATGTTATGAAAATTATTTGAAATTGAAAAAAAAAAAAAAATAGAGAAAAAATTGGCTGGGAAAAATTTTTGACTTGAAGAATTGACCTGGGCTTGTTTTACAAATTTGCCGCGACCGACGTTGAAAACATTTTGTTGAAAAATTGTAACCTTGACTAAAAATTTTGATGTCGGAAAAAATCATGAAAAAATACAGGAAAAAATTGCGACCTCATCAGAAAAAAATTTAAAGATGAAAAAAAAACGATAAAAATTTTGACCTCGCCAGAAAAAAATTTTGAAGTTGAAAAAAAAACGATGAACAAATTTTGACCTCGTCAGAAAAAATGTTGAGGTTAAAAAAAAAACGAACGCGTAAAAACAAAAAGTGTGGACTTGAAAAAAAAAAACGCTCACTAACCAAAACAGGCTCACGTTTCGATTGTTCATGACGAGAAGATTCGAAAAATGTATTAGTTTTTGCATTTTGAGCAATTTTTGGCCGAGTTACGGGTGTTTTTCTTCATCAACTATCCAGGCAGCAAAAAAGCCATCTTTCGTCCAAATGCTCGAAAATGAATGATAAAAAAACCATTCGATTGTTCATGACGAGACGACGAGAGGATTCCAAAAATGTATTAGTTTTTCCATTTTGAGCAATTTTTGCCCGAGTTACGGGCGTTTTTCTCCTCTCAACTTCCGACTTTCGGACAAACAGTCATTTTTCATCCAAATTCTCGAACTTGAATGACAAAAAAATGATTCGATTGTTCATGACGCGACGAGAGGATTCCAAAAATATACCACAGTTTTACAAAATTTTTAATTTTTTATCGACCTCAATAAATAATTTAATTTTAAAAACTAATTCAGCGTTGATAATTTAAATATTTTCACATCCATTTTACAACCAATACACTCGGATTCCATTCCAACCCGTTTCACGTATTTACGGCGAACAGTTATGCAAATTTATTAACGCCTGGAAATCTCGTCCATACTTCGGTACCCGTCCCGCACCGCACTACGCTCCTGCAAACTTGACTGCTATTTCGTAACTAATTTCTCCACATACGGGAAATCCAACACCTCAATACCCTTAAATGTTGGACTGATAAAAAAGTACAGCTAGGTAGAGGAATCTACGTAGTACGTAATATCGGAACTGCCTAAACTTTGTAGTAACGTTCAACTAGGTATTTGCTTTGTACTTAAGCTCAGGTTAGGTTTCCAGAGTATAGGTAGGTGGCGTATAAAACGAACTTACGTAAAAGACATTATCTTGAGAGAGCAGATGCGAACGTATTTTTGCAACATACTCACCCTTAACAAGGGACACAAACACACTCTCACATATTGGGTAATAAGCTACAGCTGAAGTTATTAAAGTAACAGCCATAAACAATCATTTTTGATGCTTGCAATTATTATATATAACGTGTACCCCGAAGCAATAAATAAAATGTTTTAATCCTAGCGGTCGCAGTTGTGGTATCTAAGTTTCGGTAAGACTTTCTCAGCGAGATCAACTTGTAAGAAGAGCTTTCCATCTTTATTTATGTCTTATTGAAGATTATCGGAGCAAGGAAATGGTTAGATTCGCGTTTAACTTGTTCCCTATTTACTGCCACTCGTACGTAGATATTTTTTCCAAACCGCCTTCTCTTCATAATACTTACGTATGATGCCACCGTAATCACGTTTCGTTAATGAGAAAACGTGAACCGATTTCTTTAGATATTAATTACCCCCCACTTTAATACCGAACCCCACCATATCGCCATTAATTTGACATAAAGATACTTTACCCTCGGTCTCGAGCAAAAAAACAGCTTCGAGAACCACACCAAAAAAAAAAAAAGTCACTCTATTGGCAAACCCGACTTTTCTTTTTGGGAAAAAAATCAGATCATATTTAAAAAAACGTATACTGAAATATTAACTCCGGTGTCGTTTTAGAAAAATACATCGAATAGAGGAGGGGGGAAAACCCTCGCTCGGTCTTATTACCATGATAAAAATAACGGACGTAAAAGTTCCACAATTTCAGTTAAGCTGGAATTAAGTGGTTGAATATTCCAAGACTTACATTTAAGAAGATTATATTCTTGTTTGGTAGGTATATTTCTCTACTCTTATTATTGTTAAGTTTTGTTTTCATACTTCTTTCAAAGAATCGGTATTTTTTACCTCTTTTTTTATACTACTTCGTTATGCTCTAATCCGATTTTTCCAATTAAAAGTAACTTGTATGAATTTAAACTTAATCTTCTTTAACGTTATAAAATGCTGATAATTTATAAAACCGGTGTATTTGGGCGTTATAGCTATTCGCCAAATAGAGTAATTTTTTTCACCCGGCTCGTTAATTAATAGGTATTTTATAACGTGAGATTTTTCGTCGAGTAAACATTTCCTCGATTTTTGCAACAAAAAACGTTGGTTTCGCGAGGCTTTTTTTTTTCCTCTTGTAGTCTTTTTGTCGTCGATAGATTCGCAACTATGAGTATTTGCGTTTCTTTGCAGACGTGTAAGAGGATTTTCAGATTTGCATAGGGCACTTTTTGCATATCTTGGTCGACAAAAATCCGCCATTCGGTCAGTATACTTAGAGTGGTACGTATTGTAATAATTTTTCCTATATCGAAATCGGCCAGCCTAGCGTAAGCTTGTATTATATTGAATTATTATAAAAATACTAAATCATTATTTTGTTGCCGGAGTCTATTTTGGAGGAGGGAGGAAGTTGTGTGGACTTGGTACGTTCCTATAGTGAGGATACTGATAAATTTGAATTCTTTATCGGTACGGGGAAGGAAATGCATGCTGGCTATTTTTACGAATAATATTTTTATGGGCTCGGATTTTAAAATGTTTAAGAGGAAGGTAATTTATTTTGGATCAAGGTGTAAGGATATGAATGAGTGGTTAAAGAGCATTGAACGAGGTGCAAAGGAAAAAAAAATACGATTTTGGAAATACCAAAAGTTGGAAAATTTTGAAATAAAATCGAACTATGAAATCTATTTTTTCAAAAATGATGTATTTTTGATGAAATTATTCGGAAGTGTTTTGTGGTTGATTGGTTTGCTGATGAACGACTCGATTGCAATGAAATCGTTCGCGAACCGTTTTTCCATGACTGAATTATTTATGATTGGCCTCAAATTGACTGGAATCGTCCTTAAATAATTCGTTTGTAATCGAATTTTTTCATGTTACCGGGTGTTCGTGTAAAATATTGACTTGACTATTTTTTTTTTTACTTTTTAATGTGAAAATGTGAAAATTGTAAGCAGTCAAGTAACTGAATTTTGTTTGTTTAGAATTGTCGAAACTGCCAACTTTTTAAACTGAAAAATTTTAAATGGGAGGCAGAATTTTTCGGACACCCGGTAAATCAAAAATCTGTTGAAATTGTCCACGAATGATTCATTCTTCGTCAAATTATACCATCTGGCAACTTATACCTTTTTGAAAAATACTCGTATTTTCAAGTCATACCTCTCAAATTTCAACTTCACTAATGAGACTTCAGAATAACCACTCCTCTCTCCAATTCACCTCGCCAGAAATCCAGAAAAGGAATTCTAGATTTCCCTATTCTGTGTCCTTTACATTCTCCCGTGAAGTCAGGCGATCTAAATCATGCTCGTAATTGAAAACTGAGCAGTGGAAAATAAAAAATGGACATTACGACTTACGACTCTATTTTCTGTCAGATCTCTTTTTGGCAATCCGAATAATGATTTAAGAATACAGGAGAATTGACAATTTTTTTTTACCGAAAGTTACAATTTTTATTGACCATAAGATTCGTTTTTGAATATCACAAATAAAAAAAAAGTCAAATGCAAAGCTTTTTGGTGAAAAAAAAGCTATAAAAAAAGGTCGAGTCTCTCCTCTATTTATTGGATTAGTAGTTCAAGTTGTTTTAGGGATTCCAGTCGTTCCATCGGCTGGGTAGCAAAAACGAAAACGAAAAATTCAGTAGTTTTATGATGAACGAGAAAAAAATCGTTTCTTTTCATAAAAATGAAATATGTAATAACATTTGAATCAATTTTCAAAAAAATCATCTCAATTTCACGTTTCATTTTCAAAAGACATTTTTCATTTTTAATGAAAATAAAAAAAATTTTACCCAACTAAGAATGATCAACTTTTATTTTTTTTAAAAAAAACAACAAATTTTGTTCTTTTTCGAAAATTTTTCCAATTTTTTGTCTTTTTCTTAATTTTAAAAAATATTTTTATAATTTTTTTAAAAGAAAATGTGCTCACTTAATGTTTAGAAAATACGTCCAAAAAAAACGCGTAAATTTTGATGTTCTTTGAAACCGAAAAAAATAATTTTTTCGAGAGTTGTAAAAACAAAAATCATACCAAACCAAAAAAAAATGCTTTGGCAACATTGTCCTGTGGCTCAGTAATTCAATGAAATCATTAGCAAACAAGTAACGAAGTAAGAAACCATTTTTGACCAGTGACCATGACTTTTCATCCTAAATGATTCGTTCAATGATTAAATCGTTCATAATCATAAATGAATTAAATATTATCCAACGAAAAAAACGGTTCTAAATTATAAATATGAATCCTGATGCATCTTCAAAAATATAGAGATTGCAATATATCTCTCCGGAAATTTGCAATCCCTTTTTTATCTCAATAGGTTTCAATATATTGCTCGAAATGTTTTAAAATTTGAAATATTCCAAGTCTTTTCTTTACCCCCAGGGCCGTATTTACGCACAAGCTACATAGGCACCAGCCTCGGGCGGCAAATTTTAGGGGGCGGTAGATTTTGAGGAGCAGGTTTTTTTTTAAATTTTCCTTAATTGTGATTTGAAAAAAAAAATGAAAAAATTTACTGTACCCACTGAAAAAGAATCTTTTTTGAACAAAACTTTTATTTACATAGGGCATAGTATTAAAATATGAAAAAAAAATGCCTTTTTTTAAACATTAAATTTCTAATTTTTCAAAGCTTCGCCCTCGCTTCGCTCGGGCATGACTGAATCGAGATTCTATGATCTACTTGAAACATTGGAACGAAAGTAAATTCTCCTCTATTCTCCTCTTTAGGAACCTTCTGATATTCGAAGCCTCTATGCCCACTCTGTACCTAATCCGAAAAAATAATTGAGAAAATTGATTTTCAATTCGTTTTTCGTTAATTTTTCTTTCAATGTAATTACCCAAATAAAGCAGGAAGTTACACATTTTTTTTGTGTAGGGGGGCGGCAAATTTTATTCTGCCTCTGGGCGTCGTGAGGTTAAATCCGGCCCTGTTTACCCCTCACCTCAACCTCTCATTCCTATAGGAGAAAAATATTGCGGAATTCGTATTTTACGTCCTCAATAGTATAGATTATTTTGACATGTTACTTGAGAAATTACAAAATTTTTTGAAGCACTGACTGCTGCCTTTTTTTCTAATCCTTCATTTCTGAGATAAGAATATTGTAAAATTTATATAGAAAAATAAAAATGAATTTAGATTTTGTAAAATTTGTATAGAAAAATAAAAATGGATTTAAATTTATAGGTAGATATGCCTTAAAAATTTTCGAATTGATTTTTCCAAGTTTTTCTTCTGTTTTATTTTTTCTTTACGAAATTATTGATTTGGAGGCTCCAGATTTGAAAAGATCAGAGCCCAATGCTATTGTACTGTTAATCCTCCCTCCCTCCCTCCTATACACTAGTTCTGATGCAATGTTTGCTCAAGTATAAAATTAATTTTTTCTTCGATGAATCATCTTTGATGCAATTAATTTCATTTCGAGACTGAGAATAGCAGTGTTGCCAAAAAATAGCCAAATTTTTTCATTAAAAAAAGAATCGAGTTCCTGTATTTTCCAATTTTGTACGTTCCAATAAATTGAAGGTGAAAAATTATTTTTTTTAATCTTTCTCAAAGCTAAAATTTTGCAATTTTATCTACATTTCTGTCGTTAAGCTCCGAGATATATGTATCTACTACTTATGTCTCCCAAACTGCCTCCTCAAATACATTCTCACGCTGGAAAAATTTAATTGAGCCATTTCAATGGATTAAAAATTTTTGAAGTGTAAGAAAAAGTACGTGTTAGGTCAAACATTACATCAAAATGTGTACCGTGCTGGAAAACATAATTTTGGGCTAAAACCAAAAATATGAGAAATGGTCGATTTTTTGCTCTTTTTTTTTTTGCATTTTTCAGCAGTTCAGGTTCCTCATAGTCTCACCTATCATTTAGGCCAAACCCCCAATTTTTGAAAAATCCGACTTTAGGTACCTTTTCCTGGCACTGAACACAAAAAAAAAGTTTTGCGAGTATACTCGAATAATTTATTTCACATTCACAAATATTCCATTCACGATTACACAAATTCCAAAACAAAAAAAATGCACGACGAAAAATGCAGAACACAGCCCCCTCTAATAAAAAGTTTTTCTCTCTCTAAAAAAAAACCTATCTAATATTCGGAGCTTCGGACGAGTCTTCATTTCCTTCGGAATCTGAACCCGAAGAGGGATATTCATCAGATAACGACGGCGTTGAAGCCGTTGACGACGAGGAGCTCGACGACAAAGATGATTTATTTTTTTCCATTTCTAGTTTCATATCATCGTTAACTTTCTCATGCTTGGATTTGGATTTACAGTGAGTAATTAGTACGTACAATAGTAAGATGATGTTCAGGATGAGAAGGAAAATAGAAATCAGAGTGATCGCATGGGTAGCTCGAAACTTCTTCAAAGAACTGGCAGTGTTTTCGAGATCACGTTTTGATTTTATGTTATTTGAATCCAGACTCGAATTTGATCTCGTTGAAGGCTTCACTTGGCAATATGACTCCATCGGTGGATGAGAAATATCAGATTCTAGTTCGGTAAGAAATATTTGAGAGGTTTTTTTCGTTAAAGATGGGTTATGTGATGAACCGCAAGATTTATTGGTGAGATCATATTTTTCGCTGGGGAATGATTTCATTGGAGGCAAAATTAAAATCAATAATGGGATCAGTTTATCAATCAACATTTTGAATTTGTCTGGTACCTAAAAAATATCATATCAATTTTTCAGAAAGAAAAATGATGAAAAAAACACAGTAAATAATTTTATAGGTAACTAGGTAGGTATTTCAAATCTTACCAGCTTTTTTGTTTTTAAAATTCGCATGAAGATGATGACTAATGAAACACTATTTATCGATGTACCATTTTTATCACAATTCGAAGCACCAAAGTCACAGAAACTTGCATTATTCTCAAATGAATCGAGTTGAACTGGACTAATTCGAACAAATTTTTCAATGCAGTTGGCTAATTTCCATTGACCTCTTTCGAGGAAATAAACATTCGTCAATGTTTACTTTCTTATGATGAATCAGCAGCAAGAATATAATTTGTTTATTTTTCGCCAGAGTAACTTTTGAAATTTCAATTAATAATAAAACTTTTCAAATAGACTGGAAAAGTTGATCAGATTTTCAAGTCGACAGTGCTTCGATCTATTCGCTTCTCGCTCTAAATTAAGAATACGCGACGTTTTTCAGCAGTGCTTTGTAAAGATTTTCCAATTGGTAGTCTTGAAAGTTGTCTGAAGATAGCGTTTGCATTGCTTTCGAGAAAAAATTCCATTCTCGAATAATTTTAATATTTCGCCTGCCATCGCAAATGCTGCAACTCAAAGCACATCGATGTGAAATAATTTGCCAAAATTTAATTCTGAAGGGGCAAGTTTTTTTAGGTACATTTCATTTGACAGAAAATCGAAAACTTTCTTCTGCCTCGAACAATTCCAATATTTTGCCTACCAATGCTAACCTAACAATACAAAGTACATTTATGAAGAATAATTTGCATATTTTAAGATTTGAAGGGGTAAAAATTCATTGAATTGAATGGTAATGCCTTCAAAATTGTGATTAGACAAAATATTTGGCATTTTTGTTTATTTTTTTGCCTAAATCTTGAGTTGCAGGAGTCGAGTTGAAATAGAATGAAATTCAGTTGGAATTAAAAATATTTCTTCTATTGATGATTTTAAATAATTTTAAAAAGAATATCTTTCAAAAAATATGAAAAAAATTGTTGAATTATTTTTATTTTTCAAATATTCTAATCAGAAAATAAAACAATAGTTTGTTTAAATTTACGTGTTTTTTTAAAATTTTTCATTCCAACTAAATGTGTTAAATAAAATTGTACCCGAAAAATTTTCAACTTCTTTCTCGAACAGCCATTTGGCAACGACATTGGCATTTATTCGACTTACCATTAACCATGACATATTTATTCAACCTGGTACGTCTAACCCTTCCAACAACGCAAATTAAAAGTATCGCAAAACCAATCAACAGAATCAAAGACACGAATAGAAAAATAAAAAAATTAAATTCTGGATAATATTCTGGATAATATCCCGGATAATTCCATCTCGAAGGTCCAAAAATCGGTACAAGTGAACAAATCTGTGTATTTTCACCGACCCTGTTACCGCTTTGATCATTATTTAAAAACGTATCATTATTCAGCTGACTCTGGGTGTCCATCCCCTTAGATATTTGATCTCTTAATACATTTGGTGCTTGTCGTTTAGGTCTGAATTTTGCCACCATGAAATAAGGAATATTCAAATTAGGATTTCGCTCTAGAATAATATGAGTTCTGTTGATTGGTGTTCGAGTTTTTCCATCATTGATATCGTATTCGTGCTTGGGTTTTGGTATTTTTTGTCTTCTGCGATTAGCAGGTTTCAATGATATTGGATAATCGTCCCTGATGAGTGATTTTTTAGAAATATCGCCGTTGATGTTTTGTTGCCAATTCAGCATCCTGTTTTTTCCCATTGATATTAAATTTGATTCTGAAGTCGTCATAATATCATTTGGCTTCGATGTGAGTTTTCTTAAATTGATGGAATTTTCAAAAAGTTCAGCTTTCGAATGAAATAGAATTGGTAAAAGAACAAATTGCACAATGCAGATCTTCGCCATTTTTCAAAATTTATACCTGTGAGGATTTTCCAGCGTATGAATATCATTATAACCATTATTTTTTCACTCAATACTTGCATTATTATTAAAAATAGCAGCGAAATTAATCGAAATATCTAGTTACAGAATAAACTTTTTTTTTTCTTCAAAAGTGCATAAGTAAATTAAATTAAACTAAACCCAATTTTTAGAAATTAAATTTATCGTCATTACATACTGAATGGGTAATTCTTACCTGAAAATATTCAAATTTTCTTCATTCAACTGCGTAGGTACTTGTTTGACCAAACAATATAGTTGACTAAGAAATTAGCTGTTTCACTTTTTCATTTATTTTCAACTTACGTAATATCATTCAAGGTTTATTTATTTTTACAATATGCAACAATATTATGGTTATAAATTTTTTTTAAAAACATTGGGTTAAAATTTTCATAGATCTACAGAAATATATTTCATCACATGCATGTGGTATATTTAATACATGCAGTGAATTCAAAAAATGGACAATAAATCACCAGTGTCGAAGCTCATAAGTTCAGCTTTGTAACTTCTTCAATTTTGAATTTTTTAATCGAAATACAAAAAAAATAACATTACCTACGTATTTTGTTTTAGCTTCATCTCTGTAAATTGATATTATCACTCAAAAAACATTCAGAAGAAAAAATGAATCAAATTATGCAACTAATATTTTTTATTAAAAAATGGTAAAATCTTTTTAAAATTTTTCTCAAATTGAACCATATTTTAGATTTCTGAAATGGTGTAAGGTGTTATAGAAAATTTTAGAAACACGAAAAAACGATTTTTCTCGAGAATTTCTCAAGGTAAAAAAATAAAACTACAATGATATGTTTGAGTAAAAAATAATACTTAATAATAATCAATAGAATCCAGGAAAATATGCACTCCGTTGCAGTAAAATGACTATGTATTATCTCAAGTACAGAAAAATATAAGAAGGGACCCTGTGTAAAAAAAATATCAGTGTCTCAATTTTTATGTATTTGATCCAGATTTAGTTGGTGTTATTTGTAGGTACCACAAACTTGAAAAATGAACCATCAATTTTTTTTTTTACACAAGGTCTCTTATTTCCGGCAAGGTCACATCACATTTTGTATTTGATATTTCAGGCCTCTATTGATTAGTTCTGTCCACATTTTTGAAGAAATTTTTGCAACGAAAATTTCAAAATGGTCAAACGAAAAAATTAAGACTGATAGGAATGGAGCTGAAGGACAAAATTTTTACAAAACCATTTTCCCTTTCCTAAGGTACCAAGGTAGTTCTTAGGAAAAATAAGTACATCTACCAACAGCCAAGTGAATTACTTGGTAAAACAAATCAAAAATGAATATTTTTCAGAGTACTAACAGTGCTTTATTCATATCGAATAAAATACAAACAAATTCACGCAATAAATGTGAAACCATTGCTTTATAAAACTTCTTCGTAAACGGTGAAAATTGTGATTTCGGTAGCTAGTATTTTCATTGGATATAAAATCATCTGTTTGACTACTCCGCGTTTTACCGGCATCGTGATTTGCAACAATCTGTAAATATGCAAACAAAAAAAGTTTTTCTGTAAAATGAATTAATCTAATTTAATAAAAAAAATTTCAATTGGCCAACATGATATTTATTCGTAAAATTATGCGAAAAGTGCTTGAAAGTGGAGTGAAGCATTGGTGGATTCTATTTATATAGGTTTGAGGTGAATAGAATTTGAATATTGTTTTGATTTGAACTAATTATTTCTAGAAAATGTGCATAGGTAGTAGGTAAGGTTTTGGAATCCATGGTTTTGATTTATTGAATCCGTTTTTGGGAAATTTTGAGTACGAATTAAGAAATCGATCTTTCAGGGTAAAAATATGCAACCATTTAAAATATTTCAAACTTCATGTATTAAGTGAAATATTGAAACCTTTGTTTTGGTCCCACCTCTCTCCTCTTGAATCATTTTTTTCTTATTACGATTTTTGACACGAAAGATTAAGAAATAACTCTTCGAATCCTTTTCAGGGACCATTTTGAACTCAGCTCTGAAGAAGAGATTGAATAACAAAAATAGATCCACGAAGTCAAAAAAAAATGGATTTCAATATTGATTTTTAGACAAAAAAAATCTCAGGTTGAATTCTGATATGGATTTTCACCAAATAAATCAATGCCATACTTAATAGGTATTCGTATTCAACAGGGCAAAATACCCCAATAACCATAATTTTTGCAATAGTTTTGCTTGAAATTTCGAAATCTGATATTCGTGGCGAAAAAATCTGAAAACAATGAATTTCAAGACCTTGAGTAAAATAATCGTGGTGTAAATAGTGTTTTTCAAGTTACTTTGACCTTCTGAAAACGAATATGGGATTGGATTTTTCATTTGAGCATTTCATTCTAGAAATTGCCGAAACTGAATACATAGTGAAATTCTACATAATAAAATTCATTTTCAAGTATTTTTTCCAGGGAGGTCGCTCTTTGCCTTTGGTTTTTTTTTACGACCAAAAACTTCAAATAGCCAAAAAAAAACGTGGAAAAGTGCACCAAAATTATTTAAAAAATTACCATAAATACGCCTCTCTGAGATGTAACTTTGTACCAAAGTTCAGAAAATTTTCTCCACTTCTGTCGAAATTGAAAATTTTTGACAATAATGCAATAATAGGGAGAAGGTAGGAGGTCCAAAATTTGGTGAAAAATATTTTCTAGTCAATATACACCACTTGAGGGGTATAGGAGCCCAGAAGCGCCTAGGGCCAAATTTTCACCTAAAAATTAAAATCTCTCAAACCCTCGAAATCTCTTAAATCCTCTAGTAAAAAAGTTGAGCGTAATGGTTCAAAGAGGTGTAGAAATTATATTGCAACTATTTGGGGAAAGGATTCCTAGCTAATCGCATTAAGTACCAAAAAGAGGTGAAAAATGGTTTTTTTTTTTGGAAATGACGTTATTTCAAGGTTCCTTAGCTTTTTCTCCTTTTAGGCCTAGAATCTCAACAAAAAAAATTGAGAGCTCCCTCCCCTCATTGCTAGTAAACTATCTCGCAATTTTTTGTTTCAAAATGTATGATTTTTTTGCAACATCCTAATGCACAATCTTAAACATTTTTATTTTATTTTTAGTTCTCTGCACACTTTCATGGTAAAAAATAAAATTTTAAAGAAATATTTCCATCTGGGGTAACTGTGAGGTGATGTTGTTACTTGAACCGACAACCGACTGCAAAACCTTTTTGTTATAACTATAGGCAACCGGGTTAAACGAAAAAAAAAATTGAGATACGTTTTGATCCTTTTGGTCCCTTTATTTTTGATCAAAGGCAAAAAGTCTTCATTTTTTTTTTTCAGTTTTCAACCTAATTATTTATTCTCTTCATTAATTCATTTTTTTTAAAGATTTTTCTTGAACCATATTTTAATACCCTCTTCAATTTTGAAATTCAGCAAAAAGTCATGGGAAGTGAAAATTTGTTCAGTTTTTCAAGTACTCTCTCAATTTGAATCAGTCAAAAATGCCAAAATTGACTGATGAAATGAATTTTGATTATTGAATCAGTATAAATTAGTTGACTGATTTTAAGATCAACAAATTTACTGATTCAAATCAGTGAATTTTCATCATTAAATCAGTAAAAAAAATCACTAATTAAATCAGTAAAAAATCACTGATTGAATCAGAAAAAAATTAATGATTGAATCAGTGAAATTTCATTTTTACTGATTCAGTAATGAAAATTCACCGATTGAATCAGTAAAATCATTAAAATGTTTCACTGATTCCTACAGTGACTCAGTTTTGTTGATCTTAATCAGTCAATTTTGGCTGATTCAAATTTACTGATTCAATCAGTGATTTTTTACTGATTCAATCAGTGATTTTTTACTGATTCAATCAGTGATTTTTTATTTTTACTGATTCAATCAGTGATTTTTTACTGATTCAATCAGTGATTTTTTACTGATTCAATCAGTGATTTTTTTACGATTCAATCAGTGATTTTTACTGATTTAATCAGTGATTTTTTACTGATTCAATCAGTGATTTTTTTTACTGATTCAATCAGTGATTTTTTTTACTGATTCAATCAGTGATTTTTTTTACTGATTCAATCAGTGATTTTTTTTACTGATTCAATCAGTGATTTTTTTACTGATTCAATCAGTGAATTTTTTATTGATTTAATGATGAAAATTCACTGATTTGAATCAGTAAACTTGTTGATCTTAAAATCAGTCAATTAATTTATACTGATTCAAGAATCAAAATTCACTATTTGAATCAGTAATTTTTCACTGATTGGCAGTAAAATTATACTGATTAATTGTGGAATTAGTGAAATCGCACATTCCAATGGTTAGGTAAAAAATTTTTAATGTAGATTTTTTAGAAGCAGCCCATGCCCCTTCAATTTTCAAGATCGGTGACATGCTCATCTCAGTTCTTTTTTTACTGATACTCGTCATCTGAAGAAATAAAATTGACAGAAGATTTATGGAACACCCTATGAATTCAGTGAATACAATTTTTTGCGTAACTACAGAGATAGAAGACCTTACCTACTTCAACCTCCCACACACCCAGTGGCTTTTGGAAAATTCCATAAATTTTTTACGAGTGAAATACTGTGCAAAATGGCATGTGAAGGCCTCATTTACAAGTACAAAAATCATCTTCTCAAACTACCCCCAATTCGAACCATTTACTAAAACAGTGCTCGAGTGCGAATTAAAGGAAAAAGAAAACTCAAACTGGACCTATTTCGAAGAAATTAGCAGCGGCTAGATCGTTCGAATGTAGTACAGGCAGAAGTCAAATTAGAATCGAACTGGTTATCATTGACTACGGTGTCAGTATCGCTGTATGTACGTCGGTTACAGTGACACGTTCTACCACTTCTTCGGCTAGACATAGTCGAAGGGCAAATTCTACACGTGGTACCTTTTCTAGTGGAACATCTTCTGGACATCATTGGCACCGAGCATTCCGCATCATCGGTGTTATTTTGTTCGCAAGCATTTAGAGCGCATGCAGTTGCAGCGCAGCTGTCACCTTCGGCATCTTGCATATTCTTGAGAAACTTCAAGATGAGTGCGACGACTATACCAATTACTAGAATGAGGAGAAGCATTATTGTCACAGCTACCATTATGATGACGAAGTTTAGATTCAGTATAGGTGGAAATTCCCCAGAATCGCCAGATTCGTCTGTTCCGCTATCGCCACCATCGGAATACGTATCTTCAGGTGTGCTCGTCGAGGAATAATCATCTGGGTCCTTTCCTTGGCCCATCGTTGGTTCACCGTCGTCGGTTGAGGGCTTAAAACCATCATTATCATCGCTTTCGCTACTAGTGCCTTCGCCATTTGCGTTATCAAGCTCATTGTCTTCACCCTCGAGATTAATTTTAGCTTCCAGTACGTTCATCATTTCGGTTGAATTGTCAGCATATTCGTCCATAAAATTGGCTATTTCAGCTTCATTCACAAATGTCGATCGCTTAACATTTTCCTTCGTCCAATCAGCCGATCGACGCAATCGTTTTAATAATTTCACCACGAATGCTTTCTCGTTTAAATTATCTCTCAACTTGCAAACATTTTTCAACGAGATTTCACTCAATAGAACCGATGATTTGGTTGGAGTAATACATTCGATGGGTTCAGCAAACGAGACATTTTTGAACAACAAATATTCCTCGATTAATTTCAACTTACAAGAGCAAATCAAAGGATTACCCGAAATATCAATTTGTTTTAAATTTATCAAAGGTCGAAATATTCCTAAAGATATATTTTCAAAATTATTGTCCGATAAGTCGAGAAAATCTACGGAATTTGGTAAAATATTATCCAATGATTTTAATCTATTACCCTTCAAAATTAATCGTTTCAGGTTTAAAATTTGAGAAAATGCTTTTTTCGGTATTTCTTCCAAACCACAATAAGATAGGTCGATTACCTCGATACTGGCTGAGATTAGAAAATGTCTCCATATTTTTAAAGGATTTGAAGAAAAATTGACCAATCTGAGATGTCGATTGAATTCGAATAAAGATGGATCGACGTTGATGATACTGGTGTTATGAAAAGTTACGTTTTGTAAATTGGCCAGATTTTTTAAACTGTTGGAGTTCACATCGACGGCGCAATTTGAAACCGATAATGTGTTCAGTTGGGTGAATTTTTGAAGATTTCTGGATATTGGACAAATTTGGGCGCTTTCGATTTGTAAAATGTGTAAATCATCGGTGAGCTGATCGAGATGTGGGAATTGCTTGCATTGTGCTGAAAGTAATGAATCTTGAAGGGATGAGCAGATGCAGTTGTTTGGGCATATTTGTGATGCTTGGATGGCGGAGATGAAATGCAGGAGGTAGAATGATGAGATGATGGAAATTATTGGTAAAGTTTTAAGATCACGTCTTGTTTTCATTTCGGAATGCTGAATTAGTCCGGACTGGAAAATTGAAAAATAAAAGAAATTATGTTCGGATAGGTACATAGCCAAATGATTTTAAAAAAAAAAATCGAAATAAATCTTAAAGAAATGATGATTTTTTTCGAATAATTAAAATGTAATATCAGTTCAGATAGGTACCTATTTATGTACTTACGGTATTGCATGAATCAATATCTTGAAATTAAATCAAACTGAAGAACTTTAAATCGAGACACATCACAATACCTTTCAGTCAAGCAACACGAATCCATATGACCATTTATTTTCATTCTCGTCATAAATTAATTTTCGAATTCGCTTCCAAACCATAATATTTGGATTTTTCGGCCACTAAACAAATGTCGAAATGAATACATTGTGAAGAAATGCTATAAGCATAGTACAAGTGTAGGTATGTGAGATTTTCACAACTTTGTTTGTGTTTAGGAATTTATTCTCAAAATATTGAAATTGCAGCAATATAATTTACGTAGGAGCTGCGATCGAGAAAAATCTTCCTCTGAAGTTTCAAAATTTGCGATTGATCAATTTTATTACAACAAAATTAGATAATTAGACTCCATAAGCTCATGCATGCAATGATTGAATAAGTAAAATGTAAGCTTTTAATCGCCAAGTTTGAGTATATATAATTAGTGGCGTCACCACACCCCCCCCCCCCCCCAATTCCATGAGATAGTAATTTTCAAAACATGAAAACATGGGAAAAATTGGTTTCTTGAGATCTGAAAACTTGATTTTTCAAATCTTCGCCCTCGCTTCGCTCGGGCATGAGCGAACATACAATTATAAGAGTTATTTGAGACGACAGAGAAAAAAAATGCTTCTATTGGCCCCCCTCCCTCCAAAAATTCTTTCAAAATTTCTACATGTAGGTATGGGTTATTCCTATTTAATTCCATCAAAATCGGAGATGTCAAAACGTAAAATGAAACTTACAACTTTTGTCTTGAATTTTGATCAGGACGTTTTAGATTTGTCATTCAGCTTTCAAAAAGGGTGAAAGTTATCTTTTGGTCATCTTTCAGCTTTTCGCATTTCGACTGTTGGTATATGATTTTAAATAATAGGCTACAGGCTTTAAAATTTTCATTTTTTCGCTTCCGTTTTTTTTTTTTTTAACGAAGCAATAAAACTAGGTACCTTTTAAATTATTTCAACGTAAAAGGGCTTTCGACGATCCAAGTTTAATTTATTCAAACCTTAAAATTTTTTCACGTTCGAACTTTTTCAAAATTTATTCAACTTTTTGGAAAACTGAAATAACATTAGTTCTATTGTAGTTCCAGTTTCAGTTTCAGTTCTCAAAATTTTAAATTTCCAGTTCCGGTTCTAGATATTTTCTAGTTCCAGTTTTCAATTCCTGTTCCAGTTCCAAATACCAGTTTCAAAATTTTATTTTTTTTAATTGTAAGAGAAAACTGACATACAGAAAATTATACTTACTCCTGATCAAAAAACTCAACCTCCAACACCAAATTTGAAACTCTCCATCTTACCCTCCTCTGCACACTGGGCGTAAAAGTCTTGGTAATTATACACGCCCAGTATAAAAAAAAACCTAATTTAAAAAAAAAAGATGAAAAAATCCAAAATTTTCAACAAAAATTGAACTTTGTTGTTTTCCTTTTCTTTTCAAAGTGCAATTTTTTCATTTTTCATGTATTCAAGCTCAGCACAAAAGATTTCTGTGTGAAAAAATCTGGAAAAAATTTTTTGTGTCTTGCTAATCAAAGAGTGATATTTTTTCAGAGCAAACTGCGAGTCTAGAACAAAAATGACCATGACAAAAATAGTAAAAAATGAATGTGGTTAGATTTTTTGGGCGGTATGATTTTCAAGATATTTTCGAGTCAGGTTGAACATTTATGGAGGTAATAATTAAGAAAGAAACGATTTTTTTTTTCTTTAGCATCAAAGCAACTTCATTATTTTTAATTTCCTTCAACTTTAAATTTTTTCGCAATAATTTAAAATTTTATTCTCAAATTTTTTTCAAACTCGAAATTATTTCAGGTAAAAATTTTACAACTTTTTCAAGTCTGTTTTTCAAAATTTCTTTTACTCAATATTTTGTAAAATAATGAAAATAAAAAATTGAAAAAATATTAGGTAGTTTAAAATTGAATAGGCATGTATCGACAATTCTAGAAAAAATTTACAACTTTTTCCTTTACCTATCGTCCTACAAATTTTTAAAACCGTCCAAGTGCCATTTTTTTCAAAATTGAGATTTTTAGTGTTTCGAATACAGTGATTCAAGCTGCATCAATTAAAATTTAGAGGAGCTGGAATACAAAGTAAGCTCGAACTATTAATTCGCATTTATTTACGATTCAAATTCATCACACATTACAAACAAGCGGTATGTTGTAAATCATTTCTAATTATCCAACATTGATAAGACGATCTGTTTCTAGACCGATACGAATTACTCGCAATCACAATCGCAATGGAGAATAACACCACGAGAGAAATTATTACTACCCATTTCACAGCATCATTACGAAATACATCCAAATTAAGATTAAACCTAGGTGTAAAATTTTTTTCAGAAATTGCTGCAGATTTTAAATTGGACTCCGCTTGACCATCTCCGAGAGGAATAAGTTCGGTGGTTGGAATTGGAATAAACTCATTGGGTATCGTTTCTCCATCTTGTTTGGCACGTATGACAGCGAATTCACTGGGTAATGTGTAAGGTTTGCCGAAATAATTCTTCAATTTATCGTATATTTCGGATATCATTCTATACAGAGTTTGATTCGATTCAGATTGGTTGAAAATTGGTATCTGCAAATTGTCCAATTCCACATACGAATGATAATTTGTCGAATTTGAATTATATTTCGGCGAAAATTGTTGATTTATGGAAATATTATTCGAATGATTGATTGATTTGAAATTTGAATTGTTTCGAAATGACTCAATAGCAGAAATTACGTCGTAACATGAATTGTTTTTCATTTCAGTATCGGGTATGTTTTCAAATAACGTCCTGTGGTTTAGATTGCGTTTCCGAATGTTTCTCGTTTCGTTCGTAAACTTGGCTGGGCTCGGTTTTGAAATTTGTGAGATTGATTCGATCGAATGATTGCATTTATTGCTGTTCAGCGATGAATTATTGTAAAGTTGGAAAAAAATCGTGATGTAGCATAGAATGAGTTGTAAACGTATCAGCAAATCTGATTTATTCATTTTAATCTGCAAAAAAAGTCACTCGAATTATTTTTGTAATTTTGATGAAATTTTATAATTTTTGCAATAGGATGATTTCTAATTATTTCGATACGTAGGTCTCGGCAGATATGTTTTAATCGTATTTAGAAGCTACTGTGACGTCATCGAAATAGAAGGACGTCTCAAATGCTGAAAATCCGCGTTAGCTTTAACGCGCATTAACACCCTTTCCAATTGGATTAAGCGGCGAAATTTTTATTTATTTGGGGTGGTTCTGGGACTTGCGCAAGAATCAGAATGTAGGCTATGGCCTCTTTCTTACGAGCTTAATACTTGATTTCCTTACATTCTCGTCCCTCCTACATTTATTTGGGAAAATATTCCATCAAACTGAAAATTAAAACGAATAGATATAGAAAATAAAACTGAAAATAAACAGAAAGATTTTATATTATCAATCACACATTATAATTCACATTCGAATATTTTCTTTGCCTTTCTCTATAATACAATTTCACCACCTTTATGAGTCTTAATACCAAATATAAAAATAAAAGAAACAGAAAAAATTGAAGGTAAACAAAAACTTCATAATTGATAAAAAATTCCCACATATTATTGAAATTAGGTTCTTCTACGTGTTCTATTGATACTTTCGTTTCTGAAGTTATTTTTTGATTTGAATAATCATCAGATTCATTCGAATCGAAAGATTCATAATAGGAATCGATGTTGTTAGAAGGAGAGTCATATTCGTAGAATTCGGCCGATTTGAATTTTAATGGATTATTTGGAGACATTAGGCAGTGATGTTGGAAGCTGAAAAAAAAATAGAAAAAAATACAATTGGTACTTACTCGAATCAGATTTCGAATATTGAAATAATGAAAAGTTGAAATTGATTTAATAATAGGTACTCACATTGAAATGAATGAAACAGAACAACTGCTAATTGTACACTTTCGTGTTATATTTGGTGATTATTGTTTGCTGTAATTTCATTCGAAGTTTGAAGGCTGGTTGAATAAGAATGTGGGTTAAAATGTGCCGTATTTGTAAATAATTTTATGAGAATTATGTCACTAGAATAGAATTAAAAGCTTCTGTTTTGAAAAATAGACCTTGAAATATGAAGTAGGTATTATAAACGTTATGGGTACCTACTTTAGTACAAAATTTCAATGATTTCAACAAAAAAGGCGCGAAGTTTTAATCTAAAAATTTCCAATAATTCGAGGTATCTCCCCCGCAAAATTTTTTGGAAAGACATTTTAAAAAAAAGTTGCTTTACAGGTTAAAAAAAAGTCAAGATTCTTACGATAAATCGAATAGTAATAACAAAAGTCGAGAATTTTCGCTTCAAAAATTTCCAAACATTTCAGAAATATTATAAGAATTAAAAATACCTACAAAGAAACGGAAAAAATTTGCAAAGCTGAAAAAAAAAGAAAATTCATTAGTTTTTCAATATTCAAAACAGAAGAAAATTGAAAAAAAAATTCTGAAAATCATACACTCAAAAATGTGGAATTAAGGGTCGCAAAAATTAGGTGTCAACTGGGGAAATCGAATGAAAAAATTTTTACCTATTTACAATTTTCGTCTATAATTTTTTCTTAGAAATTATTTGTATTAATGATTTGGTGACGAAAAATTTTCAAAAAATAATGAATTCTTCTTTTCACAAAAATCTGTGTAGCAAAGCAGAGAAATTTTCAATCTCCTTCGACTTTACATATTTAAACCTGCACCAAATCTCTAATCTCAATCATAAAAAAAATGGTTTAAAAAATTTGAGGAAAAATTATTAAATATTTTTAAAAATGCACAAAATTTTCGTAGCTGAAATTTCAGTTTTTTACATTGATTTTTTGCAACTTTTAAGAAGCTTGAACCATGCCTATTTTTTTTGTAAGAAGCTGGTTTTCCAAAATTTAATTTTTTTACGGAAATTGAAGGATACGTAACCGGAAAATATCTCGAGTATATCTTCAATCTTGATAAGACGTATCTAAATTTTTCGCACCCTCCTCCCCCTCCGATTCAATTTATTTTCCTGCTCAATCGCCCATAACATCTCACTACGAACTTATTCCATATAAACAGAAAAAAGTTGAAATGAAAAATTGAGGGAATAAATTTGTTTTAAAAATTTTACTTAATTCAATACCGTACTCATTTTTCACTTTATTTTCACCTTTACCTCATTTTTTAAGAATATCTGACAAAAAACTTCCATTTTTTCAAATTTGAAAAATTTTCTGCAAAAAACTTTAAAAATCTTAAAAATAAAATGTCTCTAAACGGTCCTTGGGTAGTAATAGAAATCTTTTGATTCAAAAAAAATCGAGCTAGGTAGGTACTTCACTTACTCAAGTTATTTTCTCGTCATTCTGAGGGAATTTATGAATATTGAAGAAAATCGGAATATTGCTGGAGAACTGCCTGGAAAAGGTAAAACTTGATTCTAAGAAATCAGGGCTTAAAAATAGAGATGTCATTTTTATCAGTTTTATTTATGATGATTTATCAAAAATACATTTTTCCTAATAATACCTGATAATTTTTCAAAATTTTAGCAAAAATTCGAAAAATTTCAATTTTTAGAGTTTTTTAAAAATTATTTTTATTTTGTTCAAATTTAAAGCGAATGTCTATCTTAAGTGTTTTCATTATTTTTAAAAAAACTACGAGTTTGAATTTCTCTTTCAGAAGTATTTTATTTCTTTATGGAGAAATCTTCAATCCTATCAAGAAATCGTAGAAAATGTAATTGATGTGTTCTTACGAATTGCATTTAAACGACTTGAAAAATGGGAAGATGTAAAAGATTGATAGGTAAGTATTGTCTGAATTTTTTCGTGATTTTTGTAGTCAATTAAGTTTGAACTTTCAAACTAGAAAAAAAAAAGAAAGAAAAGAAAAAAGAAAAAAAATAAGAAAAAAATTCGACCCGTGTAATTTCTCACGTAAAAATAAATGGTTACCAACTAAAAAAATCCAAATTTCGTTCGATTCAAAACAAACAAATTTTTATCTAATTTAATCAATTCGACATCAATGTAAAATTAAAATTAGTACCTAATTTATTCTGAGATGATTTATTCGAGAGAAATTAAATGTGTAATTTTTTTGTAAATTTAATTTCTTTTGAGTATAGTGCGTCAAAATTAACATGGTAAGTACTTATCACTAAATTTTCATACGTACCTACTTCGTATTCCAGTCAAATTAAATAAAATAGTATCAAACCCTTGAGAAAATTCAACTCTGATTTTTTTTCATGTTTTTTGTTTGTAATAGTTCACCACTATAAAGGCTAAAATGCCTCTCCCTCGAGGGAGAGGTATCTACCTAATTGCTTACTAGAAACCGTTTTCCTGCGAATATTATATTTTCAAATAATCCTCAAAATTGAAAAATGGTTGAATAATCATGTTTTACGTTTAATTTTCTGTCAGAAAAATTCGTTTTTTTTTTTTTTTTCGAAAACACTCGCTTCTTTGTTCAAAAATTGAGAGGAAAACACCTACTTTTCGAAGGTACCTATTTTATAGTCTTTTTTTTTAACAATTGAAGTTACGAATTTGAAGATACTCAACATTTTACGTACGAAAATGAATGTAATTATTCATACACAAAAATGGGACATTCCAAATTATTTCAAAAATAATGTAATTTGATTGGTAGATATCCCCTCCCCAATTTTTCGACAAAGAAGGGAGTGTTTTTGAAAAAATAAAATTACCCTTCCTGATAGAAAATTACACATGAAAAATAATCATTCAATCATTTTCTAATTTTTGAGCTCATTTGAGGAAATATTTGCGAGAAAACAATTTTTAACAAAAATTTACTTTTCCCCTGGAGGCTGCTTCTGGGGATACGAATTTTAGTGCAGCGATGAACGAAAAAAAATCAGGTTTGAATTTTTTCGAGGTTGAATCATAAAATGATCCGGACTATTGCTCTCGTACCAAAAAACCATTGCCATAGCTCTTAGTTCTTGTAAACTCAACCTTGAAATTAATTCTTCTTCTCATCTTCTCAGCAAGAAATAATCTCCATACATATTGGTCAAGCAGGAACACAAATTGGTAACGCTTGTTGGGAATTATACTGCATTGAGCATGGAGTACTGCCAAATGGTTTCCTCAGTCCCGATGTTGCCCCATGTAGTCTAAGAGACTCTGAAACCTTTACGACGTTTTTCGAGGAAACTGTGGTTGGAAAATATGTACCAAGAGCTGTGTTTGTTGATTTGGAACCCAACGTAATCGGTACATGCCTACACTTATTTTTTCACTCAATTTACAGTTTTTTTGTGTGCGAAACCTCTAACGAAAAATATTTTGTTCCAAGATGAAATTCGAAATAACCAGTTTCAACATTTTTTCCATCCTTCTGGGTTAATTTCTGGTAAAGAAGATGCTGCTAATAATTTTGCCAGAGGACGATACACAGTCGGACGAGAGCTATCTTCGGCTTTTTTCACAGCCATCAGAAAAGAGGCGGATTTGTGTAATAATTTGGAAGGATTTTTTATATTTCATTCGATGGGTGGTGGTACAGGATCCGGGTTTACTTCTTTGTTAATGGAGCATTTGACTGCAGAATATGGAAAGAAGCATAAATTACAATTTATTATATATCCATCTCCCAGGGTTCGTTAGTCATTTTATATAAATAAAATGATTCAAATTTCATCAAATTAATTAAATTTTTTTCTTATTTAGCTATCAACGACAGTAGTCGAACCATATAATGCTGTGCTGACCACCAGCGACACCATCGAGAGCAGCAACTGCGCCTTTCTGACAGATAACGAAGCCCTCTATGACATTTGCTCTCGTCACATCGACATGGAGCTGCCCACTTACGTAGATCTGAATCGTATCCTAGCCCAAGTAATCTCCGCTCTTACAGCATCAAAACGTTTCGAAGGCTCCATCAACGTCGACCTCACAGAATTCCAAACCAACCTGGTACCTTACCCCAGAATACACTTTCCACTCATCTCGTACGCTCCATTTTTCTCAGTACAGCGAGCCAATCACGAAATCGTCACCATATCTCATCTAACCCGAATGTGTTTCGAAAGAAGTGCCCAAATGTTGAAATGTGATCCGAGACATGGCAAATATATGGCCTGCTGTATGCTCTATCGTGGCCTAGTGCCACCCAAAGAAGTGAATTCCTCGATCCAGGTAATCAAATCGAGCCACATACCGTTTGTCAAATGGTGCCCGACTGGTTTCAAAGTTGGAATCAATTATCAACCTCCGGCTGCTGTACCGGGCAGTAATTTGGCCAAGGTAGACTTGGCATGTTGCGCAGCCAGCAATACGACGGCTATTGGGGAAGTTTGGGCGAGAATAAATTATAAATTTGATCTGATGTTCTCGAAAAGAGCTTATGTTCATTGGTACATCGGAGAAGGTATGGAAGAATCGGCTTTCGTTGATGCCAGAGAAAATTTGGCAGCTTTGGAGAAAGATTATGAAGAATGTGCTCAGGATGGTGATGATCAGAGTTCGATTAGTGAGGAATCTGATGGCGAAAGTATAACGACTGCGGGGACAACGACTGTAGGGACGACGACGACAGGATTTCCTGCCATTGAAGATGTTGGAGAAGATGGCCAGCGGTAATTTTTAAGGGAGGGTTTTGTTTGTTGAAGTTTTTCTTAATTTTTTAATTATGAGAGGTAAATTTTTTTAAATTAGAATTCTAGGGACCAAGTACTTTTAATAGTAATTTTAATGATGAAATTCTTCTGTTTGTAATTCTTTGTTGGTTTTGTTTTTAAAATTTTAATCATGTTACTTATTTTTCTTTTTTTGAAATACTTACTTAAGGGAAATTGTAATTTTAAAATTTGTGTTTGGTTTTTTTTCTTTTGTAAATAAAAAGTAAATTAAACAAGTGATTTTCTCAGTATTTTATTTTCGTAGGTATGTAAATAACTAAATATGCTGATCCATATTTGATTATTAGCTATAAAGGGTTTTAATAATTTTTTAATATAAATACGAGTAGGTATTATAAACTTGAAATAAGTAATTAATTGTTTTTTCTGGAGATTAATTGATACAGTTGATGTTTTCAAATGAAGAGCTCAATTCTGACCATTTACTTTTACGAATATGTTCGTAGTTGTCGCATAAATTTCCATATTGAGCGACGGAATATTCATCGAAGCCTTTGGATAATGCTTCTCTGATCGGAGTTGGTAATTTCGGATACAAATTGGGGTACACTTCAATCAAATCATTTAAATGGATCGTGCCTCCGTTTTTGAATTTGTCAACTTCTGAATACGTAGAACTAAAATAAAAAATAAAAAATAAATTTCAATTTTTTTTGAAATAGACACAACAGAAAAAATGAAATTGATTTTTTGGTGGAGGGGCGAAGAGGAAAAGGAGGAAAGGGGAGGATAAAATGCTCGATAAACACCTCGACGTTTTCATTTCGAAGGATTTGTACCCTTTTTCTGAAACGCTGTAACTCGATTAACTTTGAAGTCAAACAGTTTGCATAGTTTTTAAAGTGCAGGCATTGGCGTTGCGTGATTTCTTTCAAATCCAAAATACCTCAACCTTCTTTCAAGTTTCAATTCCCAATTTTTTCCAAATCAATTCAAATTTTCATGTTTTTTTTTCGAGTTTGAATTTTCTCAAAAAATTTCCAGATCATTTTATTCAAAAATTGTTCAAATTTTAAAACTTTTTCAACACAAAAACTGCGATTGAAAATTGAAGGGGATTTTGAAATTTTTTTGACGTTCTTCCAATAACTGAGAGTTGGAAAAAAGTGAAATGTTGAAAAAATGTGAACTGGGGAAAAACCTTGGTGACTAAAAATTCGAATTTGTAAAAGAGGAAATTGGAAAAATCGATTTCGATATTTTTCCTATTGTGTTTTTGAAATCTCGCGGAGCATACTTCATTCAAAATTTGTTGAGTACAAAAAACATGATTTTTGATTTTTAAAAAAAATCACATTTTTAGCCAAAGCTCGAAAGTCAATTTCTAACTTTAAAACTGGTTTCTCTAAACGCGACAATTTCTTAAAAAATTTAAGTTGAAAAAATTTTTGAGAAAAAATTGAGCTGGTAAAAATATTGAATTTGAAAAAAAATTAAGGACTTGAAAAAAATCTGTAAAATTGTATATTTCGGCGCCGGATTTTATTTGGTTGACGAAAAACAAATTTACAGGTACAGGCCAAAGCCAAAAACATGGCATATGCCTGAATCCCCTGAAATATGCAAATCATATCACTTCTGTGTCAATTGAGTTATGCTGTTTTCTTTCCATTCGAAATTTGGAAAAATCATGATTTTTCTCTCTAGAATTTGATTCTTTTAATCAGACCAACTTATTATTGTAAATCATTATTATTTGATTAATTTTTGAGTACCATTTTTTTTTTTGCCTGATTAATCAATTCATGTAATACTCACTGTCGACTTCGTATTGTTTTGCTAATATCCTTGGGAACATATTTTAAACAATTTTCGCATAATTCTGTTGTTCCTTCATCACCTGATGCTTCGGCATATGCTTGTTCAGAACCAGAAACACTGCATTTTCTTCGTCTCGACATATACGATCTAATTTTGGGCAATAACTTGTTCATACTGCTCCTTGTAGATCGATTACCTGTGTCCTGTGGAGAAATTACACAATATGAGGACTTTTTTGCCTTTCGTTTCTTATTGTGCCGAATAGAGCAGTAAAAATGTTGGGATGGGTCTGGAAGTCAAATTTATCTGGTAAAAATTTCACCTTTGAATGGCCTTTCTTCTCCATTGACCATTTAAATTGGATCGCGTTTCAAGAAAATTTCTCACTTAATTTTTTTTTTTTTTTTTTAAATGATTTTGCTTTAAGTAGCTGGTTTTATTTAAAACTTGATAGTAAAATCGACACCCATTTTTTTTTAATTATCTACCAATTTTTCAGATTTCTAGACTGAATAATTTCACTGACGTTTTCATACCTACTTGAAAAATATCCCTCCAGTAAAATATGTTAGTAGAACATTTCTCAAAACTTTCTCATAATGTATTGTTGATAGGTAAAACCTATTCATAGATATTTGAATATCAATAAAAAAATTTATTCACGCCAATTTTTCTCCTCAGTTTTTTAAAATCATTGAAAAATCATTGACGAACATTAAACATTCTTTCTTTCTTTTACCGACTTTTCCATTAGGAAAAGTCGAGTACTAAATTGTTCATCGTAGTTGAAGGGAGCGTCGGGAACGATTTTTTTTCACGTTTTCGGACATTCTGAACACGATAGGACGTGTGGTTGAGAACGAGGTTTCCTTATATATATATATATATATATTAATATTTATATGTTTATGTATAATTTTGTCCGCGATTAAACTCGAAAACTGTGTAGCTCCAGAAGGGGACAATGATCCCAAAAGATAGCATTTTTTACGTAGTTTTGAGATTTTCAAACCGATTTAAAATCGGTCCAGCCGTTTTCGAGATATTGAAATTTTTGTGTTTTTTAGGGGTTGGGGGTGGGACTTAGCCGAAATTTGAAGCAACCAAGGTAAAAGTTGCATTGCGCTTTAAATTTCGATTTCTCTAAAACTACTGAACCGATTGAGCTGAAATTTTCAGGATTGGCAAAGAAAGGTTTGAGGACCCTACAGAAAAATTTTCAGCCCGATCGGTTGAGGTACACCGTCTCTCGGTAGGCTTAAAATGTGTAAACAGTTTTTTTCAATAGCTTACTGAAACTTGAAGCTCGAATAATTTGAAAACTAGGCATCCTCAAAAAAATCTAATGACTCATTGTCGAAAGCAAATTTAATTCTCTACAACTTGCTTTACAGGCGTTTTTCGGGAGGCCCCTCCTTTGGTCAAAAACGGTCCTCAAAGGACGCAAAGGAGGGTCCAATACTCGAAATTCGCATTAAACTCAAAAGATGTGTAGCTCCAGAAGGGGACAATGATCCCAAAAGATAGAATTTTTTACGTAGTTTTGAGATTTTCAAACCGATTTAAAATCGGTTCAGCCGTTTTCGAGATATTGAACTTTTTGTGTTTTTTAGGGGTTGGAGGTGGGACTTAGCCGAAATTTGAAACAACCAAGGTAAAAGTTGCATTGCGCTTAAAATTTCGATTTCTCTAAAACTACTGAACCGATTGAGCTGAAATTTTCAGGATTGGCAAAGAAAGGTCTGAGGACCCTACAGAAAAATTTTCAGCCCGATCGGTTGAGGTACACCGTCTCTCGGTAGGCTTAAACGCATTCTGGCATTAAAAAGTTTGTAAAAAAACTTTGTAAAAGGGCATAAACTGATGATTTTTGGGTCGCTGATTCCGAATTAGTTCTTTGTTTTTCGATTTGAATCCTCTCCATGTTCCTAAGTCGTCCCTCGGTAGGCTTAAAATTTGTGAACTACCGTTTTTTTAATTTCTTAATGCAAGCTTGAAACGTAAATAATTTGAATAAAAACTAGGGCTCTTCAAAAAAATCTAATGACACATTATAGAACACAAATTTAATAATAATTCTCTACAACTTGCTATACAGCCTCTTTTTGGAAGGCCCTTCCTTTGCTCGAAAACGGTCCTCAAAGGATGCAAAAGGAGGTCTAAGAATCGAAATTTACATTTTATTAGCATTAAAAAGTTTGTAAAACGGCGCAGTTTGATATTTTTTGGGTCGCTGATTTCGAATTTGGTATTTTTTACCGACTTTTTAAAACTTATTTTACTTATTTCGATTTGAGCCCCTTCCCTGGATACCCTAGTGTACATGGGTGCCTAAGAGTCCAAAATTTCAAGTTTGATACTCTTCAATAGACTCAATATTTATGAATAGTTGAACGAAAGTAAATTTAATTTTCTACACCGACGTTTGTGGAAAAGTCGGTTACCTTACGCAGAATGCGTAAGGTTTTTTTTTAAATTGACTTTGATTGGGTGGAAAAAATTGGTAGAAGAAGAAAACTTTTTAAAAAAATTTTCTAATTTAAATCCCATTTTTCAACTTTTTGTAAAATTTTGAGCTGAAACGAAATGAAAAATCTGAAAAGAACTCCACTATTCCAAATTTCAAATGCTTTTTGCTCACATTAATTAGGTATTCAAATTTTAGCAAATTTTTGAAAATTTGAAGTAACCAATTCCATAGCTCAAAATATGAAAATTTATCAAAATTTGTTTGGATTATTTGTATTTTGGAGGGGGGAGGGGATTCTGAATTTTCTTGTAATATGTATTCACCAAAATTAAAATCCTCCCAGTTAAATTTATACTTTATAATCAAAGTAAATTGATACATACAAGATCCTCCTCGATGGGTTCATATACATCGCAATCGTCATCCACAGCATACTCAAATACAGGTGTACATCTGCTCGAAGAACTGAATCTACTTCTGCTTGATGATCCTTTCGTTGGATACAAGTAAGTACCTTTTAGGCGCTGATTCAAACTTTGTATGAAATTTCCTCTAGAATCCTGAAATTGACATAATTATTTTTGAACAATTTTCCTAAATTCTCAACTTCAATACCTATCTAATTGAAATTTATTTCATTTTTTTTTTTTAATTTTTTACTTACAGAGCTTATAGAACTTTTTAAGGTATTGTCAACGCTACTTCGTCTCCCAAATCTAGACCCGAATTTCCTTGTAAAACTACTTCGTGAATAATCATCCTGACAGATTTTTGAAACACATTGTTTGTAACAATCACCAATTTCATCAATCGATGATTTCAAATTCGTTTTATCGCAATGACCATTGGTATCTTCACTTTCACCACTTTCAGTTTGAGATGCTCCATACCCAGCATCACTTTCAGATTCTGGAGTGACATTGCCATGTTTCTGGGTACTTTTGGAACATGACAAATCTTTTTTGGTGGCTGATTTACCAGCAATATTTGAATCTTTGCATTTCATTTTATTTTGTTCAACAAAGCACAAATCAGCATAGATAACCTGACCTGGTTGCAGTTTACTCTTATCAATTGGTTGGCTTGATTGTTCTTTAGGGGTAGAATCTTCCTGAAGTAACATTTTCAGCTGTTGTTTAACCTGGAGTGTACTAGGGTCGTAGTTGGGATCAGTTGATAAAACCTTGAGTTTTACTGGAGCTTTGTATGGTTTACTCGGACAAGTAGGAGATTGGGCAGCAGGAGTAGTTTTGCAACCATGTTGGTTTGATTTTACACTGCATATTTCAAGTGGTATCAAATCCCCATTAGTTTCATTTTTTGATTTTTTCACCTGGTTGGATGTGGACTTATGAAATCCTACTTTACATTTAGCAGTTGATTTATTTCCTGTTCCACAAACAGCAGATTGGCAATCCTCTTCATCATTGCAATGCTCACAAATTTTCAGTTCAGAACTTTCATAACATGACATTGAACTGGTTTTAGATGTCTGATTCATTCTATTATTAATGGACTGTTCAGTTTTTCTTGTAGAAACATTGGGATAAGAGTTGTCTTCATTTTGTGATTGAGAACCTGCTCCACAGGATGAAATTGTTGCTGGATTTGAGGTTTCTGTGTCATCACTAGAATTCAATGCTACAGTTGATGAGCAAAATATCTCTGGTTTTGTTGCTGTATAGATTGATGAAGTTGTTTTCATGCTTCCAGAACATTTTTGCATGCAAGAATTTTGTTTTTTGCTGCTGATTTCTTGATTGATAGTGGAAAACCCTTCATCACTGCACTTAGACTTCCCTGTTGATGAATTACTTGTAGTTTGACATTGATGGTTGTTTTGTTGCTGACAGCAACCTGAACTTGTAGATGACAGGGTATCATATTCCATTTTGGATTTTCCTGTTGATGAGCCAGAAGTACCAGAAGATGTGCCATTATATTGACTGTTCTCTTGATGTTGTGAACATATAGAACTAGTTGAGGACAGGGTATTATCTTCCATTTTGGATTTACCAGTGGATGAGCCAGAAGATGTGCCATTATATTGCTGGGTCTCTTGATGTTGAGAACAAACTGAACTTGATGATGACATACAATCATTGTTCATTTTGGATTTACATGTTGATGACTGAGATCCAACATGGTGTGGCATATCTTTAGTTTGCTTAGAAAATAATGCAGTTAAGGAGCAATCATTATTTGCCTTGGGTTTACATGTCAATGATTTAGACCCAGCATGATGTTGCTTATTTTTAGCTGCTGAATTATTTAAAGTTGTAGATGAGCAACTAGTGTTTGTTTTAGATTTACCTGTTGATGATCTAGATCGCTGTTCTGTAACTTGTTCAGAGCTTGATACTGTGGATGAACAAAGTTTGGAACTGGATGCAGTGGATGATGAACAATCACTATTTACTTTAGATTTGCCTGTTGATGATTCAAATGCTACATGGCATTGCTCATCTTTGACTCTCACAGAACTAGATGCAGTTGATGATGAACAATCAATACTTGCTTTAGATTTACATTTTGATGAATCAGATATTACACAGCACTGTTCCTCTTCCTGGTATTGAGAATCAGTTGCACATGAAATCACAGAATCACTTGATTTAGATTTTGTTGTTGATGAACTGGATTTTCCATGAGGGTTTTTTTGAGAGCAACTTGAACTTGACTGAGTATAACTGGAACTACTGCAAGATTCTCGATGGCCTTTTTTATGGACTGCAGTTGTGTTGGATTGATTTCCCAATAATTTTGAAAAACCAATACTTTTCATTTTTCCAGAACCAAAAGTAACAGGTAATGTAATTGGGATAAAAATTCGTGATCCTTTACGTTCCACTTCATTGATCCTTTTTACAATCATTTGAGGATCCCTGTAGTGATTACATTTAGTGCACATTTTTTTTGAAGTATCCAAGCATTCATCATAACCTGTAATCAAAATTGAGCGAAAAATAATTCAAGCAAATCAATATAAATTTTTTAAAATTATCCACTACTTACTCATAACTTTCAATTTCAAGTTAACATTCATCATGATTCCAAAATTTAATAAAAATGAATAAAACATGCATCCTCAGACTATTCTTGTCACAAACTATTTACCCAAAGAATTATTCATAGCTTAGCCACCAAAATTATGGACCAACTATATCACCACATGGTGCATTACCAATACCAAAAATATTTTGATTTCAGAATAAAAACATTTCCCAACATAGAAACCAAAAGTTTATAGAAATAGAATAAACAGCAAACCAAGATTTTGTCACCTTTAGTTGTTGCCCAACATATTCTTTTTTGACAACCCTGAGGTTGTGAACTTGATGCTGATTTTTCTATTGCTCCATCTTCATTGCTCAACTCATTCAATGACTCGACACCTGACCCTGCCCCTGTACTGTTATTACTTTCTGTGCTCAGAGTACGAGTCGGTGGTGTATCTGGTATTTGAACATCCACTTCGCTTCTGGTATTGGCCGAATCATTGGAGGAATTTGGTTTACAAGATAATAAGCCTATTTTTGAAAGAATTGTGTTCCTCCAGCTGTTGGTATTGCAAATATCGACAGACTGTTCTTCAGTAGCCACTTCACTGTAGCGTAATTTTTTTTCATCTTTTGAATGATCTCGGTCTTGATCTCGGTTGATTTGAATAGAATATGAACGTCTGGTATATATTGTGAAGCCAGCGATCATTACCAATGTTACGATGAAAATTGAAATAATTAAGAAAAGCAATACATTTTTTGATGGATCATTTTCGCCATGTAATGATTTTCCCTGAGTTGATATAGAAGTATTGTGATTGAATGGAATTTCTGGATGGTTTTCCAGCTGGAAAAAAAAATCAGAGAGAATAAAGCAAAATTCTTATAATTAATTAATTATACATAATTAAAATGGGTAGGTAAAGAATTTTCTTCCAAAATTATTTCAATTTTTGTCAATACCGATTTTCACTTTTTAAAATGAATCCAACTGAAATGATTAAAAAGAGATTTTTGCAGATTTTTCTGAAAGTTTTTAAGGTAGGTACTTATTTTGTCAAGACATTATCTGATTTGCTCTTTTTACAATTCCTGCTGAAATAAAATTATATTTTACCATTTTGTGGATTAATTTTCTGTAGTTCCATCTTTATTCATTTTTCAACAATATTGTTTACAGTTATGAATTGAATGGTATATTTTTTAGTCAAAGAAAGTGGGAGAAATCCGTCTTTTTCACTGGATCCTATCGACAATTTTTGGAATACCTACTCATGGAAGTGACAAATAAAAATCCTTCCCATAGAATTCCAAAATTAAAATAAATACCGACTAATCTAATTTTTTTTCATGAATTATTTACTCGTGGCTATCCATTTTTTCAACATGAAAAAAAATTGAAAATTTTTAATATTTTGGTGTAAAATTAATTTTTTTTAGCTATTGCAACTTACGAGCATGGCATGGCCTAAAGGCGCATTCAAAATGTTGAACAATGTTTCAAAATTAAATGTGAGACTTCCTAGTAAAAACTGAAATCTCAAAACCAAAATTCGTCATTTTTCATGAAATAACAACGGAATAGTTGAACTTTTCCCCTTTTCTCCAGCGAATGATCTAGTTTTTCCTGCTGCATATTTTTTTTGGGGGGGGAGCTGAATGTGCTCTGTTTTAAACAATTGAAATGATTGATTTCCTTATTACATACTTTTTGGAGAAGAAGCAGTAGTCCGCAAATATCTAGGGTCCAGAAATCAAAAATTTTCATTATTTTCCCCCTCCCCCATTTTATTAATAAAACTAGAATACAGAAATAAAGAATAAAGTGAGGGGAAACATTGAAAATTTTTGGGAGGGGTAAATCCAAAAAAAAACACACACAAATAAATCAACTATCTTGATGCATTTTAAATTATAGGTACATTTTTATTAGTTTTCTGGCGAATTCATCTCGACCAGTAATTAAAAAATGATGTTTTCATTTTTGAAAGTTTCGAAGTATGTACCTACCTAAATACGTGCATAAATTATTTCTCAATAAATCTATATTTGTTCACAATTTTTTTTTAAAGGCCAATCTTATCTTTTATCAGGATTGAAACGAAGTTGATATTATTAAAAGAGAATAAGCTAAAAAATCAAAACATCTTCAGTTCAAAAAATCTAATTTGGAGCAAATTTTTTTGTATAAAAAAAAAACGATGTTTTCAAAAACAGTAAGTAGGTACATAATTTTACACAATGGTTCAAAATCTTTAAAATCGCGAAAAGAATTTTTGAACTTCTTGAAATAATATTTTTTTATATTTTCGCAATAATTTTCACGATCAAAAATTCGTCAAAAAAAATCGTGGATGGTAACGAACTGGTAGGTACCGCATTTGAATTTTTTGTACTTTTAAACAATAGGTACCTAGTCATTTTTACAAAATTTGTAATAAAATTTTTAAAATTTGTGAAAAGAATTTCAAAGCTTTTCAAAATTATTACAACACAAAAATTTTCAACTTTACTATCTAAGTACTTCGATTTTTCAAATACAAATAGGTAAGTACCTGAAATCTATCATAACCGATTTTGTTTCCCTGCAAAATGCAGTTTAGATTTTTTTCGTTATTTATTTTATTGCGTTTTGAGTTCAAAATTTTATTTAATAATATTTCGAAAATTTGTTGCCCCCACGAACCCCTCTTGATGTACAAGAGCCAAATGAACCCTAAACAGGTAGCTAGCTCCTGAACTTTCATTTGAGACCACAAGGGGCGAAAATCACCCCCCCCCCCCACCCCCATTTGAATGACTTTTTGCGGTTTTCCAAAAATTGGAGTTTCGAGGATACTGCGTTTTAAAATCCACTTCCTCACATATTAAGTAAAAGTTTTCAAATCCTTCGTTGAAACCACAGAAAAAATCCCAAAATTTCTCTAAAATTGACATAATTTTTCTATTTTTTCGGAAAACGTGATCGGAAATTAATCGGAAAAATTGAGCAGGATAGAGGATTAATTGGCGTTTTATAATTTTTTTTTTCAGAAAATGAAAATTTTCATAAAATCTTGATAAAAATCAAAATTATGAAGAAAATATAGAAATTTGCTGAGACATTTGCCTAAAAATTGATTTGAAAATAATATAGCGAAACGAAACGAGTTTTTTCATTTTTTTTAGATTTTCATTTTGACAAAACGAAATTTTCCGATTGAAAATGAAAATTTTTTGAAATTATGGGAAGAAATCTATCCTGTTTTTCCCTCGTTCGGTCCAACGATTGTTTTTATTTCCAATACATTTTTGTAATGAAATCATTTCGAAAATTTCCCTCTCTCTTTACTTATCTGTAAAAGTAAATTTTCGACAAATTTCTTTTTAAAAAATTTAATTTTTTTCAAACGAATATTCAATGTTTGCTTTTTTTGAATTTGTAGAATACGAATTTAACTCCTAAAAATCATTGTTTATGCAATTCTAATGACACTAATTTCATTATCATGCTTTTAGTTCGCCAGCATACTTCGTGGATATTTCTCAGAATAGGTGGGCACTTGTTACCTAGTAAATGCAACTATCATATTGCATAGGAAGCTATCCAACGATCAATGAAAATATTTTAACGCTATAGGATTTCTCAGAAATTTACTTACAAGTAATTAAACCTCATGAATACTCACTTCGCGACGAATTGTATTTTTATGCAAAACATTCCGTTCCATTTTGGTACCATTATCTCTATAAATTCCACCAGTCGTGAAAGCTACATTGTTAAAATTCTCCTTCAAATTCCACTTTGGCGTGCCATTAAATTCTACAAATTTTCCAGCCAAATTATCGACGGAATTTGAATTAAAATGGGGAAAATCCCACGATGATATTGTCGGTATTGAAGATGACGATTTGGTATCATTCCATAACATTGTTTTACTTTTAGCAAATTGAAAGCTTGCTAGAGTCATTATAATCGGTATAATGGCCATTTTATTTCTGCAATAAAAAATTCCCCACGTCACGACAAAGAATGAAAGGTAAAAAAATATGTGCACCATTCGTAAAATACAATGATTAAATATTTCAAAGCTGTCACTAAGAAAGCTGCAATAAAGAACTACGGTGCATAAAATTCCAAAGCCAACGAACTAAACACGTGTAAAACATAGGTACCATTTACTCGAACACAAACATTTATTTGTTTAGAAAAATAATAATAAATAAGAGTAATAATAAAATAAGTGATTACCAAGCGTACAAGTATTTCATTTGAGAAACACAATTTACCTACAAAGTAATTCCAAGGTAATAGAAATTTGGTCAATTTATATAATTTAAAATACAATCAACTGTAAATCCAATTACGAGATTACAATAAAAATTAAATAAAAAGAAAAAAAAATACATCAGGACACAAATAATTATTTGATTCATATAAACAAAATTTTTTTACACATAAAACAACATATCACACACACAAAAAAATAGATACATTTTAAAATACACAAGACACATCAATGTTGAATGATTTGTGGTTTGCAAATCAAAATTATTTTTAGACAAGATCATTCGTATACATGGTGTTGATTTTATTTACATAGAAAACTTCAAACAACAAGTTGTCCAATAGTAGGTATTTTGATAATTGGGAAACATCTTTTCAAAAAGAAAATCTCAAAATAGGACTAGTTACACGAATTTGACCCTAAAACATTGCCACATTACTTGAAAAATCATTACATTGATCAGAATCAACACTTATGGCACAATTTACTCATCTGTAATGGCGCACTTAGCTGGGGCCAAAACAACCTACAATTACAAAAATTTGGAAAATTGAAAAAATAAATGGAACTGTTCAAGTATTTCGGATCAGAGGTGTTCTGGGTATAGAATCTGGTAATGTGGTAACTTTGGCAATAGCACATTCGATTGGTTCATTTTTATCGATTGATTGTCCATTAGGTAACTGAGTATCTGCATGTTTGGAGTTTCCGTTTTCGATGGGTTCTTCTAAATGTTCCCAGACAGATTTTGGAGTAGAAGGGCCTCCATCATTCATTAATCTTTCTGTTTGTTCAGAATTTCCTTCAGTTGGATATTTTTTATTTTTGACAATGGGCATCTTGGATCTATCTGGTAATAAGGAGACATTTTGTAATTCAGCGCCATCGTTGTTTCCATTGGTATTACTTGGTTCCCAATTTTTATGACTAGAACGCTGACCCAGGTAAACCCCTAGGCAAATTATGATCACAATTATGATGGCTAAACATGGAATAATGTAACCAGCACTGAACATAGAAGATTCCGTAGTTGAGTTGCCATTTTGGAGTTTAGCAACAGCCAAGATTTCTACTTTTTTATTTTCAGTTGTAGATGTACCAGATTCTGCAGATGGAAGATCTCCTATTCTCTGGTTTTCTTGGTTATTTGGTACAGCTGAGGTAGTAGTATCAGTTGGTTCTGGTTTAGTTGATTCTGATGTCTTTTCAGGAGTTGTAGTGGTAGGTTCAGGAGATTGGGGTTCAGTAACTAGTTCTTTTTGGTTCGGGTTTTCAGATTCAGATGGGGCAGCAATGGTGGTAGGAACAGGGTCTTCCGCTTTTCCAATTGTAGTTGGTTGGTCAGGTTCAGATACTGTGACATCAGGTTTCTTTTCAGTAGTTGTCTCTTTGGGTTGAGTAGTTTCTGGTTTAGGTGCCTCAAGTGGTATATCTTCTGGTTTAGTGTAATTAGTTTCATTATTTGGAGACTGACTACTCGTTGGCTGATCAACATCTTCATCTTTTGAATTTGGGTTAGGTTCTGGGATATCGGTGCTATCTCCATCACCACTACCCTCATTACTGATTGAATCACTTTGCATTTCATCTTTATTATAAGCAGCATTGACTTTATTAACAGGAACTACTTGATCTCGTTCAAAATCTTCCTGTACCTCATCTTTTTTCTTGGTAGGTTTATCCACTGGAATAATTTGATTAGTTTTAGGATCACTATAATCTTCATCTTCATCATCATCACCAGGATCGCCATCAGGTATATCAACTCCTTCCCCAATTAGATCATAGCATATTTTTTCAGGAAGCTTATTTATTGACCAACCTCTATATGGACGAGGGTAATAGCATTGGATGTCATTCTCAAATACCACAGGTTTGCCACCAAACACATCAACAAAATTCATCTCATCACAAGTGCAATTAATCGGATTTTCACTCAAATCAACTACTCTAATTTTCTTTAAGCGTTCTAATTCCATAACAGGTATCCTTGTAATACGATTGTTTTTCAAAGAGAGGTGCTTTAGACCACTGGGCAATGTATCTTCATCAATGCTTACAACCAAATTATTATCTAAGTACAAACGTGTCAATCTGGTTAAATTTTTGAACATGTTATCCGTCACTTCTCTAATGCCACAAGATGTCAAATCCAACCAAGTTAAACTTTTTGATATTAAAAGAGGTCTGTCTTGGATAGGTAATGGATTATTTGCCAAATTAGCATAAATTAATTTGTGATTATTGATGAACAGGGAAGGATCTAATTTTTTCATGTAATTATGTGACAATTCAACTTCTTGTAATGATTGCAATCCTTTGAAAGTGTCAACTGGAATATGTACCAATGAACAATTCACCATGTAGACATAATTCAATTCAGGAAGGATAAGATGAACATCTTTCGGAATTTCACATTGACTTTGGTTTTTATTTTTTTGCATTATCAAAACATGAATGTTTGGGAAAGCTGTCTGATTTGTATAAAGTTCTGAACATCTTGCTGATTGGTGTCCATTGAAGTTTATGTAACATTCACAAGGCTCAGGACAACTGATGGGCGTCACAGCCATTGATGCCACATCATTGATTACAGTGGCCACCAGACATGCTAGCAGCAGCAAGCAAGGATGTCTTCGGCGAGTTTTAAAGGTGGATGTTGAGTCGTACATTGTGTCGTCTGTAATGAGAAAAACAAATTTTGAAATTAGTATTATATTGAGGATCAAGAGTGCAGCAAGGATCGAGTTTTTCAGGGGAAAAAATCGTTGAGAAAATGTTTTTAAAAGGAGTAATTATTAGGTAGGTACCTAATTGAATTAATGGAAATGATGCAAATCTTCAGAAAAATTATATTGATAAAATGTTTCAACAATTTTTTTTCCTACAATTGATCATGAAGAATTGCATACCTTCCCATAATAAGAAGAAAACATGGCTAGGTACCTACCTAATAAGAAAAATCAACGATTATTTTAATTACCTATGAACTTACTACTGAGACAATTTGCTTTTATCACGGTACCTATTATTAATGTATGCAGCGTATTCAGTCGCATTAATTTTGAAATAATTGTTGACTGAAGGTTATAAAAGCCATTCAGAAAAATAATATTATTTTCGCCAAAGTTCAGAAACCATGAAAAAGAGAAGGCGAATAAATACTTTTTCTGGTTTATTTGGGGGGAGAGCTGGAGGAAGGGTATGGGGTGTTGGATCATGTAAGGTGGAAACTGGGAAAAATAACGAAGAAATGACTTCAGATTCGATTTCAAATTAACAAGAAATATGTAGCAATATCCATGTGCTATTTGACGTTTTTTTTTTCAATTTGAACTTTTCATGAAAAATTATGAGAGACATTTTATTCACTGAATCTTTTTAAAGATTTTGCAAAATAAAGCCTCAATTTTGCTTGAACTCAAGTTCAAGAGTGAGTACCTCCTTTACTATAGATGAAAAATTTGGCAAAACAGATACGATTTTTTTATTATTAATTTTTCACCGAAGACTAAATTTACCAAGCAGGCACGAAAATAAAAAATGGTACGAATGATTAGATTTCTCATATTTGAATCATGCAAGTCATCAATTTTCATGTAATTCATTTTTTCCACAAATCCATATCATTTTCTAGATTTTACTCATTTCATAGAATTTTTTCTCATTTTTTTTCTACTTTCAAAGTTTTTTCTCAACATTTTGATTTATGTACTTGTTAAATTTCTACCTCAATTTTTTTTGTTCAAATATTTTTTCCTAAATTTTTTCAGCCCTAAAATTTTCTCTCAACTTTCATCTCTGAAATGAACAAATCCTAGAGCTGAAAAAAGATTAATGAATTTCCTAAACAAATTTTTTTCAATGGTGTAGAGTTGGAAAATGCATCGGCATTTGAAGAGAAAATTTCAGAGCAGAAAAAATTTAAAAAAACATGGTGAAAAATTTTTAGAGGAGAGACACTTTTTTGTATGAAAAAAAAGGGGGGTTGAAATTCATCGCGGGATGGATTGAAAAAAATCTCCAAGAGTTGGAAAATACATGAGCTGAAAAATTCATAGGAGAATGTTAGATCCGAGAAAACATTATTTTGAAAAAAAAAAATGAAGAGTTGAAAAATCCTGAAAAAAATTTCCAAATGATAATCGTAAAATCAGAAAGAATTCAATATTTTTTCACCAATAAGTAATTATTTTCAGAAGCAACTATATCCATGACGGAGGATTATTTCGTGATTTTTTTTACAAAATATTGTGATGAGACAACTTTGAAAAACCAAGCAAAAATTTAAAAATTTCGGTGAATGTCTAACTCTCATGGCAACACCTTTGAAGAATGGGGAAAAAAACACTCGGTATTTTTTCAATTTTTTCCCTGTATTCTGGTGTCTTTCAAGGTCAAGTCGCAAAATAATGTAGTGCAATAACGTTAATTCAAGGAAATTTAAGAACCCCTGAAAAAGGAAAATGTTGGGAGATACCCTTACTATACCAATTTTGAGTGAAAATAAACCCTTCCTCACCTCAAAATCGATTGATGTCATGACACCTTTTTAAAAAATTTGAGAACACCTCAAAAATATGATATGGTGAGAATCTGAATTTTTTTATTCATTAATGGTAATATCAAGATGTACTTATGACCACGAACAGAAAAGAAAATACTTGGTCAATTTTTTGAAAAAAGCACATAACAGTTTTTTCGTAAGAGACAGTCTCCTCCCCTCCCTTAGAAAAAAATGCAAAACAATTCCATTCGATTGTTTTGAGATCATTTCACAGGAATTTTTTGTTGGCTCAAATTTTGAAAACAATTTCAAGTTGACATTTTAATTTTAATTTTTTTTTCAAAATTCCAACTACATAAAATTCATCTACTTGAATAAAAAAAAATTATAATTTTTTGTGAGAAAGGAAGAGACTTTTTTGTACATACCTAGGTATATTTTTTATTTAGATTTTAAGCCATTTTTATACGTTTTATTGTTTGTTTCTTGTTTTTTAATTTCAAAATATTCCACAAATGTAACCCATTGGTGGACAATTTTAATTTAATAGGTAACTTTTTTTTCAATTGGATTCTGAATGGTTTTTACCAACCTTTTCACTTCTCCTAGCCTAAATTTTTTTGGCGGAATACAATTTTTTCAAAAATATTATTCAATTCTCTTTTACAATTTTTTGCCGGTCAAGTTTTTTAAATAAAATTTCCAATCTATTATTTTGATTAATTTACTCCATACTTTCAAAAAATGAAAAAATAGAATCAATTTTTCACTCGTATCAAATATTTCACCAAAATATTATAATTTAAAAACACGTATAAAATATTTTCAAAATCCAAAACAAAACCTTCTTTATTTATGAAATTTTGATAAAAGAAAACGAATTATTACCTAATACTCGTAGGAAAAAAAAAAACATACCGAAAGTTTTTCTTAAGATAAGTAAAATGTACAACAATATGAATTGAAATTTACCTTGTTTGAAAACCGATACCTAGGTAAAGTATTCAAGTAAAATCCGCACAGTTCAATACTCAACAAAGTTACACCAACAGAATGATCAATAATGAAGAGATTTTCTCTCTGCGATGAGATAAAACTATTGTGGGTGACATCATAACTTGGTTTTTTCTCAACAGAAAAAAACAATTCGTCAACCCTTATTGATATAAACACAAAAGATGGGGTTTCCCCTTTCGAAATTTTTCGACGCTTATCACGACTTGCTAAATCATCCTATAGCAATTATGTAAAAAAAAATAGGAATAAAATCTTACTAATTACTCTCGAATTACACCAAGCCAATCAAACACCTACACCATAATCTACAAAATAATCCCAGATAAGCAGCTTCTCAGAAGCAACAAAAACTAATATGGAACCCATCATCGGCATCTAAGACTACGTAAAATCAACAGTTGAATCATACTGATAATATCCAAATCCAAAACTGCATTTCATTGCAATCAACTTCAAACACAAATTTGAAAAAACAACATAAAAAAATTCTGAATCGTCAAATTCGTAGAAAATCTCAATACGACGTCTCATGGTAAAACTGCCTTAGCATTTCTTCGAACGGTACAACACCGAACAAAAATCAAGATTAAGAATTCCTCATTACATAACATTGGCCACAGCTGTACACACGTACTTGATAAGTTTAACGGATATTTAGAATTTATAAACTAATTTCCGAGCCCAAGGTTGATAATTGAAAACACTCATTATTCAACTTTTTTAATGAAAAGTTTCGTATTACATTCGATACGCAGCAAAACTCCAGGAAATTTACCATCAACTGGAATAAGGAGATTTTTCAAATAATATGTCAGCGCAAATACCTTTCATTTGAACCGAATCGATACTTAGTTTTCGAAAAAAAATTCATTTTGATTAAGCGGTCAAAATCTGGGTAAAAATTTTACGCACTTTTAGGCGGAAAAATTCGTCCGGAGGAGTTTTAATTGTATGGAATTAGAGGTGGTTTTTTTCTTATTTTTACCTCTTTAATCATACAGTCACACTCTCATTAACGCTAGAAAAAGCCTCGGCGAATATTTCCTTGGGTAATTACGGTCTTCGGGTACATTATTATAGACGCCGAGGCAGTACTTGTCGACAGATGTAATTTTATTTACATGGTTTTACGTCATTGTTGGTATTACGTTTATGTTATAAATTTTTACTTATTATCATTGAGGTTTGATCTATAAAACGCTAATAAGCTGCAATGATAAAAACATCGGACTGAGATGTAACAAAATAGAGCTGTTAAAATGATGAATCGAATCGATACAGACGTGTCGAGGTATCTTTGTTGGAAATTTTCGATTTCATTTGATCTGATAATTGTGAGCGGTTCTTTCAACTAGGTGTGAAACGATTCGTTATTGTTGGAATTAGTTTTCAATGAAATGTTCAAATAATCGAGTATTAAAAAGTAAAAGGTTATAGGTACCTATTTGTGGATTAGATTATCTTGTTGGGGACGTGTTTTTATTACAATTCTTAAAGATTTATGTTTACAAATTATTTACACCTTTTATTGTTTTTGGCATCGAGTTGTGAATCTGCGACGGAGAGGGATAGGGAAGGGGGTTTTCTATCTGGTTGAAATATCTAAAGAGTGTTTCAAGTTCAATTACGAGTAATATTTGTGTTTTTTGTTGTGTTTTTTTGTGTAGTGGTGAGTAAAGAATTGAAGGAATGGAAAGTGCAAGTTTTTCTAATTAACGTGAAGATTGAATAATACCTGGAAAAAAATAGAAATAAAGATTTGTTTGATATTATGAAATACCATATCTTGATAGGATTTAGAAATGCAAATATGAAAATTTTAAATCAGGATTAAAGTTCAAGAGTTTAGTTCGAAAAAGTCTGAAAATGTCTAAAAAGGACGATTAAAAATTAAGTCCTACTGTGGAAGGATTGATAATTGAACCTGATTAATAAAATTGGAAATCGACTTTCTTCACCCCAAACATGATTTTATCTGGAAAAAAAGAAAAAGAAAAGAAAACTCACTTTTATACTTGGATTTTTTTGGTGATTTTTCTCAAACATGATTATTTTTCAAAAATACAAAAATTCTAAGATAAAAATTTGTGCTTTTTTATTTCGATTTTTTTTCTCACAAGTCTGCATCAAGATGTGCTCCCTTGGTGAAAAAATTGTCAAAAAGTTGGCAAATTTTGTGTATCTGCAAATTTTTTCGAAAGTTGTGAAAATTATTTTGTTGTAAATAACACATTTTCAAAAAGTTGGAGACTTTCTGGAAAAATTTGCAGATTCATATCAAAATTTGTCAACTTTTTGAGCGATTGCCAATTTACCACGAAATCTGTCGAATTTTTGAGAAAATATGGGTGGAGACGGGCCATACCTCCCTCCCTACCTCCCTCCCTCCATTGTTTTAAATCTACCTGGCACGAATCTTTTTTTAAAAAAAATTAGTGAAAATTATCTCAAAAGTCACAAATTATTTTTTGCTGACAACAGTGATAACTAAAATGATGAAAAAATTATGAAATTGTATCTCCTCGCTGGATTATTTATCCAGCAGGGTGGACAAGAAATTTTCTCTGAGGATTTCATATTCTATCAATTTGAAGCATGTTTTTTCTTCAAAAAAAGAGGGGGAAGATAAGAAAGCAATAATAATGAAAAAAAATTAAAATTTCAGTTCGAAAATGACATGGAATTTTTATATTGACGATTCAGTGATATACAACCTGAATCTGAAAAAAAATTTCAGTTTGATTACCACAAGGCCTTCTGTTTCTTCGCAATCTTCAAACAATTTTCCTAGTTGAATTTCGAAAAGTAGATCTCTGTGAAAAATCCATTTTATGAAAATAACAGAATTCAGAAATGAAAAAAAAATAAAGGTAAAAACAAATGACAGATTTTCACGAATTCTACTGCCATTCCGCAGAAGATAATGACCAGTTAAAAAAAATCTGGTAGAAGTTCTGATTTTTCATAATTTGTTTTAGAGCCTTCTTCTCTCTCCAAGGGGAATTTTGGTTTTTCCAATTTCTTGTGAGGGTACTCTCCCACAATTCGAATTTTACAACTTTCAAATTTCTTTCATGCACCTCTCCCACCAGGAAAAATTTTCCAACTCAAATCAAATTTTTACGAATCTTTATTATCCTTCTGAGATAGAGTTTCAAAAATTTGAAATTTTTGTTGTGCTCCCCCCCCCCTCTCCGATGAATTTAACTCATATCAAATTTCTTGCTGCATCCCTGTTCGAGGCAGAATACTTTTCAATTTTTTTTAAATTCTTTCCTTATCTTTCTTCCAGGATTGAATATTTCTCCTTTTAGAGTTGGAATATGATAATTTTTAATTTTCTCATTTTTTCTCTTGAGGGCTGAATTTCAGAAATATTAAGAATTCTTCTACATGCAACTTGGTATTTTAGAATTTTTCTTGCAATATGGATCAATGCAAAATTCTGTAAATTAAAAAGCATTTGTACCTCTTTCCAGAGCTGAATTTCAATAATTTAACATTTCACTCGCACCTTCTCCTCTTTTTTTTGTCACCAGTCACCAGGCATCACACCAGGTAACCTGATCACTGTAAAAATTTCTCTTTACCTTTTTTCACGACAAATTTTAATAATTTCATGTTTCTAATGGACGTCTCTACAGAAAAGAATTTTATCAGTTTCATATTTATAAATTTTTCTTGTTTGTCCCTTCAGGTCAAAATTTCGGTTCCTTTAAAAAAAATTTAGGGATCTTCTCCCAGATGGCATTTGTTAATTCAAATTTTCATCTACCCTTCTCCTTTCAGGCTAAATTCGTCAATTTCCAACATTCATTGTAAAATTTCTTATAAAAAATTTTGATATTTCCATCACTGAAAAAAAAAAATCATGACATTCCTCTAACTCATTTTTAGGCAACTCCTCCGGCTAAAAACGATAAAAAATAATCGATTTTTCAAAAAATACCAGTACACTCTTTTCCTCTTACTTCTAATCAAACTAGCTCAAGTTAATTTATTCATCGATGCATATTAATAATTTCGATAATTATAAACCTAATTCGGGTCTTGGCTTATATCAATCATTCTATCGTTGATTAAGAAGCTCGTTTGACTTCCGTAATATCTCGATATTTCACGTTAATGCAACGGAGAAATAATTTTAAATGGTGGTGCAATGTCTTGGAAATATTTTTTATTCATTTTTTCGTTGCTAAAAACAATTTCTGCATTAAATATCGGTGAGCCCACAAAAAGCACTTTATTCGATGAAAAATTATGGAATGGAATGTCTTCCTTGGAGGAGAATTTTACAGTAAGTATTGAATAAGAAAAGATTTCAAATATATTCAAACTAAATTTTATAAACAGGTGCCTACATAATTAATCACCCTCAACCTTCTTTTTCTATTCTAATACAGAATCTATTTTGTTACGCCAATTTGGGCGACTACATGGAGTATTACGAAATTTGCATGTTGAATCTTCCGAAAAACGAAAAAATCATCAATTCGTCCGATTACATCACAGACAGTATTTCTTTCGCCAAAACTCCGAACGTCTATTTTGTAAAAAGTGGCCTAAATGAAGTTGTAGAAAAAGAGCTGAACCTGAAGAAGGAACAATTCACCGATCGGTTCATGGCATGGGTTTTCATCCTCAACTATATCGTCGAAAGAGCAAAAGAAGGGGAAATAACAAATGCTGCTTTGCTCGAGCTGAAACAAATAGCTACCAGAAGTTATTCTCTTTGGAAAGGAAATTATGTACGGTTTGCGTATTATTTTACCAGCGCATACCAGTTATTGAAAGAGATTTTGAAAAAAACAGATGAAGAAGAGGAACCGTTTGTGTCGTCTAGGTTTATGACTGTCCATATGGAGGATCTTGATGACCCGCCAGCAAGTCTGCAAGTTCTCATTGCCCATTGCAAGCATGTATTTTTAAGTGTTCAAAATAATTCTACAGTATTATCGAGTTCCTTGAGGGATCATTCTTCAACTTTTTCGAATTGAAAATATCTTCAAACCTGATTTTTGAAAATGAAATTTGTGAAATTAGAAACGAGGGGTTTTCTCGAATATTCAGAAAAATATTTTTCCAATTTTTTAAAAATATTTTCCAATTTTTTAAAAGAATTTCCAATTTTTTAAAAATATTTTTCCAATTTTTAAAAATATTTTTCCAATTTTTTAAAAGAATTTTTCCAATTTTTAAAAATATTTTTCCAATTTTTTAAAAGAATTTTTCCAATTTTTTAAAAAAAATTTTTAATAAAAATTAAGCATAATTTTTTCAATTTGAGGATTCTCAATGCAAATTATCTATTTCGATTATGAAAATAAAGAATGGCAAGATTTGACAGATCTTTTTATTTTTTTTCATTATTGAAAATGAAAGATCGCCATTTTTTCTCGAATTTGTCTCCCAAATTTTTCCCCCTTCCTCGCGACGATTTGTTTACTTTTTAATCATCGAGTTTCAGTTTCGAAAGTTCATATTTAAAAAAAAAAAATTAAAAGGTTATCATAATTCAACCAATGTTAAGCATCACTTTATAGAATTATAATGAACGAATTGATAATCTGGGCCGAAACAATAAATTTTAATTAGAATACTGGCTAACTTAATGGTCATGATAAGAAATTTTCTTCGTTTCTATGTTTAAATAAAATATTTACATATTTCAAACAATGATTTCAGATCGTCTGCTTTTCTTGTTTATATCTCTACCTATGTACATAACAACGTTTGATAATGAATAAGAACTAATCAACGTGATAATCCAGTCAAATATACCTGAATACCTACCTAAATACAACTCATGTAACCCTGTAGGTATCGTAACCTATTATTTTATGGTCCACGAGATGGATGAATTTATTCAATGTGTCCATACCTTATGCTACAATGATTCTAATCGGAAACGAGGTATTTGTATTGTGCCACTTTACAATTGGCTTTTTTTCAAGAAAAAAAATTACACCGATCGAGTTATATTATACAGCGATAAATTGGCCGAATAATACAAGGCTTTGATAAACATGAATTGTCCTCGCTCTATTACAAATACATATTACAATGCGCGTATAATTGTGTAAGTTGCATTTAGGTTTTGTAAAATTAGGTTCGATACGACTTTTTCTGAATTGCATTCATACCTACCTATTTTCCATTCCTATAATAATCATGTTTATGAATTTCTAGCTTATCGGGTATCCCACGTTGTTGATAAATTTTTTTCATTTTGATAACCTAATCGTAAGTAGGTATAAGTTTTATGAAGAAAAAGAATGGAAGTGGCAAAGTAATCGAACGTCGAAATATTCAAGTTGGAATTAAGGTATTTGAGAGTAATTTAGTGGGAAATTGGTCGAGTATGGATTCGGAGGGAGGGAGAGGTAAAAATGAAATAGTGAATTGAAGTTTAATTTCCCAGATTTTTATGCATAATTGACGATAATTTTTTCAAATGAAGTGAAAAGGGGTTGAAAATGGTTAAATTTTTGTCCTTGGTTGAAAACTTGGAGGAATAAAATTTGAAAATCCGAATTAGGTAGTTTGGAAGATTAAAATTTCGAAAAATAGATAAAATTATTTCTTCTCAAACGTCAAATGCTCTAAGGAGTATCCATTTCTGTTTTTACCACTTTCAATCATTAAATATTTTGCATTTCTGGAGGGGAAGAGAATTTTCGTATTCAAAGCCCTTGATTTTTATCTGAGCTCATTTTGATCTCAATTTCAAATCAAAACTAATAAGGACGAAAAGGAGAGATTAAGAGGGAAATTTTTGGAAAATTTGAATGTGGTACATCAATTCGTTTTTTTTGTCCTCCCGAGTCCATTTTTGGCGCCTTATTTAAAAAATCAAAAAAGGCTCCAACCGGGTAGAGATGAAAGATAAAATTTTTTAAAATAATGAGCGAGGTATAGAAATGCATGTTTTTGGCTCTAAAAAAATTTTTCGAGGTAATTTTGACCCCTAACCTCAATCTAAACTCTTTTAGGTTCCTCTAACGAAAACGGAGGAGTGGAGTCTAAACAAAATTTTTTTGGTATCATTTTACAAAGACAAAACAAGGGGTTCCAAGAAGGTGGAGAAAGAGAGAGAGACTGAAATTGATTATTTTTAAAAGCTATTGGACGAGATATCAAAACCCATGGTTTTTTACCTCCGGGATTCATTTTCGAAGTAGTTTACTACACACACTGAAAAAATCCGCATGTAAAGGTAGGGAGCAAAACTTGGATTTTTGTAATCCATTTCTGAGTTATTTTGATTCTTACTCAAAAGTTGGATAGATTTTGAAAAATCCATTTCTCATTTTAATTTTTTTTAGTCTTAATTTGCATAGTTTTCTCCAAAAAAATTTGAATTGGAAGGTTTGAGAACATTTCAACTTCTTTTTAAAAAATTGAAGCCATTAGAACAGGTACCTATTTGAGAAATTTTGAAATAAAATTTTTCAATCTGAACTTGGATAAAATTGTCTATGGAACTTTTAGCCAAAGACAAGAAATGAAAGAAAATTTTGGGGCAAAAATTAAATAAAAGTTTGAAGCAAAAATTTAATAAAATTTTGAAGCAAAAAATTGAATAAAATTTTGTAGCAAAAATTGAATAAAATTTTGTAGCAAAAATTGAATAAAATTTTGTAGCAAAAATTAAATAAAATTTTGGAGCAAAAATTGAAAGAAAATTTTGAAGCAAAAATTAAATAAAATTTTGAAGCAAAAATTGAATAAAATTTTAAAGCAAAAATTGAATAAAATTTTGAAGCAAGAATTTAATAAAATTTTGAAGCAAAAAATTGAATAAAATTTTGAAGCAAAAATTTGATAAAATTTTGAAGCAAAAATTGAATAAAATTTTGAAGCAAAAATTAAATAAAATTTTGGAGCAAAAATTAAATAAAATTTTGGAGCAAAAATTAAATAAAATTTTGGAGCAAAAATTAAATAAAATTTTGGAGCAAAAATTAAATAAAATTTTGGAGCAAAAATTAAATAAAATTTTGGAGCAAAAATTGAAAGAAAATTTTGAAGCAAAAATTAAATAAAATTTTGAAGCAAAAATTGAATAAAATTTTAAAGCAAAAATTGAATAAAATTTTAAAGCAAAAATTGAATAAAATTTTGAAGCAAGAATTTAATAAAATTTTGAAGCAAAAATTTAATAAAATTTTGAAGCAAAAATTGAATAAAATTTTGGAGCAAAAATTGAGAATATAAATTACGAAATTTAAACTTAAAAACTACAAATTAGCGATCCAAAGTCGTTTGTTTTTCCGCTGAAATTTACAATCGTACCTTCGATTCACCTTCTTCCGTCCGGAAAAATCTGAAAAACAGCTACATATTTCAAATCCGAAAATTTCAGGAAATTGAATTCCCCGAACCAGACAGCTCTTTTTCATCGGAAGCAAGTAAATAACAGCGAAAAAATAAATTAAAACTGGGTTTCATTATTTTACAGCCGTTTGAAAAACACACAGCGGAGCAATTTTTCTTTGATTTCTGTGTGGTTAGATATCTCGAGTTTGAATTTCAGCGTAATTAATTTGTACGTGGGTACCCTTGAAAATGACAATAATCCGCTCATGCAAAACAATTCCTCTATTTTGACAGTTCAATATTGAACTTTGGCCTACTAGTTAATTTTTTTAGAATTAAAATGATTATTGTTTTTGTAAATCGTGACTCAATCGATAACAACTTCAAATCAAATCTTCCTTTCTACTTCCCTTTCTACCAACAATTCACCATCGAAACCAGATCTAGTCGAATTAGAAATCCCCTGTCATAAAAATCTATTTCCCATGCGCAACTCGTCATGCCATATAATTGAAAAAAAAAAAAACAAACACGGCGTTGTGTTTTAGTACCAGCTGCCATCACAGCCACCGGCTCGCAGTCGAAATCTAATTTGGATTCGATTAACGTTGCGGTGATCACGACTTAAAGCTCGCGGGTCAATTTTAAACGTGTAAAAGAGTTTAGCTCAGAATACAGTTCTCCCATCTCAGTCAACTCTACTACAAATATAGAGCCACTAATTGCCTCATTAAATCCCTTTCATAATGTTTCCGACAATATTAAATTTATTAAACAAACGCATAGCTTCGATCATTAACAAACTGCAACAGTAAATACGTAATCTGGTGTTTTAAGAATACCTACTTGACATTATAATATACAAATATACGTCGGTTAGACTGTGTACTACAATTTAGTAACTCGGAATTTATGACATCATTAATTATTTCCTCCCTTCTGTATTCGAACGTCAGCGTCGTTTAATTAAACCTGTTATTAATTGCATAAGTGTGTGAGGACGAGAGGTTAAGTAAATTATAAACAGCGGGTATATTCCAAGTTTTCTTTTGATTTTTTCTCGCAATTGTGAAGATTGCTTTCTTCTCACGATGAGGTATTGATTGAAATGTCAATGTACTGAGGGTGGCGAATGAAAATCGCGAGATGAATGTGTTACCTATCTTCAAAATTGAAGGGGAAAATTTCTTTATAAAAGATTAAGATTGCGAAAAATATTTTCAATCACGAAGGAATCAGATAGAACTTACTAAATAAATTTTTAAAAAAATTATTGACAGGGCTGGTGGAGTAAAACTTCGATTTGTGATTTGTTTTGTTCTTTTCAAGATCTGGCTTCGTTCGAATTGATTTCTTCTGTTTCCGTTTCCAGGATTCAGGTATCAAAATATCTGGTTGCGGTTCCAATTCCAGTTCCAGTTCAGTTTAATTGTTCAAAAAAGTCAACAGAATTGGCAACTAAGTACCTAAGTAATTAAATGAGGAATATTTGATTCAGTCAATGCAGAAATTAAAATCTTTCTGTCCTATTCCACCAGTCCTGCTTATCGATGATTTTTGAAAATGAAAAAACTAACTGGGAGGTTTTCCAACTCTTAGAAAAATTTGAACCGAAATAAAAATAAATTGTAAATTATTGTGCTTACAGCAGGATAAAAGAAACGTCTAAATTTCAAGGACCAAATTTCATTTCTCGAATTTTGAAAAAATTATGCATTTCAAAATTAAGTACGGGCTACAAAATATAAAAAATTTATCGAACGACAAAAACACCTGAAATTTGGTATATGGTTCAACGAGGGGAGGAGAGGTCGTTATCAAAAGCAGTTTTTTAAAATTTTCAAAAATTCAAATTCAAATTTCAAAACATCCCCGACCAGAAGAGTTTGAAAATTAAAAAATTATGCCAAAACTTATGCTCATCAAAGGACTTATTTCATATTTTTTTACACTCTGAAGGAAATTTTTCAAATCTTTAACACACTAAAAAATTTTCAAAGTTTGCAAATTTTATTGAAATCTCAATTTATAATTTTTCAACCCCCTCGTAGAAAATATTGAGTGGTATCCAATTTCAAGGCCAATACATCAGAAAAATACAGAAACTCGAATTCCTTTTTTCCAGGGTAACCAAGGTGCCACATATTCATGTGAATTATTTATGTCAATTGTTTCGACATTTTTAATCACTGGAGCGATAAAGAATTGAAAATAATGAATTTTTTGAAAAAAAAAATTCTAAAATCAAGGTTCATAAAAAGTACGAGTAGGTATGTAGTATGTTCCTACTAATGAAAATTGAAATTATTGTAACAACGAAGCATACAATTTTTTAAAAATCTTCTATTTTAAAACAATTTACGTTCAAAGACTTTTGTAAATAATTTTTTATACTATTTTAATGAAAAAACGGTGAAAATTACTTTGCCTAACTTTTTTAGGCTTATGGAATTCCCAAACTTTTTCATACTTATAAATTTTTTGACTTTTCCAAGCTTTCAGAATTCCTTGACTTTTTCACATTTTGAAAATTCCTCGACTTTTTAGAGCATTCAGAATTTGTTAATTTTTCTAGGCTGTCAAAATTCCCTGAATTTTTTACTTTTTTTTTAACTTTTCAGAGCTTTCAGAATTGCTTGACTTTTCCAGGCTTTCAAAATTCCCTGAATTTTCCACATTTTGAAAATTTCTCGACTTTTTCGAGCTTTCAGAATTTCACTGACTTTTCCACATTTTGAAAATTTCTCGACTTTTTCTAGCTTTCAGAATTTCACTGACTTTTCCACATTTTGAAAATTTCTCGACTTTTCCGAGATTTCAGAATTTTAACCACTTTTCCACATTTTGAAAATGTTTCGACTTTTCAGAGCTTTCAGAATTGCTTGAATTTTCCAGGCTTTCAAAATTCCTGACTTATTAGGGATTTCAAAATTCCTTGACTTTTTCACATTTTGAAAATTTTTTGACTTTTCAGGGCTTTCAGAATTATTGTTTAACTTTTCCAGGTTTTCAAAATTCCCTGAATTTTTTACATTTTGAAGATTCCTTTGGTTTTTCTGCTTTCAGGATTCCCTGACTTTTTTCCGCATTTTGAAAATTACTTGATTTTTCCAGATTTTTAGAATTCTTTGACTTCTACACTTGAAAAATTTCCAGGCTTTTCCAGGCTTTCAGAACTTTCTGATTTTTTCATAGGTACCTTGAATATTCCTCGAATTTTCCAGTTTTTCAAAATTTCCAGAGTTTTCCATACTTTTCCTAGACTTTTTCAAACTTTTCAAATGTCTTGTCTTTTCTAAGCTTTCAGAATTCCTTTACTTTTCCGAATAGTGCTTTTAAATGTGGATTGAATATACAAGCTAATGGACTTTTCCATTCTTTAACAATTCCTCGATTTTGCCAGGCTTTCGGAAATCCCTGACTTTTTCATTTATTAATACTTTTCTTGACTTTTTCAGGCTTTCAGAATTCCCTTACTTTTCCAAATAATACTTTTAACATTTAATGACATTTCTAGGCTTTCAAAATTTCCTGATTTTTCTTCACTTTTCTTTACTTTTTTAAACTTTCAACATTTCTAAACTTTTCCAGATTCCAAATTCCCTTACTTTTTCAATTGGTGCTTTTAAAATTTCTTGACTTTTCCAGAATTTCCCTGACTTTTCCATACTTTGACAATTTCTCGACTTTTTTCAGGCTTTCAAGACTCCTTTACTTTCCCGAATAGTGCTTTTAAAATTCCATGACTTTTCCAGGCTTTCATAATTTCCTGTTTTCCACACTTTTCTCGACTTCTTCAAACTTTTCAAATTTTTAGACTTTTCCAGACTTTTCGAATTCCCTGAATTTCCTTCCTTGATAATTTCTCAACTTTTCTAAGCTTTCAAAATTGCTTAATTATTCCATAATTTTGAAATTCCTCAACTTTTCAGAAGATTTTGGAATATTCCTTGATTTTCCCATACTTCTAAAATACTTCGGCTTTTCCCAGATTTCTTTCGCTGACTTTTCTATACTTTGAAAATTCCTTGACTTTTCCAGGTTTTCAAAAAAACGGTCATCCCAAGGTATGTTTTCTCTATTCCCTTCCGATAGCTTTCAATTATAATCTCTGCTCACTTTGTAGGTATTTGATTTGAAAAAATTCAAGGCACGTGTTCCATTGAATTTTAAAGGTATAGAACTTTGCTTCGCGATAATGGTTCACGACACTATCAAAATTCAGACTTATCACCGGTAAACTATAAACTAAAGGTCGTCCTTATTACACATCGTGGCTCATATCGTATTATTCCAAATCATACCTCGATACGCACGTATACAAAAAAAAAAAAATCCAAGTACCTAATTAATAAGTAGGTACTCAAGTCAGTTCAAATTTATACCTACGAATATCTGTACTTGATAGAAAGTTATACATGTAAACATGCAATACAGTCACCCGGTTTATTCGTAGGAAATGCTTAATTGTGGTAACAGATTATCTGCCAGTTTAGGTGTATTTTTATCTGTCCGATTGTAATTGTAGTATGTTAAGTAGTCGAGAAGGTTAAGTAGAATTGTTTTAAACACTGACATAGTTATACTCGACGCTGGGTATAACATTGATCCGACATTTTACAAATTGTCGTATCTGATTCAAACGACTCGAATGAATTAAACCGCATTGTACACACTTTGCAATATTTCAAGTATGCTCACTTCAAAGATGAAAAAAAAACCTTTTGAATAGCTCAACATTTTTTTTTACATCGGTGTAATAAATCGTATTATCAAAGTTTGATCAAGGCAAACGATGATGCATTTCGTTGGATGATGCAATTTTGAGAAAATTCCTAGATTCGTGATACCTACCTGAACCTTCTCGTATAATTTTTTATACCGAATAAGGCATAGAATTGGTCCAATTCCAGTATATTTTACACTATCTACATCTGTTGGATAATTCGGATGCTGCGGAAACCAGTTATACTCTCGTTTTTTTACCGGTTTGGTGAATTTTCACGAATCGTTTTCCATAAGTCCAGAGGATATTTCGCCCTGAAATTCTCCGATGGTCGCAAGGTTACCTTGAGGCAAAGCACCAAGACGACGTTCAGTCGTTCACTTATCGAATCGGTTATCAAATTCCCCAATTTTTCCCAACCGAATGGAAAAAAATTGATTAGGATGATAAGCTGATTCTTTGTCGAGTTCGTTTTCGATATTTTGAATAAGAAATGAACGTATTGGGCAGATATTCTGCTAGATTCGGTGGCCGACTTGTAATAGGGTAATTGAAATTATAGGATAATTAATCAAATCAACGCGTACATTTGGGTAATTGTATTAGACGAAACCGGTTAAAGATTTTGCGATACGTAATCACGTTCACCTTGCAGTTTGATGAAACAAGTTCATAAACCCAGTTCACATACGATTTTTATGTGTTTCCCAAGTTATCGGCTGAAACGTCGTCGAATGGAAGCAGGAAGTGTAACGTACGTATCCTTTGCCGAGTGAAGGTAAAAGTACGTTGGTGAATTTGACGGTTGTAAATATGAATTTTTTTTTCAAATACGATAATTTTACACGAATTTGTAAGGTGTTTTTTACATTTTATACGCATCGCTGATTCGCGTCCAGTTTCAAATAGATAAATTAATATTGAGCGAAAATTTATAAGGTTATCGTCTAATATTTATGCATAAAGAGGAAATGAGTGACTGTGGTTTCGATACATTTGGCCGGATTGGGAGGCGAGTTAATGTAGACGATGACTTTTAATTTTTAAACATTTTAGGTTTCTGGATGAGAAGAGTCGATCGGTTTACGGTGTTGGTATTTATAGAAGTGTGAACGACGGGGTGTCTGAGATAGAAATGTTTAGATTGTACGTATGGAAAGTATCTGCTGTGAGGTGAATTTTTTTACAAGATTTTCTCAACGATTTGAAGATCTGAAGGGGATAGAATTTGTAGAATTGAGTACTCACCTGGTGATCGAACCGTAGGATTATCACAGCTTTCGAGAAGTCTTAATTCTGAAACAAAAAAATTTAAAAAATAATGTTTAGTTGTATTAATTCTTGGATTTCATTTTATCAGCTATAAGTCTGGTTTTTGTCAAGAGTATTACAATCCTCGCTGAAACTTGAATTAATTGACCTTCAAATTTGAAAGCTTGAAAGTTCGATTTTTATAAGTAAAAGTGATTATTGTTGGTATTTATTTGACTGAGTTTTCACAAAGGTGAGGGTTTAACCTACAAATGTGAGGATGATATTTTTTGTACCTACTGTGCGGTTTGGATAGGTAGGTAGTAGGTACATATAAATTCAATCAAGCATGGAAAATGTTCTCGATTATCATTCTTTTGAATATGAAAAAAAATACGAGTAAAATTAGTTTTCGAATTATACGATAATTTTTTAATTTGATGCAATTTTTTAATTTGTTACGTCAGCGTGATAAAAAATGTAATAAATAAAAGAGTAGATACGAAATTAGAAAATAATTACCTATACAAATGGAAAGTTAATTTTATCTTTTATTTAAAAAGAATGATTAAGTAAAAAAATTTTCTGACCCGAATTCCAAGTTATAAATAAAAAAACAACAACAAAATTGATCACAAAATAACGATCATGTTGGTAGAACAAAAAAAATTTTGATCATGGATAACAATGTTACATCGTCGATTCTCGAAAATTTTCCCGAATGACCATTTTGCTAAAAATATTTTGCATGAAGGAAATTATACCGAATCCATTAATACGAAAATATTGTTTCGCGAATGCTTAATTTCTGAATTTTAATCTACCTTGTTCCACCATTATCAATTTCACGAATTTAAATTTCGAAGAAAGATTATGAAAGTAATACTTATGGGTATTCTTAGAATTTTTTTTTCAATTTTTATTCTTTTTTCGGATTTCGTTGAATTTTTGTCGATAATTTAGCGAAAAATTTAAAATAATTTTATGATTTCGTATCTATTCTTTACTCGGTTTTCGAAAAAAAAACGAAGTTGAATTTGAAATAAATTCAAGATTTTCAGAATAAATCAAAAAAGTAGCAAAAATTCTGCCCATAAGTAAACGGAAAAAATTTTAAAATTATAGAAATGAAAAATATGAAGATAGAAGAAAATCTATGTAAAATATTTCAGTAAAAAAGAGAGAAATTTCAGTTATTTTTTTCAATTTGGAGATGAAAAATTGGAAAAAATTTTCTCCTTAGAAAATTGAAAATATGTAATGATTTGGAAACTGGAAAAAGCGAGTAAAATAATTTTTTGAAAAAAATTATAGGATTGATTTTTTTGGCTTCGTGATTGGTGAAGATCGTCGCGGAGGGTATAAAGCGTAAATTTTCAAAAATATAATAGGTAAATTCATTTTTTTGAATTTTAAAAATTGCTTTAAAAACTATTTTTTTGATACCTATTTGAATTTTTATTCTAGGGAGAGTTTGGGGGGGGGAGGAAGATGAATTACTTATACATTTTGAGAGAAGAAAATTATGCCTAAAACAAGCATCTTCATCCAAATTTTTTAATGTTATAATTTCTGATTTTTTTCTGAATTTTCAAAAAGAGAAAATTTTTGAATACCTACTACGAGAAAAAATCGGTTCTAAAGGAAAATCCTAAAAATGGCAATGTTGCACTTTCAGTCGTATTTCACTATTCGGAAAATTGTATCATTCATCGACTGAAATTACATTTTTGAACCAAAAAAATTAGATTCAAGCCGAATTTTTTCCAAATTTTTGTTCAAGAATGCAGAATGCATTAATTGAGAAAAATTCTATTTTTGAGACAAGATACGAAATTTAAGAATTAAGAACAAGAATTGGGAATTTGTTTTTCTGGTCTTGCTTCTCAATACATACTTTTCAATTCCTCGTCTAAAAATCACCCTCTTTCTCCTCCACCCCCTCCATAGCTAAAATATAACTTTTTTAAAATGATTCGATATCTTCATTACACTTCTCAATTCATGCCATAAGAAACTTAAATTCAAATTTTTAATCGTACTTCCATTTCTTTTTTCAATTTTTCGATTGTGAAGAATACAGAACAAGAATGAGAACCCCAAAATTAAAAAAAAAAAAAACAACTTTTCATTTTGACAGTTTTTTTCTCTTTTTTTCTTGGATTGAAAAGATCTTTGTATTCAATGTTCATCTCTTGTTACAATTTTTCATATCTTCAAATTTTAGTAAAAAAAAACTTACAGAATTTTCTCCTGTTTCGATCGCCCGTTTTTTCTTCAGCTTTGAAAATAAAACAAAAAAAATGCAATGATTTTTCATATTCCTGTTCATTTTATGATTTTGGAATATTCTTCAAATTTTCGACTAGCTGATACTTCACCCCCCCCCCTCCTAGATGACTCCCATAGATCAATGAGAGCCACCAACGATATACTTTTTGTCTGTTTTCAGCTCTCAAATCATGGGGAAAAAATTGGGAAAAAATCCAAATTATAAATTTAGAATTTAAGCATGTCCATTGAGATTTTTTTCGATTTCCAAATTTAAAAAAAAATCAAATTTAGCTAGCATGTTGAAATTTTGGTTACCAGGGTAGGAGCGAACGACCCAAAAAATACAGAAAAAACAGCAATTTTTTCCAAGTTGAAAAAAAATGAGAAAAAATTCATCTTACTTAATCTAAAAAGAAAAAATTCTCATTCATTCCGGCATGAGCCATGATTTACCATTAACTGAATTTTTTTCCAGAACTTCAATTAGAAATTCTCGAATTCCTTTTTTCCTCTTTTACTATAATTAGATAATTACCTACCTACAAGTCAAAATCGAGTGTTTTTATGAGAAAAAAATATGGAGGGGGAATTGACCTCAAAATTTCTTTAAAAATTATGAAAGTTTCGGACTCCTCCTCCGCTCCATCAGAAATTTTCGGCTTCGCTACTTATATAAACCGAATCCAAACATGGAGGGGTTTTCCAGCAATCAGGTACAGTTAATTTTTTAGGAACCGGAAAATTTCAAAATTTTAAAAAACAGTTGATCGCGTGACCAAATTCTTCCAACAATAATACCACAATATTTTAATTCGAAAAATTCACTACTCAATACCAGTCCAGCCCAACATCATTCCACAGCTGAACTCTTTCCTCGAAAAAGAAAAAATATAAATACTCGAAAGAACATCGACATCTTGTCACATCACCACTCGTTACGAATCCATTACATCACCAAACTCATCATTCTGGACAACTAGATTCAAACTATTACGCAAGTTCGCAAAAAAAATTTGGCTCATCGATTCTTTCCCAGAATAAAATACGATTTTTTGGTCTGCATTTAATTACATAGGTGCTCCGCATGGTACTCTTATTCTATAAATCCAACCATAAAAATTCATTCGCGTCACTAGGAAAAAATTCGGCCTCATAATATCACCGAAATAAATAATAAAATTCCCAAAAGTATACTGGTTCGGAACCGCAAAGTAAACATGAAATCTGTATCATATTTCATTGGCATCATCAACAACATCCATTAAGTAAACTACTTAGACGTCATTTTATAATCATACGGTTTTCAAAGGTTCATCCTTTATCAACCTAGTTTTAATTTACCAAACATTAAAAACTCTTTTGATAGCTGAGGTTTCACATCTGGCTTTCAAAGCATATGGTTAAACCATTATCGGGTCCGCTTTTTGGTAAATCTTGTCGTATGTTTTTTCTTCTTCGAATATTTCAAATTTACTTACAAAAAGAGACGGATTTTGTTTACCAATCAGTATACTTTTTCTCATGTTTAAAAATATTTTTTGTCGAGTAACAGTAGCGATTAAATACAAGGTCGTTACGATGACTCTTTAAAATTATTCCAGCCGAATTTCACGGCCAAATTGGTCGATGAAACTGCATCAGAGCTCAGATTGACCCGTTACAAATTAGCCGACGATATTTATAAACGAACGTTAAATAAATCTTGGCACCAGAATTCCACGTTTATTAAAATTGTTCAAATTGAAAAATGTCATTTTGTCGTTAAAAATAAACTCCATCTCCAGCGAGAAGTGCTGATGGAGGGGTAAGGGGTAAGAAGCCGAGTCACACATCTGCTGTGTCGGTAGCACTTGAAAAAAATATCCAAATGGTAAAATTTAAATATCCGAGAAACGTGCCAACTAATTATATTTTTCAATCTATTGTGAGTGATTTTTGCAAATGGGGGCGGTTTGAAGACCTTGAGGCGGATTTTAAATGACTAGTTTTTTTTTTAATTTTTATTAACGTCGTATTTAATTACTGAATTAGAGGTAGGTACTCGAATACGCGTTTGGATTTTCTTCGATGAGTATTACGCGGTGAGACATATAAAACGAACGGTATAATTACAGTAATTTCTATTCGTGGTGATTATTTCCTAAATGTAAATAGAATATTTTCAAGTTCGACAGTGGAACTGATTTCGTGATCTAAGAATAGCACCGAGAAGCGGTATTCGTTTGAAATTAAAATCAACCTTTCGTCTGGGTACAATGGCGATATTCAAATACGAGTTGGAAATTGATCGGTAGTTGAGATCTGGCTTGATGGGTAAATTATTCAAAACTTGGGAATTATTCGAAATTCAAAGATTTTTATGGCGGTAAGCAGCATAGCTGTTCCATTGTGAAATGGTATTTTCCTATGGCGTGAAACTGTCGAGAAAAATCGAATCGTTGGAGGAACAGAAATGTCGAAATTCGAATGATAAAGGAAATGAATTGGTTTGAGAATGATAGAAGTTGGATAACATCTCGGTACACTTTTTTAGCCTATTTGACCAATTACGTAATTTAGGTCAATGGACAAATTATCTCGCGTATGAATTTATTACATTCGGTTAAATAAATTTTTATTTTTATTATTTTTACGAGAAAAAAATCGAATAAATTATTTTATTTGTATTTGTCACTCAGACCGAGATTTTATCAAAGAATTATCGTGATTTGTGTAAAAATTAGTGGATATGAAGATAAAAAAAATTACTATGCTTCCTGTTAAATAGGTACCTATCTACAAGCATAATTAGAATTTTGCACGCTGATGCAACTCTATCATCAAATAACGATAGTGAAATAAGTAATAGTGAGATAATTTTAATCGAAGCGATTTAAGATAATGAAATTATGCTACTTTGTCATATCCTTTTATCACTTGACTTTTTCCCAGAAACGAACGAAAAACAATAAAATAGAAGGGTGATTTCCTGCAAAACAAGATCGTTAATTTGTATCACGATTATTTTCCTGTTATGAACACTGTCTTTTCTGAAAATTTAGTTATCTAAACGCTCCCATAGATATATTTTAGGATTTTAAATTTTCCGAAATCATATAAATTTTGTGAAATTTTACACAATTTATCTCGTAATTTTGAAATTGTTGATTGTTTCCGTTCAATTTTTAGAATTTACGTGGTTTTTCATTTTTTTGGAATTTTGAAAAATTAAAATGATGAAAACTGAATTCCCCGAATTCAGCTTCGAAAATCCCTGGTCTTTTTCCTTCAATCTAAAAAAAAAATGAAGGACGAAAAATATTAAAAAATTAGAATGAAGATTTAATCGCGTAAAACAGTTTTTTTTTAATCTTTTTAGGAGTAGAAAAAAATAGACTTTTTGAATGCTTGATACAGAAAGAAAAGATCGACATTAAATATTTATTGAGTCTATTGAGATATCTATTTGATGTCGAACTCAAAAATGCAAAATTCATTGAATTTCAACCATAGTCCATATATTTCACATTTTTGCACCAGAAGGGGAAAGAAAGATGGTCTAGAATTCAATTTTTACAAAAATAGCCTTTATATCAATTTTGAATCTAGTTATTGATGATAAAGTTACAATTTTTTCAATAAAATTTTCAAATTGAAAGGGGAAAAAATATATGAAATATTGAATTGAATTTCCAGATTAGTCAAGATAAAAAAGTCAAGATAAAATTTCTTCGTCGGGGGATAAAAGTCTTGAAAGAATACTGTTTTCTGATAATCCTGGAAATACGAACCTAAGTGTGAAAAAGAAACCAAAAAAAGGGGAAACTGAACCATAGGCGCACCCAAGGAGAGGAATGGGGTTGAGCCCCCATCATTTCGGAAAAAAGATTTTTCATTGCAAAAATATGATTTTTTTGCTTTTCAAACAGTATTTTTTCAAAAAAAAATTCGCTCTCGCTTCACTCAGGCAGTAGTTGAAATTCAAAATCAATTTCAAAAAATAACAAGGGCCAAAGAAGAGAGGGGAGAAGTAAAATTTTTAATGTGTTTAAAATTTAGATGCAACACTTATGTCTCGTCCATCTCCTAACCTAGGTACTTAGTACTTACGATAATGACGCCCAATCATCGTATTTTTGTTAATGATTGTTTTACCAACAGAAAAACATGAATCGGTATGTATCTGTCTAAAATCAAATTCGAATAGAAAACGTAACAAAAATTGTACAAAAAATTGTAATCCAAAAATTTTACGTATTGGGACAAAGAAAAATTAAGCAGTCTGTATTGAAATAATAAACTGAAAGCCATTGTGATGTATTCTTATTTATAAATCAGTGAAAATTATCTAAAATCACTGAGGACCCGTTAGAATTGCAGCACTGGAGAAAATCAGTAAAAAATTTTCATTGAAAACAGATCAGTGAAAAATTTCACTGAAAACAAATCAGTGAAAAATTTCATTGAAAACAAATTGGTGAAAAATTTCACTGAAAACAAATTAGTGAAAAATTTCATTGAAAACAAATTGGTGAAAAATTTCACTGAAAACAAATTAGTGAAAAATTTCACTGAAAACAAATTGGTGAAAAATTTCACTGAAAACAAATTGGTGAAAAATTTCACTGAAAACAAATTGGTGAAAAATTTCACTGAAAACAAATTGGTGAAAAATTTCACTGAAAACAAATTGGTGAAAAATTTCACTGAAAACAAATCGGTGAAAAATTTCACTGAAAACAAATCGGATCACTGAAAACAAATCAGTGAAAAATCTCACTGAAAACAAATCAGCAAAAAAAATTTACAGAAAACCAGTGAAAAATTTCACTGAAAAAAAAATCAGTGAAATTTATAAATAAGGCTGAAAAATCAGTAAAAACCTTTAGCAAATCGGTGGAAATTTGCTTAAAATCAGTGAATTTCACTGGTTTTTTCTATGCTGCAATTCTGACCGTTCATCAGAAACTTTTCACTGTTTCAGAATGAGAGAGTAAGCCTAGATTTAAAAAATGCCCATGAGGGTCAAAAATTGGTTTTTGAGTTGAGGCTCTTCCCCGATTCTACTCCTTCTGAAAAGGCCCAAAATCAGTGGGTTTCTATACCCAGATACTTGAATTTGTCCAACAATTTTCTAATGCGATTTGATTCTTCAAAAGGGGAGATGAAATACTCGATCATTTCTTTTCCCTCTAAGAACAATAATTAAGTATTTAAAGTAAATTTTTGATCAAGCAGGGATTGATCATTTCAAAAAATCATTCACTTTCAAGAATGCTTTAAAGTTCTTCGAAAAAGCCTCAGAAAGTTCAACACATTTGTTCTTTTCTAAAGGCATTCTCTATTTTTATTCTGAACATATAATTTTCAAGCAAATTCGATCATCATAGCGTCAATTTATCAATAATTCACGGTCGATAAACGCCTACCAGAGACCGAATCCCTTTCACCACACTTTCGAACATCCCATCCAACCCTATCAAATCGATAAAAAAAAACACAAGAACTCCAGCACAGACCACATGCCTCAATCCAGCCCGTCTTCGCAGATCTCACCGGCTACTTGTTAAAAGTCGGGGAACACCCATCACGACATAACAAATTGAAAGATGTCATCTTCAGCTGACCGTTGAAACTGCGATCCTTCTCAATGTCACGCGCGACGACCATCGATACAGAATACACGCAGCCAGCTCTCGAATTTCTTTCCTGCTCGCAAGACTGGATAGTGGATACTGTTGAATGGATGACGACGAGATGCATTTTTTAGGTCACTTCATCGCCATCTCGGATGACAATGCACTTGAGACGTTTACCGCCGCTCTCTGCGCTCGTCGCAATACACAATTGAAGTCGAATTAGAAGACTTGACAAATACGCCGAGGCATATTGCCGGAGACACGGCGAACTCGTCGAGCTACTTTTATCAGACTTTGATAATAAATCGTACTCGTAATTTGTTACTGTGTATATCGAATTAGACGACTGCGCGACACGAGATAACATGGGCATAATATTACTAAACCAGTAAACACATAGGTAACTTATACGTTTTCTATAAAAATATGGACAACAATTAAAACAATATTAGAGAAACCGACTGTACGGAGATATACCGGCCACCGAACCACCTATACGATTCTAAATGCACCATAGGTAATATTGCAACTTTCCATAGCGATAATGAGATGATAAATTTGTCCTGGAAAGATTAATATAAGTAAAATACAACGTATGGATAGGGAGGTCTAATACCTATTGTCGTGTCGTCGGATACAAGAGGCAATCCAACGACAAGCGTTTGTTAACGTAAACATGGAAAGTGAAAAATGCCCGTGCTTTTTTATACGTATACATTTCGACTTGTACTACGAGGACAAGTATAAATGAGAAGTAGTAGATATTTTCATAAATAGATGCGAATTGCTATGCCTACTAGGATGCGAGATAGCATTATGTATACAAAGAGTGCGTCTGGGAATGTATTCAAAAATGAATCGTACGATCAAGCATAAAGATTTAAAATATCACCGGGCTTAGTTATTCCGTGCTGAATGGAATAAGCCTAAGGAGAAGAATCCTTTGAATTATAGCGATATGATTGGCCGTCGACGTGGTTAATACGATTAAATTCGGAGTCCTAGGTTGAAGGTACGCCGCGATGTGGCAATTGCGGGCGAGGTTCATGTCTAAGAAGAATTTTGTCGGGAAGTAGTACTCGATTGAAGAGTCATCGACGGTATATGGTTTGGTTTCGAGTTACGTAGGTACTTGTACAGAGTGTCCAAAAAATCGTAAAGGTGGTTTTTCGAAGGGAAAAAGTCGAATGGAAATGGAGTTTGGACAGTTTTACACAAAACAAGGGAAAATTGAAGCGCATTTCAAGAATTATCTATTTTTGAAACCGGTTCAGTGATTCAGAATCAGCGACTGCCATTTTTTTGAAAATTGAAAATGAGAAAAAATTAAATAGAAGTTTTTAAGACCAAAATTGAATATTTTTCTTTTGAAATACCCAGCTTTTGAACCGGTTTGATGGTTCTCAATGCCAATTATTTTCCTTCAACCGAAAAAAATGAGAAATTGTCTTCGATATTAGGTGGGGAGGGGGCGCAAAAACATGCGTCAAATATATGTACTTTCTGCTGTCCTTTTTGTACAACATTACAAAAGTGATCAGAAACCGGTTTGAATATGTGATGGTTTAAAAAATACAGCTCATTTTTAGAGTTTATGAGTTCTTTAAAAACGTTTTCCAAATATTTCATAATTTTTGGCAAATAATTCTTGATCAGTTTGAAATATTCGAACCGGTTCAAAAAGTTGCTGAACAAAAAATGATTGATTTACAAAGCCGACAAATGTTTGTTTTGAACATTTTACGAGTAAATTTAAGTAGGTAATTGTTTGTAAATTAATTCTCCAACCGGTTTAAAAAGTCTGGTCAATTTTTAATGCTGGAAATTTCTCCATCAAATTGATGATTCACAACCGGTTCAAGCTGAGCATTCGAACCGGTTCAGAAGTGGTCAAACAAGAAATATCTACTCAAATATTGGAGTTTCAAAAATGTTACGGCTGGCTTAGAATATCTACTCATCAATTCATCATTTTTCCTCTAATGAATCACCAGTTCAAAATATTTGAACTGGTTAGAAAAACTGCTCATTTTTTTATAAAATAATTTTCCAACCGGTTCGAAATATAGCAAATTTTTAATGCTGTAAAATTTTTCAACAAATTTATAATTCACAACCGGTTCAAGCAGAGTACTCAAACCGGTTTTAAAGCAGGAGAACAAAGAATATTTAAATTTTAGAGTTTTGAAAATTTGGTTCAACCATTTTTCAATTTGCTATTTTTCAAAAATTTGTAACTCATAACCGGGTCAGAATATTCGAACCGGTTTGAAGAGCAATTTTTGTCAAATAGATGAACCAAAATAGGTTGAAATAATTGTAGAACAAAAAATTCTCAGTTATTCAAGTTTGAAAATATTTGTTTCAAGCAGTTTTCTATGTTGAATAAATAACTCACAACCGGTTGGAAGAGAGTATTCAAACTGCTCAGAAAATTGCAAGACAAAAAATAAATTTTCATGACTGAAAATTTTTCATTAAAAAAATATTTTTTGTTCAATTTTTTCTCAAATAAGTACAACAAATATAAAAGTAATTCACAACCGGTTTCAAAATATTCAAACCAGTTGAAAAACTTGTACGGGAATAATGTCAATTTTTTGTGGCTTGAAAATTTTGTTGGAAACAGATTCCTATCCAACTATTTTCTGTCGAATAATTCATAACCGGTTTGTAATTATGTGAACTAGTTGTAAAATACACTTTCTGTCATTTTGGAGATTCAAAACCGGTTCAAAAAGTTGTATTAAAAATCTATTTCAGGAGACTTAAAATTTACCTAAAATTTACCTGGGAAATTTTTCCAAACTCCGCTTTCTAATAAATAATTCATAACCGGTTTAAAATATTTAAACCGGTCCGAAAAGTCATTAAAAAAAATTAAATCATTGAAATTGATTTTAAAAAATTATTGAACAAAAAATAATGAAGTTGAACATTTTTTTCAAACATATTTTCAGAAGTAGTCACTTTGTTTTAAATCATTTGCAACCGGTTTCGAATTTTAAACCAGTTTAAAAAGTAGCAAAACAAAAAGTATTCAGTTTTTAGTGCTTTTAAAAATGAGTTTGAAACACTTTTCCAAGTCTTAATTTTTTTTCATAAAATTAAAAAAAAAACAGTTCAGAATATTCGAGCCGGTTTTGAAACTTGACTACGTCAAAAATTCGTAGAATAAAAAAATAGTCTGCTTCACTATAATACCTACCAAACAAAAGATGAGAATTTTCAGATTTTCAAAATTTTGTTTGCTGTTCAATTTCATGTCTTAATTTCTAGTGCAATATGTACCTATTTAACAACCGCTTCAAAATCTCTGAAACCGGTTTCAAAAATAACAAAACCGGAAAATATTTTCATTATGTACTCCAAATTTTTATTTTATATTATTCAATAACTAAGTAAATATGGACCTATTTTCCTATTTGAGTACACATTTCAAAAACCAGTTCGAAAAGTTATAAATTAGAAAAGAAAATTCCTGATATACAGGGTGTTCCGTCTCAATAGTAAACCCCTTGAACCAGTAATAGGGCAACACTTACTGAGTCGATGTAAGTAGGTTTGCCTACCTTTGGAATTGAAGGGGCAGAATTATGCACTTCGAAAAAAATTTTTTTTCGATTTGGTTTCACAACTTTGACCGTGCGCTGCTTAACAACCAAGATAGGTAGGAAGTTGCGCTTTGCGGCAACGTATAGCCCAAAGTCTCTAGAATTTTTCTATGCGATTGATAATTTTTGGGGGTGAACTTGGGTGGGTGTACCGGACCGAATATTCGAAAAAAATGTGTAAAAAAGTTGATGATTTTTTCCATTTTTGCGAATAAGTTGAAAAGTTGTCCTCTTCAGCTACCATTATTAGTAGTGTTTCTAGATGAAAAAACTCCGATCTTTCCAATGGCGCAAACCCCACTCCTCTATCTTGCTCGAATCAAAAGTTAGAAGCGTTTAATTTTGAGAAAAACTCATGAAAAATTCAACTTTTTCAATTTTTCAAATTTCAAAAATTTCTATCTTTGCGACAAAATGAGATAGAGAGGTGGGGTTTACAGCATTAAATTAACCAAGTATTGCCCTACACAGCGTAATGAATAATGGACTTCAATTTTAAAAATACAAATTTTTTATAAAAATTTTTCAAAATTTTTTCTGACAAAAAATTTTTTTAATAAAGAATTTAAAGGTATTATTAGAATTTGTCGTAGTGTTATACTAGATTAATTCAACGCTGCAAACCCCATCCCTCTATCTCTTTTTGTCGCAAAGATAGAAATTTTTGAAATTTGAAAAATTGAAAAAGTTGAATTTTTCATGAGTTTTTCTCAAAATTAAACGCTTCTAACTTTTGATTCGAGCAAGATAGAGGAGTGGGGTTTGCGCCATTGGAAAGATCGGAGTTTTTTCATCTAGAAACACTACTAATAATGGTAGCTGAAGAGGACAACTTTTCAAGTTATTCGCAAAAATGGAAAAAATCATCAACTTTTTTACACGTTTTTTTCGAATATTCGGTCCGGTACACCCACCCAAGTTCACCCACAAAAATTATCAATCGCATAGAAAAATTCTAGAGACTTTGGGCTATACGTTGCCGCAAAGCGCAACTTCCTACCTATCTTGGTTGTTAAGCAGCGCACGGTCAAAGTTGTGAAACCAAATCGAAAAAAATTTTTTTTCGAAGTGCATAATTCTGCCCCTTCAATTCCAAAGGTAGGCAAACCTACTTACATCGACTCAGTAAGTGTTGCCCTATTACTGGTTCAAGGGGTTTACTATTGAGACGAAACACCCTGTATATTTTTTTTTTTGCATTACTAATTCAACCATATCTGTTCAGAACAATCAAATTCGTTCAAAAACTTGTAAAACAAAAAAGATTAATTTTTGTTGTTCCGATATTTTTCTTGAAATGTTATTGCACTCATTTTGAAAAAAACTTTGTCTATTGGTTGGGTATTTCAAATTTTCATGTCTTTTATTTCTTTTCACGCTTCGTTGGTATTTTAAAAAAATTTTATGACGTCTATGACTTTTCTAATGAATACGATCTTTTTCGTTACTTTTATCACTTTTTATTATTTTGGTAATGAATAAACAAAAATATACGACGAACCGGTTGATAACTGTCAAACCGATCCAAAAAAACAGACATTTTTCAGTCTCAAAATACTTTTTTTGAATTTTTTTCTGGAATCTTCTCTTATTTATTAAAAAAGTATTTTATTATTCATCAGTTGTGATTACATTTTCTGATTTAGTAATTGGCTCTTCGATGATGAAATTGCAATTAAAAATTTTTTTTCAAAGTTGGAAAACTTTTCATCCTCGTTATCGTTCAATATTAGTACATAAATTTATGGAAAACTAATTAAGGAACCTTCAATCGATTCAAAAAGTTGCTGAATTGGAAAAAAAATGGAATTTCAGTTGTAATTTTTTATTGAAGTTTTGACCAGAAAACCGGTTTCAAAAATACATTTTTTATCCATTTCACGACGATTTCCAATTTTTTGAGAAAATGAGTACCTAGATACAGAACCAACATTTCTATCGCTCATCCACTTCAAAATGAACCTGCCAATCCAAATAAACCCTCCACCAGCCTCACACCACCATAACACGTTCGCCACCTCAGCCATCTTCATCCGATAGAAATTAAAAAGCCGGAGGTCAAGACTTATTAAACACACTGTATCGTACACTTAAAGATGAAAGAGGCCACCCTTGAAAAAAAAAAAAAAACAGCCTATTTAACCATCTTATCTTCGATCATTATACAAAGTATAACTTGAAACCACAGGGTGTCCGCGCATACGCTATTAAACCTTTGAAAGATTTTTATCGGTAAAAAATTAATTTATGCACGTTACGTTGTTAGTATTGGACTTTGATTGTTTTATAGTCGAAAGTTTGATCGCCTTTGTAAAAGGAATAATTCTCATAATACCGCGACACCGTGATCTTGTATATTTTAACAATCAACCCGAGTCTGGATGTGGAATCCGAAATATTGACGAAGCGCGTAACTCGCCGTGTTACCCTCTTCGCTTGGCACGAAAAAGAAAAGTTGTAAGGTAAAAAAAAGGGGCAGCATCCCAACCAGATGTACACGTCTGCGTGATATTACTGTCAGGTGCGGTATTACGCATTCTAAACACGATCCATTAGCTATATACTCCATAAAGCTAAACCGGTTCCATATTAATAAGATTTTTATAATTTTTTTTTTTCGGCTCGGCGTGAATCTCACTACGGTCATAATCCTATATTCCGAGATGTATCCTAAAATATCAATCAATCAGTTTCCATTAAATGTCACCGAGAAGTACTGCACCACGTTGCGGTTATTGCAGCATAAATCAGTACTTTTTCTTACTCTTTTTTTCTCAACCAGACATACGTAATTTGTTATAGGATCTTTTTCGTATACTAAACTCGTTTTATTATCGAATTGCCCGTTGGAATTGTCATGGAACGTGCGGCGGCCCACCATGGCCATGGTTCATCCTCATTACCGAAAGAATATTTTATATGAGTTTCCCGCCATGAATCTGGTTCGGTTTTACCATGGTGAAGAAATACGATACGTCGATATTGTACGGTAACGGAGCTGAGAATCTGTACCGAGGAATAGAAACTACCCTTCTTTTTTTTTCATTGATGGAAGATGGATAGATAATTTCAGACGACCTAGGTTTTTTCAATACTGTCTACGGTCGCCGACGGCTAAAACGCCACAGTTTCCACCTTTACTTATAAGTTGGCTTTTTTTTGGTCGAAATATCATTGCTGTTTGGATTGTATCCGAAATGGTCGAGCTATTGTTGGCCCGAATTGTTACCACGATTGACGCCACTGTTGTAGGTGTTTTGTCGCGAGCCTCGCTAAATGTTTCTATTTTTCTGAAATCCGGGCTGATATCGGGTTAGAAGTAAGGTTGGATATCGTGCTGGGCTCGGGCTCTGGCCAGGCTGGAGTCGTGTCCGAGGAATGAATCGATTCGATAAATTAGACGAAAATTACCAGAAATTAAGAAGCGACGAATGAAAGTAAAAATGTTATTTTATTTCCATTCTTGGGACATGGGTTTTGGTGTAATCGGCTGGGTCGGAACGAGTCGTGGATATTTTCGAAATTTAAATTACCATTCGAATGGATATTATTGTAATTTTACTGGAATTCCTACTGTTTAGTACGTATTTAAGGATCGGTAGATGGTATCGGGTTTAACATTTGAAAGCTGGTTGAAAAGTGGGGTCTGGTTTGAGGTGTATTTTGAATTTGGAATCAGCACTTTTGAAAAGGAATAGCTCATGGACATGACTTCATTTTAGGTATTCACATTCAGTCAGCTGAAAGATTACTTTTTCTAGTATTTTCAATATTTTTTCCCCTCCATTATTGAGAAACACTTCAATATTTTCTTTTAATTTGAACGAGAGGAAGATTTTTGAGGGGAAAAAGGTGTTTCGAACCCTCCATTTTCAAAATTTCAGCCAGCCGGGCTAACTTTTTGATTTTTAGCGAATTTTAAAAAAATTTTGAAATCGTTATTTTCCAGGAAAATACAGTTATTTTTTGAAGTCAAGTCGTTCTTTGAAGAAGGCCTTTCAAAATCGAAGTTTATAATATTTCTTTATATTTTTGAGTTCCAGTGACATTTCGATTTTCTTCAGATTTTTCGAATTGCTTAATGACCTAGAATTACCATTTTCAAATCGAGTTTTATTTTTTACCAACATTCAAAATGATCTAATTGAAAACTCGTTCTGCAACTTGAAAAGAAGCAGAAACATGATTTATATTTTATCGAGTAAAATTCTCAGACTACACGAGGAAATTTGGAAAAATTCGAGGAAATTTAAAATCTTAGTGGAGATTCAGAATGTTTGAAAATTGCGGAATTTGGTTTTAAAAAGTCGATATGAGGTCATTGCAGAATCCTAATTAACAAGAGGTGTCCCAAAACCACTGTTAACCAACGAGTCAACTTTCATCCCAATATTCATACCAACCCCCAACGTGATCAACAAATTTTTAAGCTCGGGGTGAATTTGGGGTAAATTTTCATCCCAATAATCACCCGTAGCTTATTTTCAAATTTTTAAACCTATGATTTCCTTGCGATGAATTTTTATCACAATACCCAACTAAATTAATTGCCAATTTTTTAAGCTTTTGATAAATTTGGAATGAATTTTTATTTCTACATATTCATCCCAACATTCGTCCCTATAAGCTGAGTTTCAAATTTCCAAAACTATAATGAACTTTGAATGAATTTTCGTTCCAATATTCATCCAAAGCTGATTTTCAAATTTTTAAGCCTGGGATTACCTTGGGATAAATTTTCATTCCAATAGTCATCCCAAGCTGATTTCCAAATTTTTAAGCCTGGGATTACCTTGGGATAAATTTTCATTCCAATATTAATCCCAAAGCAGATTTTAGAATTTTTAAGCCTGGGATGAATTTTGAATGAATTTTTCTATCAATATTCACACCAGCATTTTTTTCAAATTTTTAAGCCTGGGATTAATCGGGGATGAATTTTTATTCATCATGCAGCATCCTAATTTACAAAAAGTGTTCCAAAAGCATATACAGTCAAAAGAACACTAAATTCTAGAAATTCAATTTTTTCCTTTCAAATAACATTTTTTCAAGATTGATCGGTTCAAATGTCCAAAAGGTAAAAGGGGTCTTTCTGTTTTCAGAATTAAGTCGCATGATTTTCTTTTCGCGAGTTTTTTGACGATATCAGTTTCCAATTTTTTAAGCATATTTCTACTTTTTCGTTCAAAAAAAAAAACGATCAACGATCAAAATTTATTTAAAAGACCAATTAGAGGGCTATAAACATTTCCAATAGAATTTCCTCGTTAGTAATTTTAAAGATGCTGAGTCCGAATTCCAACTCCTGGCTGTTTCTTGAGTTTATCCCTTCTAAATATACGAACACGAGTAGGTAGTGAAATATGAACGATTTTGCCAATACCATTTTTCTGATGGTTTCAGTGACAGGTTTCTCAACGAGTACCTACTGTTCTAATCATGGTGCTTACAGGACTCCGTTCATTAATCACTGCTAATAACTGTGAAGACATTTATGTTTGGCTATTTCACTGCACAGTTCCCACGGTTCGTGGAATATTAAAATGTTAAAATATTCAATTTTAGTATTTACTGGGTTATTATCCTTGTTGAAATCCTTTCACATTTACCCTGCTTTACTTCTCCCTTGCGTTTTCTTTAATTTTTTCAACATATGCTAACACTTAATATTTTTTGTATAAGTTTATTCGTTGTAATGAGATCATCCTCTCCAGGTTATTTAAAATCTTTTTCGTGTTTTGGTTATAGCGGAATCAACCTATAAAGGGAGCTGGGAAGAAGGAGGTGACATGGTAAAATGAAAGTATCTCAATCTGCAGGAAAATTTTGATTTTTTTTTTTAAAGACTCGATGTCCAAAATTTTCAATTCTCAAGTTTTTTTTTTTTTTTCAAATTTTGATAAAGTTTTGAAAATTAAAAAAATCCCAAGGAAATTTTTCTGTCAGAGTTGGAATACCGTGAGAAATTACGATTAAAATTTAGAAAGAGAAAGACTGGGGGGGAGAAATTGTAGGAAATTCTAAGTAAGTATAAAAATGAGAAAAAAAATTAAATTTGTCCAATGGGGAAAAAAAGGGAAAGTCTAAAATTATTTTATGAAATTTTTTGGGATCTTTTTCATTTTTTTCTGGTTTATTCTAAGTAAGTATAAAAATGAGAAAAAATGTTTAAATTTGTCCAATGGGGGAAAAAAAGGGGAAAGTCTAAAATTTTTATGAAATTTTTTGGGGTCTTTTTCATTTTTTTCTGGTTTTGATAATTTTGATGCATTCTTTTTCAGTTAACCAGCAAACAGTATGATTTTTCAAGTTTTTTTTTTTTATTATTATAATTTTGTTTAACTGTCAAGAACTTTGAATAGGTAATCGAGGAACCGTATATTTATAATTTTAGGACCACAAAATGGGTTTAAAAAAGATTAAATTTGAAAAATGATTAAAAATTTTTGTTCAACGATCAAAAAAACATGGAGATATTTTCATTGTTTAAATTGGTTTTTCATTTCAATAACTGAATTTTGAATTTCTGGGCCAATTTTGGGGCTTTCAGAGGGTAAAATTAAAAATTGATCAAAAAATTGAGTCCAACGATTCAAAAGACATAAAATATCAAATAAAAAAATATTGAAACGATCGATCAATTTGATTCTTTCCTGGCAAAAATAATCACGTGGACCACTATGCTCCATCTTGGATGCTTTTTCGATCGATTTCTTTTATTTCTAATTCAACCCCCCCTTCCCTCATTTGCTCATTTAATGAGTGAAAAATTCGAAATTTTCGATCGTATTGTTTTCAATATTCCGATTCAAAATACGACGATATTCTTATTCAAAACGATCATTCGGTTCGAAAAATCCATCGAACTAATTGAAATTTTTAGAGGCGTGAGAGCTCCATAACGAGTTTTACTCCTTAAACGACATCGCGCTAATTGAGACCGATCGTAGGAAAGCTTTTAATTCGTTTAATTACTTTTGAAACCCTGCGCGATATAGTCGAGTGTAACAAACTATTTCAATGCGGACATGTTGTCAAGCAATAAATTTTCTTTGACCTTGAAGCTACACAAAATCAACGAAAGTGTACGTGTAAAACGAGTAAAAAAATGTATTCGGATGGGTATCTAATACCCATAAAACTAGAATATATAATTTTTTGTTTTCAAATTCCTCAAGTCGCGGTGCCAGCCAGTGATCAAGTTGATGAGTTGGAAAAACATCGACCGAACCTATGCACTCGGATATTGAGGATGAAGAGGAGAATGGAAGGGGCGATTTCGCAAACCGAGCCTATTTCAATATAACTCGGTTAATTCAACAAAAACCCAATTACTGCGGATAATGGTGTTGCTTTAATTTACCCGATTAAATACAATTTAAGCAAATCATCTAATGATACTCGGTAGACATTCGTTGCAAAATATAAGTATTAAGATGATTAACGAAATCTCTCGGGCGCTGCTGATGGAATTTGTTTTTCTCAATTCGTAAGGTTATACAAATTCATTTTTAATGTTTTATCGCGTCTCTCTGAGGATCAAGGTAAATTTTTCCTGTTATTGTCAAGGTGATACTTTTAACGGTGCTGGCGTTTATGATATGTGAGAAAATCTACGTGAGCTCGGAAAGGGTACCCGCGGATACGATAGAAAGGCTATTTAATAATAATTGATGAAATTTGGTTTTTATGGTATGAAAATCTTGAGGTAAAAATTTTGGCCCCCGACCATTCTCCTCTTCCACTCCTTGTTATGAACAAAATGTTATATTTTTGAACATTTTCTTGAGAATTTTTATTTTTGTGAATGGCGTCTCTACTATTGAATAAAAATCGTTGACTGAAAAGTAGATTTTCAAAATTTGGGTGCTTTAATTTTCAGAATAAAATTGAAACTTGGAGTGTTGTCTTTCCTTCCCTCCACTTCACCCATTGTCAGCCAAGTCATCAATTTTTTGAAAAGTTTGTACCTATATTTTAATATTTTGGAAAAATCGTACAAATTTTTAAAATTTTGGGACTCATTTCAATGCTTTTGATCATCCAATTCGAATTCAATGTTCAGTTGATTATTCATTCCAACAAAATTTTGTCAATTTTCAACGATATTTGCCGAATTTTCTAGAAAATTTTCGATCTTACAACACAATTTTTCGAATTTTTGAAAAATTTTCATTAAAATTCTGCAATTTTGAATGCAAACATGCACGAAACATCACCAAATAAAATGAAACACAAATTTTAATCATGTAGCAAAAAAAAAACATATTTCCATTGAAAAATGATTTTGAAAAATACAAAAATTTTCATTCCAAAGTAGTGGAATTCTTTCATACCACAGACTTATTACAAAACGAACCATTTCCTTCTTAGAAATCTTCAATTTTTCAAATCTTAGCCATTGCTTTGCTTATCTCCAATGCTTTGCTCGGACACATAAAATCGAAATATTAATAGATGGGGGTTGAAAATTTTGCATCTCCTTAAAAACTAAACAAAAATGAAAAATTGCAGCTTTGAATTTTTTTTCGAAAAAAATTCGTCCTACTTTCGCTTAGATTCGGTGAATTTATGAAATTTCCCCCCATCCAACCAAGAAAATTGAATATTTTCAAGAGAGAAAATTTTATCGTTTTCATTTATAAAAATTGAAGGACTTGGTGACAATTTTGAATAAAATTTTTCAATTTTTTTGGTAGGAGATTATCTCATTGAGGAATATTGTTGTTTTTGAAAGTACCTAGAAAAAGTTACACCAAAAAATATATTTTCAATCTGGTTGTCAAATTCCTTTTTTTACAAAAATTATATCAAACACCAAATTTTTATTTACCCCGAGATTTTTGTCCAAGTTTTGAGGGGAATATTGAGTCGGAAAATTTTATGGATTCTGCCTCGCCACTCCCCCCCTCCCAATACCCAGAAAAGAAATTTCGTCTCTGTTGATCATGCAAAAGGAGTTCATAAGAGATTTGATCACGAATCTGTTATAAATTTTTTCAAATGACAATTTTGTATAAATTTTGAGTTTTTTACTGCATTTATTTGACCTTGAAATATGAAATTAGGTACTGAAATCATGTAAAAAAAAAACTTAAAATAAGGTGAAAATTGGAAATTTGTTGTGTAAATAGGTATTTTGAAATTAATGATCATTTTTGGTCATTTTTCAAAAATAAGAAAAAATTCGAGTCGAAGCTGTAATCACTGCGTTTCAAAGAATTTTCAAACTTGTCGTTTTTCAAAGAAACGACAGGAAACGACGGATCCATCATACCTAAAAGTGATCATTTTTGGTCGTTTTTCAAAAATAATATAAGATTTGAGTCGACGCTGTAATCACTGTGTTTCGAAAAAAATTTCAAATTGTCGTTTTTCAAAAAAACGACAGAAAACGACAGACCCGGCACACCTAAAAAATATAATCATAGGAAATTTTTTTCACCAAAACTGACCATTTATGGATGATAAATGTTATGGAAAAATGGTGTTTCGTATTTTTTAAGATGTTTCACCACCAAAAAAATTCTGAAAAAATTTAACGTTGTACATGGGAACCTCGGTTCATGAAATTGATTTTTTCGGAATTGCACTCCTGAAACATCATGTAAAAAAACTCGATTTGAAAATTTCAAATGCGATTTTTTGTTAGAAAAAAATCATCAAATTTTTTTGTTAGAAAAAAATCATCAAAATTTTTTGTTAGAAAAAAATCATCAAAATTTTTTGTTAGAAAAAAATCATCAAAATTTTTTGTTAGAAAAAAATCATCAAAATTTTTTGTTAGAAAAAAAATCATCAAAATTTTTTTGTTGGAAAAAAATCATCGAAATTTTTTGTTAGAAAAAAATCATCAAAATTTTTTGTTAGAAAAAAATCATCAAAATTTTTTGTTAGAAAAAAAATCATCAAAATTTTTTTGTTGGAAAAAAATCATCGAAATTTTTTGTTAGAAAAAAATCATCAAAATTTTTTGTTAGAAAAAAATCATCAAAATTTTTTTGTTGGAAAAAAATCATCGAAATTTTTTGTTAGAAAAAAATCATCGAAATTTTATTGTTAGAAAAAAATCACCAAAATTTTTTTGTCAGAAAAAAATTACTTATCAAAATTTTTTGTCAGAAAAAAATTACCTATCAAAATTTTTTTGTCAGAAAAAAATCATCAAAATTTTTTGTCAGAAAAAATCCTCAAAATTTTTTGTCAGAAAAAAATCATCAAAATTTTTTTGTTAGAAAAAAATCATGAAAATTTCTTTGTTAGACAAAAATTATCAAAATTTTTTTCCAACTACCCACTGATACCCCTTTGTATAGAGTACAACTCAACACAAATTTGAAAAAAAATTTAAACTCGCAGAAATGAAAATATTTAATGAAAAGGCTGAAAAAAGTAACATTTTACCCCATAACTAGAGCTAGGAGATGAATAGGGGACCAAAATTTTCACCATGGGGTTTTCAGACCATAAAAACCAAACCCCACCAGTTAGTTTTGAATTCCAACGGGGGGAGGGGCAGATCCGACAATCTTCTCCGCCAGCACCTTTTCAATCGAGGCGAGTAAAAGGTAATAAGATTGAGTTATGGGAAAATATATTCCGGATAGGAATTTTTATTACAGATGGCGAAAGTTATATAATCTTCGAGTTAATACACATTAAAGATGCGATTTTTATAGATTTTCGTACGCCAGCAATAAATAACGTATGGAAAAAGGTATTGGATTGGCAGATGCATTATGTAGCTATACATACGCTTAATTCCTGTTGACCATAAAACGACGCCTATCCTTCCAGCGGCGGTTTGGTTTTCATGTTTCAAAGAATTTAATATTATTTCCTGTTGGACGTTTACTTACTTTCATGGCACGATCGATGGCATAGTGTCAATCTATTGGCGTTTAAGTGACGATGGCTGGCGTTGGGTTTAATGTACGTGAATCGAATTACCGCACATCGGGCACGTGGTGCTGGGTTTCTTCAACTTTCTTTGAAAAATACGTACATTGTACAAGATGTATTGTGCGTTACGATGCAAATGCACCGAGGATTGGGTCTAAGATGGTTGCCAGCGACTCGAGGCTATTGAAAAAGGATGGTGGAAAGGCCTCAGGCTACGCAGGTTATACTTGTAGCGTTAATTTTAAACGTGCACTAAAATTAACAATGGGGTTTCATTAAACGACATGTGGAAGTTTTGTTCGCGCCTCTTGCGAGGTTACAGCAGATTTGACCGCACGTCATTATGCTGTATCGTGCTCGTCTTCGTAAATACGATCTAAAGAGCTGGAGATCATTTAGGTGATGTAATTTACTAAATAATTACTCTCGTGTAAGAGTATTTATTAAAAAAATTCTATTTTGAGGGTTTTTTCCATACTTTCAGAGTAGAATTGGATTGAATTCCGAGGTTTCTTCGTGACCATTTGGCGACCTGGTCGAGACACGAAGTAATTTATTTTCGTCGAATAATTCCGCGAAATTTAATCCAGTCTGGTAGCCATCGCGTTTGATCTAGACCCACAGATATGTTACTGAGGTTGCCACTTGCAGTGGCATGTGAACGTTGAACATTTTAAATAGGGGTTTTCAATTACCAGTGTGGAATTAGAAAAGTCGATTGGTTTAACACCTTTAGAAAAATTAATCAGTGCGAGTGTTACCAACTGTAATCGAATTGTTTAATTTTTGTGACAAGTATAGAGGATGTTTTTTCTATGAAATAAATGGGTTTGAAAATTATACTTAGTCATGAAGCTGAAAGCAATAGGAAGTTGGTATTGAAAACAGGGAAGGAGATCAGAGGTAAAAAATTTAAAGGTGATTTTTTGTGATTTTTGGATTCAGAAAATTGACGAATGGAGAACGAAGGTCATTTTTTGTATTTTACAATTTAAAATACCTACTTCTTGTTTCGAAAAGTGAGGAAACTGAATTTTCAGCCAGAATAGATAAAATTGTGATTTCAGTTGAAAAATTGCTGTCTCGTCCAATCATAATATTTCCGAATCGAAGTTCCATTTTCTGATGATAATTCGGGTCGGAAATTTTTTTACCAGATTACAAGAAAAAATACAGCTTGAGTAGACAAAATTATAGGTCCAGTCCAAAATTTGCTTCAGGGATTTTTCAATTTTCCAATTTGTCGATTTGAACCAAAATTTTCGACTGAGCTCGTAATCATTTAAGGGGAGGGAGGAGGAAAAAAGTTTCTTGCCCAATTTTTCATTTTTTTTTTGTCTTATAAGTATGTCTGTTTTTTTTTTTTTGTCTTAAGTATATGTCAGTTTTTTTTTTGTTCTAAATTTATACTTAGGTACTCGAAATGATTTTACTTAAATCAAAACTCATAAAATGGATCGAAATAATTTTGGAAAGGAATCAAAAGAATTTTAGGCTTCCAGTCAACTTTTGAATAGGTACCCACCTAACATATTTTTCTTTATTTTTCTGAACATAGGAGGAATATTTTCAAACTTCAAAAATTTAATCTCTACATTGCAATGAATTTTTGCAAATTCAAACGAAAATGAAAAATGAATGACGTAAAGTAAAATTTGCCCCATCACTGAGATCAATGATGAATTTTCAAATGGATTTTTTGGTAAATTTTTATTGTTTGTTTTGGATTTTTTTTAAAACGAATTTTACTGATTTTTCATCAAATTATTACCATTTTTAGAAAAAATTTCACTCATTTATTTAGTAAAAATTTTTCTCAGTGATTTTTTTTCGTAATTATTTATGATAGAGGTAAAATATATTGGTAGATAGATGAACTAGGTTTTGAATTTTTTTGGTTTTTCTAGCTTACAAAAGAAAATCCAGATGACGGTTTACATTACAGGTAGAAATGGGAGGAGGGCATGAAATTTTTATTTAAAAAAAAAAATCTTTTGCGATAAGAAATCGACAAATAACGAAATTTTTAGTAGATTTTTCTAAAATATAAAAAAGTATTAATTCATTAAAATAAAAATATTTTCTCCGTTACTTTCAACGACATTATTTTCAAAAATTCTGTTTCAAAAGTAAGTAAAAATTACAATTTTTTATTTTTGCAAGGTATTTTTTTTTTAAGTTAGAAAAAACTTGAAATTTTTTAAAATTCTATCTCGAGTCAATTTAGGAAAAATTTCTGTGGAAATATGCACAACTTTCTTTGAATTTATTATTTTGATTTCAAGGGGGAGGGGGCATTCTTCTAAGAAATAAGGAAAAATTGTCCCATTCTTCCCCCTCACACCCTCCCTTTCAAATAATGGAAAATTTGCTCAATGCAACGAGACTTACTTACTGAAGAATAAATTTGAACCACCCTCCACTTTCCATATTCTCATTAATTTCCAGGAGAATTAATTACTTCCCTTTTTACTCTTCCTTCCGAGGAAAAATATCATTTGAATAGGAAATTAAGAACAAATTTTTTCTTAGAATCCGAAATATTGAATAAAAATCGTATTTCGTTGAGTAAGAAAATCGGAAAGAGTACAAGGAGTGGATGGAAAATTGACTCTCTGATAATGGCAAAATTATGATGTATGAGAAATTTAAGATTCTAATACTCGGAAAATTTTTCAAACCTGATGGCATTTTTTGGTAAAGTGTCTGAACATCTATTTCTAAAATTTCAAGTGCTGAAGTGCATTTTTCGAATTTTTTGAAATTTCAAAATTTGAGAAATGTATTTCAGCGCTTGGAATTTTGGAAATTGAATTTTTTTTATGATGTGCTTTCCATTTATGAACATTTTGACTCAAAATTTTACTTTGAGTTGGGATACCTCGCCTGTTACTTCGAAAAAGTGGTAAAAATCACTTTTTTTTGTTTTGATTTTTTTTGACCATGTTACCCCAAATTTCATGGTCCAAAAAAAAATATATGTGATGCATAACCACTTGGCCAAACTAATATAAAAATTTCCAGCCATGACCTTCCCAAATTTTTTTGAGAATTTCAATGTAAAATAAAATTGGGAAAATGTGAACCGAAAATTTTCAAAAAATTCTCATTCATACTATACCCAACAAGATGTATAATGTGAAAATTTCAAAATTTTTTACCCACCTTTTTCAGAGGTATCGTGTGTTGAAATTTCTACATTCAAAGCGCGATAATTCCGAAAGGGGTGGGGGTAGGGGTCAAAAATTTTTGTGGAATGTTTTTTGACTATAAGTAACATTTTGGACCAATTTTGACCAATTCTGGGTCAAGAGCCATGTGGTATGAGTAAATGACCTATGAAAAAGTATTTATAAACAAGACAGAAGGCATGAATGGAAACGACACGACCGATGGTTCACCAGCGGCGTGCGTGACCAAAAGCGAGAATGATATACAAATAACAGTAAACACTAAGTTAGCATTAAGCCTAAATCTAAGCATATATAATAAGGTAATTAATTAAGACAAATCACTCTTCCAGTAGCTCTGTAAACGAACTTATCAATTACACTGTGAACTCATTAGAACCCAATCGTTTTATTTGTTGTGTCCATACCGAGGCTCGAAGCGACATACAACAAGTGGCGCCCAACGTCGCAAGTTCAACAGTTTCCAAATACAAAGAAAAAACGTCCGGACCAATGACTGCAGTAAAGGTAAATGAAACTCAAATTATTCAAAAATACTAACACCTCTCGCGAAAGTACATCCGATAAATCAACCGCGACCGACGAATACGAAAGTCTACTCGAAGATTCCATCATTGAGCCAAATACGACCGCGAGTTCTTCCGCGAATACATCCGCGAGTACATCTGACGACAACACATCACCTCAAGCCGATTTTTCCACCAGCTGGGTTTCTGGTGTTCCTATCAATCGTTTCAGAAGATATTTTGAACAATTCGGACTTCCAGCACAAGATAACGTTACAGCCTACCGCGTTGCGCTCAAAGAACTCATCGCACAAGACAACGAGATAGCAAAACTTATCCAAATCCAATATCATAAAGAAAAATTTCAAGAATTAACAGGCACTAAATCCAGAAAAACAATGACTGAACCACCAGTAGCTCCAGTAGCCCCATCTCGTAAGAGGCCTTTCTTTGCACCACCAAAATTTTCAGGATTGACAGAAAGATTCAGTAATTATATCGAAACCTACAATAGATACGCCAGACATCAACGACTGGTCAATTGAAGAGCGATTCACATATTTGCCATGCTATTTAACCGACCTAGCCGAAATAAGTTATAAAGAATATTTCAGAAATAAAGAAATCAAAGACTGGGATTCAACAGTGAAAAAATTTACGGAAATATTCGACGGCGATTCAGGCAGACAATTAGTCACATCAGCATTAAATAAAAAAGTGCAAGGCGAACACGAAAATACAAAGCAATTCATCGCCGAAGTAGCAGAATTATGCCGACAAGTCAATAAAAATATGGAAGAACACGAAAAGTGCGAACACATTCTAAAAGGCATTCGCCCAGAAATTTACGATAAAATCGCCATGTTAGATAATTCGACAGTAGAAAAAATTCGTAAAAACGTAGAAAGATATGAATGCAGAATAAATAGAACGTTAACTAAAGACGATCGATTAGAAAAACTTGAGAAATTATATCTAGCCCTTGAGTCAAAAACATCAGAACCAGTAAACAAAGTCACAGAAATCAGCCCTGAGAAACAAACCCAAGTCTCACAAATGCAAAATCCATCACAAAACCAAAATTTCCAACAAAATCAAAATTTCCAGCCAAATCAAAACCCAGTACAGTTTCAACAACCACAATTTCCACAAAATCAATACCCTCAAACACAAATTCCTCAGGTACCGTATCAACAAACCCCATACCTTCAACAAGGCATGTATCAACCTCCAATCATGAAAACGAAAATTATAATTTGCACAGTATGCGGGAAAACAGGACATCTAGCCCACCAATGCTATAGCGTAATCTGTCGACCGCAACTAAATTACAATAATAATAATAATATAAATGGCAAGCAGAAATTCTGAACGTATTGCAAAAAAGACCGGACATACCATCGAGGAATGTCGCAAGAGACAAGCACGAAATAACCAGAACCAAAATCAAAACCACAATCAAAACCAAAATCAAAATCAGAATCAAAATAATGGAGGAAATAATGGAAAATTCTGCACCAATTGCAACAAAAATAGCCATGACACTGCAGACTGTTTCTACCTGAAAGCAGTTCAAAGCGTTCTTGCAGCTAACCAAAATGCCGCTCCAAAAACTAGTAGCGAAGGCACCAGGCGGAAAAACAAGAACAACCACGACAGCATATTTTCTACATTCAAAACGGCAAACAAACTGAACATTTCCAAAGGTATGATCATTTCAACAGATTTACACTGCTTAAAGATTTCGACGAAGAGGAAATAAATCAAATTAACAAAATAATCCAGAAAACCGAAACAATCAAGCAGGTAAAATCTAAGAAAACCGTACCTAAAAAGGAAATCGTCAACAAGGTCAATGCTAAAAATCTCCAAGTTAAGGTTAAAATAGCCAATCATGAATACAGCGGGATCATAGACACAGGGTGTAACCTCACACTGGTGAACGAAGCAATCTTCCCTGAAGATATTAAGCTCGAGGAACCAGACGTGCAGCTCACCTGTGCGAACGACTCCCTACTGGAGAACAAAGGCAAGACCAAATTACAGTTAGAAATCAATGATACACGATATGATGCCGATATAAATGTAGCGAGTGGACTAAACACCGACGTCATAATAGGAATTAATTTCCTAATACGACACGCAGCTGTCATCGACTTTGAAAGCAAAACCGTCCGCCTGGGTGCCGGCCAACGCCATCACTATCCACATGGATAAAAATTGGTTAAAAGCTTTCAAAACAACAGACCAACCTCTGAATTTGGTGCGAAACCAAATCATCGCAAACGAAAAAAATCGTCCTAAAACCCTGAAACTCGTTATGTAGAGCTATCCGAGTCAAGTTCACAACGAACGCCGACATAATCACAAATCAAAGCTTTCTTTCCAAAAGTGGAATAACCGCGTCAGGAACGTGCGAAAAAGACAAGCAACTAAAAATTAAATTATGGAATTACACAGGCGCTAAGAAAACAATCTTCGACTGTCAGCGAATAGCTCACATACGAGAAAGTAAACAATACCCGACAATGACACATGAAAACGTGCATGAAATCACAATCAGCAATGTCATCGAAAGCGGCAATGACGATGTTTACGATACAGAAGGTTACCGAATAGAGCGTGTGTAAAAACTGGGCATTGACAAACCACGCAAGGCCGTAAAAAAGCTCACACGATATAAACATATGATAAATATTAAATAATCACAAATAGGCAACGCCAAAGTAGAACCATATCAACTCAGAGTCAAGGACAATGAACCAGTCGCACTACGCCCATATAAACTATCGCCAGTAGAACGTCGCGAAATATGGAAACAAATAGAAGAGAAATTGAAAGTAGGCATACTACGGCGATCACGATCACATTACAGTGCGCCAGCATTTCTATTAAAACAAAAAAGATAAATACCGATTCCTTGTAAACTACAGTCAGCTAAATCTAAAACTAATCCGAGACAGAAATTCAGTACCTCGAATCGACAATTTAATTATGGCCCTACAAGGAAAGAAATTTTTCAACCTTTTGGACTGCAATAGCGGATTTCACCAAATCCCAATCACAGAAGACTCAATGTACCTAACAGCAATCAACGTCGACAACAATATTTTCGAGTACACAGTCCTTCCACAAGGAATGGCGAACTCACCAGCAGCATTTTCAAAAACAATAAACACCGAATTCTCAGATCTGCTATACGAAATCATGGTAGCCTACATGGACGACATGTGCGCGTATGGAACAGATTTTGAAGAAGCCCTAAAGAATCTAGAAACAGTTTTGACACGAATCGAAAAATTAAACCTAAAACTAAAAACATCAAAATGCAAATTCTTCTATTTATAGAAATGCTTGGACATAGAGTAAATGGTGACGTGATAAAACCGATAGACAAAAACACGGCTGCAATTAAAAATTTCCCAAGACCTACAACTGTCCACGATGTACAATCGTTCGTAGGAATGGTTGGACATTACCGAAAATTCATACCAAGTTTGAAAATTTCCGCATGCCTGAGCGATCTCACAAAGGAGACGTAAACCCAAAAACAAAAGTGAAATGGTAAAAAGACCACGAAGAGGCATTTCAACAATTAAAAGAACTTATGATCTCAGAACCTGTACTAGCCCTTTACAAAGAAGGCAGAAAAACAATAGTAGAAACCGACGCATCGAAAAATAGCAGCAGGCGGGGTACTCTAAAGAAAAATGAAGAAACAGGCAAAATACACCCAGTAGCCTACTTCAGTAGGAAACTACAGGGTGCCCAAAAAGATTACTGTGCGTACGACCTAGAACTAACAGCACTAGTCGATACCATAGTGCACTTCAGAGAATACCTCTTCGAATCCCATTCACAGTATACACCGATCACTCAGCTTTATGCGGATGCAGCAACATGAAAGAACCAAACGCCAGAATGGCACGAATGATACTAAAATTATCAGAATACTGGTCGAAATCAAACATAAACCTGGAAAAACTAATATCGTCCCTGACGTCTTAAGTAGGACAGACAGTCACTACGACAGTCAGGACTCGTCTACCGCGTGCACACAGCCTGACACCAACACACACGACAACCCGGCGCCACTCACCCAGGCCGAGACCGATCGACCACAGGCAGACAACACACTGAAGACCAAATCATAGGTCAAGGAAACGGCTCAGCTGACGATCTGGAGGATCTATTCGGAGGTGAGGAGGAACTTCACCAAGAAGAGGCGATCTTCGAGATTAAAGCTGGAATGAACATGAGACAAGAACAAGAAAAAGACGAATTTTGCAAAAACATCATCCTAATCCTAGAAGGAAACCCACATCCCTCGCACCCAGAATTCCCAAAATTTCGGAAAACAAGCCGTCGCTACGCAATCAACAGCGATGGATTATTAACGATGCCTATGGGAACGAAGAAACCAATCATAGCACCGCGCCATCTAATCGACGACATACTACAAGCATACCATGACAAGGCGTTTGGCGGTGGACACTTCGGATCCAACAAGACTTTAGCAAAACTCGCAGCAAAATATTACTGGTGTGGAATGACGCAAGATGTCATCAAATACATCAAAAGCTGTCACGAATGCCAATTAAGAAAGAAAGACAAAGGCAAAAAGCCTGGACTCCTAAAACCAATCGAGATAAAGGAATGCGCAATCTTAGCCCATCTCGAGCTAGATTTCGTAGGACCTTTACCTCCGAGTCAAGGTAAAAAATTCATATTAGTCGGAACGTGCCGAGCAACGCGCTTCGCAATGGCTAAGCCTTTTGTGCAGTGTCCGCAGAAACGGTCACCAACTTCTTATATGATATCATAACGACTTACGGAGTACCGCAAAAACTTTCAACAGACAATGGCACACACTTCAAGAATATTAAGCTGGACGACGTTTGCAAAAGTCTAGGCATCGAAAAAGTACTCAGTTCCTCTTATTCTCCTCAAACGCAAGGAGGTGTCGAAAACTCAACTCTACTCGTCCAAAACATTGTCTTACTACGCAGAAGAGCAGAATAAATCAAAATGGGCAGATTACGTCAAATTCGTAGTCTTCACATACAATACAACCCCTCTCGTTCGATTTAAGGGACTAAGCCCATACTACATACTGTACGGTCAACAACCAAATATGCCTATCGAAAATAAACTCGGCATAAATACAAAAGACACCCGAGACAGACTCGAGGAAATCGAAGAACTTAACCGTATCAGAAAAACTATCCCTGGAATCATCTACGCAAATCAAGTTAAAATGAAAGAAAACTACGACAAAAAACCACGAAGAGGTCATCTTCAAAGAAGGAGACCAAGTCTTAATCGAAATACCCTTCAAGCACCCAGGAAAGTTTGCTGTTAAATACACCGGACCGTACAAAGTGCTTAGAAAGGTAACCGATCTCAACTCTGAACTTGAAATCGAAGATAAAAAAGAAACGATTCACGTAAGCCTCAAGCGTTATATCGTACGGGATCATATTTCTGATGACGAATAATTTACCAAACAAATTAGATTTATTATCAACTAGCTTAGGTAACGGTGTCAATGACGTCAGGCACCGGTAGAATAAGGAAAACATTAGGTTTATTTTTTCAACAAATTACATTGTAAGCTAGAATTAAGTTAGATTTATCAAAACAAAGACGCGCGCAGTCATCAATTATCCGCTAAAGACCTAGCGACGTAAAATCAAACACAACCGCTCAAAAGCAGCGAGAAAAATTATACAATTCGCATAGCTTCCGGTATTGTAAGCCATTTTTTAATGACATAAATACGATACCAGAAGACTAGAGACGAATTCGTGCAAGGAAATACGCACAAGGGTTTACAAAACAATTCCCAAAGATCAAAACAAGAACCCCTCCAAAAAATCTAAAATAAGAAAATCAGACAGTCGATCGACACAGTCTTCAAGAATTATTCAAACGAACAAGTTCGCGAGAAAATTATCGAAAATGAACGATCCGAATATTTACGCGCGCATACCCGACCGAGTCGAGGCGGCAGTGAGATGGGATATCGACAATCCCGATTTGTGGGATATCGGCCGAGGAGATTATCGACACGACTGGTTTGGTACGTACTTCGGTTTAGACGTACAAAGCTATCTGCCTGGACGCACCACCATCCCGCCATGGAGACGACAGCGGCTTATCCGGAGGATCGGATACAGCTTACAACTAGCCGACGCATTCGGATGGTCAGAGGAGTTGCGGGATGTGATGAGAACGGAATACGACCGGTTGGTAGTTCAGCATCAGGAAGAAGGCGAGGAGCTTCCCAGAATCCCTCCGCCGCGGCCAGGTGCTGTACCACACCCGAATATTATACAGAGCGTCCAAGACCAGCAAATCGGCAACCCACCAGAAGAACTTCCAAATGAAAACCAGCAGGAAAATCAAGAGATTAACCAGCAAGAACCAAATCAGCCAGGGCAAGAAATCGACAATATACTAGAAGAAAACATAATCCAACAAAATCAGAGCAGAACCGCCACTCCTCACCAGCCAAATGGCCAGCCCATGGAGGAATGGGACCAGGCCAACTGGGAGATCGAAAACAGTGATGATGTCAGTACATTAGACGGCGCACCGGAGCAACAGGAAGACGAGGAAATGATCGCCATCGGGGTAGTTCCGGAGAACACACTCCCGAACTACGCCGATGACGATCTGTGCGTCATCTGTTTCGACGAGGAGAACCAATTTCGGACAGGGTGCGGACACTGGATGGGAGGCCAGTGTTTCGTACGGTGGATGAAAACCAGCCACACCTGTCCGACATGCCGACAAGAAATTTTTGTTATATCAATGCGGGAACCGAAGGATTCTGAATAAAAACCTAAAATCCCCCCCTTAAAAAAATAAACGATAAAAACCCCTTCAAACACAGTACAATAGGCAAACAATACAAAAAAAAAAAAAAAAAAACAATAGTTAAAAGAGGCAAAAAGCCCACAACTTTTGGAATGAAAAAATAAAAAGTAGCAAAAAAATAAAGCTACGCGAGAAAAAATATAAAACGAAAACAGAAAAGAGGCAACCAAGCCCAACAAAAAAAAAAAAAAAAAAAAAAAACAACAAACATAAAAATAATAAAATAATAGATACAAAACTTCGCGAGTGAAGGAGAAAAACTTCGTCACAGGCGAAGTTAACGAACTCCATCACGAACGAAATTTCAGAAGGTAAACATAACCTACATTTTTCATAACAAACTGTGCCAAATAAGTTGCCTAACCAGAACGGCATGCAAAAAACAAGGCACTAAGTTATTACACAACTTCGCGATAATCAATCGATCGTTCCTTAATAGTAAGATGTAAACATAAGCCACATAGGTGTAGAATAAATTGCCTATCATGTACAAGAAAGGCAAGAAACAGAAACTAATTTTAAGGATATTAGCCTCTTTAAGGGGGCATATCTCAGAAAGCTCCTACTTTATGGGGAGACGAAGCAATTTTAGGATCGAAAAATGATGAAGATTAAGATTCAGTCATAAAAACACTCTTGCATGGGCTCAATTTTTGTAAAACAGGAAAACTAATAATAAGATAACCCTTTTTTCAGATGATCAGCCTATTCGCAATCATAATCACCCCTCAATTGTTCTTGCAAATCAGCTTAAAATCGAAATAGTCCCAGGAAGCTATCTTACCGAAATCAAAGATGTTACTTTATACGACCGCTCAATCCCTCTCAAATACCTCATCAACCATGACGTCTTAGATCAAACCCAACACTCGAGTATCTGCGAAAACTCAGCAATCTGTAAAACCGGAGTCGGCAACGTCCTAAAAGGCATCAAACGCACCATAGCTCATCACATGAAGGACATCCGTTTCGATATCGAACAGAACCTGGAAACCACCCATCCCAGGATGAAACGCGGAGTCCAGTTCTTCGGAGACTTCCTCAATTTCTGCTGCAATGCTATCACAAAGAAAGAAGTCTACCCCCTCTACGAAAATGAACAGCGCATCAAGAGTAATTACGACAATATCAGAGAATCAATCCTAGATGACCATGCTGACCTAATCACTGTAACATCCAAGCTCAATACATTCGCCCAAGACATAAACCAACATTTCGGAAACATCACGGCTGTTCTCAAGGAGATCGGAGGAAGGATGGACGCGCGAGGAGAAACAGAATCAGAAAATACCAAAGTAAACTATCTAATCACGGAGACGCTACTTGAAATATCGCATGCCATGTACTACAACGACATATACACGCATTGCGCGGCCCACAAAATTCCAATATCAGTCCTACCCGTACGTGAACTTGAAAGAGACCTCAGAAAATTGGATCATCAGCTCAGAGGGAAGAAGATGACGCTCGCCATCCCAATCGAAGACATTCTCCAATATTATACAAAAGAAATATCGCATTGCCAGTTTTCCAAATCAAAAATCCACCTTGAAATCCGAGTACCAATCCGAAAAATAAATTCCGAATGGAAACTTTTCCAGTACATTCCCATCTTCTTCAGACATGACGACTCTCTGTGCATCCTAAACACAGATGAGATGCTGATCGCCTTCGATAAAAACAATGAAATCTTCCGAACAATAGCCGGTCCAGCCAAGAAAAACTGCGACATCAACTCTGGCCTGTGTTACGTAGAATACTTCGATTACTCCGACGAAGCTCCCGAATGCGCCAAATACCTATTCCTTTCCAAAAGTTACGAAGAACTAAATGAAGTATGCCATTTCAAGTGCGAACCTGCCCATAAAAGAACACTAGTGCGAAAACTCAACACCAATGAATATCTCATCTCCAACTTCCAAAGATCCCTCTTCTTCTACAACTCAGCCAATCACTCCAGAACTCCGTTAGAAATCAATTACGCACTCCCAGGAGCCGTATACCTATATCTACCCTGCGAATATCAACTCTTTCAGTCGGATGGAAGATCAGTACACACCCTGATTCCCGAAACGTTCCCGTGTATGAAAAACAGAAAAAGATGAGAAATCGAAATGCAGCGCGTAATTCCCCTCAATGGTCACAAATGGATACCGCATCACTCGAGATCAGCATTGCCAGCACCGTAAAATTCCGAAACATGTCGAAAATCTTCAATAAAGAGTGGAAGCTCACCACGCCTCACTTCGAAATCAAGACCACCCAGAAAGAACTAGAGGATAAGCTTAAGAAACTCGACTTGATACAACCCCCTAAATCCTTCTTCGGATACGATTACCTACAAGACATCTTATACCTATCATGGTTAATCATTATCACCCTAGCTGTCATTTACATTATTAAGCTAATTATAGAAATAAGAACTAACCATTATAAATCCATGTTAGATTTAGAAAAAGCTAGAAATAAGGCCGACAAAGAAACCCAAAAATCAATGGAAACCCCTAGTAAAATAACCATTAACCCTAATGTTTAAGTTAGAATTAAGACAGAGAAAACGAGGACGTTTTCTTTCGAAGGAGAGAGTAATATGTGGTATGAGTAAATGACCTATGAAAAAGTATTTATAAACAAGACAGAAGGCATGAATGGAAACGACACGACCGATGGTTCACCAGTGGCGTGCGTGACCAAAAGCGAGAATGATATACAAATAACAGTAAACACTAAGTTAGCATTAAGCCTAAATCTAAGCATATATAATAAGGTAATTAATTAAGACAAATCACTCTTCCAGTAGCTCTGTAAACGAACTTATCAATTACACTGTGAACTCATTAGAACCCAATCGTTTTATTTGTTGTGTCCATACCGAGGCTCGAAGCGACATACAACAAGCCATTTTCGACCCTTATTAGGAAAGACTCTTGCAAACAAAAAAATAATAATTCAGAAAATTCACAATGAACCAATCAACTGAAAAATTTTCATTTTATTATTCTTCCTTTGCGATATTTTTTTTTCATTCAAATTATTTATTAGCGATGAATGGAAAATTTTCTCAATTTATGAAAAAATTTTGACTTTGCATGACTAGTTCAACTTTCACTTATTTTGACCAGCTGTGGAGAAAAATTGCATTTGAACAGAAAAAAAAATCTGAAAAAAAATCTATTTTAGTCAGCAATTTTTATTCATCATTTTCTCGATACGTTGACTTCGGTTTGTCCTCAAGATGATGAAATTTTGCTTTCAAATGGATGTAAAAAATTATTCGTAGAAATTCTTTCTAAAATATCAAATTTCCATGTAGATAGGTATCAAACAATTTTCGTACAAATTGGGAGACGATTTTTGGAAAATTTCCATCAAAATGAGCTCAATATTTTGTATTTTTAACAAAAAAAAAAAAAATGTACACTTTTTATTGTACGTTGAAAAATTTTTCATTTCCAAAAAATTAACCGATAAGAGAGGTCAAGGGAAGAATTGCTTTAAAATAATCTTTCCACGTGAAAGTGGCTAAATAAAATAACTCGAATTTGAATCCTGATTTTTAATAACCTCAGATGGGAAAAAGAATCTAAATTCTTTTATTCGAATTTTACAAGACCTTTTTTATTCATTTCAATTATTTTCGTTACACAAAAAAACAGCCTTCAATATTCCAAATAATCGTAATTTTTTACATTTCTTTGTAAACACGTATCATTTTTTCATGAATCAAGGTCTCAAATTTTTTTAAAATTTTTTTCATTCATTGATCAAAGATCCTTCATCTCCAAATAATCATATTTTGAATACATTAACCTATTACATTTGATTAGAAAATATCGCTAAAAAAAAATATTACCTACGAATTCGACATCCTACATCAAAAGGAAACAGCCAACCTAGCGAGTTCTAAGTGCACCATATCAACAACCTCAATTACATTTCCTATCAGGTAATTTTGAACTTGAACTGATGACCCATAATCCACAATTTGAAACCTCTTTGATCTCATGCGAGCGTTAATTCGAACTATATCCGAATCTCCATTTCTTCAACACAGGCGCTGATAAAATAAGTTCATAAGCAGGAAACCATACCGCCTCTCTGACACATCTATCTTTATTTCAAAAAGACCTACACCACGTTCATTGATAGAATGAAAAAAATTACCAGAGACTAGAGAGATAGCGATTGCAAGCCAGGGAAGGGTACGTGGGGAGGACTACCCGGGACGACAAGTACACTGCATAGGCATAAAGTAAACGAAAGTAATAGAGCACGATAACCGCATACGCAATTAAAATCAATCGACTGTTTATCGCGTAAATTGTTGGCGAATTGTAAGGAAAAAAAAGGCTATTTTTTGCTCGGCCATTGCCTGATATATATTTAATATACTATCGAGTCGAAGACAACACGCGAAACATTCATTACAAGTCCACTACTTTCCGTTTATGGTATCGAGTCTGGAATTAAAAGAAAAGTAATTTCTCATACAAAAGGAAATTGATGATTTCTGTCTGCTGTTACTCGCTTCAACTGGTTCAAATGTAGGTATTCGTTGTTCGAGGTCAACTAAGTAATATGTGTACCTAAGTACACCATTTACTTATGTACATATGTTATGTATGCCTACAAATTGTTTTATTATAAAATACACGATGGGTAGGTACGAGAAATACAATGTTTATTACGAGTATGGAGATAAGGAAAATAAAAGTGATAGAAACGCGAGGAGATTAATTTTACTTTTTTCTACTTGGATCGTTTCTCCGATGAACTTTGGGCTGATGAATTTCAAGTAGTCACGTCGACTTTGAAATAATTAACGTGGGTAACGCCAGCTTTCTTGGCTGCGTTGATCGGGAGTTCTATATTTATACGAATTAGAAGTCGATGTTAATTAATCCTTGTCTCGTATTATCTCGACCAATTACATCGTATGTGATTTTTTATTTCTTTTTCAACAACTACCAAGTTATTGGATTTCGTGTAATTTTGTGTATTTTTCCCATTCCTAATTATCGGGTGTTTTACATGATATGGTCAGGCTTATCTCTGGTTGAATATGTACATTTTTTGCATATGTTTTAGATGGCTATCAATTGGCGTATGAAATGAATCGAGTTAAGTAGTTTGCAGTTTATCGATGGTTCGTACCTGGTGATAAGTGTTATCAATGCAAAATTTTTGCAAAGGAACCAGCTATAAATGAGTTGTTCGTGGAAAAATTGCGAACATCGTAGGTAGGTGTTTAATTCGATCGAATTTGAAGATAATGGTTTAATTAGACTTGAAATAGCCAGTCACCGACCTTAATTGAGTTGTTTACTTATCGTCGAGATGGAAAAGAGAAAAAGTTGGGTGATACGTTTTGTCTGTCGGAGAAAATCGTATGATAACAGATGTAGATTTTGGAGGGAGGAGTGTGCAATCTTATTTTATAGTGGGAATAGTAAAATGCCAGCTTTTGAGGTTTTTTTTTTGGGGGGGGGGATTTTTTTCTAACTGAACTTGGAATTTGGACTAACTTGATTTTTTTTAGGTATGATGGTTTTTTATTTAGACTTTTTTTCGTAATTGAGAATTTAATTAGGTAGGCAGGTACCTATTTGCTGCCAAAAAACCCTTCTCGACTATTTTCTGGCAACGTTGCTATTTTTTAAAGATTCATTCAGATAGACGATAGAGACAGAAAATTCAAAAAAATACCTACCTGAGTACAATTTTTGAAAAAATTCAAACACTATAAAATTTTGACAAAATTTGAATAATTTAAAATCAGGGCACAGGAGTCAGCAAAAAAGTTGACTCCTGACTCCAGCTTGACTTCGGAGTCTATTTCAGACCTTGACTGTTGACTGACAATTTGGAGTCAGTTTGACTCCGACTCCGACTCCTCTATGCTCTGCTTAAAATTCATAATTTTTTTTTGAGACTAAATAGGTATTACCTAATGTATGATCTTCAGAAGAAAAGAAACAACAAAGAAAAAGAGTTTTTTAAAATTTGAAGCAATTCAAAGGATGATTTTCGTTTTTGTTCTTTTTTACAATAATTCAGTTAAAATCACATCAAATATTTCAAAAATAGTAAAATTTCAAAAATTTCAGTTTTTCAATGAATTTTACACCTTGGAATTTTTTTTAGATTTTTTCGAGTGGTGGAAGTTGATCAAATATTCAAAAAACAGGCGTAATAATAATTTTTGTTTCTGAAAATAATTTTATGATTTTTTTCATCACCTTTCTCGGTTGTTTTTTTTTAGATAGGTACCTATTTGGTTTACTCCCACTACTGGAAAAATGCTATAAAAAAATTGAAAAGTGTGGAATATATTGAAAAAAAAAACTGAAAAAATTTCAGCTCGTTCCAAAATTGTGTCTTCCAAGACAATTCGAAAAATTTCAAGGTTAAATCCAAGGTCATCAAAGAGGCTGGAAAAATCTAAAAATTGCCAAGATACTTCCCTCAAGTACCTCTCAGTTTAAAAAAAAAACTGTTCAAAACGCTCAGAGATTAAATTGTCAACAAGGAAACCACGTGTTTTGAGGTTTCAACTCCCTCCCTCTCCCTCCCTCCCTCCCTCCCACCCCGAGATAACAATTCGTTCATTCACTCTAAAATTTATTTTCCACCAAGAAAAATTGAATGACGTTAAAATTGTGATCAAGTTCCACTAAGGACCAAAAATGACCTCTTTTCCACAGCAGAGCTTTTAACAAACCAAGAATTTTATTTCAGCCTTCCACCCCAAGGAAAGTGATGGAAATTTATTTATTTTTTATTTTTAGAGTTGAAAAACATTGCATATGAACCATGGAAGTTCTCAAAATTTTGTATTTTTTTTTTTTGAGTTTTCAATTTTATATATTTTCTGGTCCAGAAAGTATATAAAATTGAAAACTCATTTTTTTAAAGAAAATTTTTATGTTATTTTTTTAATGGTTCACAGTTTTTGACTTTTCAAAATTTTACAGAAAAATTTTCTGAAGTTTTACGGACAGAGGTAAATTTTATCATGTTCAACAAAATCTTAAAAACAAAAGGCAAGATTTTTATATGCGCTCTACAGATCTTGGCTTCCAACTTAGAGAAGGAAAATTTACTTAATAATTGATTTTAGTTCGAAGAAAGAGGAAATTTTGTTTCGAGTAAAATTTCCCCCCCCCAAAAAAAAATAAGTCTATTAAAGCTTAAGCTTCACAGATATTCCTGATTTAAAAAAGATAGAAACGAAGAAAGCAAGAGAAAATAGAATGTTCTTTTTGTATTTCCAACAGAAAGAATTTCACAACATTTGAAAAATATAAATCAGGTATTTTTCAAGTTTCGATTTTTCTTAATCATTTTTCTGGCTTTCTATACCCCCCCCCTTAAATTCATTGTTTTTCTATGGTCCTCGAACTTTTTTCAAGAAGAATGAGGGAATCAATCAAATCAGACCGAATGATAATGTATCTCACAGAAAATAAACCTTTTACGAAATGTTTAAATAAAAATTCAAAAAACGTTAATCATTTTGAAAAAAAAAAGAATTAAATAAAAATAGGTAGGATGTACTCGAAATAAAATATAAAAATCAACAAATTATTGAACGGAAGCAGAGTGAGTCCAAAAATTGAGATAAAATGACTATTCAAAATAAAAAACACTTTCAGGATTTTTCAAAAAATATAATTTCAGGACAAATATTCGAAGTTTAAAAAATTGTTAGAAATACAAAAACACTTTTCAATTTCACTTTGTAATGTAATTGTGAGATAAATTTTCCACCTTTTTTGGACGAAAATTACAATTTTTTTCAACATTTGGTCTTCTTTCATTCATTCTGAGAATCTCGATTCCTTTCCAAACATAAAGTCGTATTTTCCATAAATTCAGCCCATTAAAAATACTATTCCAGATGACGACGTAACACGATACACAGAAATTCCCTGAACTCTTTCGAAAATTTATACAAGTACAATTTGCGGTTGGTAAGTTTCGTCATAGACGTTTATTTTTTTCCATAGATTCTCTCTCTCTTCCGAACAAGTTATACGATAAATAATTCATCGCGTCTGAACCCAGAACGCGAACAGGTTTTGGCGATATTTCGTCTCATACACGTAATACTATTTTTATACGTGAATCGAAGGGATGAATAACACGTGTCTTTGCGTTAATTCCATCCTCGATGGACGAGAAAACCCGTAGCACGATGGAAAATTACCCGATAATGAGTTCATTTGACCCCATATCCGCTTGAATTTCGCCTCTGATACCGCGGAAATGCATTTTTTTTATTTCAATTTTTTAAATATTTAATCGTACAAGATTTAGGAAGTTGTACAAGATAATGGGAAATATGTACATGTAGCCATGATAACAGAGTTATTTGTCAGCGTATGCATAAAGGACGCGGTCTGATTCGAAGGATAGATAAAAATGCTTCATGTACATTGTAGGATGTGGATATTGTAGCGATGCTCTGGCCAGATTACAATGACTTGATAAACGTGTCGGGCCACACGTGGTGAGTTGAGAAAGCCTACTATACTGTCGTGTGTTGCTGATTTATAAACATAGGGTTAGGGTGAGGTCAGTTTTGGGACGAGGAATGGTTGTACAATGGATTTCGGTTCTGACTTGGAGGATTGAAAGAATGGATCGAGTTGGCTGGGGTAAGTATTAAACGGCGATGAAGTTGTGGTGAATTAGACGAGACAACGGAGATGGATGGAATTGTGGTTGGTGGGCCTTCGTTCGGATCTAGGTACGGATGTCATTTGTCTTTTTAGAAGCAAGTGTAGAGATGAGGTTGAAAGTTTAATGTTTGAGCGAATGGGTTGCAATCTTGGTTTGGGGGGTTTTGGAGTCTGGTTTTTGGTTTTCGACCAGAAATTATCGAAGAAATTCAATTAAACGACAGAATTTTGAAAAAGTCGTGATTTCTGCGTAAAGATCTGGGGTTTCAAAAAAAATCCAAGAGTCCCAATTTTCTAAAAAAAATTGAAAAAGTTCAGATTTTTCAAAAAAAAAACAGAGAAGTCCTAAATTTTAAAGAAATATCCTAAAAAGGTCCAGAAAATAATAATTTTTGAAGAAAATAAAATTCTAATTAAAAGTCTTAATTTTCCAAAAAAAATTCCTAAAATGTCAATATTTAAAAAAAAGTCCAGAAAAGTCCTTGCTTTCAAAAAAAAAAGTCCTAAAAAATCCTAATTTACAAAAAAGACCAAACAATCCTGCTTTTTCTATAAAAAAATGAAAACATTATGATATTTTCAAAAAAATCGTGAGAAAGTCCTGAAAAAATCCTTTTAAAAAGTCTTTTTTGAAAAATAATGATTTTTAGAGAAAACTTGAAAAAGTACTACTTTTTGGTTTTTAAATTTCACAATACTTTGAAAAAAAGATGAAAATGGAAAATTTTTATTGATAACGCTGAAATGTGTCATTTTGCCAGTAACTAGAAATGATTCAAATTTTTCAAATGAGATCAAAATTTGAAACCCTGAGAAACAGAAAATTTGACATTTGAGGAAGGGAGTATCAGATATTCCGCAAAAAAAATCTGTAAAAATAAAATTCAATAATTTCTTTCAATTTTTTCAAATCGTATACCTCGTAGCTGGAGAGAGAGAGTCAAATACTAACTTGATTCAATTTTTTCATGAATCCGTCTACAGTTCACACCTCTAAATTTTTTGACCTATTTCTTTATCTCAAGTTCTTTTCCTCAAAGCATAATTTTTTTCAACCAGCCGTTTTCGAAATCGGTGCCAAATTCAGTAATTGCGTGGAAATAGATAAACTAATCAGTGAATTAGAAAGATAACGGATAGTATTGCCACATTTATGCGAAAATGCAATAAAAATTAGATGAATTGAGATTCTAGAGCAAATTTGCAAATTTCAAAGCTACAGGTGATTTTCTTTTTTTTTTCAAGGAGTACATACATTTTTGGCTTCCGAATTTCAGTTTTTTAAATTTTTGTACGGTTTTCTATTCATTCATTTCTGGTATATTGAATTCTTCTGTGATTTTGATTTCGGCTTCAAAATGAAAGTTTTTAAAAGAAACAAAACTAAGGCCTTTGAAATTTTAAATCAATTTTCCAAATTTTGGGAGGATTGAAAGGATGCACCAAAGTTGGGTCCAAACTTCAGAAAAAAAAAATCTGGTACCAATTTCACTTTTTCTCTCCCTCTCTCTACTTGACTCATTTTATTCCTTAATTTTCCTTTGGTAAAATCTGACTAAATTCAAAAAAGAAAAAAATAAATGAAAAAAAGACAAAAAATAAGCTTGAAAGTTGAATAAATTTGTCAAAAAAAAAAAATTATGAAGGATCATTCTTGACTTTTTTCATAATTTCATAAATCATTTCAGGGGTAGAAAAATAAAGATAACAAACTTTGAGTCAAAATTCGAGAAAAATCTGATCGAAATCAAAAGTCAAACTTTCTGCTGACTCTTACTTGATCAGCTGTGCTGTAATGCTTGACATCAGTTTCCATTTAAAAGCATTAGCTTTCAATTTCTTTTTTTTTCGAAAAAAATTCGTGTCCTTGACATATTGAAACAATGCTCATAAATGAATTAATCATCGGGAAAGCCGAGGCGATCAGAGCGATATAATTGACTGAATTTTTTTACATAATTATACTTAATGTAAATCATAAACATCGAGAAAAAATTTTCTTCTGTACAAATTTCATATCTTTCTGCAGAAAAGATTCATTTTTTTTCATTAAAATTGACCAGATATGAAATAAGTATGGTGATATGCTCTTATCTGTGATGTAATTCTCCTTCTCCTCTCATTACATTTAGATAAAAATCAAAAATACTCATTTCCTTCACATTTCAAGTCACGTATAATAATTAAGTACCTATTCGTTATAAAAATCAAAAGCATTCTACTCTAAATCTTTAAAAAAAAAAAAAAGAAAAAAGAAAAAAAATAGAAAAAATCTGGACTTGAAAAATTTTTTAAAAGCATATCATTTTCTTCCTCCTATCAGTTCATATCGAAAAGACAATGATTCCCAAAATGAGGTGAGTGACCTCTCCTCCCTCTTTCATGGTCTTCGGGTACGTGTAGGTATCGATTTCGAAACATTTTACATTTTTTGTCGATATTCAAAATCTCAGACGTTCAAAAGCAATTGATTTTTCAAATTTTTGCTGAAAATAATATCCCCTCTCCCCCCTTATCCCTAATTTGGAACACCCACATGTATTCTTTTTGGTAGAAAATAATTCTGGAATAAAAAAATTGTGTTTTTTTCAATCGAAAATACAATTTGATAAATATTATAGAAGCCTACTCAATGAAAAAAAAAAAAAAAAATGAAAAAGTTGTCCCTTCTTCCCCTCCCTTCTTAGCAATACATTATTCATTATTTCAGTCAATTTATTTACCTGCTTTCATCACTAAAAATATCAATTCTCTACTCCCTTCCTACCCGCCCAATTCGCAAACTAATTTCAGACCTTTTTTTTTTCGCAATTTTTATCAAATATTCGTCTTCCACGGAATGTGGGTACCGAAACGATAAAAATACAGGTGCAATATAAAGGCGGTGGCGGCGATATTTAGGATTATTTAGCCATCTATCTCCTCCTTCCAGCCTGGCAACCCCACTCATTATTCTTTTCTATCGCCAGAAGGATAGAAAGATATGGGTATACGTATTTCAGTTTTTATAATTTATTATACCTTCGTACGTGGTAACTTACTGGAGGATTTTTTTTCAATTATTCACAATGGAATTGGATTTGGTTCAAAAGTTGTATTTCTATTTACTTACGTTACTTACTTCATTTTTCTAATCACAAAAATAAAAAACTCAAAATGAAAAAATTTCTGTAGCGAGATGTTTCAGGAAAAAAATATGTTAGTTGGAAATTTTGACAGATTTTGAAATTAATTTTCAACACGATAAAGATTTGGGGGAAAAGATAGCGAGCTTTAATGGGATGATATTCAAATGCACTTTTAAGCGAACACACCTTAATTGCGATTAATTGAGATAGCATTAAATTCGATGATTTAATCGGTTTCAATTTTTACACGTTTAATTGCCATAATCATCATTATTTTCAGTTTTCTATACAACTTGTTCTGGGAAAAAAGTGAAGATACGAAGGCGATAAAAATTGATTGATAATTTTCACGTGTATCGATATTAATCGCGAGAACTTATCTATTTCTAATCCAAACGGTTTGACTTTCATTTCAAAATTCGAACAATATCACATTTAAAAGAAGTAAAATTTAATTACCCATTTTTTTTTGGAAAAAAATGAATCGCGATATTCACGTAGGCAATTACAAAAACACTTTCAAAAAATAATTTTTAAAAAATTAATAAAAAATCACAAAGACTTACTTATTCCAAAACGAGTAAAAAATCACCACAATGCTTCCAGCATTTGAACAATCACAAACGATGAAACCCCTAAAATTTCAGGGTAATCGCACATTAAATCACGCGCCACGAAAGAATGGAAACCGGTTCGACGGAACAGACGAACGTACGCGACCACTGAAAAGGTTCGGTTTAAACTGACGAAGCGAGCTCGGATACCTGAAGTTTCACGGACCGCTGTATATGGAGGGATATAAACGCGACGAATTACATAAACAGTATATCGAAGGAGTAACGTACCAAGCTCGAAGGGGATCGATGTGCGGTGATATGGAAAGGGGAGAAGAGATGGGAGTACATTTTGGGTAAATTATCGTATTCTGTGTACGATTTTATTTAACGTCGTCGGCGTTCGTTTTCTCATCGAATAAAAATAAAAATCTAAAACTAGGTTTGAAATTTACGTAATGATTCAAAAGAATAGATTCGATAATCATCATACGTGGAATCAATTTTTTTCGCCTACGAGAGAAAGACGCGCGAATATTTCGCGAGAATCCACTGGGCGTTAATTTTCCGCCAAATTACCAGAAAACAAGCTTTAATAAGAAATCAAAGGGTGCCGACGTGATGCTCTATTGAAATAGTGCCTTCGATTACGATGAAAATAAATCTGTTGGTACGAATGGCCGCAAATCAATGCCAAATTTTAATCGAACCTATTGTCCAAATGCGAAGATTTCACGAAATGAGTAAAAAATACTTGGCTCGGTAAACAAAAATGATAAACATTGTATTTATGTACTTGTTACATTTACATCAATTAATTCATTCGGTATGGAATTGATGTAGATGTAGCAGCGATTAACGACGAGTAACCAAATTTATCGTCGTGTTTCGAGTATACTCCTCGCTACGAAAGATATTTTTACTTTGTACTGGTACTTAGGTGGTGGTAATCGTAAAATGAACTAGCTAATTTTGCAGCTTGCCTTATTCCATTTGGAAGCACCATGTGATGCTGGTAATTACCATAAGACTCCTTATAAGCCAACAAATGATTACGATTTTTATTCCAAGATCAATGGCAATGCAATCGACAGACGAGAAAATAGATTTTTACTACCGTTTGAATCGTCGATGCAAAATTATTTTCAGAGTTGAATCGAGGTGGCTTTTACGACTACGTAGTTTTAAAAAGGGAATGAGTGGTATGGGTGAATCAAAAGAGCTTGAAAGTTTATGAGGTGTGTGGTTCTTTTGTATTTTTAATCGGTAAGGAGTTTTTTAAGGTTGGGGTTCTCGTCAAAAGAACAAGCAGGTGTGAAGATAAGGATGAGAGACCTTTCAAAAAAATCAAGCTTTTTAAAATTTTCGTGAAGAATCATTTCATTTTTTATTGGATTTTTTTTTCAAGTTTATTTGAAAAGAGAAAAATTTTTTAAAAAGTCATTTCTCAAAAAAAAAAAAAAAATGTTTTAAAGGAATCAAGAATAGAGGGATGACTTTTAGATGTTCATTTACAAAAAAAAGTAGGTACCCCAAATGGTTGTGAAATTTCGAGATGAGGTAAAAATATGTCGAAAGTACACCTAAAAATAACCTTCTAACCAAAATTTCAAGTGCCAAGGTCTGTTTTTTCGAATTTTCACGATTTATAAAAAAATTATCTAATGATTCTAGGAAAGTCCAAAATATGAAAATTTAATCTGATAAGGATGAAAAACTGAAATTTGGTATTTCACCTAATTGTTGACCTCTCGAATCAACTGGAAGCAGATTCGAGTCGATTTAGAGTCTTGAGATTTTTTTTTTCATTTTGGAACATTGGAAAAATGATGAAAAATAAAATTATTCTATGTGAATTTATTCACCTACAAACGTGTGAGGTACTAGGGGGGCACTGCACCCTCCCCTTCCGAAAAAATTCTGGCGAGTTGTAAAGTATCATTTGAACTCCCTCCCCCCTTCCCAGCACCAGAGATGGATTTTCAAAGCATTAAAACAATGAAAAAAAAAATGAATTTTTCGAACATTAGGTACCTACCTAAATATTCAATTTTTTTCAAAATTTCAATCTCATTTTCAGTTATGAATAAAATTACAACCATAAAAGTTCAAAAAAGGCTCCTTTGATTTTTCAAATCTCTGTACTGATTTTGTATTCATCAAAAAACAAAAAAAAAATAGCTTCCAATGCCACTGCTCATATTGATGACTTATTTGATCAATTGAAACAGAATAATTTTTCAAAATTCATATCTGCCCGGCCAAATTCATAATTATTTTCTAGAAAATTTTTTAATAAAAATTGAAAAATATGACAACAGCGTGTGTCTCAAGAAAAAAAATCAAATTTCGAACAGAATCTAATTTTAACTTTCTGAATCGATCTAAATAGGTTTTGAATCTTATCGAAATTCTCCAAAAAAAAATTGGAATTTTTCAGCTTGGTGAAAAAAAAAGTAAGTACATTTTTTATTGAGAAAAATGTGGATTTGACTCATCAATGAAGAATTATAGGAATTTAGGTGGTTTGATCGATAGGTGCTCAAATTTGTACTTATGGGTCGTTTTTATAAGATTTTTTCAAATCTGGGGAAATTCTACTGGATTCAGAAGATTTTGAAAATAATCCCTATCAAGTCTAAACATTAAGAATGAGATGTATTAAATTTCAGTGTTTTTTTTTCTAAATTGTCAAACGCAAATTTTTACCTATAGGTATGTACCTGTTCCAGGGTTGTAGGGATGACTTTGAATTTTCAAAAATTCACCAAAATTCGGAAAATGATTTTTACCATTCCTCCTCTGGAAAATGTTTTCAACGCGTTTCTGCATTACGAGTTTATGACCGTTTAGTCCCCATCGAAAAAATCAAACTGGTTTTGCCCCTATCCCTATGAACGTAATGAACCTGAGAATGAGGCAGGTATGAATTTTTTTCTCAAAATGCGGATCTTCCATCAACAGATTTGCAAATTTTTTTAAAGTGAGTATCATCTTGGAATAATCATATCCATAATTAGAGCTATCAGTATACTTTTAAATTGAGAAATGACAAATGAGTAAAATCTAAATCCCAATCGTTGTACAAGAATATTCACCTCTCTCCCAACCCCTCCATTTTTACTTCGATTTTCAACTGAATTGATATCGCGAAAAACTATAAATATCTATGAAATATTAAAATTTGAGGGGGTGGATACAATGAATCAATAATAGGCACTTAAATTCAAACGCATGAATAAAATTATTCAAAATATCCTTGAAATGATCGTGAAATTTATTTATTAAAATTATTAAAAAATTACGTCACATTTGTTCGAAACTTGATAAACAAAGGATGGATTGTTATGAAAAAGAGAAAACATATTTTTCTACGCGGCTTCCTTTTACGTACTTAATTAGATGCTTAATATTTACTTTGCGATTCATGAATTCTGAGTAAAATGGTCTCCTATATTAGAGATTATTTTTGCACAAGTATTTCATTCACGTGTGTACGTTTGAATGATTTCGTGCAGATTTAACATGATTTAATTAACATTACCTACCCTTGTATTCGTAGGTACTTTAAAATTATTTTTACTTGTATTTTCATGGAATTTTAGGTTTTATTGTATGAGGAAAATTTGAATTTAAAAATTGTAAAATTTTAAGAAAAATCATAAACATAAGTAATTACCTATGACTAAATTTACACGAAAGAGGCTTCAGGTACGAAATTAAAAATACCCTGCGAACGACTGAATCGTTTTTTTTTCCAACTGTATGATTCAAGTGGTCCACTTGCTTTTTTTTAAGTTCGAAATTTTTTATTTCTTCTCAGAGTTCGAATTTTTTCTCGACTACTTTTTCTCAAAATTAAAATTTTTTCAGAGTTCGAATTTTTTTTCGATTATTTTTTTCCAAATTGAATTTTTTTCAGATTCCGAATTTTTTCTCGACTACTTAGTTTTTCTCAAAATTAAAATTTTTTTCAGGGTTTGAATTTTTTCTCGATCATTTTTTTCCAAATTAAAATTTTTCCCAGAATTTGAATTGTTTTTCCATCATTAATTTTTTCGGAGTTCGAATTTTTATTTTGAGAAAAAATAGTAGAGAAAAAATTCAAACTCTGAAAAAAAATTTAATTTGAAAAAAAATGATCGAGAAAAAATTCGAACTGTGAAAAAAATTTTAATTTTGAAAAAAAAAAAAGTAGTCGAGAACAAATTTGAACTCTGAAAAAAAATTTCGAACTCGGAAAAAATTTCAATAAAAGGAGTAGAAAAAATTCAAACTTAGGAAAAAATTTTAATTTGGAAAAAAATAATCGAGAAAAAATCCGAATTGTGAAAAAAAATTTAATTTTGAAAAAAAAGTAGTCGAGAAAAAATTTGAACTCTGAAAAAAAATAAAAAATTTCGAACTTGGATAAAAACAAGTGGGCCACTTGAATCAAACAGTTGAAAAAAAAAACGATTCAGTCGTTCGCAGGGTATTTTTAATTTCGTGCCTGAAGCCTCTTTCGTGTAGATTTAGTCATAGGTTAAATAAGTAATTGACTTGAGTGACGACCTCTTAGATAATATTGAGATCTTAAGCTAGATTCTCAAAATTATCTTTTATTTTAGAAGAAATGCAATTTTTTGCCACTTTTGAGTAGTGACACTTGCATGGTACCTCGGTCTGCCCCCTACCTTAAATCAGAACGTATTTTTTTCTTCATTTTTTTCACCTAACTATTTCAGTTTTCTCACTGAATTAGCTAAAAATTGAACCAAATAATTGTTGGTTACAAAAAATGGATTTTGATCAGATAAACCTTTGGAATAGTTACTGCCAACTTTCAATTTTATAAAAGTTGTGTAAAACTTGAGAAAGGTGGCAGATGCGATTCTCACAGGGGGGGGGGGGGGTTCGGAAATGAGTTTTTTAAAATTATTTATGGCTTTTTGTAAAGCAAAATTGAAATAAAGTTTTTTTTAAAAATGTCTATCCATTGGATTTTTTTATTCCCCCTCCCGGCTTCCCCATCTTCTCTTACACATTTACAAAACAGGAAATTTTAATTTGAAAAAAATCAACATATTTTTTGTCCAAAAGGGATTTTAGAATTAACCCCTCAGAGACTCAGATGGTACCCTATGATGTAAAAAACATGTTAAAATCTGGAAAAAATTTCAATTTTGAGAAAAAATCCTCCTTTGTAGAGTTGTGGCTATTTTATTGCATCGAAATTCGTTATTTTTGAAAATGAAAATACGTAGTGAAAAGCGAGAACTTTGAAACTTTTAGCAAAACGATCGCTAAGAGGGTGTTTATCTGAGTATTTTGACTTGCTGAACACATATCCGAGGTTAATTTTTTATTTGGTCATTTCAGCCGCACAAAACGCTTAAAATTCGAAAAATATGAGATGGGCATAAGATTTTCAAATTTTTAATTTTATTCCTACTATGCCAAAATTCCAATTCTGAGTAATCTAAAAACTTGAAAAGTGGTAAGCATTACAAAATAAAATTTGGGTTTCTGTTTTCAAATTTTCCAAAGGTCAATTTGAGGTATATTCCCTCCAGTACCTCTATCAACATGCCAAGTTTGAAAAAAAAATCGGTTGAAAACTGGCTGAGATGGAATTTTTAGCTTGAAACTTACGTATTCCCCCCCCCCTCCTTAGAGGCGGGATTGAAATTTGCTCATGCCCTCTAAAATTATCTTCTACTAAGACGAATCAATTGATCAAGTCCCCCCCACCCATCACATCTGAGCCTTTTAAAACCAAAATTATCCTTTTCAAAATGAGTCCAATGAAATTTGACCTACCTCGCACCTTCATGATTTATATCTTCGCAAAAGAAAATTTGAACTTTTGCTTTTTTCAATAATTATTTTCTTAACTAAAATCTGCTTACTCCTGGATGGCTTAAATTTTAAAGCAATTAAACTTCAAATAAAATCGTAGGATATCAAAACTGCATTCTGCATAATTTAAAATGTCCTTCGCAACCTTCATCCTTCATGTAATGAGATCTTTTACTCGGAACTGTCGAAAAGATTTTCTTAGTAATAGAATGATGCGCACTTTCGCCAGAATAAAAAGTATAACATCAAAGCACATCGCAGCGATTATTATTTAATAGCCTTGAGTTAAAAAAACCACCACAAAGGGCGGTATTTGGTCGATACCTAGTCACCTACCAGCAATTACGAAACGAATGTTTATCTTACTTTGAGAAAATGTGCTAAATTAAAGAAAGCTGTCCGAGAATACGAAAGGACACTCTCTTGATCATTCTAACGATCGCAGAATGATAATGCACTTATGTCACAACCACACCAACTGCATTGTACTTTTCATTCGGTCTAAAACTGGCAATTATTCTTTTGCAATCGCCCATCAGCGGAAAAATTAATCGAAAATGGCATTGAGAAAAATGGAAAAAATCTTGAAACTTGTCTCTCTCATGTCCCTCCGTAAGGTCGGTCTGATAAACGTCATTAGACTGGCCGAATGAAAGGTGGGCAATTACAGATAGGCGATCGTAATTCGTCAAAAAATAATCTCCAAATGCAGTTTTATTCTTATTCACATAATTATTGAATAAAACAAAGTTCATTCAGAATTATTTTTCTATAATGATTCGTAATTATATTAACAAAACGTAGACGATTTCGCGAAATTCCACTTGCACTTGCACGCTCCTCATCGTTTTCGAAGGTAATTCAACGGTATAAAATTGGAACTTGTTCGATTGTCTGATGTCGGTGAGCACCATCATTTGTTTCAAGTATTACGACGATATCTCTGTTTATAAGCTAATTATGAAAGAATTTTTAGCCATTTGATCGTTAAATCGTCCATAAGACGGCCTTGAAATATTGGAAAATCACAACGTAAAAATTCGGTTCTGCAGACGGCTCGTTTAAGGATTAAAGTGTTTACCAAAGATAGGTACCTACGAACTTGATGTATCTCAAGACGTTCGGAGATATGTGCGATGAATATTACCGCAATTCGTAATAACAGTTTCCGCCAATACGAGCTTAGTTCAGGCACAGGCACTCGATCGGTTTTGTAAATACATACGCAAGGCACCTACGTGGAATATTCTATTTAGGCGTCGTACACGCGTCGTCGATATGGTGTACTTATGTCGATGATCAAATCAGATATCATCGGGTATCAGAATGTGCCAGTGTGTGGAGCTGTGTCAGGAAATGTTGAACATTAAGGGACTTCCGAACGAGAATAGAATTTTATAAAGAGGAATTTCCTTTATGGGTTGAAAAATAGAGAGACGAAATGGTTTTTTCACGTGGCAGGCGTGATAAGTGTTTCGACCGATGGAAGAATGTCAAGTGGGTAGAAAATGAAAGTTTCAAAGTGGACAGAGAAAGCAAATTTTTTTTTAAAAAAAAAGCAAATTTCGAGAATTTTCATAAATTAACATTACCAGATAATATCAATGAAGTAAAAAAGTACCAATATTATTCGATTCTGTTAAAAATTGCGAAATCCAAGAACACTGAAAAGTAAAACTGAAAATTTTTTTAAAAAGGCAAAAAAATAAAAAGTAGGAAAACAAAACATGATTGTGTCACGGTAGGGATTGTCCCGCTCTGCTCTGTGGCAACACACGTATTCGTACGTGTGGTAACACTGGAGCAGAGAGAATTCGAGCTCACTTCTATCCGAAAGGATAGTTGGCTAGTCAGTGGCAATCCTATTTTCTTACGCGACAGGTTGTCACTTCAAGTTCGATTAAAAGCTCATGTGATCCGTGTTAAGCGCCCCTTGTGGGTTAAAGCGTTTAAACAGTGGGCTTTCGAGCCGTATTCCAAAGGAGCTTGCTCCTAACGTATTTGTATCCTTTCCTTAATTGGAAGTTGTGGAGAAAGACCTTGCACAGTCTTGTAGATTCTTCTCCGGGTGAGGTCACTCTGTGCTGAGTCTATCTCTCACATTGGCGCCCGAGTTAAAAAGGTAAGTCCTTTTAAAGGTTCTAATTTTCGCTAGTCATTTCCAACGCCTACTAACCTAGTTCATCATTGGTGAAACGGCGAACGTATTCGTATTTTTCCAACCTTGCAGTGGTAAAACACTCAAGGCAACGTATGTGTATTCGCACTTGGTGCAACCCTCGCTTTTTTATAAATTTTTTCTAACCTTTTTTCTATTTTTTCTAATTTTTTCGAATTAATTTTTTCTTTTTTGCTTAAAAGCTTATTTTTCTTGTTAATATTTTTTATTGTTAAGCTTTGTTAATTTTTCTGTAAAATATCAAAGTGTTCAATTTATTTTATAAGCTTTTAGAGTGCAGAATAGCCTTGCCACACTATTTCTCACTCAATTTCCTATTTATTCTGTTCTATATTTTTAAGCTTTCTTTTTCTTTCTGTAAAGTGAAGGTGTTGAAATAATACACTACCTCACTGAAAATTCACTTAAATTGTCGAATTAAAAATTCTGACAGTAAGATTACTGCCTAAAAAGCAAAAAATCGAGTGAATTTATTTTAAGAAAGAATAAAATCTCGCGCTTAGCCTATTTGAAACAAAATATTTTCAATAGGCAAGTTTCAACAACTAGGTAAAACTAGTCAAACCTATTCTTGCTTGGAAACGTGGACGGAACGTATTCGTTGCTGCAACGACAGTTGTGCACGTGTACACAATAGGAACGATCCATCCGTCGTTATCTGAAAAGATAACAAGGCATTACAACTCGATTCGAATTTTCCTAATGACTGTTTGATAAGCATTATGCACAATGAAAAAGTCGTGCACGTTTCAGGTTGTAAGATCAAAAATCCATTACCTACAGCATGCATCGAATTCGACACGTGCGAACAATGGACCAGGTATCTCGACATCGTCGAGAGCCTATTTTTGGGACCTGATAAGCTCAGCTTGGAAATTTATCTCTTTCCCATTCCTATTCTTTATCTTGATAAAATCCTTCCATTTTCCAAAAATTAATGGTGGGAGAGGGGAAAATTATTTACGATTGAAGCTCAAGCCAAACAAGCTTCGACATTTACCTGAAGTCTTTTGACTGAATCGGTTCATTTCTTTTTTCAAGTTTGCTCTTTATGATATTATTAAAGTACCTGTATGCGTTTTTACCCAGTTTATTCTGGATCAACGGTACATTTTTTCTAACGTCAAACTTTAGTCCGACTTTAATATATAGTCATCACCGTACTTATCATCGTGTATATTTTGTGCTTGAACATTTCCATTTCTTTTGTACTTTTTGTCAAGTTTTTCTGACAATAATGATTTAAAAATTCTTTTTTACTAGAAATTAAATTTTTCGCGAGTCGACTGCAACATCAGTTCCTGATTCAATTTGAGTAAGTATTTTTCTCAACTTATCGATTTTTAATTGTAGAAATGCTTCTTAAATTCTTTTTCGCGAAAAATAACCACTTTCAACTTTCGAATTTTCTCTAACCTCGATTAATTTCGCGAGTGATATTTTAACAACTTTTTTCGAATCGATTTTCTGCTACTACTATTTGCAATATTTTCTTTTCGCGAGTGATTAATTTCTACTTTGAATTCCATTATCAGATGCCGCGAATTAATTCATGTTTTAATTAAATTCACGGAGAAATTTTTTCGGATGGAAATTTAATTTTCAAAATTGATTTTTTTCAAAAATCATTTCCTACAATTTTTTCAACTTTAATATTTCTATAATTTCGAATGAAAACTTCATCGAAAATTAAAATTTAACAAATTTGAATACTAACTATATTCAAATTCAAAAATATCTTTAATGAAAATTTTGAAATTCAAAAATTCATAGATTTCTTTACACGCATTAATTTTTTTTCTAATTATTCTCAAAAAATATTCCCAATATTCATGTGAAATCTCCGTAATTTTTTCAAAAAATTTCCATGCGAAAAATTTCTATTTCCGTTGAAATAATACGTGTTGATATTTTCACAAATCATTTTTTCCTAAAAAATACACAAAAATATTTTCAATAAATTTCAATAGAAAAATTCACTCACCATTTGGAAATTCCATAATTTTTCTGAAATATTTTCGTGTCTGCTTTTTAATATTTTCTGAAACAAAAGAAATAAAATCGTGAATTAATTTTCGACATTTGAGTAAATTATTTTTTCAAAAATTACAGATCCATGCATCGTTTATTTTTCGATGATGATCGAGTCATTCTCGTTTTTAATGAAATAATTGTTGTTACGTCTACGTCATGGATCTGTAAAAAAGTAAGAAATAATAATACGCGATGTTTTTCTCCTGACAATAAAAATTAATTTTCGTTTTCATTTTCCTATAAACACAGGAGATGTATCGTTATCAAAGTAGCTCCCAAAAATATAATCAAACTCCAACAGAAGATTATTATAGGCGAGCATTAGCTAAAACTAAAAAATTCGAACGCGACAGGGATTTCAAAAACGTCTCGAAAATCGCAGGTTCCTACGAAATAAATTTCCCACCTATAAATTGTAGGAAAAATTTATTAAATTTCCCTACTATTTTAAAAATAAATTTACTAATTCGATTTTTTATTGTTTAGCAAATAGTACAGAATCAGAATTTCGCTTTGAGAAATCGAAGACAATTTCAAAATCGTCGTCCAATCAAAAATCGGACAACCGATCGTTAAAAGCTCTCGAATCGAACGTAAACGCGACGTCTGACGGAAAGAAAATCCAAAAACGCTTACGAAAAAAGCGCCAACGTCAACATCGTCGTTCAGTCCAATTCAAGGAGAAAACAGAAATTCGGACCTATGAAAAAGAGTCAGAAATCTTAATTAACCTTGGATATCAGACCGTTCCTCTGAAAAGTCAAAAACTTCCTGTTTTAGAGGACCCCGATTACTTCGGAATTTGGTAGGTATCGGAGTGCTCAGTCTTATATTATAAAACAGATTGAACACCTCGATATTTATTACAGGGATCAAGAAGGATCGATTTGTGCCGACTCAAACGAATCAACGTTCGAAAAAAGTCAAGAGCCAGAATTCGTATTCAAGAAGGTTACATTAAAGAAACCGCCTGGAATTGATGTTAAATCGACACCAAATTCGTAATTATTTTTCATTACTTTTTCAACTCTTAAATATCAATTTTCATAAATCTAATCAATTTCTTTTCTTATTTTTGTCTAGGCAAAGCGAAGAACCGTTATATCGTAGCATAATCGCTGAAACTGAGAAGAGAAACGAGCTGATAAGAAAAATTACGAAATCAAAATTCGAACCTAACATCTCGTTTACCTTAAACAAGAATTTTGACAATCAACCGGAATTAACGCCAATTTCGAATGCGTAAGCTCTTTTTGAATATTTAATCAATTCTTGTTTATTCTTCTTTATTAATTTTTTAATTTTTCTCCAGTGAAATATTATTTCGTTTATCTTCCGGACCTAATGACTTGTCAGATGAAGATTTAAAGAAATTGCAAGCTAACTGGATGTTGATCGATAAAATTGAAAATCCTCGAATTCTCCATCGTCTCAATTTTCAATTAGATATCGCTAAGCGATCGGTGAAAGATATTAGAAAATACCTATCTGCTCCTAAAGCGATTCTGCCGTACGTCCATATAAAAACTAATGGAATTACGATTAAATTGTAAGTACAAATTGACAGTCTTATTAATTTAAATTCGCATAAAAACTGCCAATTTTTACTTTCAGAAACGCGTTATTTTTCGAAACCAAACAAGTGCTGCTCATGGGACCAGGTCTAGATCCGACAATTGAGGACGTTTATTGTTGTCCAGTAACTACAGCCGGATTAAAAGACGACCTTTCCTTAGACGACACAACGAGCATAGAGGAAGCCCTAAAAGTTATTAAAGTAGACGAGGAAATTGTTCACGCGACAATCGTTTATACCTTATCCAATCCGATCTCGTGGGAAATGTGAGTATTTAATTATATCACAAATTTTAACTTTTGAAAAATTGTTAAAAACAAAAATTTTATTCTCTTTCCTTTAGATATCCGCCTCACGGTGTATTAAGATATCCACACGATAGAAAAGACAATATCAAGATCAGAGAGTCTAAAATAAAATTGCGAATCGATTTGGGTAACGGAAGATTTTTTATTACCTTTCAGAAAATTCAACCCGCTATTTCGTTTGGATCAAGTGAAAACTTGGTGAGTTAATTTTCCTATTGATCTTTAATATCATAATTTTTCCAAAAATTAATTAAAAATCGTGATAATATTTTCAGCCTGCTTCTTGTTCCACCGAAAAGGTCGTTACGGATAGCTATAACACCAGACTCCGTCATATGATACAGAAATATATTGACGAGGAAACGGCTCAAGCTATCCAGAATAAACTAGCTTTCGAAAGATTAGAGTTTGCACAGGACAGGGTTATCGACAAGCTCTCCGAACTTGAAATAAGGTACGAAAAAATCGTGAGACTGCGAAACCGACCCTTCGACCGAACTTCGACATCTCATCTCAGTTTTGCGACTGACAGCTTCGCCATCGAGCTCGAGGAGTTAGAAAAAGAAATCGAAAAATCAAACGTCCTACCGTTTTGGTTTGAATAAACTTAAAAAGTAGGTAACACAGATTGTGAAATAATCTTGTTTTTAAATAAATTTCAGAGTCTCTGTTACCTTTTACAGGTCTTTAAATTTCAAATTTCTATTTTGTAACGTGAAGCAAACGAAGAAAAAGCCCACGTTAATGTTTATTTTTTATTAATAATTCAAGAAATTTGTTCTATTTTGTTTTGTTCCTCATTGTTTATATCTAAGGTAACAAATCATTTTTTTCCATTTCGATTACGCAAATTTCGACCAAAGATTCTAATCCGATCTAAATTTTTACAGATATTTCCATAATTATCAATATTTCGCTGGATGAAGAATCCGAATTTTGTTTATGTCATTATTTGTTACCGAAAAATACTCGTACTATAACTATCCCCAGATTTAATTTTGGTAGGTATTAAATTTACATATTACTTAAAAATAATAAAAACAATATGTAAGTTTACTTCCTTAGTTTCTAGAAAACTGAAGGATAATTTACCTGTAAATTTCTACTGCCAAAACCGTATGGAATTCATGTTTCATCGAACTGCCTGAAATAAAAAAGGTAAATATTCGAGTACATTTACTAATGAAAACATTTAATTATGTAACTAAATGCACTCGACTATTTCTAGATATTCGTACCTGTAACTTGTCTGCGAAATCAGATCAATTCCACGATCACGAAAAACATATTCTAGTCAGGTATGAAAATTGGTGTATTAATTGAATTTTTCTTCCGATAATTAATATTCCGATCTTCATTATAGTTTGCTGCCGAAAATTCGCTAAAATTTTTTGCGCTGGACGCCTGGTATCAATCTGGATCGAAATAAAACGTTCGAAAATTCCAGACCGCTAGCCGCATCATTATTATTACGCCGACCTGTAAAAAGACACAGAACCGTCATTAATCCCGTGAGAACGAAATACCAGGATAAAAAACAGGTAAAATTTTTCAGATTGAATCATTCTCATTAAAATTTTTGATAACAAACTAATCTGAAAAATTTCTATCTAGCCCATACCTGATAAGACGCAAATTTCTTGTTCGACTGTCTCGTCATCGGATACAAAGACGGCGAATTGTTCATCACAAGGTAACCTGAAATTTTAATAACACAAAATGAAATACACAATACTTTTCACAATTTTCTATTCGTAAATTTAACCATCTTGTGTTTTCACTTTCAGAACTTTATCAAAATAAGTCGTTGAAAAGCCTAAAATTGTTTATCTCTAAATCAGTGTTGCCAACTAATTTGTGGGTGGCGGTGAAAATATCTAAACGTGAGTATTCAGTTTTGATAAAAACCAAAATCAAAACTTAATTTTTACTTTCGAATCTCACAACTTTTTCCTTTTTTATTTCCTAGTGTTCGGTGAATCTATTTCCGAAAACCTGGAGGAATTAGTATCCACCAGTCAGGACCCGCCTGACTACCAAGAGCAAAATTCTGACTCAGACGAAGATATAATGAATCCATTGGTAAATGTCTAATTTTTGTTTGTAATGTATTTTTCTTTTCTGTTGTAAAAAATAAGTGAATAAAATTCAACATTTTCGAGTCGTTTTCCTTGACTTGTAATAAAATAAAAACTGGTACCAAGGGAAACCTTGATGAATGAGTAATTTATTTCGACTCTTAAAATTAAAAATTACAAGGAATCCTGAAATAATGGATACACCTTCAGTTTTAGACTCTAGCTCAAATTCGAACTCTAATTCTAATTCTGGTTCTAAAAAACCAATTATACTATTGGAGAGGTTGCCAGAGATATCTTTAAGGCCAGTTGAAACGAATACTGCTGCCACTCCCTCAACCTCCCAAGTTGACAATTCAAATAGAAAAAATAAAAGAAAACCTAGAGCTAAAACAACCAATAAAAAACCAGTTTTCCCAGTCAGACAACGTAGCGAAAGGGTCAGGTATAAATTATTATTGCAAAACGTTAAAAATTTGTCTTCTCCACAGGCACCTGCACCCGCGATACCGATATCTTCGCAAGACGCTGACTCTGCATTCTTGGCTTGCACATTCTGCAGGAAGAATTTGGCTTTTGAAAGTGAATTTCGCCCGGCCGGATGTACAATTCCCGACGCCGTGGTATTTGGGCCTTGCCCACATCTTTACCATCGGATCTGTTTAATTCATCTCTCAAATTCAAGAGGTGAAATTTTTCAATGTACCGGAAACGAGTGCATCGACGCCATCGACGTAAATAGGCTGACAATCGTCGGAGCAATTATTGAAAAAGCAGAAAAAACGCCTGCTGCTCCTCATGAACCAGTTGAGCAACCTCAAATTTCTCCACCGACGGACGACTCAGCGGCGAAAAAATTTCTAGACGAGGCTAAGGTCATCAGTTCCAAGTTGAGTGAAGCCATGGAATTCCTAAAAAACGTTCCGAAGGCTCCACTCCCTCCTAACACTCCTTTTTCTTATGAAAAAGAGGTGGTTGACCTGACTGACTCTCCGAACGAAAACGACGCCTCAAGCTCGCTGGATGCTAATCAGCTTGAAATGCTTGAGCTTGCTGCTAAGATGGCGACGCCAATGGAAACTTCTGAGATGGAGGAAGAGGAGGATGTAAAACAAGAGGGAGGTAAGAAGTACACCTCCCCTCTCGTTAATTTATACAGCAATGAGGTTCCTTCTTATGGAAAATCCAAAACTCCGAAATTTTCGAAGAATCGGAGAACCCCCTATAACAAAAGGGGAGGGATGAAAACCTCAACTGTGAGCAACCGTCTAGCCGTCCAATTGCCAGATATGGATGTAGATCCAATGAATATCCATCCATTCTCATACACCAATTATACCTTTGATGTAATTCGTCAGTGCAGATATCAAGGTATCTTTAGTTACGCAATTGGTGATTATTGGCTGGCTGGAAACGGCTATATTTATTCATTTATCCTCTCAGCATTGACCGATGCAGGAAGAACCGATCTGATCGCTCTGCTTTCATCCTCTCTGTATTTTGGGAAGCATATTTCAATCAGAAATTTAACTTCCAACTTGGCAAAATTGCCAAAGCTTCCAAAGAAGATGATGATCGGGTTCGGGGAATATGAAACTTTAAAAAGCTCAAGTTTCACCCCTACTATTATCGTTGAGTCGATCAGAACCTTGATCAGAACGATCAAGTCAAAGGGAGTTGAAAATTTGGTAATCCTCCCTCCGGTTACTTTCGGTACCATGTCTTCGAATCGAATCCAGCTCCTCAAAATATGCAACGAAATTGCCGTAAAGGAGACAGGAATTAAAGTCGAGTATTTACGATGGATCGTCGATCAAAAAGCCAAATTTCCCAAGATGATTGAGGAGGGCCCAAATTATTATTTGCCCCTCGATTCAGCAAAAATTTTCCTCAACATGGTGAGTAAATTCGCCGCAAAAAGGAAAAAAGAGGAAAATTCGGTGCACTACTGACTTAGATTTATCTTATTTTCTATTTTGTAAATACCTTTTCGATAACAGTCAAGAGACTGAAATTTTTTGTTGAATTTTGTCATTTTTTGTTTATTTTCTTATAAGACTTATTCACTTAAAAGTGTGAAATTTTTCGTTCATGTTCCTTATGAGTTTAAAAGACTTAAAATAGAGACTTATATTTAGAACATTATTTTCGACAAAAGATTTTTTCTCGTTTTCTATTTCTTGAGTGATTAAATTCACTACATTTTTTGTAAATATGTTTGTTACCAAGAATAAAATCCTTTTTTCTTTGTTGTTTCTAAATCATTGTGTTCAATTAATCATAAAGGTAATAACAAAAACAAACATATAATTTAACACGAATCGCAAACAAATACAAAAGCTCAAAAACACACATACCTATCCAATCCAGAGATATCCACGTGAAATAGGTATTTGAGCATCTCAACAGGTAAGTCTCCCATCATTGTAACCTGAAAACAAAAATGGAATTATTTTTTCTAAAAACAAAACAGTTATGGTTCCAAATACAGATTCTTACCTTGGCCATTTATTTTTTCTCTATTCTTGTAACCTTATTGAATTTTTGACAATTCATTCTCGATTTTGGATTTCTTTCTTGATTTAGACGTCACCACCGTGGCCTGTAAATATGTAAATAAATTCAAAATTAATAAAAAAAAAAACCAAAAAAAAAAAAAAAACTGCATGCTCATATTATTTACCCGCATTTTATGGCATTCGGTTAAGAATTGTCCTCCGATAAGTAGGCAGGAACTTAGTCGGCCAACTAGGTATCTTGTCTACTGTAGATTCCGTAAGGTAATCAACCTTTTCGAGCAGACTAATCATCTGCAGAATTTCCTTTATTTTTCTTTGTTTATTTTCAATAGCCAAAAGCGCTTATTTTAGAGGGAAACCCCCTCTACTAACCACCTATACCCATGTAAACAATAGAAATTCTTTTTTATACCGAAACTAATACTTTCATCAAAACCCATAGTACATACCATCCACTGACCAGTGAATTCGGATCGGGCCACCCTGTATTAAAAGTTCGAGGGGCAAGGACCCGAAGTACATCCCTACCTCGGAGGTTAAGTTCACACTTTTCTCCCAGGTGTGGCTATGAACCCCTTGTTCAAAGGTGTGAAGGGGCATATGTCACGGTAGGGATTGTCCCGCTCTGCTCTGTGGCAACACACGTATTAAATGCGATGTGGTAACACTGGAGCAGAGAGAATTCGAGCTCACTTCTATCCGAAAGGATAGTTGGCTAGTCAGTGGCAATCCTATTTTCTTACGCGACAGGTTGTCACTTCAAGTTCGATTAAAAGCTCATGTGATCCGTGTTAAGCGCCCCTTGTGGGTTAAAGCGTTTAAACAGTGGGCTTTCGAGCCGTATTCCAAAGGAGCTTGCTCCTAACGTATTTGTATCCTTTCCTTAATTGGAAGTTGTGGAGAAAGACCTTGCACAGTCTTGTAGATTCTTCTCCGGGTGAGGTCACTCTGTGCCGAGTCTATCTCTCACAATTGAAGAGACTGAAATATAGAAAATAATGAACAATTTTTTTGGAAAATAACCTTGATTCATAAAAATAAACTGTAGTTGAGATTTTTTTAAAAAACAAAAAGAGAAAAAAAATTAAAAATTACAACGAAAATTGGGGAAAAATTGAGAAAATAATTAATTCGACACTGAAAATCTGAATTGATTTTTTTTGTTGTTGTTTTGAAAACATCTTCCACCAGTTTTTAATTTTTTTTTGATTTGTTATTTTCTTTATTTTATTTTATTTACTTTGTATTATTTTAATTTCGTTTTTTTTTCACGTTTGAAAAATTTTCATTTGTGTCCAATTTTTGTTATTATTAGGTCAGTTTATTGCTGATTTTCTCGAACTACCAAAAAATTGTTTTGGAATTTAAAAAAAAACTTGAAAATTAGAAAGATTATAAAACTTGAACTTGACTAAATACAAAGGTAAAGAAAAACAAAAATTTTGGAAAAATCTAAAACTCGTGAGTCAACCCAATTCAAGGAATTAAAAAATGAAATATGACATCGAAAAAAGAAAAGGGATATGTAAATTTAAAAAAATGCTTTCAGGAGAAGAAATTGGGATTGACGCAAGAAATGAATAACAAAAGTGAGTGAAAACACTGGAAAAATTCAGAATGGCGAATATATTGAAGAAGAAATTTAAATTAAAAAACAAAACCGTTTCAAAATCAAAAATCTAGAAATCCAACAGAAAAAATTAAAACAGAATCAGAAGGTTGAGTTGGTAATTGGAAAAAAGTAGAAAAGGCTTTGAAAAATAAACAGCCATGTGAGAAATTTTTTTAAAAAATCAGAAAAGTATTACATGTTTACAGAAAAAAGAAAATAAAAATCAATAAAGAATAAAAAAAAATAAAAAAATCATAAAAATTGAGAAAAATGAAAAGAAAATCCAAAAATTAAAATTTCCAAAATAATTTTTGCAAAATGAGAATCAACTTGAGAAAAATCAAGAGACAAGAAATTGAAACTATAAAAAAGTTACTTACATTACAAAATCAGAAAAGAAAATTTGAGATAAAATCTCGGTGAATCAGAAAAATTGATGAAAATTTCAAAAAAAATAAATAAATTGATTACCCAGTAAGTAAAAGAAAAAAAATTACAAGTGAATAAAAAATGAAAGCGAAATAAAAAATTCTTTAGATACATAAAACTTCATTGAATGTATTGATTTTTCTTCGTGGAATTTTCACGATCAATATTTTCAATTTTTCATGTGACCGCTCACAAAAAAAGGGACCTAAGAGGTAAAAATAGATTTTTATAATGAACAAACTTTTTTGAAATTTTATTTGCAATGAAACTTGAAAGAAGTTCAAGTGCAAATTGTAAATTTGAGAGCTCGTTTCGCTTCTTAAAAATAAAGAAATTTGGGGAAAATTCACCAAAATTGAAAAAAATCATCAAAATTGAATTAAAAAATTCCCTAAAATAGGAACCTCTGGAGGGTTTTAATCGACTTTTCATGGTTTTGAGGTCTCAAAAACGAAAAAGTGATTTTCAGTAAGGTTCCTTTTTTCGCGGATGGTCACATTTTTTCAAATTGATAAGACACCTTTTTTTCAAATTTTTGAAATTTTTCTTTGTCAATTTTTGAAATTTTTCTTCAATACCTACCTATTAAAAAATTTGCCTATATTTTTACTCGAAAACTTTGTACCTCCCTCTAAATCTGAATTTGTCACAAATCTGGTGAAATTCTGCGTTTTCAAGTCATTTAAATAGTGAAAATTAATGAACTTTCACTGATTTTTTTTAGTCGAAAATGATTGGTTTTTCTGTTACAGATCAAAGAATTAGGTAAATGAACAATCCGGGTAAAACTACTGATTTTTGTAAAAATAAAAAATCAGTTTTGGTGATTTAAAAAGACAGAATTTCGCCAAATTTGAATAATTTGGATTTAGAAAAAATATTTTTTCAATTAAGTCATTTTGAAAATTGTTTGGTAATTTTATCTTTTTTTTCTCATTTCTGAATAGACAATGTAGAATGGGAAGATAGAAACTGGAAAGAAATTTCTTTCCAGTTTCCATCTTCCCATTCTACATTTATTATTTTTTAGAATTAATTCTAAAAAATAATGAATAAATCATTATAAGGGTGTAAAAATTTCTCAAAAATACAATTTTGAAAAACAATATAAAAAATTTTTGAAAACTAATTCCATCTTAATCAAATAAATATAATTGACCTAGTAATCGAATTATGATCAATGAATAAATTGAAAATGGTGAAGAAAAAATATCCTTATGATATCGAAAAAACTCTATCATTATCAAAGTCTAAAAAAATCATCATAAATCTTGATGATGCTCTTGAAAAAAAATCCTAAATTACACATTAAGTAATTTATTGAAATTAATGACTCTTGAAACTGATATCGAAATTTGAGAATTTCTGAAATTTATGCAAATTTTAATAAATAATATTCTTATAGTATGAAGCTACTCTCCTTCGGGGTCAATCACACATCAAGTCCATAAAAACAGCTTCCGGTCTCAGTTCCTTTTGGTATCAATTTTCAAAAAAAAAATCAATCAAAACGTACAGCGAAACGTAAAATTACCAAAAAAATCTCCAGCTCGAGGCTCTATTCTGTCTAGATCGATCGTGCTCAAAACTTGGTAAACAAATTATCGTCTGGATATCTACAATGTTAATTTTTACCTAATCTAATTTATCAATGTAACGATCTACGATCGAATGTATCCATCTAAGATCATTTTTAATATAGATATTACCTTATACTCTCGAGTCTCGACTAATGAACCAATTATTTAATTCGTACGTATTACGTACGTCACTGTTGGAAAAAAAAAATCGTAAAACACGAAATTACACTTGACGCGGATCTTCCATCGACGTGTATAGGTAATTACCGTTATGCATTTGTGAACAATCTTGTGAAAAAAAAACGCAACAACGCAAGAGTGAGAGAGGAATAGAAAACCTAACCTTCGAATTATTACCACGAATAAGTTGAAGTATCTCTCTATCTACGTAGCCGCGAATAACAAATACAGGGACGCTGTTCGCTATGTTTTCTTATGTTAGTTACCTGTAAAATGATCTAACTTCAATGTAAACATTGTTACGGTTTGACGTTTGTTTCAGGTTATCGCGAACTTTGTATGAGGAGCTGATCTACTGGTTAATGATCTTTAATTACCATACCACAAAGACCGCCTGTGTTTGTCAATAAGATTTCGTAGAAATGCTTGCTCCTCCGATCACTCGAGATGACGAGAATCCCTGCGAAGTGTGAACACCCGTCAGATGATCGGCACTTGTTCTGTGTGCATTCCAAATCATGGCAGAGGCGAATGAAACAACAGAAGAATACATCTTATCAATGGTACTCGAACGTAAATTTTCTTCGCTTTTTAACGGATACGGATCCTTTTTCTTTTTTTTTTGTTAGGTATTAAGTGTTCACTGAGGACACATGGTGGCTGCAAATTGTTGGAACGTGATTTACAAATACTCTTGGAGATTAACTTTTTTTTTGCTGGGGGTTTCTCTATTGCATTTTCAAAAGAACTCGAACTCGTTCTCTGTTGAATGTGGGTTCGCTTACGTTGCAATGGTTTAAAAAAACAATCTATTTAGTGTCGATAAAAGTACTTGAATGAATCATGTGGTGGGATTATTTGTCGATTTTTCAGTTTTTTAAAAACTATCAATATCTAGGTACCTATTTTTGAAGCCTTATTTTGGAAAATAGCTCTTCATATCGCTTATCAACTTCAAATTTTTTCCACCAACGAATATTTATGAACAATACCGAAATATTCCCAGAAATGAGTGCAGAATTAGACAGAAAACAAAAAAGCAAAAAATATGCTCAAGGAAATAAAAAGTAGGCTACCTAAATCTTTCTGGGAAAAATTTGAAAAAATGAATGATTTTCTGAAAAAGAAATAAACTTTAAGACAAAAAAAAGGAAACGAAGCAAATCAATTTTTGGAAAAAAAAGTCATTTTAAAAAACCAAAAATTTAATTAATTCCTTAAAAAAAAAAAACTTGAAAACCAAACAATTTTCAGGAAAGAAAAATCAAATACTTGAAACAAATAATTTTCAAGAAAAAAAACAGAAGAAAATCATTTTCAAAAAAAAAAATATCCTACATAACCAAAAATTATTTTATAAGAAGCCATAATTTCAAAAATGACTACCTACCTACGAGTTGATAAAGATAGCCATTTTTTGATCACTCTTTTCCTTGAACACTCAAAAATTATTTTCAGATATTTGAAAAAAAAAACACATAATTTTCACAGCAAAAATAAGGCTAGATCATTTTTTTTTTTTAAAAAAAAAGATAAGCAATCATTTTTAAAATGATAACAACAAAGAATACAGCACCTTTGTGAGCTTGAATATAGAAACCACCCTTAGGTGTAAAAAAAATTGGTTTCTGTGTTGAGGTTTCCCTCTGATTCTATTCCTTCTGAAAGACCCAAAATCAGTGTCAACTCAAAAATCAATTTTTAAGCATAAGAGTGGTTTCAAATTTCAATAGCCCAGGCTCAAAAATTTGAAAAAACAAATTTTCAAAAAATAGGTACAAAATAATACCGAAGTTCTTTTAGGGGGGAAAAAAATTAATTTCTGTAATTAAAAAATCGAATCGAGGTATTTTCAACCTCCCTTCTCCTCCTCCTTCTATTTCCCCTCACCTCCTCCCATGAATACTTTTGAGAAAGTTGTAAAAAATCAACCATTATTTTTTTAACCCACAAAAATAGATTTAAAAGTCGGCAAAATAGAGAACTGAGTTTTTTTTAACCTTCCCCTCCCCCGTCTCAGAATACTTTGAAAACAGCTACAAAAAAAAAAACGCAATGAAAAATAAATCCAATAAAAACATTTCAGTTCTTTTCCAAAATAAAAAAATTAAGTGACAGAAAACGAAACGATTTTTTAGAAACAGGAAAAATGAAACAATTTCATAAAAATTAAAAAAAAACTCTTTACCAAAGAGCTGAAAAGAAATTGAAAATGAAGAATTAGGTACCTAGACCTACGAATGAAGAAATCACAGAGAAAAAGACTACAAAACCAATTTTGAAGGGAGAACTAGAAAATCATTTCCTGAAAATAGACAAAAAATAAGTATGCACCTAGAATAATTTCTTCATTTAAAAAAACAAAGAAAAATCAAGTAAAATATAAACCCACTTTAGAAAACTAAAAAAAAAAAAAAACAATCTTTCAAAAAACAGAATTATTGACATTTCTAAATATTTTTTGAAAACTCCAAAATATCGAATTACATATAATGGGAAATGAAAAAGAAAACGCAAAAATTGAACCTTTTTTAAAGGCTTCAAAAAAAACTATTTTTAAGGCAAAAAACGAAAAAACGAACCAATTTTTTCAAAAAACCAAAAAGTAAATTTACCGTAAAAACAACACAAGTAGATACAAATTGAAAAAAAATCTCTCAAAAAAAACACCGAATCATTTTTGGGAAAAAAATAAATAAATACGTTTTCAAAAAAAAAAAATCTAAAAAACCAAACCAGAATCCAAAAAAAAAAACACAAAAAACATTAACCAGGAAATACAGCAAAAAATCAAACAGTTTTGAAAAAAAATATGAAATAAAACTTTTTACTCATTTTTAAAATTAGATAACCAAAAACATAAGTCAAAAATTTTCCAAAAAAATCCAACTTTATGAAAATTTAATTTTCAAAAAATTATATCCACAATTTCAACACTTCTGAATTCACAATGGATTTTGAAGTGGTAAGGATTATTCCTACCTAAATTGCACCAAATATTACCACTTCGCGAGTTGAAATAGCGTTATCTGTTCACGAATCGACGTGAACAGGTACCTATTTCAACAAGCAACGAGGCTAACGTATTTATTACGTAATTTATCTGGCAGAAGCTTTGCCTGCCTTTGTCTACTCGCGTACGTTAAACCGCGAGTAGGCAAGTTATTTTCTGCCTCGTTATCGCAAGTTGCTTTGTTCCACTGATGGAAGCTACCATCAGTGGCAAGTTTGGTTGTGCACCGTTTGGCCTTGACGCAACGCAGAGCGTTCGCGTATAGGTAGAAGCCCGTATCGGGTTTCTTACCTACCTAAGCTGCTATTCATCCCTTCCCTTATCGATAATTACGTGACCGCGCATCTCGGTTCGCGGTTACGTCGCGATGTATTTCTCAGTCGCGCACTGAGTATATTTTATACACCATCGTAGCTAGACGTTCGCGGCTAGTTACATCTCATACTGGCGCAACTGTGTATTGTATTCTTCCGCGTATATTTTCGTACTTGTGCATTTCTGCATCAAGTACAATAAATATTCGAATATCTACGTTGAGTTTTATTTCTCCGCGAATTTATTCGTTCGAAGAATCGCACGCGTTGGTATATGGATTGGTAGTTCAATTGAATTGGATTTGGACAGTTTGAGGCCCTCACCTCACTCCCCCTCAAACCATCCCGCGGGAGCCAGAGTCCAAAGCCGCTCTGGTGCCAAATACCAATACATCAAATCAATTACCGCCAATTCATTGGCGCCCGATACAGTTCCTGCTGCTTGAAGAAAATTCGGAAGAAAATTCGACGAGTCAGCGACTTAGGAAAATCCTGCGGAGTGAAAATCGGCGAGTCGACGATCTGAAGACATCTTTAAAAAATCTTGGGTATCGTTATCTCGTTTGATTACCTATTTCTTCTAATTTTTAACGAATCGTATCGATAGTGCGTCGCGTATTAATTAATTAGGGATAATTAATTAGTAAAAAATCGCGTAATTATAAGTTAGAGTTAAAGTAGGGTGTTTGTAAAAGAACAACTTTAAACCAGGAACAAAGTAACAGGTTAAGGTCGTTTTCAAAATTACAGTAGAAGTTAGGCGAGATTCGTATTCTGTACTTTCGAACCTACTTAGAAATTACCTATTTGAAGCTCTATACATCATGGCACCTACCGATTCGCACGATAATTTAAACACTGAGCTGATTGACGCTAGAAGAGCAGAAATAGCTAAAAGTGAAGAAGAATATAGGATACTGAAAACCAGGGTTTACCATAAAGATCTGATTGATTTAGATAGAATTGATGACCAAGTAGAATTAAGGGCATCATTCGGCTGGGTAAATGATATGGCATGGGTAACAGGCAGAGAAATTAGAAAGTTAACGAATAGGATAAAAGACGCGACTAAATCTTCTGGTTCAAATTACAAAGACATTACCGAAAATCAAAAGAAAATTACTGACGTTGAAAGACGATTTTTGGAATTCGAAAAAGAAAATTTGACATCATTTTATTCGTGGAAAGAAAAATGTACAAATTCGTTAGCTGAAATTTTGGAAAAACAGTCTCAATTTGAAAGTAGGTTAAATAACATGGCCGGAGATTTAGAGGCGTGTAATTTAAGGTTAACCGAAATTAAAAATATCACTGATTCGTATGAAACTGAAGTAAAACAGATTCATGAACAAATTTCAGAAAGGGAAAAAACTTTTGAAAATAAAATTTTAGATCTTGAAAATAGGTTAAAAAATTTAGACAAAAGGCCTGAAAATTCTGAAAACGTAGAAATGGATCAAAATATCGATGAGAGTTTACAAAAAGCTATCGAATCATTGTCAACCGCGAATGAAACGATAAAAAATTTAGAAAGTCGTATTACTATCCTAGAAGAAAGGCCTACCCAAGAATTTACCCAGAAAGAAATAAAGCTCGTCAAAGACAAAGAACTGACAGCTAAAATGATCAGAGATAATGGAATTGAGTATGGAGAACATAATCACATGCATCCTACCAGATTCGTAAAATTATTTAAAGAATTTGTAAAGAACTACAACAGTTCAAGCCAAGAAAAATCGAATTTGATGCGACAAGTTATAACTTGGAAAAAAGCTCAAAGTTGGCGTGCAAATTCGAATGCGTTTATTGAGTTTGAAAAATTCGAAGAAGAATTTATTAAAACTTTTTGGAATAAACAAAAGAAAAACAAAGTCTGGAAAATGTTTGAAGAAATGGGTTTTTCTAAAACATGTAAAACTGGGAGAGAGTTTTTAACCGAAATGGATGCATGGATCCAGACCATCGAAGATATGGGTCTGAAGGAAACACCCGAGGTGGTTTTGGTTTTAGAATCAAAAGTACCAGAATGGTGGAAAAGCAAAGTCATATGGGGAAAAGTCGATACACCCTATGACATACTAGATAGGTTGGAGGAACATCTCGATAACTACGAAGACGATCCTAGAATTTTGGATATTTTTGCCGCCGAAAAATCTAATAGTAATTTTGGTAGGTTAAGCATGTTTAGGAAAAATGCCGCCGATGTAAACTCGTCAGATGATAGTCGACAGAGTATCGGAAAAAATGGCAATCCTGAAAATGTGAATTTTGATAATCAAAAATCTAACCAAAATGGATTCGGTAGAAAATTTAGAGGGAAAAATAGGAGAACGTTTGGAAATGGTTACGAGACACCTCAAAGTCAACCTTCTAGGAATTTTGATCGCGGATATAAAGGGAATGGATTTAATCCAAATGGCCCTAAAAATCCAAATTACGATAGGAAAACTTTTGGTAATCCTAATAACCGTAATTTTGAAGCGAAAAATAGTAACCCGAATCCCAAACCATCGACGGGCAATTTACCCAAAGTTAATCAAGTAAATGCGCCAAAAAACGCCGATGGCTCAGGTCCGAGTATGTAGATACAGATAAAATTACATATTATGTCCACGGAGGATACCAAGTGATAGGTGACTCGTTACTCTATTACTTGTGTCGAAATGGCAGCAAAACGAATATCGGTGACTTGAGAAAGATCCCGTACCTCCGTGAGAATATATCGCTGCGAAATCTGTATAATCGACTCGTACCTGAGAAATTAAAAAGAGACAAAGTATTACTTTGTATGGGAAAAAGGGAATTGAATGATAATTACGTATCTAATGATTTCGTCTTCTCCAAAATGTAGCAGATTATCCAGATGTTGAAAGCCAAAGGTGCCAAGGAAATCGTTTTGGTATACCCAACGATCACTCCGGCCAAGAACGGACATGACCATGTCACGTTGAATCGTGCTTGGCAGTTCCGAAAAATGTTCTATAAGCTTGAAAAGCTAGGCAACGTTCACATCTGTCTTGATCCCTCGATGGTATTTACTGAAACAGAAATATCACCGAAATCAGGAAATCTGAGATACAAACTCAATCGTGATTATACGATTAGAGTAAATAGGAGGAAGTTTTTCTATGATAGGTACTTTGGTAGGTACTTCCCTACCCAAGCTACCTACCAAGAAACAAAATACGCTCTAAACGATTACCTATTAGCGATTAAATCTCTACGACAACAAACAGCTCGGGCTGATTTGTTGATCAATAAAACCCCAACCGAGTTGACTGTAAAACAGATCGATGACGGACCGGTGGTTAATACCCCAACCGAGTCAACTGTACAGATCAATGACGGGCCGGTGGTCAATACCCCAACCGAGTCGACCGTAGAAAACGGGATCGATGACGGAACGGTGGTAAATAAATCGCTAAGGCAGCAAACAGTTGAATCTGGAATGCTGACCACTAAAACCACAACCGAGTCGACTGATGAAATCAGGAACGATGACGGAACAGTGGTAGGTGTCGTAAAAAAGTGTGAAACACTTATAGAGAGCAAATTGATCGATGATTCAGTTATTCCTGAACTCATTCGAAATGACCTCCAGGAGAAGCGAAAGCAGGGTTCGAATATTTTACAACCGGTCGAAAGTGTAGGCGAGCGTGTAGAAGGTATTTTGTATGGGGAAGATAGGATACCTACTTTACCGAAGCCGACGCAGGTAAACCCAACCGACGCTCAATCTGTACTATGCATGGGGCCCCAGAAGGGTCCACCGCCCACGGTCGCGGCAGATGACGTGTGCAGAATTGATCGTTTACCGGGCGTTACTTGTGTTGTGCCGACGACCATTAATGGTGTAGTTTATCCTACTCAACTCGATACTGGTGCTGAACCGAACGTCATGGCATATGAAACTGCGCGTAAATTATTCCTCGAACACCCTGAAAAATGTAAATTTTTACATTTAGATCGTAAAATCGAAATCGAACTAGCCGATAAACAAGTAGTCGAAACTATGCATGCATTGCTTAGAGTTACGATGAATTTCGGTAAATATGAGCTCACGTTGCCATTCTACTTGATTCCAGAGTGCAATCAAGTATTTATAATGGGTAGGACTTCGATGTTTGAACTAGGTATCGAACCTAAAATTAGAAAGGGTTATGCCTACTGTAAACCGAAGCGTGAGAGTGAAAAAGAGATCCTGAAGTACATGTCTGAGGAGGAGTACGAAGGAAAACTCAAAATGAATACCGTAAAACCGAGTGGTAGGTATGGTAACGAAATTCCCAATAGGATGAGAAAGTATACTCATGCTAAAGGTGATCGAGAGGGAGATATACCCGAGCCCGATAGATCGAGCGAAATATATCTCAAGAAGTTGTTTGAAGGACTTAAAGAGTACGTAGCTAAAGGTAAAATTAGCGAGAAATGTAAGGATTGGGCTTACAAGTTACTGAGTGAGTATTCTGACGTATTTTCGAAATCGCCAGGCTGCTACACTGGTCCTCCAATACACTTCGATATGTCCGACGAACAGGAATGGCGTGGTTATAACTATCGTCCATCAAACAAACTGTTACCTGCGATAAAACGTGAATTAAAAAATATGTTACGTGATGGCGTTATTACACCGTCAGACACGAAATATATAAATAATACAGTGATTAGGATTAAGGCTAACGGTACTCTACGTCCATGTCTAAATCCTACACATTTGAATCCAAAATTAGCGAATAATTATAATGAATCAGCAACGTTAGACAGAATTATCACTGCTAACGGCGACGCTGAATTCTTTTCGAGTTTTGATTTCGTCAGTGGATTTTGGCAATTACCACTTGATGAATATTCAAAAAAATTTTGTGGATTCGTAATCGAGGGTCAAGTGTATCAATTCGAACGACTTCCCTATGGTTTGAAAATTTCTTCAGCCGAATTCATAAAAATGATTAATCGCGTAATACCTGACAAAAAATCGATCACTGCGTACGTAGACGATGTTTTAGTTAGGAATAAGGGATTCAAAGAACACGTTTTAGATATTATTGAAGTTTTAGATGCAGTACGAAATTACGGTCTAAAATTAAACGCAGAAAAAACAGATTTGTTCAAAACGTCGACTAAACATCTGGGTTACCAACTTTCAACAGGAAAGATTGGTAAACAGAGCAAAAAAATTGAAAAATTCCTTGAATTCGAAAGAAAGCATTCGAAAAATGGCAATTTCAAATTAACTAAAATTGTAGAAATACAAGCTTTAGTTGGTTTGACCAATTTATATCGAAGATTCATTCCTGAATATAATGAAATTATAGCTCCGTTGATGAAACTAACGTGCAAAAATGTACCTTTCGAGTGGGGGGAAGAACAAAGTAAAGCTTTTGAACGATTAAAAGATGAATACTGCAGAGATTTTTCACTCTGTACGCCCATCGATAACGTAGATTTCCATTTACATACGGAATGTCTCGAAAATTCAATTTCAGGTGTTTTGTATCAAAAAATCGATGGCGAGAATCGCATTGTCATGTACGTCGACAAAACGTTACAAGATTATCAGAAACGGTACACTTGTACAGACAAAGACATGCTCGCGATCACGTATTGTCTTAAAAGATTAGAAATGTGGTTACATGGACGTATTGTACACGTTAGATCTGATCTGAAATCGTTACTTCCCAAATACGAAGAGTTAGCTCAAACCCATCGAAAAGCTGGTCATTGGATCACTCGTATGAACAGTTTTGATCTCGTCTACGATATTAAATGCACGATCACTGAATTGAAAAGGCTGAAACAAAGTCAAGAGCCAGGTTTAACAGTGAATAGTTTCAATATAAAGTTAGGTGAAGGTATAAACAGTACAGGTTTAGAACCTATCGAGCTAAATAAAATTCAAAATTTCAGGGAAAATCTCGTTGAACTTTTAGATGAATTACCAAAATGGCAAAAATCAGATCCGCTCTGCGATAAAATTTTCGATGACTTAGAACCGTTAGGTGAATTTTTGACCGATAGACAAAAAGCTACGAGGTATCGAGTATCTAAAAAATACGAAATAACTCGTGAAAACGGTGAAAAGTTGCTATGGCGTAAATATTTTGATGGCACGAAAGTTCCTGTTCTGCCTGAAAAATTATTTCATGACGTAGTATATTATTTGCATGATTTGTACGGTCACGTCGGTGGAAATAAACTAGAGCTGATATTCAGACAGTTGTATTTCCATCCGAACGCGTTGAAATTTATTAAAATGAATACAAACATGTGCATCGTTTGTAAAATCAACAAATGTTACGGTCCTAAAAAACGGTTCAGGTACGCACAAGTAGAATCTTATCACAAAGGTGATTTAATTTCGGTCGATATTTGTGGTCCAATTGCAGGTATAAAAGGGGAAACTAGGTACCTATTTGCTTGTAAAGATGTCTTCACAGGTAAAGTCTGGTTCTTCCCAACCGACAACATCGAAGCTGAAACAATCGTAGACGAGATGAAAACATTTTTGGAAATTCTAAAAAGTTATGGCGTTACACCTAAAAAGATCATGAGCGATAATGGTCGTCAATTTACGTCAAAAGTATGGAAAGAGTTTATTAAATCATACGATGACATTAAAATGATCTATTCTAGTCCTTTTTCACCCCAGGGAAATTCGATTGAGCGAGTTTTTAGAGAACTAGGGGCAAAATTACGTTCTAGAATAAATACCGAATATCCAGATCGATCATATACTCACAAAGGTTGGTGCGAATACGTTTCTGAAATAGAGAGACAGTTAAACGATCAACCGAACGTACTGGGAATTTGTCCGAACGATTGTTGGGGTATTGAGGAATCTCTAACGGTCGATTTACCTGTAAAAAGGAATAAGAGAAATTTCAAGTACGAGCTAAAAAGATTGAGAGAAGTTTTAGAGAAAAATCTACTTCCATCCGTCACGTCGAAAGAAGCGATGGCGATGAAATTCGATCAGAGTGAGTGTATTTTTGATGAAGATGGATATTTGAGAGTAGTAGTTGACGGCGCGTGTGCTCAGAACGGTAAAGACGAAGCCGTGGCGGGAATAGGTATCTGTTTCGGTCCGGGTTCGAAATTCAACGTTTCTGAAAAAATAACACACGAAAAATATAAAAACACGAATAATTTAGCTGAAATTATTGCGGTGAAAAAAGCTCTTGAATTTGGTATCGCGAAAGGAATCAAGAAAATTAAAATTTTGACTGATTCTAAATATACCGTTTATGCTGTAAATGAAGGTGCGATTAGGTGGAAAGCTAGAAATTGGAAAAATTATGCCAAGAAAGAAGTACATCACAAGGAAATTTTCCAAGAAATTTTGAAATTACGTAGAGAATTCGATCGATGTGAAATTCGTCATGTATTTGCTCGTAGATACGAATACATGAATATTCTTGCCGATCAATTAGCTAGGCAGGCCGTATACACATACGAAACTGCAGTATTAAAAATCGATGAAATGTCTGATCAACAAGCGATGGAACATTTCATTCGTGAAAAGAGAAAACAGCTACGTATATTTGAAGAGCAAAATTTCAATAAATTACACGGAGACACAATTTCTTACAAAGAAGGTGATCTCGTGTTAATTTCTGCTCATAGGTTAGCAAATAGCGACAGGTTAATTTCACAGAAATTACTTGAAAAACGCTACGGACCATACATCGTCGTGAAAGAACACAAAGCCAATTGCTACCTCGTCAAAGATTATGCAGGCATAACCGATGACAAGGTAGTAAATGTAAGGCAGATAATTTTATTCCTATCGGCTGAGCAACTCAAAGAAATTGAGGAGGAGGTGAGATGCAAATCGTTGATCGATAAACGCACCCTCCACCAACGCATCAATGACTTTTTGAGAGTGAACGAGAGAAAAGTTCCAAAAGCTACAGCAGCGACGATAGAAGAAGGTGAAAGATGCAAAGATGATATTTTCAATGTCAGCGACGATGTTATGGATATGATCGATGAAAATTTCGATTACGAACTTGAGAATATTTCTTCGACGAGTGAACTGGGGCAGGATTTAACTGAAAATCCTGAACTTTCACAAATTTTTGAATCTAGTGTACAGGGGCAGAATTTGAAAAATTCTATGCCGACCGAAAACCTAGAAATTTCAAAGTCGAATCGAAATAATCAAGTAAAAAATACAGAGATAAATCCTGAGCCAAAAAATCATCAAATCATCTCTACTGAAAGAATCAAAGGTCGTAAATTACCTACTAAAGGTAAAATCGCGATTAAAAATGGCAAAATGGTACCTGTATACGATGTCATCGATTCTGGTATCGAAAATTCCGATGCTGAAATCAATGATATCGACCCTTCAAATTTTTGCGCCGTGACCATCGAAGATGCGTCAGATAGCGAAAATTTAGAATTTTCCCAGCCAAAAATACCAAAGGCAATTCAAAAATTGAAAATTGACTCGCAATTCGGTAAAGATTTAGAAAATCTAGATTCGAAAAATTCAAAGAGAAATTTGAGAGCGAGAAAAAGGGAAAATTTGAAAGAAATTTCGAGTTCTGAAGATGAATTAGAAATTTTGAATGAATTAAATGATATGAACGAGGTTAAAATTTGGAAAAAAGACTCTGATAGGGAATTTAGACCAATTTTAAAACTCGAAAAGCCACCCGTCGATAAATTCATCAAGTCCGTACGTAGTAAAAAATTACCTAATAAGGTTAAAACTGGCAACGATTCTGGTGTCGAATCCGAGTCAGAAATTATGCAAAGTGAAACCTGTGAAATGCTGAAAGCTTTCAACGATCACGCGAAAACGTACAGGAAAAAATATATTAGAAACGACGAGAAGGCAGATCTTGAAAAATTACTTCGCGCCAATTTCGACAAAGAAACTTTAGATAGGTTAATCGACGAAGCCGAAGCCTATAATAAATCGCGCGCGAAGAGAACAAAGAAGGTTGCCGGTAAAGGCAACAAGAAAAAACAGTACAACGTAAATTACATTGTACTGAACAGGCTTTCGTTTGGTCATAAGCTGGTACTCAGGTACCAACTTATGAGAGCGAAGAAAGGGGAAAAGTAATACCTAGGTTAAGTGGTGCACCGCGAAACCGGTTTCGCTGGCGCCATACTAGAGAGTAGGGATGCTCGCGCATTCCTATTCGTTGACTCGCTCACTAGGATTCCCTGCCTGACTACCCTGCCTATAATTACGTCATTTTACGAAAATATCCCTACCTAAAAATCGAGAATACCTACGGAAATGGGGCCTAGGTTCGACCAGCGAAAATTGCATAAGCTCTGTTCTTTTTTGTTCCTGGTTGAGTATTGTTCTTCGAATTATTGTGTGCGGGGCTGCGTACGACTCTTTGAGGTGCCAGCTGATTTCTGCGACTGTATGTTCGTTTCCTCAAGTTTCTGCGGTTTTAAATTTCGATTTTTTCGAAATTTTCTCGTTTGTTTTACCTGTAAGTAAACAACATGAATTAGAATTACGATAATATTAAGTTTAATTTATAAAATTCAACTTAAAATAAGGTACAAAAATCTACACGTGGTGACATAAGGACTAAATCAAAATTTCATTTGAATAGATGGCTTCGAGTACAATTTTCTTGGATAAAATTGACTTCCTCCTTTTGGCTATAGCAGCAATTTCTCAGTCTGAAGTAATTTCGGCGTTGGCCATCATCCTTTTGGCAATCAGATGGTCAGGGAAATTTAGAGAAAGGAACGTGAGGAAAATCTACACGTATTTGAAAGCTAGATTTTTTCCCACGGTTCATATTCGTTACTTTACACCAACAAGTAATGAGGAGACAACACAACTATCTTCTATAGACCTAAGAAATGCATTCACTCAACTAAATTTGAGTGAAGGTCGTGTAAGACCGTACGTTGATGATATTCTGTTAAATCCAGGCTTGTGAAATGTCTGGACCGTCGTCAGGGTCTCCGATGGAACCGTCATCGTCAACGGCTACGCCACCGGCTCCACAGTTACGACTGGAAATTCCAGGCCCTTCGAGAGTAAATGATCCTCGACTTCAACAGATGGACTCTGCAGCACCACCTACGCCTCCGACTCCTACGGAGAGGTCCGCGAAAGTTGTTGGCTGTCCAGTTTGTCTATCAAACATACTGGACAAGTCAATTTACTCGAAGGTGGGGGAGCCAGTCGACATTCGCGTGCTGAAACGATGTGGACACGTAGTTCATTACCACTGCTTCGAAAGATGGTTCACATCGTACCAGGGTTGCCCAGCATGTTTCGACAAGGTCGTACCAGAGGAGCTAGAAACCCGAGCTTTAGAGACGAAGTTTGAAGCAGTACCGGCGGCCTTTCAGGACTTCAGACTCTTCGACGTATTGCAACGTGACATAGCGGATACAGCCGTGATGGAAATGGAGAAAAAGGCCGAAATCGAGAAGAAGAATAGAAAAATAGAATTCAAACGAAAACAATACGTTATGGCCAGACGATTGGTAGATAGATTGACGGGTCAATCTATAAATGTCGAAACAGTCAATGTCCTTACTGACTCGATCCAACAGGTAACGCAAATTGGTAGGTCGGTCAGAAATGACCAACCATCAACATCGACGGCGAATAATCGTTTCCGGTTCGCAGCTCGATTTGGTGGGAGGCGAGCCGAAAATCGGGAAAACCGGGAGAATGTCCAGCCAATCCTCATCGACGATGATGACCTACCCATTAACCTCATCGACGATGAATAGGTAATGAATTCTAAAAATACCTACTCTAATTATGTAAGTTCGAATACATAACTTGGCAATTGACAGTGCTCCGGATCTCCGTCGTTTGTAATCAACTCGTTCTCGATGTCCAATTGATCTCCAACTTTCGTCGAAAAGATCGTCGCTGCTCGAAGACCAAAGATCCAGACCCGTGTAAATATTGTCCATTTGTACCTGTGTTTTATTTATAAGTTGTCGTCGTCGTCGTATTCGGCGTATCCATCGTCGTTTCGAAGGTAACTTATTTCAAATATCGTAAATAACCGCACCGCACACAATAATCTATCTCGATTATGCTTACGTTTATTCTTAGTCTAGAAACTCGAAAGCAGAAAAAACACAACACGTGTATTAGAAAATAGGTAGTGGAAATAGGGTAGTAAAAAATAAAATAGGCTAGAATTAGACTTCGTTACATTCCGATCATCGTAACGTTGGATTTCAAAACTTAACATATGTACAAAATTCATCTTTCGATTCGTCATAAAATGGTTCAAATAAATTCATACTGCAAAATCAAACTCGATGTTTATGGTAAATTACTCCACACCGAGTCAAAATTGTAGACGTCAGGTACTTAAATTTAATATTAGCTCGTTGATAGCAGTCAAAATAGGTCTCGCCATTTCTAGCAGTCACTGAATAAAAAATAAAAATTCCGATGCTCATGGTAAATTATTCCAGCATCGTGAATAGAACCGACGAAAAGATGAAAATCACTTCGATTTGAGTCGCATGGTAAATTATTCCAGACTCAAAATCGTTGATGATAACCTGGACTGGACTTAAAATTACACTTTTTAGCTCGTTTGATAGCATCGTCTTATAAAATAACACTAGTTCAGGCAGAAGTGAAGTTCGTTGATTCGACTTAAATATAACACTTCTTATATTTACACTGATTTCGACACTTATCTCGATTTTAGCACCGTCACATTCGTTTCTTAGATTCTACACTGCAATTTTCGGCCATGGTAAATGATTCCACCGAAGATTGTAAGCTGTAAAGAGTTAGCAGGAAAAAGAATGGAAAAGTAACCGAAACTTTGTATTTGCCGCTTGGTCAACTTTTCACATTCAGCTTTTGAGTTTCCCTAACTAATTATACGTATCCATACTTTATTTTATGTATTTACTGATGTACTCGTTCGATATACAGTTCCTGGTTTGATACCGTTGTCGTCGGGTTCCGATGGATACGTAACCAGCGTCGAAACACCAGCAGAAACGTAAATATGGTCGTCGAAAATCATCTTTAAAGTTCGTCGTCGGCGTACCACCATGTAATTCGTGTATTTAACTGTACTTACATTTTGTTTTGTATTTGTTGTCACGTCCGGCCATGGCCGATGAAATTTTTCCGGCGGTAATCTTTTACTTGCCGATGGTCTTCGTTTCACTGCAGGTGTCGACGTCTGGGATTTTCACGTACCGGAACCATACTAGGAATGTCATAGGTGGTCCCGGTACTGAAAATTTTCTGTAAATATTCTTTAACGACGTTAAATAAAAAATTAAAAGCGATTAATCGCACCAAAAAAAATTATTAAATTCTAAGTTTTTTTTAGCGTCTGTTTATTTTGGCCAACGTTCGGTGATAAAACCAGAAAAAATGTTGTCGAAGTTGCGACGTTAAAATCGGTTAGGTACGGAGTGGCTGAACTGCGGTGACGTCATGACGTTATTTTCTCGTTTTTTTTTACTTTGTAAATTTTTATTTTTATTCACAAAAATGCCAAAATGCTGGAAAAAGCCGAACGTTTTGTAATTTAGGTTTCTTTTAGGCCAAAATTTTTAGTTTATTTATAGTTGTTGGCTAAATGCCACGGAAAAAAAAAAAAAAAAAATGGGCATATAAAATTTTGTCAATTTTCAAAATTTTATTTTCGTTTGCTTAATATTACAGTCAGTTAAAAATGGCATTTTAAACTTGTCATTTTTATTGTTTAAAATTTCGTTTCGTGTCTGTTTTTCGATTACCTGTCTATCAGGTTGTCATTGCTCGTTTAGTTTTAAGCTAGGCGATCGAATCATACAGAGATTGTATGGTTTTTATTTTGAAATTAGAGAATTCTAAAAGGTCTATTTCAAAATTTTTTCAGACATTTTTTGTTTTTCGAAATTTTAATTTTTCTGGCTGTTTTTCATTTTTTTTTTACAATAGTTAATTCCCTCTGTTTGGTTATCGAATTCGTTCGAGGTTAGAACTAGGCACATAGGGGGTGTAGGAGAATCCTAGGAGATTATCTACGGCACCCTACGAAAAGGGTGACCATAGATAATTTCTGCCTGAGATCAGAGAAATTGGTGACGAAGGAACGGTTACAATTTCTCTTCTCAGGTTATTTCGGGGTATTCCAAAGGATTCTCACTACAAGAAGCCGCACCGCTACGAAGTGGAACAGGATAAATTGTTAACATATCAGATTGGTATTTTTACAATTATCTAGGACAGATGGATAGGGTTCTACCTTCCACATAATGTTAACACTTTGACGGGTAACCCTATCTATCCATGGATGTTTATCTAACGGACATCCATTATGATCCACTTGGTTAGCAGAAGCGGTAAGGGCGGTAATTTGTTGAAAGTCTTAGTTTCTCCTTTTTCAACAAATATACCGACCAAGGTAGTACAGTTAGGAAGTAAGGCTGTACATTGTAATCTGTGATATTAACGTAAAATCCGTTTTATGTTTAATTTTGTTATTTATTTGGTTCAAATATACAAAACAATTTTGTTGTTGTTAATTTTAAAACACATCTCTGTCTTATCCTTCGATGTAATGAGTTTGATCGCCTGAAATGTTTGTGAATTCTGTGTTTAGAATTTAAATTTTTATAAAAAATATTCTAAATGTTCAGATATTCGAATAGGTATAAAATTGCAATAGTTTTCTTTTCTGTCTTTGCATAAATTTTTGATGTACTTATTCTGTTAATATTTCGGGTCATAAAAATTCATGTACATCGGGAGGGGCAGGGATGGGTGGCAGCTTACCTATTAGGAAATTGACAAGGCTAATTTAGATAGGTAATCCTTCCTTCGCTTGAGTTTCCCGAGTACTCTCATTTTCACGACTACTCGGTGGGGCAATGAAGTGGTAAGGATTATTCCTACCTAAATTGCACCAAATATTACCACTTCGCGAGTTGAAATAGCGTTATCTGTTCACGAATCGACGTGAACAGGTACCTATTTCAACAAGCAACGAGGCTAACGTATTTATTACGTAATTTATCTGGCAGAAGCTTTGCCTGCCTTTGTCTACTCGCGTACGTTAAACCGCGAGTAGGCAAGTTATTTTCTGCCTCGTTATCGCAAGTTGCTTTGTTCCACTGATGGAAGCTACCATCAGTGGCAAGTTTGGTTGTGCACCGTTTGGCCTTGACGCAACGCAGAGCGTTCGCGTATAGGTAGAAGCCTGTATCGGGTTTCTTACCTACCTAAGCTGCTATTCATCCCTTCCCTTATCGATAATTACGTGACCGCGCATCTCGGTTCGCGGTTACGTCGCGATGTATTTCTCAGTCGCGCACTGAGTATATTTTTATACACCATCGTAGCTAGACGTTCGCGGCTAGTTACATCTCATACTGGCGCAACTGTGTATTGTATTCTTCCGCGTATATTTTCGTACTTGTGCATTTCTGCATCAAGTACAATAAATATTCGAATATCTACGTTGAGTTTTATTTCTCCGCGAATTTATTCGTTCGAAGAATCGCACGCGTTGGTATATGGATTGGTAGTTCAATTGAATTGGATTTGGACAGTTTGAGGCCCTCACCTCACTCCCCCTCAAACCATCCCGCGGGAGCCAGAGTCCAAAGCCGCTCTGGTGCCAAATACCAATACATCAAATCAATTACCGCCAATTCAATTTCAGGTTTTTTTTTTTTGAAAATTAAAAAAAAAAAAGGCAAACAGAAAATCACACCTGTGATAGAATTCTGCTTAACTTTTGAGCCGTGTTTTAAAATTAGTTCGAAATTGGTAGGTAAAGAAAATCGGATATTTTTAATTTTTATGAATAATTTTCAAAAAAAAAACGCTTTTTCGAAAAAGCCCGCGAATTTAGTTTTTCCATAATATTTCATTGCCTCTGATTCTTGGACAATTAAAAATTCGATTATTAATTATGATTTAATTTTATTGAGAAATTTTCATTTTTTATTTTCAGAAAAGATACCGATTTTTGAGTTATATCAACGTCAGACTTAAAATGAATCTCTCTGATCATTTTCCGAAAAAATTTAATTTCAATACAGCTCTAAAAATGAATTTTTTCAATCCTAAATTCAAGATTTTTCCACATTTACAAAAAAATATTCCGTTGGTTACAAAGTCCACTTTTTATAATCAACTTCAATAATTCAGTTGTTTGACTTGTCAAATTTCCTCGTATTGTTTAAAATACCAACGAAGCGTAGTGGGAAGTAAAATGGTAATTGCCCGAAGACGAAGGAGGCATTATCAAACAGATTGTACTTATTTTACTCGCAATTCCCCGTTCAATTGTAACCTTCGCCTAACAAACATATAATCTTCACCTTTTTCACGCTAAAAAAAAATTCTATATTGTACATAAACTTATACACGTTAGTCTAAATATAGATTACATAAAAGGGTATCATATTCGCACACAGATAACGAATTAAACAACTCACCGATATATTTACAGGTATAAATACTCGAACGGTTCTATGCGGAAAATAATTCAAGAAAAAGTAACCCGAATCAATTTGCATAACACAAAACTGGCGAAATATTAAGAAAAATTGCACCGAAAATTATCTTAGATAGGTCTAGGTAAGGTACACACAGTATACATATGCGAAATTCCAAAACATATTGGCATTAAAATGCACGTAGCCGTTAATCAAATATTTTGGCATGAAAAAGCAAAACAAACTTGTCGCTTATCGCTTGCCCCCAGCTACCTGTAATTAAAATAGAAATAATTCAGCGTGACGATGAAAGGCTATACGTTGCAATTATTTTTTGGCGTTTATTAAAAACACGTGTCAACATGCAACATGTCGTATATTTCAGGTGGTCGGTGCCGAGCAGCGCGTTTATGCGGAACATCCGTCCGTCCTCACCGAACCCCATCTACGATTATTACCAGTCTGCATTGAAGAAAAGAGATGTTAGAGCTGAAGGCGATCTCGACAGAATCTCGGTGGGCACTTGGCACCTGTATTTTTCATTACGAGCTCGTGATTATTTTTGCCAAAGATGGGATTTGGATGATTTAAGTTCGAATTTTTTCTACGCTGAATTTTTTCAATTTTTTTGATTTTAAATTTTTTTTGAAAATTGGATCTAATTTGAATTTTTTCAATTGCGTCAAATTTTGCAATTTTTGCAACACGGTGCGATTTTTTGGATTAAAATTTTTTCAAAAAATTTTCTGGTTTAATTTTTGAAACTTTTTTTGTTGTGATTATTTTTTAATATTCGTTGTAAATTATCTAATTATTGAGTTAGGAAAAAAAATTGAAAAACAACAAATTGAAAGTTTTTTAAAAAATTCAAATTTGTAATAAGAAATTTTTTAAAATGGAAAAAGATTCGAGGAAAAATTATCAAGTTGGAAGAAATTGAAGTAATCGAAGTTAGAAAAATCGTTTGATATGAACTGACATTTTTCCCTGTTTTAATTTTTTTTTCAGCTGTAGAATTTTTTCAAAATTTTCCAACTTGGTTTCTTCAAAAATTTTTCAATTATTTCTTGAAATTTCTTTCTATGTATTTGGAAATGATTTCCAAACTACCTATTTTAAAATTCTTCCTAGATTTTTTTTTTAGCTTGAAATTTGAAAGTTTTCAATTACATGTTTTTTTATTATTCTTTTCAACCTACTAAATGATTAGACAATGAAAAATAATGAAGTTGAAAAAATTGGCATACGAGTAATTTAAAGTTGAAAAAATTCGACTGTAAAAAATTTCAAGTTTTGAATTTTTCAAATTATGGCAAAATTTTTGAATTAGAAAAAATTTTAAAAATTATAAAGTTGAAATAAATAATACGAAAAATTTGAAGTTGATAAAATTTTTAATTCCCATGTGACTAGAGGATGGAGAAGGAAGTGTTACTTGAGCCCCAATTTGGAAAAAAAAGTTTCATTTTCGGCTCTCTAAAAACTTTCTACCATTCCATCAGGTGCGTTACTTTTTCTAGCCCATTTTTTCAGAAACGAAAATTGGGTAAAAATTTGAAGAGGGTGAAAGTGAAAATTTTTCAATCCTTTTCTCACCTATAGATATTTTTGGCTTCATAGATATGAAAAATTGATGATGTTCAAAGAGAAAAAAATTCATATTCTTAATAGACCATAGTTTGTTGTTAAAAAAAAATCCATTATTTTGGAGTAAAAAATTCGTGTTTCACGAGGTTTTTTTCTCTTTTTTTTTTTTTTTTGTTGAATTCTTATAATACGTAATTTTTTCTTACTTTGCGTTTTTTTTTTTCACAAAAAGTCATAAAATTTTGTAGTTAAATATTGATCCCGTTTTTGTAAATTCGTCGATTGACCTCGAAATTCACTAATTTAGATAATTTACTAGATACCTAAATACAAAATTGAAAAAAAATTGAGCAGTCGACAAAGAGCTTTCTCTTGGCCTTTGGCCCGATTAGGACAAAAATTACTCAAATTGTTAGTATTGGTGAAAAACCACCCCAAATAATTTCAACCCCCCCCCACACTTGAATTATGGTACCACACAGTGGGCCAGATGGGAAATCTAGCGTTTCAAAAATCGAAAAAATCATGTTTAAAAAAAGGGTTGGGTCATATCACACTTTCATCTAGATAGTCAAGTGACATCTAAATGAGGGTTTATAGTTCGAATGCGCGCGCATACGTGTAGCTATTGTTGTTAGAAGTTGAACACAATACCTTGTCGCGACTATCTTAAAACCAAGCGTCTCGTTGTTTCTTGCGCAATTGATGTACATTTGATTGCAAAATTGAGGTAAAATATGGAAAAGGAAGAGAAAAGTACGTACTTTTCAATTTTTCAAGAATTTTTTTGTTATCTTTTGTACTTTTTTTCTACGCGTGTTTAAAAATAGAAAAAACTTCTCTTTCAAGAACACATTATAGAGTCTAAAAAAAAATGCAGAATGTTGCAGGAATTGAGAATTGGCCTAAATTGTAGCTAAATATATGCTCTTTCATTTGTACTAAAAATTTTTTGCAGCCAGTTGCAGCTGAATTTATAATTCAACATTTAAGCTCAGAAAATGAGCTGTTCCATACTAATTCAAACCAAAAATGAAGTCAGGCCTTTCGATTTCGCTCATTTTTTTTACAAGTTCCCTCTAATAGACTATTCATAAAATTACGATTATTTACTTTTTACACTTCATGGGGTTGGGGGAGGATTTCGTAATTTTCATGAAATTGAAATTTTTCGCCAGATTACCTATCTTTGAAGGTTTGTATCTCGAGATAGGTTATATTCGAGGAAAAACTGTTGGCGAAGCCTGAAAAAGAATTATTCGGAAATTCAAATACGACAAATACAACGGTTTTGAGAATTTCTAAGTTGAACTTTGAAGGTGAAAACACAACTTCATGATGGGTAAGTAAAAAGAAATGAAAGCTACCATTTAAAAATCTTGAAAAAATTCAACGAATTCGAATATTTGCATATTTTTTTGGATTTACCATTTCAGTGCCCCTCTCCCCCTCCCGTCATTAAATTTTGGGAGAAGTTTGTTCATGAATGAATAAATAAAAATAAATGTGACATATCGATTCATACTAATCTGAGGGCGTAGAATAATTTGAATATCGACTCACATTTTGATCCAACTCCCTCCCCCAAACATTACGTTTTAGTGTGGAAAAGCTCAAACGTGTAAAATACATGGGGAACTCAAAATTTTTAATTATTTTAAGTATAACCAATACTGACTTTATTTGACATTTTCCCCCAATTTATTACTAATGCTGAATTATTTCAAGTTTTAAGGAATTGGACATCTCCGCTTAGCTTCGATAATCCCTGCAAGACTTTTCTAACTAATCATGTGGGATCTCAAGTACATAATCCTGACAATGATTATCAAAAAGACAACGATTTTCAAGAAAATTTGGAAAAAGTATATCCGATTTTTTGAGAAATTAGAAAACTAGATGGAATTCTGCTTACCGGTCGATTTCAAGATTTAAAAATAAATAATGAAGTCATGAAAGAAAATTTTGAATTTAGACCACCCCCCCCCCCGGGAGCTCAATTTGTATCTTACTGAAAAATGGTTGAAAAATTTGAAATCAGCGTGATCGATAACCTATATTTCAACACCCATCATGTAATTTTGGAAAATTTTGAATTTAGACCCCCCTGGGGGGCTCAATTTGGATCCTACTGAAAAATAGTTGAAAGATTTGAAATCAGCGTGATCTATAACCTATATTTCAACACCCATCATGAAATTTTGGAAAATTTTGAATTTTAACCCCCCCTGGGGGGCTCAATTTGGGTCCTACTGAAAAATAGTTGGAAGATTTGAAATCAGCATGATCGATAATCTATATTTCAACACTCATCTTAATTTTTTTGTAAATTTTTCCGAAATTTTGAAAAATGTTGGATTTTGACCCCCCTCTTAGGGGGCTCATTTTGGGTTCTCATCAAAAATGGATGAAAGAATTGAAATCAGCGTCAATTTTTACCCCTACACCCAAGTTTTTGGATTTTAATTTGAATTAGAACTTACGAAATTGATTTTTGAAACGCTAGATTTCTCATCTGGCCCACTGTGTACCATGAATATTCTAAATTCAATCGGTAATTTCTATTTCTGGAGAAGATCCAAAAATTTGGAATATTCAGAATAATTATAGACACGAAGAAAAAGTATACGTGATTTTTTTTTCAAATTTTCTGACATTTTCCACAGTTTGAAAATTTTTTTAATTAGGAAAAGGGAAGTCACAAATTTTTTTCTCAAAACCTTGGTTACATTCTTCGGTAGATAGGTAACATATTTCTTCAGGAGGGGGAGGGGGGCAAAAATGGGCAAAGCTGGTCAAAAAAATAAAACGTTATAAAAAAGCAATTTTTTATCATTTTTTGGACAATTTTGAAAGCCTTGAGCTCAATTTTTTCAACCAAATTAAAATTTTGAGCAAATTGCCTCAAAAAATAGGTGAGCAACATTGACCTTTTTGTGGAAAATTTCTCGACCTTCAAATAAATTTGACCATTTATTATTTTTGAATTACATTTGTCAATTTGCAATGAAATTTTCTGAATTTTTAAGAAAATTTAATTATTTTTAATATAAAAGAGACTGTTTTAGTAGCTTTTAAAAAAGCAGAAGATTCAACACATATTAGTAGGAAATACTTACCTACTTATGATTTTTTTTTTAATGAAACATGCAAGAAAATGATTTGGGGGCTAATTCAACATTTGAAGAGGCTTGAGCCCCCTCCCCCCATAACCCTTTCTGTCTCCGTATGCTACCTACTAAATATTTTTTCAATTTGAAAAATATTTCAATTCAAATTTTCCCAGAATTATTCCGGCTTTACTTTTTTAAAATATTCATCAACTTACTTCTTAATTTTTGAAATTTCTTCCACTTCGAAAATGCTTTCCAATGATTTAAAAATTTTTCTATATATATTTTTTAATTCGAGCTTCTTATTTTTTGATATTTCTTTCAACTAGATAACTTATTTTTAAAAAATTTAAAAAAAATCAAAATTGGATATTTAGAGAAAACTTGGATTGAAAAATTTTATAGTTACCTACCTAATTACAAAACTTTTCAATTGAATATTTAGGTACAATATTTTGAAAAAAATAAATGCCGAATAAATTTTAAAAAAATTTAGTGTCAACTTAGAATAAATTTGTCGAAATCGCACTTACGGCAAAAATAATTACGAGCTGGTTCAACTTGAGGTAACAAAAATGATCAGTCTAGTCTCTGGTCACGCGATCGCGTGACGTCATCGGACGTTACGCTATTATTCCAATGTATAGACTACCTAAACTCGATAAATTGGTAAATTCGGTCGCTTGTGGGCACCTCGTGCGGTATAAATTCGCTTACGAGGCATCGTATGATTCCAGGTATATGCTCAGGAAGTTACCACCTCGTCAGCGCCTAATTTATTGAAAAAAAGCGCATATTTTGCTGAAAATTGCAATCGTAGGTAAAGTATTATCGGCCAAGGTACTTTCTCCGCGTACGCTGAAGTTTATAGTAAAGAGTATAACGGTTAAAAAAGTTGGTTATTGTGATTCGGCGTGTTTGTTTTACCGTTTAGCAAACACTTTGATGTCAGACGGTACCGCGAATTTTAACCAATCGTAGAGTTACTTAGTTATTATCGAGTATATCGGATATGTTTATTGTAGGATCGACGCGAGGTGAAAAATTTCGCAATTTTTTTTCCTCTTGGTTTAAAATCATTCGTGAAACGAATGTACCCAATCGAAGATAGCATCGTTTCTTTGAATTCGAACGTACGCTTCGATATAAAATATTATTACGGAGACGAATGACAATTTTTAAATTATGGTTTGGTAACGAAAATATAAACATTGGTAAAGATATAATCGGAAGGTGGGACGAGTCGACTTGGACGAATCGATTTATCTTTATGTCGAATTTAAATCTCATGTATGGTGATTTTATTAATTTTTTATAAATAAATTTAGTAAATGATGTAAGTGCACGCGTGCCATACCTAGAATTGATTTTAGGCTTTGGATTGATCTCGTAATATATTCTATATCGAGTATCTAAAAATAGGTATTAGGTGTAGGTATAGGTATAGAGAACAGGGTACCTATTTATTCGAGATGATGATCTTGTAGAGCCAAATGAGATGATGAAGAGAGACGATACTGCTGCGTGTACTCGTATTATATTTTATGTACAGACGTATTGTAAACAACAAAGTATAAAAATGTTAATATGCGGTTTCATTGATTGAGATGTTGACGGGATACCTTCAAAACGTAGTACGGGGTAATCTATTTTTATGGCGTAGGTACACGAGTTTCGTCGTGATTGAACGTTAAGTATTTGACATCTCAGCTATGTGGCTTTTTTCGGAGGTGTTCAAAGGGTTGAGAAATTTCGTGGTATTTGGACTGAAATAATGCTGAAATATTGCTTCAATTTTTTTTCTCATCGAATAATTGCTCTTTCATTTTACGTAAATCAGCGAGAAGCGACAGATTTTTCATGGGATTTCCTTGAGTTTTAAAAAAAATCACTCATTCTTTAAAAACATCCATGATTTTTTTGAAAAATTTCTTCATTTTTCAAAAAAATCCCAAATTTTTCAAACAAATTCCATGATTTTTTTAAAAAATGCCCTGATTTTTTTAAAAAATTCCCTGATTCAAAAAAAATTCCTAATTTTCCAAACAAATTCCCTAATTTGTCAGAAAAATTCACTGATATTTCAAAAATAAACCCCAATTTTTTAAACAAATTCCATGATTTTTTTTTAAAAATTCCCTGATTCAAAAAAAAATTTCCTAATTTTCCAAACAAATCCCCTAATTTGTCAGAAAAATTCAGTGATATTTCAAAAATAAACCCCAATTTTTCAAACAAATTCCATGATTTTTTAAAATTCCCTGATTTTTTTAAAAATTTCCTGATTTTTCAAAAAAATCTCTGTTTCAAAAAAAATTCCCAATTTTTCAAACAAATTCCCTAATTTGTCAAAAAAATTCCCAGTTGTTTCAAAAAAAATCCCCAATTTTTCAAACAAATTCCATGATTTTTTAAAGAAATTCCCTGATTTGTCAAAAAAATCCCTTAATTTTTCAAAAAAAATTCACTGATTTTTCATCAAATTTCAGAAATTTTACCTACTAATTTTTCAGTGAATTTTTACTAATTTTAAATATTTTTTTCACTGTTTACAGTGCTGCAATTCGAACTGTGTTTTTTTTTTAGAGAGAGATTTTCGAAAATTTTTACAGATTCGTAGATGAAAGAATAGGTCAAGGCGATGGGAGTTGATGAGTTATTGATTCCCAGAGTTAAGAAATGTTTAAATTTATTCCCATTTTTTTTAATAGTGTGTCCAAATTAATTTTTTTTTCGAGATAAGTAAGAGGTGATTCCAAATCTCTTTTAGCCTGCTAGCGTTGTTCCTCGTGAGATACCTTGAGGAGGTCCATTAATTTTTTTAAAAAATTGTTTTGGTAGGGATGTTTTTCTTACCATTGGTATCCATTTTAAATCATAATCCTCTTTTTTTGCTCTTCAAAAAATATAAACTTTCTCATGTTTTTTCAATAACATTTCAGCAAAAAAATTGAAAAAAAATTTCTTCAAAATGATGAAAATAAGTAAGTAATTATAATTGTTTCAATTTAACCCAAGCAGGAAAAACATGGGAAATTGGCAGGAATATTAAAATATTTGTTCAATATCACTTTGATATTTTTTTTATTTTTACCAAATTTTGAATAAAAAAAAAGGGGGGAAACTGATATTCTTCAAAGACCTTTAATGGAAATTGATGATAATGATATTTTTGGGTGAAGGCAAAGGCTTGAAAATTGAATTATTTTTGAACGAAATAATGTGAAGTCAGGAAGTAGAATTTTTTCCTCGTCGTTTCGAAGTCTCAAGACTCAAATCTAGGCATAATTTTCTGCATATCCATTTTTTTCAACATTCAAACGATTTTTTTTTTTGAAAAGGAATCATTTCCAATAATTCTCCGCTAGCCCGATGCCTGAACGATGGGTTGCCTATTTAGGTCGTCGAGGAACAACGCCATACCGATTCAGCTCCACAAATAAAATATCCAGAAAAGGTAAAGGGGAAGATGCAGTGTTATCAATAATTTCATGAAAACTTTATTTTTTTGTAAATGTTTGCCCACTTTCTTGATGGGATAAAATTTGCATTCAATGATTTTTGATCCTCATCCAAGACTCTGTCATGCAACTACCTACATTTATTAGTTGTTATCTATTTTTTTAATTTTTAAAATTTTCAAGTTTGAATTTTTTCAACAAAGAGTGTAAAAATTGAAAAAAATTCGAAATTTGTAAATATTGAAAGAAGAATTTACTTTTTTTTGAAGAGAAAGAAACGTCAACTGCGCTCTAGATGAGATTGCATTGTTCGTTGAGAGTGATTTTTTTTTACCGCGTATGCGAAATCTGCCCTTTTTGCTGGATTATTTGATCCATATGCGGAAAGGGAATCCAAGAGGCTCAATGCCCTCGCTATTAAGCTCGTTTCGCTCGAGTATTTTAGTCATTTTATTTCTTAAGTAAATATATAACTTTCCAAATAAGAATCAGTTTTTGATGAAATTCTGCTTTTGAAAATCAGTGAAATGATTTTCAACTAATTTCTAAATCGATTCCCAATTTTTCAGAAAAATGAACGATTTTGACTGACAGATTTTAGTGAAAAATCCATTTTCCTTCGCAAATGAAATTTCGAAAATTTTAGACTCCTACTGTAAGGGTCGCCCAATCATCAATGACGTTTCAAATGTGTTTTGCCAGTCGAGAAGGAGTAAAAATCGATGAAAATTCAAAGGCAGATTTTTTATTTTCCCAGCTATATTTGATACCTATATCAGTACAGTATTCTCTTCAGCTTTGAATTTAAATAAAAAGTGGAAGCTGACAATTTTCATTCTTCGATTTTCCCTCCTCAGTAATTTTTAACCAATTTTCAGAACTTTATTCAGTTGGCAGAAGACTTTTCCCTTGACTAATGCATTTGTGTCGAAACTGGAGACCCCAAATTACTTCACATGCTGCTGTAACAATTTGCGAAAATTTTCTCTGAAAATAAAAATTCAAAAATTTTTAAGTAAGAGAATAAGTAGGTACATGGAAAATTTTTTGAAAAAATTAATCCGAAAGTAGCTCACTCTCTTATTACCTACAAAGAGAATTTGAATATTTTTCAATTTTTTTTCTCTGTTATTTTTGTAATTGGGTATCCAGGAAATATTTAAAGGTGTGTTGTAAAAATGCTCCTGCTGCATTGTTCAAATAGGCTGCGTCGTCTCGGATTCAATTTTTATATGCAGACAGTGTACCTAGGTATTAATTCTCTTTGATAATGCTAACGAGTTGAATTGTCTTCGCCTTGAATTAATTACTGTATGCAGAAAGAGGTAAGAAAAATGTCATTTGTATGCAAAAATGTTTTTGATGTGATTTTATTGCGATGAGATATGAATGTAGTGGGTGAGGTTAGTAAATGAATGTACAGATCGTTCACATTCACAATTGGATTTTCAATAGGTAAGGTGGTGAATGGTAAATCCTAGTTCAAATTGTGGTATGCGATGTAATATGAATCGTGAGGAAGAGGAAAAAACAACATGTATCTTGAATTTTGACGACTATATTAATTAGCTTAGTTTAAGTGAAGGATTTACCAAAAAATTCACGAAGGTTCAATGTACCTATGTTGCTTATTTTTTTTGCAGCAAAATGATGGAAATTTTTTCAAATATTATCCAAAATTTAGAACTCACTTTGAATTTAACAAATGAAAAAAAGTTGGAAAATTTTTCATTTTTAGTCCCTTTAGTGATGTTGATAATTTCTCGACAGCATCGTTTCTAATTCATTTTCGAGAGTTCAAATTGGGAGGAGGCATAAAATTTGGTTCCAGACCTTGAATCCTTTTTCGAATCCCTGAATTCGTTTTAAAAGACCAGATAGGTACCTAATATTCTTCCCATGTTTTTTATTTTTTTCTACGAATGTTTTCAAATTTTCCATCAGACGATGAAATTATAAACGAGATAACTTGAAAAAATTACATTATAGGTTTTGAATACGCCACGCCTTACCCAACACTGATTTTTTACACTGCTATGAAAAGTAATGCCTAACAGATAATTTGCAGGAGAAATTGAAACAAGAATGCTGTATTATTTGTTCAAAAAAGCTTGAATTCGAACAGATGTCCCTCCATTAGACGATTAGTCGAATCTAATCACTCTTCTGTCAAAATAGTAGCATACACCATTTTCGAAGGAAACGTTGAGAGTGAAGTTGGGTCAAACTTCAATGATTTATTAGTTTTGGTTTTTTATGGTAAAATAATCATAATTACAAAGTAGATGTGTTGATTGCTCAACACCTTAAATTTTTTCATCAAAAATTGAGATAGGTACCGATTAAAATTTTGGAATAAATTGTAAGTAAGCATGTTGTTGAGCGTCGATATCGATATCATTCATTGATAATCGAAATACTTATCATATGTGTAGATCTCTTATTTTGACTTGAGAAAAATCTTGGAGGAATTTTTAATCTAGTATTGTGTCAATTTTTTTCGTAAAAATTCCGATAAAAATTTATGATTTTTCGGTCAAGAGGAAAGTTATTCGACGTTGGTGTTATCTACGTAAAAATTAATTATAACGTATTAATTTCTTCTCTCTTGATAGGCACCTAATTAATATTGCAAATTGAAAAATTATTGCATCTTTCAGCAAATATGAATCATCTTGCATCTGGTCTTTCACTACATTATCTTATCTAGTAAGTAGTATACGGTACGTATAAATAATCTATCGCGTGGAATGATAAGGATAAGGATGAATGGGAATGGATGATTCAATCGTAGTTTTCTCTTTGTCTCGTCATTGCAATTTTTTTCTCATTTCAAATTGGTACCAAATTTTAAGCCATGATATTTAGGTTTACTTATGAAAAATTATTCCAAATTTCGTTCAATTTTTAAGAAACCCTAATTTGAAAACGGAAATAATTTCAGAATGATGAAATCAAAAACTGAAAATTTTTATTCAGCAAATTTCAGCGAAATCGCAATAAAAATGATGCCCAATCCATTATTTCAATACATAATGAAATATCCAACGAAAATTTTCCAAAACAAGCAAAAAATACAGTATTATCGCTTACCATAACAGTCGTGCAAACAAATAGGTACCTATTTCAGTAAAATGTTAATATTATCAGTTCATTTCTTTATTTGTTAGCCAAAATTTTTCTCTGTGATAAGGAAAGCTTGACATTTTAGCACAATGATTTGTATTAAAATCAGAAATTTCTTTGTAATTCGTAACGAATCAAAATGGGTCAATTTTATTCAAAATATTTATTTTATGCACATGTTTGTCATAGCTCACTGTCTCATATGCTCCCGATTTAGACCACTTCGTGCTTTGTGCTAAGCTGATTTTTTCATCATGACGCTGGCGATGGGGAGGGGGAGTCCAAAAACTAAGATTTCAACTAAAAATTTTAAGAAGTAATGGTGTAGGACTTTGCTAAAAACGACATCGACTCATTATCCTCCATGCGAATGAGACGAAAAGTTACAGATGGAGGAACAAGAGGCCATTTTAAAAAGTTGGTATTTTTTGCGAACTGGCACGAAAAAGCACAAAATTAAAAAAAAAAACGAATTTCGTAATAAAAAAAGCACGGAATTTTTTTTCCAAAGTGATGGATTTTTTTTGAACGTTGGATAATTATTTTATTTCTGAAAAATATTTTGAAAATCAAGATTTCAAATTTCTTTCAAGACTGAAATATTGATAAAAAAATTTTAAAAATGAATATTTTTATTCAAAAATTTTCCGCCCTTGCTTCGCTTGGACTTGGACATGACAGATTTACATAATATAATCATAGATATAATTTCATTCTCTAAAAAATATCATGAGCTCCCTTCCCTTTCCTTTTTTTTCAACCTATACATCTGAAGATTATGAAACTGAAAAACTACATTCTTGCTATTCATCAGGGGACTTTGTAACGGTAAAAAAAAAAATTGAAAAAACTAGGTACCTAGGTAATAAAATCCCAAATTTTTCGAAAACTGCGGAAAACCCAAGGAATTTCAAAAAATCTAACGAACTCAAAAACTTTTAGAATTTTTACCACTAAAAATTCAAAAAAAGGAGAGATTATCTGAAAAATGTTTCTTTGCTGTTTTCACAAAAAGTTTTTCAAAGATATTTTTGCCCTATCCGCTGGAGCTAAATTATCACATCAATGTATCTGTAATCGAAACTCCCAATGAAGGCTTTTTTCCATTTTGGGTTCAGACTACCTACAAATTCTCTCAGCCCATTTCAGCTCCCAACGAACTTCTTCTTGCAGTGTACAAATTTTTTCATTTATAAAATAATCTCATTTTTAGAGAGTTTTTAAGCAAAATTGGTGTGCCTTATGGGAAATTCACCGCGGTGTGATGAACAAAAAAATGGTACCTAGACCTTCCGACCATCCAAAAATTTATGAAACTGTGTTTTTTTTATTACAAAACATTGAGATCTCCTAACCCCTTGTTCTGCTTTTCCCACAGCAAGAAGAGGAAAGGGCCAGGGACTCAAAATATTGTCAGAAAGTCTCATACTCGAAGAGAACTATCTTATCAATTTTCGTTAAAATTCAGGACATGATTTTTTACCTACCTTCAAACGGCATTTTTTGATCAATTTCCTAAATTTTCTTGCAAAAATAAAGAATTTAAAAAATGTAACCTAAAAATTTTTGGTTCACATTTTCCCAATCTGTTTTCATAGATTTTTTGGGGGGTGTGCGAGTGAGGGGGAATGGTGAAAGGTGAACTGAAAATTTCTCGAAAAAATTTTGAACAAATCAGCTGGCCGTTTTTATGAGCTTTTCTTCAGAGCATAAAAAAGTTGAAAAATTTTCTGGTGGCTCTGAAACGTCTCGAAACCGCTTCCAATCGATTTGGCAGGTCTAAAATAGGGTGTACATATATCGAATTTCAGCTTTTTTCGTTGATCAGATCAAATTTTCATGATTTACAGAACCGATGAGGTAATTTTGGAATTTCAAAAATTCGCCAAAATTCGAAAAATGCTCTTCAGCACTTGAAATTTTGAAAATGGAACTTTTTTATGATATACTTTCAATTCATGATAATTTTGACTGAAAATTTTACTTTGAGTAGGGATACCTTGCTTGTAACTACAAAAAAAGTAGATAGTAAAAAATCGCCTTTTTTTGGTTTTGATTTTTTTTTACCATGTTGCACCCAGTTTTTGGGTCCAAAAAAAATTATGTGATTCACGACCATTTGGCAGAACTAATAAAAAAATTTCCAGCCATGTCACCCCCCAAAAAAATTTTTTTGAAAATTTCAACATGAAAAAAAATTGGGAAAATGTGAACCAAAAATTTTCATCGATACTACCCAGTAAGATGTATAATCTCTGGAAATTTCAATTTTTTTTACCCACCGTTTCCAGAGATATCGCGTGTTGAAATTTCGACATTAAAAGTGCGATAATTCCGAAAGGGGAGGGGGTAACGGGTCAAAAAATTTTTTGGGATGTTTTAGACCCATAAGTAACTTTTTGGGCTCATTGTGACCAATTTTGGGTCAAGGGCCGTTTTTGACCTTTATTAGGAAAGGCTCTTTCTTCAGACATTGTCCCCTCTTCTCTCCCCAGCTAAAATCTGAAAAAAAGTTGCAGTGGAAAAAACATAATTCTCTATTTTTTTATTACAAGTAGGTACAAACTACAAACTCTCATCAGAAATTTTTTCATAATAGTAGTCGAAGTTTTTTTTTCATTTTTACTCCCCCTCCCCCCCCCCCCTCAACAGGGGCACACCCAAGAGGAAAGCTCAGGGGGTTCGAGCCTCCTTCCTAAGCTCAAAATAGGGAATTTTTATTACAAAATTATGAAAAAATGCATTTGTTTGCTCTATAAATAGCATTTTTCAAAAAAATTTCACCTTCACGTCATTTTATTTTGAAAATTGGCGATTTTTCGATCAGTTCCCAATTTTTCAGAAAAAAAAAACAATAATTTTGACTGAAAAATTATCATGTTAGAATGACTACCTAATTTAAAAGTTGACCACTCTAGCATATTTTTTCTCGATTTCTCAGCCCCTTCCTTGATTAATTTCCTCTCCATGAAATTTTTGCCAAAATTTCGTCTTAAAATCAATTTTTAATTAAATTTCAACAACAACCCTTCAAGGTGATGAATCGATCCATTTAGAACAGCAATCTATGATACTTAATACTTATTACCCTCTACTTCTTGAGCTACCTACGTACTTATTGATCTGATATAAACGGTATACGAACTGAGATAAATATGATTCATTTTTATCTAATTTTACCCAGACATGACGATATTACATCAGATCTATACTCATTTTCAGTTGCTGTTGGGCTTTCCCTGCGTAAGCTATTGTATTGATGCAGTAATTATTCGAATACAAGTGAGTACCTATCTATAATATTTTTATTATTTGAATATTGCATACAGACGAGTTAAAATCGTCTACGCTTCTTTTAAATTAGCAAACAGCATATTACGACTTTGGATAAATAGGTAATGAAAATGTTTTGTATTGTTGGCAAAACAATGATATTAGGTTTTAATGAATTCAGCTACATATGTAGGTACCTATCGATTTATTGCAGTTACCTACAGATGGTCAATGTAGCCTTTAAGCGAAAAGATCTTATGCAGATTCATAAATTACATTTTGCATTAGTTGAATTGCTCGATGAGGTAATTTTCTTTCAAATTACTTGGCTCGGATATTCATTCGAATCATACTCAAAAAAGTACGATGAGTAGATCACTGGATAGGTACTCATCCAAAATCGAGATATGATTTTAAACATGCAACATGCAAAATTTAAAATTCGTGTTTAAAAAAATACTTCATACCCATCGATCAATTTTTTTATCATTGTAATTTCTCAACAACTTCTACACAGCTAATTATCCGTCGAAGTTCATACATTTCTGCAGGTACCACGACTTTAAGTAATGTCGCTGATGTATGAACTTCACAATCGACAATCGTAATTGTGTTCGAAGAAGTACTTTAAACGAATTTCATTTCTTAAGAAGGAAAAAAACCGGTTAACGAGTAAAACTTGCTCGGTGAATACAAATACAGAACATTGTTTAGAATATTTTACTCGAATTTTATTCAAAATATGGTGGTATTGAAATCGCATGGACGGAAGTTATACCTATTTGCCAATTATGTAAAACAGGGTGTCTATAAATGCTCGTTGCGGATCATTTCACGATGGTATTGAAAATTGATTTTTTTTCGAATGACCTTTCATGAAATTTAAAAAAAATTCAACTTAGGCCATCTTTTCAGCTACACGTTTATTTATTAATTACCATAAATCGAGAGACTGATTTTAACGAGCTCGAAAGTACAAATACATACAAAATAACCTCGCAGATTCACACGCTGTGTCTAAATATACTGCAAATTATCGGTGGAAATCATAAAAAATCGTCATCGATACACGATCTCATTGGAAAAATAAATTACGAAATGTGTTGAGGAAAACTGAGGAAGAAATCGTGCAAGGCGCTTGGTCTTTGTAAACAGTCTTTACAAGAACGAGAACAAGTTTGGGGCGATTAGCAGTTGATGTTCTCGCAGCAGGGGTACCATGAATTAATCTTTTACTGGGGGAATGCTTTTGTTGAGTGATTCGTCATTACACTGGAATGATAAACTTTTACTAGAGATCGAGCTACTAATTAAAATAACCTACCGCGATGAATGTTCTTTTTCTTATTCTATTACGATTTTTTTTCTAGTACTTACCCAGTTTTTTTGAAGATCTTGGGTCTAGTTGAAGGCTTCGCGTAACACCGAAAATTCACAGAAGAAATAATGACCGTTTATCAACCATCACTGAAAGACAATACGATTGGAAATCCGAATCTATACCTTTGAAGTTGTCGTTTCTTTACGTCACCGTACAAAATCATCACACGTGTTTTGAATCTGCATCTGGGATGCCTACCAAAATTGGATTTGGTCGGTGGATATACAAATGATTGCTGCGTTTAGTATTCCTTTCTTGTCATCGGATATGTAAGTCACGCATTTGAATAAGTTTTATTTGTTTCCTCAAAATATTCAAAGGTGGTGCGACGTACAGATGATGAATATTTGTGAACTGAATGGGAGAGGTGAGCTGGAGTGTTTTAGGGTTTGGGTATTGGTGGGTTATTCGGATGCCCTCGAGGAGCTATGGTAATTTTTTGGTCGACCGTTGCGAATTTCTGGATGGAGTCGAGTTCGAACTTGAAGATGTGTTTGGGTTGTGGCTAATGAGATTTTTTACGAAGTGGTAATATTTTGAAGGTTTTTATTTGTAGTATTGTTTCGTGCGGTGTAATTGTAGTGTAAAAGGTGTCCCGCTGGTTTTTAGCGTCGGTTCTCTAATTACCTAGATTTGTGTGTGATTTTCGCGATGCTGAGAGTGGATCGTGGTGTGGTGTTTGTGGTAATGGTGTTTTTTAGAAATAGGTTTTCGGATACATCAATGAAATTGGTAGTGAATGAAATTTTTTGACATTGGATTTGAGTGGTTTTCCAAATTTATTGAAAAATGTTCAGAAATGAGATTTTTTAAAATGAATTTGTAGGATGAGTCTTTGATTATAGAAATACTTTTCTGTAATTAAAGGGTTAAGTAGCTTTTGAACAGTAACTTTTGCTTGAAATTTTTTCACAGGATCGATATTTTGGGTTCTAGGGAGGGGGGAAATTAGTCGGTAAGTAGCTCATTAAAAATATTATTTTGGGGATAAAAAATCGATCTTTCGACTAGAATTTTTAATAAGTATGAATTCTGATGGAGTTTCGAAGATAATTTTTCGAATTTGAAGGACGAAAGGTGCCCCTAAATCAGATTTGAAATGAAGGTGAATTTTAATGTGAAGAAACGTGTTGTTTTTTATTTTTTTATTTTTTCCAAGACTTATGAAAGTATCCTTCGATTTATTTTTAAAAAACATGGCCACAAATTGATGGAAAAATTGTTTGAATTTTCAAAAATCTCATTGCCAAGGAAAAATAAGTAGGTTGGCAGTACCAAAATTTAATTTGAGCACCTCTCATCACTACTTTTTTGGAGGTTGATTTCTGTAGAAGCATTTCTTCAGTTTATGCCCAAATTTTCAGTAATTTTGATTGCAGTTAATAAACATATAATTTCTGAAAACCAAACGACAAAAAATCCAATCATTTCAAAAGAAAAAAATAGTTTGCCAAAAAGAAAAAAAGAACCGTTTTTCTAATTCTAAAAGAAAAAAAATACTTATTCGAAAAAACTATAATTGTTTTTAAATCAAAAAACGAAGTTCTGAAAATAAGAATTGAGATAAAACTAAACTATTTTTAAAAAAAAAATAGCTAAACATTTCCAGAAAAAAAAAACAATTGAAAAAATAGATAAAAATAAAAAATTTGAAATAAAATTGTATTCTGAAAAAGGTAAACCTCCAAAACCTGACTATTTTCAGAAAATAAAAATACCTAGGACCAAACCTTTTCAGTAAAAAAAAAATGAAACAATTTTCAGTTCGAAAAAACACAAACCAGTGAAACAGGTCATCTGCGCTATAAGCCCTTAAGGAATACCCCTTGATTTTTTCAACAGGTTCATTTTTCATTTTTCATTTTTTTATGGGTCATATGGTAAAGGGGAGGTCATTCCAAAAAAAAAAAAAAAAACTGTATTTTGAAGACCATGAGTAGCTGAGTTCGTTTCTGAATTTTGGGAATTTTTGACATTCTTACTGCAAAAATTCAAACTATGAAAGTTCAAATTTTGTAAGAATAAAAAGTTGAAATTTTTTGCACGTCATTTTTGACCTTCCGAACCGATTGGAATGGTCTCAAGTCATTTTAGAGTACCCAAGAAATTGATCATGCAGATAAAATTATCTATTTGTGACGGCGAATACAGAAAGGGTGTATCGACCCAAAAATCATGTTTTTTTTTATTGTTGATTTTTATAAGAAATTTAGTGTAGAATCCGAAAAAATGGTTGTCAGGTCTCAATTCCGTCAAAAAAGGCGACGAATGTAAAAAGGGTGTATCAAATAATTTAGCGAATACAAAAAGGGTGTATCAATTTATTTCTGTGCGTGTATATGTTTCTTATACTGAATTTTCACGTAGAATCTGTTAAAATAATTACTAGGTCTCCATTCTTATGAAAAATATGTGTTAATGACGCGAGTCTAAGTTACCCACCTTCGGAGAACATTTTACTCCGAAATGAGCAAAATGAGCTCCGTGGAAATTCGCATAATTAATCGAACATTCACGTGGAGAATGTTAAAATAAAGAATTTTCTCTCTATTTTTCAATTTTTTTTTTCAAATTGCTATTTTTAATTCAAATCTGTTCTGATTGATCTTTCAACACGATTTTTTCTTACCTTCGGTAAAAATCATTCAAATCTTGATCTCAAAATTTTCACATTTTCCTAGTTCCAATTTTTTTTCGAAAAATGTTTATCAACTTCACATTTCATTTTAATTTTGTTTCAAAAATTTTTGTCAACACTCAATTTTTTTCAAACTTGGTCCATACATTATTTTTTCAACCTCTCAATATGTCGAACTTTGACTACTTTTTCAAAAATTTTCAGCCTAATTTTCAAAGCTGATGAATTTATTTATACATATATTTTTAATTGGATTTAGAAAAAAATTGAATTCGAGTCGAAATGAATTTAAAGAAACAGAGTTTAAAAAATGTTAATAAGGAAATCTGAAAAATTTAAACTTGGACATTTTGTACCTAATCTAAAAAAATGTGACAAAAAAATGAAATTCAAATAAATGTTGAAAAAATTGTAAGTTGAATTTTTTTGGGAAAAAACGAGTTGAAACAAAATTTTAAAAAAATTGCAATCGTAAAAAAGTGAGAAAAAAGTGGAGCTGAGAAACAATTTGTCATAAGAATTTGTACGTATGTCAAAATATAAAACATACCACCAGAGTGCGTCCTAATTGTGCAGAAAGTGTACAAAATTCAAAAGTTCATAAATTATGTCATAACATTTTCAAAAATAACAAAAGAAATGTTTGAAAACTTAAAACGCGTTTTTCTCAAAACTACGTTTTTTAACGATACACCCTTTCTGTATTCGCCGTCACATTTATTGAAAAGGGGTGATTGGTTCACCCCTCCTCCCTTCCCCCTCTAATACACCTTCACCTGAATGCTGCTGTTTTTTTTGGAAAAAATATCAAATGTTACCTATGTTTAGAAGAAGAATAAAGAGCAAAACAACATTCTCATCACAAATTATCTTCAGAAAAATTTCATCATTTTTTAGAAAAAAATATTTGAAAAATATTGTGATTAGTACTATTTTTAATTTTTTCAAACCATTTTCAGAAATGAAAAAAAAAAAAACAAAAAAAAACCATTTCAAAAAATGTTCACAAAACTCGACCATTCTTTTGGAAAAATAGAATAATAAAATCAAAAAGAGAAAAAAAGAATTAAGAAGTCTAGCTGTTTTATTTATTTAAATCGGTGTAGGAAATTATAACTTTTTTCTCATTGAAATCATAACTTTCAGTGAAATCGGCAAAATATTTAGTAGGCAAAAATAATTTTTTTTCAGAGTTGTTTGAGAAAAAGTATAGAAATTAAAGGAACCAAAATACATTCAAAAAATAAATGAAAAACCTATGCCCCTCCCCCTCCACAATTTTCACATTCTAGGTTTCGAATGGAGTCAAAGAATTTCAATTTCGCTCGACCCATTCTCTGAACAAGAATTTTTGGAATTTTTTCATGGATACAAATGGAAAATCAGAGCCTCCTATTTATTTTCATCTTTGAAAAAATGATATTGCACTACAAAAGAGTCTCAAGACCACTGAAAAATCACCAAAATCAACAAGAGCCAAATTTTAAATAAAAATTCTGAAATAAAAAAGTTCAATGGGTTTGGGTACCCAATAAAAATCGTGGATTAAAATTTTAGAAAAATCTGCACATTGAAAAAATGACTGACGACAAAAGTTTTTTCAAATTTTATGATCATTGATCAATTTCTAATATGGTTGCTATATCCCCAATAAGGCCCTTCTCTTGTGACTATTTCCCAAAATTAAACACATTTTGGAAAATGAAAACAGCAGGGATTCAGGGCTTTTCAAACATGTAAACTATATTCACACTCTCCGCTGGATCACCATAAGATTACGAAAAAAACATACCAATTACACCAATTGAAAATCTTGTCCCCAGCTTGTGGACGATAAAATACCTAGATATTTAATACCGTGAGAAAAATTCTATTAACGCTGGTTAATCCAACAATACCACGTGACATCCGTAAGTACCTCATCTCCACGTACGATAAAGACTCAATTCATCTGGAATATAATTCAGTAGCTTGGTAATTATACTTCACCATTCTAATTAGGAAATGGGCTTTTTACGGAGCCACCAAGCGACATCTCGTCTCGCTGAACAACAAATCCGCCTAAATTCTTTATCGGAATAACCCCTCGGGATAAGCTCCATTATCTGTGAATATATTACCGCCACCGCATCGTCTAACTGTATCATTATTTCAGAATAAATGCGATACAGGATTTTTCATTCGTTCAAAAACAATAGCTTGACATAGACAAGTGGAGTTGCAGCGGTCAGATTATGTATTCGATTCATAGAATACCAATGAATACGCATTGTTCGAGAATTGTGCGCTTCTCGTCTCTTGTTCGTTAGTTGCAAGCTTCCAACTTCAAGTGTTGTACCTGTATGCTATAAAAAAATATACGAGCTGGTTTACCATTCGTAAAAGTACTTACTGCCACCTGTTTGGCGACTTGGTCGTATGATTGGGTACAAAATTAATATCTACCTGTCGAATGTCGATTTATGAAATTATCAGTAATGTATAAGAACTTTAATAGGTGCTTCAACCTTAACTTTTTTCATTTGCTTGGTCGAGAAGTTAATTTTTTCTAATTATAAAGAGAAAAATACTTCAAATAAGAAACTTATTACTGCTTATCTTCGAAATAAGATTATGAACTAAAAATTTCAATTCTTTATTTTTTTCGACTTCAAAAATCTTCAAGTTCAATTTTTCTCTGGCTTCTAATTTTATTCCACTTGGCCCAAACATTTTCAAAGAACTTTTATAATTTTCTCACATTCTTTCTGCAGTTTTCATGATCTTTTTGAAACTCAAATTTTCTCAGACTTGACTATCAAAATTTTCAATTTTTTAATATTTATAATTTTCTGGAAAAAATTTTATCCAAATTCGAATTTTCTCAGCTCTTTACTCCAAAAACTATCCAACTTCAATCATTTTAAATTTTTTCAAATTGTGCCATTTTATTATTTTATTTTTTTCAAGTTCAAACGTTTTCAGAAATTTGAAATTTTTTTCCAAGTTGACACATCATTTTCCATGAAAAAACCTGAAGCTGAAAATTGACTTGATATTAGAAAGTCAGTGTAACAAAAAAAATTAGAGAGCTGAAAGAAAATTTTTAAATTTTAAAAACAAATTTTTATTATTTTTTTTGTCATTCTATTTCGAACATTTGTATGGAAAATAACTTTTTGCCTGGAAGTCGGAAGTTGAGAAAAGAAAAACGCCCGTAACTTGGCCAAAAATTTCTCAAAATTCAAAAACTGGTGGATTTTTGAAATCCTCTCGTCATGAACAATCGAATGGAATTTTTTGTCATTCAATTTCGAGCATTTGGACAAAAGATGGCTTTTTTGCTACGTGGAGAGTTAATGAAGAAAAATGACCATAAATCGGCCAAAAATTTCTCAAAATTCAAAAACTGGTGGATTTTTGAAATCCTCTCGTCATGAACAATCGAATGGAATTTTTTGTCATTCAATTTCGAGAATTTGGACAAAAGATGGCTTTTTTGCTACGTGGAAAGTTAATGAAGAAAAATGTCCATAAAACGGCCAAAAATTTCTCAAAATGCAAAAACTAATACATTTCTGGAATCCTCTCGTCATGAACAATCGAATGGAATTTTTTGTCATTCAATTTCGAGCATTTAGATGGAAAATTTACATGGATATGTTTTTCCTCTTGGATGGTAGGGCGAGGGGGGGTCATTCCAAAATTTTTAAGACGCTTTTTTGTGACTTTATTTTGCGTCTCACTCTTGTGCGTCACCAAAAGTCAAAAACATAAATTTTTATATTTTCGAAATTAACTTAATGTCAGAAAGTCAAAAGCTGACTTTTGAAAACTTACAAATTTTTTGTTTTTAAAATCAACTTATTATACATCGGAAAGTCAGAAGCTGAAATTCCTCTTGGGTGGGGGTTATTCCAAAAATTTTTAAGACCTTACACCAAATTTTGCATGACTAAAAGTCAAAAACAAATGTTTATATTTCCGAAATTAACTTAATATCAATATATCAAAAAGTCAGAAGCTGAAAATTGTCTTAATATTAGAAGGTCAGAATAACAGGAAAAATATCAGAGAGCTGAAAGCCAATTTTTAAAATATTTTTTTGAAATTTATAGAAGTCAGGATGAGAAAAAAAACATATCCTTGTTTTCAACATTTTTTCCTTTCAAAGGAAACATTACTTCATTTTTTCGTTAATTTTTTTCCAACAATGGATTTTTAAAAATATTTCAACTTCAAGATTATCCAAAAAAATTACTGGTGGAGGAATTTAAAAATTCGGGTTGGCTCTAAAAAAAATTGACTTGAAAAAATTATTTAAAAAAACACTTCAATTTGAAAAGAATTTTGAATGAAGGATTTCACTGAACTACTATTTGCCAATATTAATGACCATGAGACGCTAGTAATTTTACAAAAAATATGTCATCATGTGGTAGTTTGGAAAAATGTGGAGCTCGATCCTTGTGAACTGAAACTTGAGGTGACCCTTTCTGAAGTATTTACAAAAAATTTAGAAAAAATGAACTTGAATTTTTGAATTCGAATATAAAATTAAAATTTCAAGAAAACTTGAAATAAATTTTTTGAATAATTTTTTCTAAGCATTCACTTATTTTTTTGACGATTTGAAGAGCTGCATACCTGCACGGAAAAAACAGAAGTTACAAAAAATAATACATTTTACCCCAAAAATAATAAATTTTATCAAAAAAAAGATGGATTTTATCAAAAAAATTAATAAATTTTACCAAAAGAATAAATTTTAATCAAAAAATAATAAAATGTATTCAAAAAAATAATAACGCGTTTCAATTCACAAAATAGGTGAAATTTGTTCTAAAAAATGATATTTATTATCAGAAAAAATAATAAAATTTGTCAAAAAAATGAATAAATTTTACCAAAAAGAATAAATTTTATTTTAAAAAAAATGATAAATTTTACATATTTTGAGAATTGGGATACGTTATTATTTTTTGGATAAATTTTATTATTTTTTTTTGCAGTGTAATTCATGAAAAATTAGGTATAAATTGTAATATTATTTTTCTCCATTTTTCCCCCCTCTCAAAACGAATCTCTCCTCCCAGCTCCTCAAAAATGTCATCGAGTCATCATATAAGTTTTTGGAATCGAATTCCTTTTTTCTAGCCAAAATGTTACTTATTTTGGCGTTATTGAAAGGAACTCCGTCCTTTTTTCCCTGCCCCCTTCCTCGGCTCCCTCATTTTCAAATCACACAACCTGGTAAATGCTCATCATCGATTCGTCGACCATTTTGAAAAATTATAAGTATAGCACCGTCCAAGTTATTAAGAGGATCCAGACTACAGACATCAATTTATATTTCATCTCAGTAGGCGTAGTTGGAAGAGCCGATTCGATGTTGTAATTTACGACCAGATACCTCTCATACCAAGGACCCGAATAAAAGACAACCTTAATTTCGACGCGATGGTTTTTACACGAGCCGGGGAAAAAATGCGATAAAACCGAAACATTTAAAAACGAAAATCGCCTCAACAATGATTACACCGACCGGAGAAGTAATTCACGACGTATTTTTGAAACGATGATGAAGCGGCAGCGCGGCGCAGCGATGAATCAGGCGAAAACACATCGTACACCTAATAATCTTATCTAGCTGGCTTTTATCATTCGGCAAATTACACGTCGCGTTGTTTTCCGGATGATTTCTTTGTTGTCGACGCGGTCTCGGGTCCTTTCATCGGACCTAGAGCCATCGGCGATGAAAGATGAAACGTTGGAGGATTTCAACATGTTGACGAAAAAGTATCCCCTAATTTGACCCATATGGATCGATGATGAATTTGTGGTGTCGTAAATATGTCCGAAACGAAAGTCCATTAGTGTCCTTTTATTTTTCACCCTCGAGATGGGTATTGTAGAAATTACATTGAAAAAAAGTAGGTATAGGATTCGTCGAAAAACCGTTTTGATTTTTAAAAACCGTCGAGGTGTTTCACCTTTAAAGAAAATGCGACAAACTGGTTTGGGCATTTGATAATACCGGAGAAGCGGTCGATTGCACGTCAAAAGAATAAAAAGAGACTTTTGTTGTACGAAAGTAAAGAAAAAAACAAAACCGAGCGACGATTCTGGTTTTTATTGCCCTGGCGTAGACATCCTATTCTTCAACTGGTTGTATTTTCAAATACCTAGTTGACGACAGTGAAATTTTTTTGTTCGGGTTTCGTAGAACGGAGCAGTCGTAAAAAATGAAGGAACAAAGAACCCGAGAAGACGAGTCGGATCAGATAGGTATTTTTTTCTGAAAATACATTTCAAATGCATATTGGCAAAATCTAGAGACGAGTTTATTTTGCAAATACAATACAAAGGTGACTTTTATTTTTCAAAAGGTGCCTCTGAAACGTTATTTTGAACAAGAAAGGGCATAAGTAGATTGTAGATAAAAAAAGAGAGAATTACTTTCCGTCGGGTATAGATTTTTGTCATTTCAACACCTATGGTCATATTTAGACCGACAATTGCGATTAATATTCGTACACGAGACGCCTACTGAGTTAAAAAGCATTCAGTGAGATTTTGATGTGCCGCAAAATTGCCATTCTCCATTCACGTTGGTAGGTTAGGAATAAAATGGAAATTTCGTAGACTTTTCTGAACTCTTCTTCTGGGTACGTGCAGCATTCTTTTGAATGCTAAACAACGCGAAGCCGATCCTGTAAAGGTGAACGTTAAATAGCATTCTTTGTTCGGACCTATGGAGCAAAGAAGCCGGCAATAATTTATTTCTGTCTCCGGTGTTATAGATTACCTGAGAGGTTGCCGACAGCGCATTCTATGTGGAATTATTAGCTATTCTTATTAGTAAACTTTAAAAATCATTCGAGTGGAATATTGAAACCACCTGTGAAAAGAACCGCTCCACTCGCGAAGTGGTTAGTGGGAGATGCACTCTAGGTGTTCGCAAACTTGAAGCTACCAGCGGTGGCACCCGGTTTTGTAAATGTAGAGGAGGATTGGTAGGTAAAATCGGATGGGTAATTCGGTGTTTGTGGGATTGATTGGAGTGAGCTAATTATCAGTGGGCTAGAGGATTGTGTGGCAATTTGAGGTGAACTTTTGAAGTTTAATGGCTGATTAATTATTGAGCTGTGAAAGGGCATGATCGCAGAGATCGATTGAGTTGATATCTAATTTTCGCTGCTGGTAGTGATATTGATCGGTGAGTACTGAGAATTATGTTGTAGTTTTTAATGTTATCGATTACTTATCGCAAATAAAGAGTTCATCGAGGTTAGTATGAGAAAAATTGATGATTGTTTTTATATTTTTTCGAAGTAAAATAATTTTTATAAGAATTCTATTTCGATTTTTTTGGTGGAAAAAATTAAAATGGGGGAGGTGAATTTTTTAGAATCATCGAATTAATTTTTCCTATGTATTGATAAAATGATTTTTTTTTTTCAAATTTTCCAGATACTTGTAAAGTCTTCTACGTTCTTTTTTTTTAAAAAAAATTCTGAAGTATCGAGTGATTTTATGGATAACAGAGAGGAGTAGAAAAGTCGAATCGATAAGTTGATTTTTGAAATCCTAATTCATTGGATTGGGTCGCTGATGGGTTTTAAAAAATGGACTACCTATTCCATACTTATTTGGACCAAAACTGAAGTCTAGTCTTCCGATTTCGCTCAAGATTTTTTTACGAGTTCTCCTTGATGGTCTATTTAAAATACCACGATTATTTTCCATCTGACCCTCAAGGGAGCTGGAAGAAAGGTGGGCTCTCCAATTTTTATGCATTTGCAATTTCTTGTCAAATTACCCAATTTTGAGGGATCATATCTCAAGATAGGTTGTATTGGGAGGTACAAACGTCCACAATTTTGACCAACATTTAAAGAAAATTCAAAAAAATAGAGGAACACGTCGATTTTTACTGATTTGAAAGCGTTGAGTTTCAATTTGTACTCGGGGTTTTCATCTGACTCCTCGAAACCTCTCAATTACCCCTTAGCCACCTTGAAATTTAAAAAAAAATTAAAATAACATATGACCTGTCGTCTGTTGGGTTTTTAAAGGCAGTGAGTTGGAATATTTGCTTATTTTTTGGATTTGACTCTTCAGTACCCCCAGCCTTCCAATTTTTGGAAAAAGTATGTGAAAAAATCAAAAAATGAAAATGACGATCTACTTACTTTTTGATTCAATCACCTTTCCCGTATTCTAATCCCCCCTTCCCTCAGCAAAAAATCGTATTTTTTCACTTCTTGAGCGAAATATGAAAATCTGGCTTCATTTTTGAGCCAAATCAATATGGAATAGTCCAGCAGTAAAAAAAAATATACATATGAAAAAAGCAGTTTTATATTAAGGGGCTCGTACCAAAAAAAATGCATTCATTTTCGAATTCAGCAATCTACAAAAACGTGATCCACGACATAAGACTCGAGATTTACAATTTTAAAAAAATATTTTGGGTCAAATTCAGACCCTTCTTGAGAGAGTTTAGGAGAGGGGGGGGGGGTCGTCAATCTAAAAAAAAAAATTTTCGAACTCGACAACTCCATACGAATGGGAAAATATATGCCATATGATTTTGATTCTTTTTTTTTTCAATTTTGACCAAAATTTTGGGCACTCCTTTCATGGTGAAAATTGCGATGTGATTGAAATTTTTTTTACTAATTTTCAGATTATACCCTTGAATTTCGATTATCACTTTGATTATCACTGAAAGTTGAAATTTTTTCTGAAAGGTTCAAAGAACTTTGAGGAATTTTTATTTATGATTCTGAGCCTTTTTTTCATTCCCTTTTCAATTGTGTCAGCCACTTTTCTCGCAATATCGGCAGTTTTTTGATACAAAGACATAAAATAAACAATTGCAGAGGTATAAAAAAAAACAACACCCTCCCTCTCCCAAGTCACAAGTCCCAAGTCCCCAAAGGAACTAGAACTTAAAGGTGTTAGGATGGGAAATTCTCTTGAAAAAAGTTAGAAAAAATCTGAAACCCCAAATTCAAACATTGCCTATAATTGAACAGAATTGAAATGATTCTTTATTCATAATATTCAATTTTTTTCATGGGTAGGTATTTTTAAATGGTAGCTCTGAAGTTGCCATGATTTTGAAAATCGAACTATTTGTAAAAAAATATCAAGTTTAGACTTTTCATTAAAAATATCAGCATCTCCCTGGGCCTTGTCGTTTCTGGGATTGGGGATAAAATGAGGACAGTGATCAGCAGATCTCGCAAAATTTCAGGTCTTGCTAAAATCGAACAAACTACCTTTCCTCTGTACTTTTCATCATTGCAAAATTTTCCATCACAAATATGATTTTTGAATTTTTTTTCTAATTGCATAAAATTTTTAAGGCTGACAAGAGACAGTGCAATTGTGCCAGACTCGCATTGAAAAAAAATTTGACCTTTTTAAATATTATAAATTTTCACATTGAAATGTGCATTTTTTGAAATCAATGCGTAAATTTGAAAAATTGTTAATTTTTGCAAAAAATCAACTTCGGAAAATTTTTTGAATACTTCGATCACAATATTTTATCTAAAATTGGGAATTTTTAAAAAATTTCAAATATGTTGCCAGATTACTTGACGATCTAATTCATCTTGGTTTGATAAATAATACCAGGGGTGTACTCAAGGGGGCTCAGGGAGCTCGAACCCCTCTTTAAGCTCAAAAAAACGATTTTTTTATTACAAAAATGCAAAAAAGTGTATTTTTTGCTTTTCAAATGGTATTTTTTCAAAAAAAATTCCCCTTAATACCTAATTTTCAAGTGATTTTTTAGTCGAAAATCGCCAATTTCTCAATAAATTCCCAATTTGTCAGAAAAAAATCAACGATTTTTGACTGAAAGATCAGTGAAATTGACTAATTTGAAATTTAACCTTCTGCTCCGTTTTTTTCTCAAATTCTCAGCCCCTCCCTAATTTTTTTGTTGAGAAATTGAAATTTCCTAAAAAATTTGTCCTACATTTTTTGTTTGAGCAATATTGGGTGCTTTTTGAATTCTTAATTACAGTCAATTTATTTAAGAACATGTTGATGGCAAAACAAAATATACCTACAGCGTAACAGCGATTTTTTTCTGAATATTGTTGAAAATAGTCCAATAATTAATAACAATTTTGAGGCTACCTAAATTTAAAATATCCAAAAAAAACTGCATTTTTAGGACCAAATCAAAATAAGACGACCTCTAGCTAAACTGAAATATTTCCAAAATCAACACAGATGGAAGTTGAAAGGCCTCTCTATTCAGTGGTTAATTTTTTTTCACTTTTGAAAACTGAAACCTCCGCACTTTTGGCCTCGACTGTATAAATTAAAATTCATTCGACGTCAGAAGTTACCTAATCCTGTCAATAAATCCACTCAAAATAAAAATTTTTTCAGGTAGGTAGGTGTGTGGCTTTATTCTGAACATTATTGCACAATTACTCAACAATTCTCAAAATCCAATCGCAATTTTCATTCAGATTTCGATTCTTGAATCATTACCACTCGAAATACTATCGAGTACTTTTCTATGAATTCTTACACCATAGGCTCGCCAATGGTAAGTATAATCACACATGTTGCTCATATCCTAATCTGCTCGAATATAGGTGTACAAAATTGCACCACAATCGTATTCAAATCCCATTGAGCTCCCAGGCTCCCATAAGCTTATGCCCAATCACCTAAAACCCGAACAATAAAGCGAAAAAAAGCCTTTAAAATGGAGCCGAACCGTGTACCAGCTACCATAAAATTTGATCGCTGGTTCATTCGGCATGCAAGGTTATCAGAATGAAAAAAATCATACCCAACTATTTATTCGGGTTTTTGTAAGAGCTTATGCCACTATATCAGCGTTTCCTTTCGGCTGACATTTTTATCCTAATTTTTATTACCTCGATACATGGAAAAATCATCCCGAATGTGTTTTTAAACGTTGTACTGTATTTTTCTCTCTCGGTTGGTAGTTGTTTTCGAACCATTGAATAGGTAGAAGCGATACCGAATCCCCTCCATCGGTAACCAGTTCCATTAGGCCTGTGTATTGTGTCACGGCACCGAGACCGACGAGCTAAGCTGTTAAAGTTATTCAGCCGTGAAGCCTGTAGTCAGACTTGGAATTCGGTGTTGTGTTCGTAGTACTAATAATTGTGCTCGGTGAAGTGCTCGTGGTAGCCTTTTTTTCCATAATTCCGACGAAAAAGTGTAATAGTGTTGTGAATCGTGGCCAATTTCAAACTAATGTGGATTTGTACTTAGAACGTTGCATAGATTAGCAAAATTACAGGTAAATTACATGTAGAAAGATGGGTGGTTGGTGTGAGCTAAACGTATGTTATGACGCAATTACTAGTTACCTTCTTGTTCTAGGAAATATTTTTTATATTGGCAAGATTTTTAAAATGAGTAATTGTTTTGTGGCATTGGGCTTTCGTCTAGTTTTATAAATGGTTGGCAGATAAGTACCAACCTTTGAGAGCTTATTTCAATGTAAAAATTTCCCCTTTGTTTATATATCTACTAATAAGTACCTAAATAACAAAGTGAGTTGGTCCCAGAGAGGTTTATTCAATTGAGCCTATGCCATCATCGTTTACAATGTTTTATTATAAATTTCCTTTTTTACATTCGCCAGAGTTTACTTTGAAACCACACAGAGCTGAAAATTTAGTTGCAATTGTCACATAGTATTGAAATTGATATGCAAACATCTGTCTTCGATGTAATTTTCAAACGAGGTCAACGCCTGTGGCAAATTTTTATATAAACAATTGCGATACGAAATGTTAAGATTTGATTTTCGTGCTAAAATCATCAAACTTATTCTAATAATCGATGATTAGAGCATCGATAGCGATAAACCAGGGTAGTAAGATTGATTGGATGTTGCCATGTGTGAGCTGTGTGCCCAAATGGGACCGCACATGGCGTTATTTAGGACACATTAGTACCGAAAAATAATTTTTTCTGAGCCAGATGACGAATTATGTTCTAGAAATGGAATTGCGACGATTGAGCTAATTTTAATTGTTGCTGGTACGTGTGAAATACCATTTTGATAAGTAATTGATCCGGAGTGATTAGAATAGTTCTGGTTTGGTTTGAATAGCTTGCTAATAGTTGTTCTGGGAATTGGTTTGTTAATATGATCGATATTGTGTGGAGATTAGTGAGACCTTAGTTAGAATGTTGAAAATTTGCAGTGTAAATATTTTCTTAATGAAGTACGCAGAAGAAATTGCAGTTTCGAAGTTGTATGTGGATTGTTTACTAATATGAGTATGGGCTAATGACGATGTTTGAGTAATTACTCGAAACGGTTTAGTTTAAATCTGTCGTAGGAAAACAATATGTGGATGTAGATTTGGAATGTAGAAAATTGGAAAATTAGGCCGAATTAGTATTTTGCTAAAAATAGTTTGGATTATTTATTCATTGAGATTGCAACCTTGCAACCTGATAGAGTAATTTCTTCGGATTTTGGTGGGGGGAAAACCTCTGTGGAGCTTTTAGCCCTAGCTCAAGTTGGTAGCTACGCCACACTTACGAAATTTTGGCTGCTAGTTTCAAGTTTTGAGTCTTGATAGAAATTTACATTTGGAAATTCAAATTATCTCAGACTTCCTCGAGATAAAAGAAACTAAATGAAATTAACTGGAAAAAACCACCCTTAGATGTCAAAAATTGGTTTTCGAGTTGAGTTTCCTCATAATTGTATTCCTTCTAAAAAGCCCAAAATCAGAGTCAACTCAAAAACCAATTTTTGATACCTGAGGATGGTTTCCACATCCAGGCTCACACGTGTAAATTTATCCATCGCTGAGATGTATTGAAGGAATTAGGAGACGAAATCATCTTCAACTCCTTCAAAAATAATGATAGGCAAAAGTTGCAACGCAGTGGCGAACCCTGGAAGATTTTAGGTTTTCGGGTTGATGACTAGTGTAGGTGTGGATGTGGAGGGAACTTGAAAAAAATATTACTGCAAAGAGATTTTCTGTGATTCAAAACAGATGAAAAGATGGTGGCTGAGCGATTCAAAAGTGGAATTTTTTGTTCACCAAATTTTATCCATGAAACCTTCGTGTTAATGTGGCTGTTTCATTGATTGCACTCGATCATTTCAGTTTCTGTTGATTCAAGAAAGTCAGGAATCCCATCTTGCCATTTTACTGATAAAGATTCAAAGCTTTGGTTGTGAAAAAAATGTTGAGGTAAAAAAATGAAAATATTGCCAACCCTATTGAAAATTTGTCAAGCTTTAAAAAATTTGATGATTTTTTTTAGGTACATTACATTCGAGTCCTTTTTTACTTAAATTCTAATCAAATTTTGTGGAGAGAATGTCAAAATGCAGATGAATTTCTTTTTGTTCGATTATTTTGTTGATAGAAAAAAATACATGTGACCCTGCCGTGAAGAAGGGACCTAGTGTGAAAAAAAAAATCGATGTCTCATTTTTTACGATTTTGGTCTAAATGACATCAAATTCAAATCTGGACTAAACACATAAAAATGAAGACATCGATTTTTTTTTACACAAGGTCCTTTTTTTACAGCAGGGTCACATATTTTCAAGTGTTTATGTAAGATAACTTTTCAACTTGCTGAGCAAGTTTGAAAACTGAAAAATATAAAACGCGAGGCATTCAGCGAAACAAAAAAAAAACTGATATGAATTTAAAAAAAAAAAAAATGAGGAAGTTATTGCAAGTAAAAGTCTAATTTTTTATTCCAAGCTATGGATAAAGTCTTGAAATGAATTTTTTCATGTAAAATGAAAGAAAGCATTTTCACACCAAGAAACAGAGCTTTGTAGCCATTTTTCAAAGTAAAAATACAGACTTCTTTTCAAAAAATTTCATCTCTCAAAAGTTTGAAAAAAGTACTCGTTTTACATGAAACGATTTTGAGCAGGTTAAAAGCAAAATAATTTGACATGGTCCTGAAATGAATTTTTTTCATGTAAAATGAAAAAAAGCATTTTCACACCAAGAAGCAGAGCTTTGTAGCATTTTTTCAAAGTAAAAATACAGACTTCTTTTCCAAAAATTTTATCCCTCAAAAATTTGAAAAAAAAAGTACTCGTTTTACGTGAAATGATTTTGAGCAGGTTAAAAGCGAAATAATTTGACATATTTAACGCTCCAATGATTTTTTGACATTTATCAAATGTCATACCTTATCCAACAAAATTTTTCCAAGTTTTTTAAAAATTGAAAAAAAAATGTTTGTCGAAAATTTGATCTCTTGTTTTGGCTTGCTTCGTGTTTTAAGCGGGGGAGAATTTTTTTTTGTAGGATCAATTTTACAAGATAACATTGAACGTATTAAGAATTTGCCTCACTTGAAATTTTATGCTGTTGATGCCTTATAATTTAAAAAATTTGAAATATTTTGATGCAGTTTGGAAATTCCTGGAATTGATGTGGTAATGTTGAAATTCTTTGAAAAATGAAAACGTAATATTTTTCAAAAAAAAAAATGGCAAATTTTCCAAAAAAGTAATCATCAATTTTTAAAATCGATAATTTCTTAGAAAAACTACTTACCTAATGCTTAAAGAAATTTGAATTTTTTCTGTTTAGGTACCTAACTAGGTTATGAATTCCTAAAATTGGTCTTTTTTGATAACTTGGTAATAATTCAACTTTTTTAAAAATTAAAACTGTATTTTTTCATAATGAATACCAATTTTTCAATAAAACATCGCAAAGTTAAATTTTCGATACCTATGAATAATTCCTGAAAAAAATCTGAAAAAAATGTTTCAAGAAGAAAAATAAAGTTTCAAAGAAAAAATGAAATAAAATGTTGAAATTGACGAGTTCGATTCTAAAATAACCCCCCCCCCCATCATTCTGACACCTGCAATGAGTTTACAAATAGTGGGTTTTCTTCATTTTTCATGTTAAAAAATTCCCCTTTTTTACTTCCTCGTCCTCGGTATACTTATTCAATTTTGAGACTTTTTAAAAATCAAAAATCAGCAACAAAGATTAATTTATGAGGATTGTTCATCTATCGAACTTCCGATTGTTTTAAACCAGTGATACATTTTCTTAATAGTATCGAAATTACTTTTCTGCTGATAGGCCACTTTGAAATTGGGCTCCTCAATTGTTGAATTTTGGGATTTTTTAAAATATTGAAAATTTTCCCACTTAGACAAAGTCGTGTGCTAATTTAGGCAATGCCCTTTGGTTAGCTAGAAGTCTAATTTTTCGTGACGAACAACTTCACTAAAAAATTATGTAATTATTACGTATTATTTGTGTAGTTTTGAAAATAATGATTTTTATCCAGAAATTACAAAAATTTCGGTTGGTAGATATTTTTGAAAAAATTTCTCAAAAAAATTTTTTTGTAAATCATCTTTTGAATTGCACAGCAGTCATAGAATTTTATCGATGATTTTTTTTTTCTTCTCTCTTTAATTTCAGGTGCTGTTGAAATAGTCCTGAAAATTTTGTCATTTGGAGGGGATGAGGGGAGCTTGAGTATTTGAACTAATTTGAAAAATCTTTACAATTTTTTATCCCCTCGAATCCTAATTTGTTAAAAAAAAAAAATGATTTCTACGACATTTCAATAGATGATTAATTTTACTCGAATCATTTATTTACCTATTTGGTGACGATAATTGATAACGTTATCATAATTCGATTGATTGAATCGACTAATTTGCAAACAAATCAAAAATCTAATCGCTTAAGAGGTGAAAATCACTTCAGCACAATGCAAACCTACCTGCAAACTGCAATTAAAAACCACACCGTTGAATGTGAAAAAATTACAACCCGAGAAGAAATTCATCTTTAATTGGTCTCTATTGTTTACTCGTTACCTTTTTTTTTCAACGCTTTGTTTGGTCCTAGTCTGAGGTTATATCTTTTCATGTGTTTTTGCATTAATCATAATCAACGTGTTTTTCTCTAAACGTGCCGTGCTAAGGAAGTTTGGTTTAATGCTTTTTAGGAATTGTCGACTGGTGTTTTACATAAGAAAAGCTATCGATGCAGAGATAGGAATATTTTTTTGGAAATGGTTTGCACACGTGCCTTGGTACGTTATGCATCGACCATCGACCATCGATGTTCTATTGTGTGGTATTCGCGATCGCGAGTTGTTGAATTTTTTCACCGTCAAAGCTCTTGGAAAAATAACGACGAAAGATACAGATAAGAGCACTCGATCGGTACTTATTGTGTGAGATTGTCACGTATACCTAGGTTTACTTATTTTTATATTACGTGTGTTCGATACGAACGGAAACCGATTTCAAATTCAGTTTTAGATATCTAGATTTTTTTTGAACTACTGAACTCAAGGCAAGATACGAATATTGGATTGAACTCGAAATGTCAGGTATGCTTATCAGTGCTTTTGAAATGATAGCGAAGGTCGTCAGTTTATGGTTTTTATGGTAAATACGCGACATAGTAAGACGGGAAAGAATGTAATACCGAGATCTCAGGTGTGTTTATTGCGAGACATGCCGAAGATGCGAATTCTTTGTCGTTGCTCGAGTAGGTGCCAAAAAGAAGTGAATACGATTGCGGCGGGTAATTTATGTAGGTATTACATAGGTGGGTTATTTTTGGTACGTCATTTTACTGCCGCCATCGATGACCGAAGCATGCTGAACGAGTGTGCGATTCGTAACCTTGGACGTAAGCACTACGTAAACGGTGTTTTGGGATCGTCTTAAATCTCAAAGTGATTTCGATATTTCATGAGGAAAATAAAACTGAATGATTTGCTTCAACTTGGAAAATTATTGGATTTTATGAAATTGGATTCTGATTTGAAGTGCTGCGAAAAGAAGGGTGAAGGGAAAATGAGGGTTCAAGGTTGGTGTACTTACCAAAAATAATTGGATTTTTGAGCTCAGCATCATAAAAAACGTGATCGACTACTTGCCACTCGAGTTTTTTCGATTTTTTTTTTTTCATTTTTTGGGCCAGATAAGGGCTTTTGTTGAGGGGATTCGATGGTTCAAATTCAAAAACTAAGTTGATATTCAAACTTATATGTAACGTGTCAAAAAACATGGCCAATGATATGCCACATGTAATTTTTAATTTTTAAAGTAATTTTGCTCAAACATTTTGGAGGGTTGTGCCTCTCTAGAGGGTTGAAATTCCGTCACGAAAAATATCATGTTCGAAATTCGTTTTAAAAAAACTATTTGCAGTATTTTTTGCATGAATTTTTGCTGAAAAGTTCAATTTTGAACTTTGAAAAATTGATATGAACGATTCTGAGGGTTTTTTGAGTCCTCTCTCTATCTGTTTCAGCCATTTTTAATCTTGCTTGGTATAGATGGATTGAAAATTTGGGTCTTTTGATTTTGCAATGGAAAAATAGATATTTGGAATTTTCTGAGCCAGAAGTTGTATAAGTATTTTCAACAATTTTTGATCGCGAGAGAAGGAAGTTGGGCCAAATTCAAGCACTGAAGAAAAAAAAAACATGTACTAATTTTGAAAAGCCCATAAGTATAATTTAATTCAATGAACAAACCTTAAAAATGGGTTCAAAGTTAAATCAGGGATTTTTTGATTATTTTTTTAGGTTATTTGATATCAAATTCGACGGCAAATCAATAATCTAGGGGGGAGGGGCTTTCTTCGCCAAACAAGAAAGAGGTCCGAGTAGGTAAGAAACTCAAAGCACTTGACTCAAATGTTCAGAAATTTCGAACAGAATGTTGAAGTAGGGAATATAAATATGTATATGTGGTTTGACCTTTGGGATTGGAAATTCATAAAATGGACAAAAGAAAGTCGGACGAGAGTACGAAAAAATCCCATTTTGATTCCTATCTTTTTCGATTGAAACCTCTTTTATGTTTTGACTCAAAATCAGCTCAAAAATGGATAAATAAAGAATAAAATACATACTTATCAAAAAATGGCCCAGTTTTGATGTAAATCGAACGTTTTTAAATTTCAAGTGCTAAAAATCATTTCTCAAATTTTGTCGAATTTTCAAAATTTTAAAATTACCTCAACCCCCTACAAAATATTAAAATGTAATTTCATTAACGAAAAAATCTAAAATTTGGTATATCTCTTCTTTTCGACCTCAAGATTTGATTCGAAGCCTCCAAAAAAAGTTGGAATTTTTCAGTGCTGGAAAAAGGCATAAAATGGTCCATATGAATTTTATCATCCATATTCACGAATTACTCATATTGGTGACCTGTTTGATCGATTAAATTAGAATTTTTCAAAATTCTCAACTTCGTGTTCAAATTCATATTTTTCAGCAAAAAAAATTTTCTCAGGAAAATTGTAAGTCAAGAAGGATTTGAATTCGAAGTTACGAATTTTTGCTTTGCTTATTCGATCAAGTAGATCATCAATTAATAGGATTTTCTTCAGCGCTGAAGTGCTGGAGAATTCCAGAATTTTCTGGTGGCTTCAAAATGTCTTAAAACCGTCGATCAGGGGGAGGAGGCGAAAATAGAGTACATTCCAAATAACAAGTTTTTTTTAAGGATTAGATCAAATTTTGATATTTTTCAGGCTATGAGGTACCTAATTTTGAAATTTAAAAAATTCATCAAAATTCGAAAATTGAACTTCATCAGTATCTGAAATTTTGGATATGGAATTCTCTCATAATGTAATTTCTTTTTTTTTTTTTGTTTGGGCTCAAAATTTGACTTTGAATTGGGATATCTATCTTTTCCTTCATTTTCATGCCTGACTATTGGGAAATTTCAAATATTGCCTACATAAGTACATATTGGTTTTAAAATTTTTATAATTTTTTTCATGTGGCGTAATCTTGAAATTATGTCGATATTTATTGATATTTGATAAAAAAAATTCTCCGAGATCTTTTATTTTCAATTCATTTTAAAGCCCAATTTGACAAGAAAAAATTCACCTAGGTTTTTCAACAATTTTTATGAGGGGTCAAAAATCAATTTTAAGAAATAACAACAATTTCGTTTTTCCATGTCTGATTTCTGTTATTTCTTTGTTATCATTTTTTCAATTTTTTTCAAGCTACAGATTTCTAACTGGTTCAACCTCCTTTCCTCTTTACCAAAAAAATTAATGAATCGACGAATTCATTCTAAAATTTATTTTCCAGCAATTTTTATTCATTGAACATGATTTTTTGAGAAAATCGTATCTCTCAATTTCCTCTGGAAGTCAAAATTTTCTTCATTAGTGTAAAGAAGCATAAATAATATTTAAAACTATCTCAATTTTCAATTTTTCACCATACTCCCAAAAATTATTTTAACCCTAGGTAGACCACCAAAAAAAAACCACCTGGTGCCAAAAACGGCACTACAATGCTTTTTTAAGAAAAAAAACCACCTCGTGCCAAAAACGGCACTACAATGTTAAGGAAATACATTTAGTGCCGTTTTTGGCACCAGGTGGTTTTTTTTTCGAAAAATGCATTGTAGTGCCGTTTTTGGCACTGGTGGTCTATATAGGGTTAAAAATGGCAAATATCAATCAAATTTTCAAAAACCAATTCGATTAATCAAAAATAATTCTGGAAAAAATGTTGATTGCAGAGGTCGAACCATTTTTCAAAAAATAACGTCGAAGCTTTTTATTCTTTGAATTGGTTGCCCCTGGCGCAGACCCCGTGTGGCATTTTCTACCGAATTCAAGCGTAGAATTTTTTTCAAAAAATTGAAACCATTTACAATTTTTGAAGTTGAACTCTCAAGTCTCAGCGTAGAACAATTCTCTGAAGTCTTCGAAAATTTATCATCAAAGTTTACAGTGAAACTTTATTATTCAGAACTTCCTCTGTGATGCGTCAGAATCGTTGTTTTGATGCAGCAGACAGATCTTGACGTCTGTACAGGCGATTTGAATAAATAACTGCGTCAATATGAAGATAAAAAAATGACCATTTTGCGATTTCGCTACCCGTGTCATTCTGTTATCGGAAAACAATGTAGTTGAAAATGCTACAACTTCGATAAGCATTTATACTTAGATTCCGTTGTCTGCAGGTAAACACTTGAAGATGTTTTGCGACTGGTGCATCGCATTGTCTTGTAGGTTTCATTTGTCCACGAGGCTACTGCATCGATTGTCAACAGGGCGTAGACATTTGACAAGTCATTTTTTCAATTCCTTTGTTATCGGTTTTGTACCCGTTTTTACGCAATTGCCTCGTCGATAATGAGTAATTTCAACGTCGAAGCGATAAGCTGCTGGGTGAGGTGCTTTTGTGGGATTAATTTTTATCGTGTTGATACGCAGAAAGGTTTGAGCATTGCTGGCATGCGTGGATTTATATTTAACCGCAGAATAAACATTTGGGCACTCGAGTTGTCGAGTTTTTTAATTTGCACCCAAGAGTGGATCGTCTCGCGTAATATCTCGAGTAAATATGTACTTTAGAAACGGATATCTTATCTAACCGTAATCCCTCAACCTAGCTCGTAGTTGGGTTAACGAATAATATTGCGATGTTTGAGGTTTTTGAGAATGCGATTCGTTTGACGAGAAATGATCAAATAAAAAAGTTGGAAATTCTTTCTTTGAGGTGTCGTTGACATACCTACTGCTTTTTTTTAAAAAAATGGATATTTTAACAGACCTTTTTGTAAGTAGAACTGGCAACTTTAGGTAAGCGGCATTGTTTCTTTGTATTGGAAGTATTATTGTTTGTAATGTATTGTGTGGTTCTGTTGGTTAACGATGAAATCTCTAGAGAAATTGAAAAAAATAACACAGTGTTGCCAAATGTAGGTACGTGTGTCATTGTGGCTTTGTTTAGGCGCCACGATAATGGGCAGCGAACAGTGAAGGTTTTTTTATTGGTATTGTTGGTTGTGGTTGGCGGTGGTAATAGATATTTTTTATTTTTCTTTCAAATTGGTGATAAAATCGTGTGCAGAAAAATTGTGATTGATGGTCGAGATATTTTTGGAAAATTCGGAAATTTTTCGAGCAAGTTTTTTTTTGAGTTATGGATGAAGTTCGTTTACTTGATTGGGTGAATTTGAAATAATGACAATGAAGAAAAATCAATCGAATGGTTTATCAAAATTAAAAAAATGTTGGGTTTGAATTTTTAGGTGAAAGATAATTTAGTTTTAGAAATTGGAGAAAATATTGAAATTAAAATGAAATTTCGTCGAATACTTACATTGGGGCCATTGTCGAAATAGAAAGAATCAATATAGGTAGATTTTTGTTGTTACCTACATTTATGAATAGTTGATCAAATTCGAAAAAAAAATACTGAAAAATTGATTGACATCGTTACGTCTTTCTTGTTTGGAAATGCTGGACGATTAGTAACCTATTATTGAAATAATCGATTAATCGACATAAAAATGGGCAATAGAAGTGTGATTATTTTTTCAGTGTCATCGAACAATCGATTAATGGATTATTCAGCATAAATATTGCATAATGGATTGTTTTTCACCTTCATTTTTTTCGGACGAGCGTTGGACAAAAATTTTAAAAAGAGGACACCGTGCAAAAACTTTGAAAAAAAAATTAGAAAAAATAGAGGCTTGAACTAAAAAATGTAATTTTGGGTAATATTCTTCATATTTTTTTCGAAATTCCTTCAAAATTCGTCATGTTCCTTTCCAGTCCCAATGCTAAATTCATCACGAAAATTTGATCGAAATACCTACTGACTGAATTAAATTCATTTGATAGTTTCAAAGTCATTGATTTATCATGAATTTTAGGTCCCCATTTAATTAGAATTATTAAACATGTATCAGCCTGGGTGTAGAAACGTTTTTTAAAGATTCAAAAATTAAAATTGATTTTTGAGTTGATCCATTCTGAAAGACCCAAAATCAGTGTCAACTCAAAAACCAGTTTTTAACCCCTTAAGTTGGTTCCTACAAAATCACATTGATAGGCTTTTGATTTTACGAATCAATTTTTAAACAAATTCCCTTATGAAATGAGATATTGAAAAATGATGTAGGTACTTAATTAAAAAAGATACTCTCTTGATTTGAATCAGTCAAAATTGACTGATTTAAATCGACAGAATTAAGTCATTGTTGGAATCAGTAAATTTTTACTGATTAAATGATGAAAATTCACTAATTGAATCGGTAATTTTTTACTGATTGGCAGTAAAAAAAAAATGTACATGATTATCTGAGGAATCAGTGGAATCGGACTGATTATCAGTGACTTGATTGTCTCTATTTTATCAGTTAATTTTGCCTTTTTTGACTGATTTAAATTTAGAAAGTGAGAGTTGATTGAAATCAAATCATTTTTTACATTGATACCTACTGAAACATTTTCTGAAGCACTGACAATTTTTCCAAAAACTGATAAGAATTTTTTAAAAACACTTGATGATTTTTCTGAAGCATTTAAAATTTTTTTGAACTCTGAAAATTAAAAAGATATGAATATTTTAATTTTTCACTTTTTTTTCGAACTGTTGAAAAAATTTTTTCAACAGTTCGAAAAAAAATTTCGAGGTAAATGTCGACACATCGAAATCGGTCACTTTTCGAGGTAAATGTCGATGTGATTGTCGATGTGATTGTCGATACATTGTAGATGTAATTGTCGAGGTATTGTCTCGACAAACACCTCGACAAATATCTCGACAAAACATCAATAACTACATCGACTGAGTCGATGTTTTGTAGAGAAATATTTTGATAGTCGACAAATACTTCGACAAATATCTCGACAAACCATCGATAATTACAGCGACATGTCGACAGAACAGTGACAGATTTTTCAATGTGTCGACATTAACATCAAAAATAGTGTAGACAGTCGACATTGAATTTTTTATAAATATTTTTCCAAAGATGGAAACAAATTTTTAACCAAAAAATAAATTTAGCTTCAGTACCTTCCTCACTCGATGTCGGCAGGTGCATTCGACAGAGACAGGAGAGGTGAACTGTGAGCCTTGGATCACCACTGATATTGGTGATTTTTTTGCTTATGTACAAATTTGTGACATACTTTACTTGAGAGTACCAAACTGTAACATTTTAAAAATTCAACATCGATTTTTACATCGACAAAAACTCGACAAACAGTCGAGAGTATGTCGATGCATAAATAGATTATCGACATTTGTATCTACAGAACCTCAAAAATTTATAATTTCTAAAAATGAGGATATTCTGCATGTTTTTTAAAAATTTTATTTTTCATATTATTATTATGTCATGAAAATCACTTTTTAGTGATATTCATGGCCAAATTTTGGGGATTTAATTTTGATCCATAGTCGACATTATGTCGATGTTTTTGTCGATGTACCGATTTTCATGTCGATCTTGTCGACATGACATGTCGATGGATTTTAAAAATATGAAAAAATTTAGAAAATTTCAAAAATTCCAAATGAAATCAGTTTGGTAAGCCATAATACACTACCACAAACAGTAATTCATTTTTGAAATTTATTTTCAAGTACAAAAAATGGATTTAAATGCTGTCGATAACTTGTCGACACAAATGTTTATGTCGACAAATGCTACGCGGGAATAATCTTACGACATTTTCTTTTACAATTTGAAAAAATTAATTTTTCGTGGGTAAGGGGAGCTGGAGATAAACCGAATCTTCAAAAATAGGTTTTGATTCAAGATTCTCTCTTTGTTGGTAAATTTTTTTAAAAATTCAAAAAAAATGATGGAAAATATATGGAAAATATGTGGAAAAAAGGAGTAGAAATGGAGTCAAGAAGTGTAATTAATTTTTACCATACGGTTTCAAGGCTCAGGCACAATTTTCTGACCATTCTTTCTCTTCAACTTGAAAAAAAAAAAAAAAAAAAAAAAAGGACAATAATTATCGCTAATGCTTGCGAACTCTTGATTCTCAAAATTAAAATTCTTGTGATATTAAGCTGACTTTTTTTGAAAACAGAAAAATTTCGTTAAAAAAAGTTATAAAAATTGTGAGAATTTGAAAGGTCGATCCAGTAGACACTAAAAGAGGTCGATTCGCTCATATTTCTAAAGTTCAATAGGGAGGTAACTGGAAAAGTTTGTCCAGTCATCAAAACAGACTGGCAAAAATGTTTTCCATCAGGCCCTGGAACCTCTAAAAAAAAAAACATTTTTTTTTTCAAAGATTGTTTTAATAGGAATATTTTTGTTCATAAGTACTTTTTGCACCCATTTTCCACCATCATTGTATTTTTCAGAAGTTCTAGGAAAAAATTTAATATTTCCCTGCTAAAAATCGAGATGGATTTTTCGATTTTTTTTTTCGAAACGATTATTCATCTCAAAAAAATTACCCTCTTGGTTTCCCACACTTTTTCAGATTTAAAAAAAATACATTTCATTGATTTCTTCCTCAGAAAAAATGGCCTGAACGGATAGGGCCATGATGGAAACTGAGCGCCAATTATATTTTTGGGAATAAAAATTCTTACTAAAATCATTTTTGGAAAACTATTATTTTTTTCTTTTACAATTTTTCAAATTTTTTGATCACAGCCTGATTTTAGAATCCGGTGGAGAGGTGAAAATATTTTGGAGCTCTTGAGTTGAATTTTTTCTCAATTTTTCGAGATAGTTTGATACTTAATTATTAGGCATGAAAAGAGAGTAATCTACGATGGTTTTTTTTCAATTATTGACCATTTTTGCTGCGCGTTCGAAAAAATTTTTGGCCTAAGAGATCATTCTAAGAGGGAAGCTAATTTTCTACATAAAATTTCATACTAATTTTTCAACTTTGATATCACTGAATATTGTTATTTTGGCCTCAAACTTTGTGTGAAGTGATTTCTAAGTAAAAAGAGCTTAAATCTCAAGATTAAGACATTGAAATTCCAAACAGAAAAATTTTTGGCGTGTCTCTACTCCATACACTGTAATTTTTCTCTACAAAGTTTTCAAAACCAGTGCCTCGTTCCAGATTAAACTCTATTCCGCCTAAATTTGCATACGCTGATGCCATTTGGCGAAGATAATCCATCTTTGCACTTTGTTGGTTTCGCATTCGCAATTGAAACCAACACACCGAAACCTAATTCGACGTTTACAAAACATCGTCATCTTTGAAGAAAAACATGGAAAAAAAAATATGGAAACTCGTCGAAATCAAAATCATACCTACCTACGTCCTACGTAACATGTTATTATGAAAACAGCCTACTGCACGCTGTATGCACAAAATTGCAACTCATTAAAGGATAAAACTCTAATTTTTTTCACTGCTCATAGTCTACCAGTCTCACAGTTTCAGTTCAGTCAACGCAGATCTCGATTGATGCAGTTGATTTACTCGATTTAGACACAGATTCGAATTCGTTTCGCTGTTTCACCTCGTCTGTGTGTAGTTCCTTTTAAACGCCGCCATCACGTTTCACTTTTACCTACACCTGGCGACAGACGATCGTTCGATTTGGCGCTTAGATCACCTTACTGCTGAGTATTCTGTTACGTAAAATATACATATTGTACCGTCTTACTTTGTACGTAGAAAGCGAAGCCTCTCGCGATATGCATTTTTATTGCACGTGCCAACCTAAATGTACTGGTATAATCGCCATCGCGAACAACCGCTGACAACCAGTGATACGCGATTTTGAAATTAGGTACTTCATTTATTTATTTGCTAACCTGTGACGAGAGCGATTAAAATGGGAAAAATTTCCTACGTTGGTAATTTTCTTTCAAGGTGAATCGAACGTTGAAGTAATTAAGGGGCAATTGAAGAGAAGAAAATTTTAATAAGAGAAAAATTTACTATGGAAAGACGATAATTTTACGTCGTTCAATGTCAAAGTTTAAATACCTCTGTGGATAGAGTTTTGCCCAATTTGCAAATGCTATAAAGAATAGATATACTTTTAAAATTATGAAATTAGAAAAAAATTAGAGGTCGTTGGGTTGGTATTGGGTGTTGTAATTTCGAATTCCATAATGGATATCAAAATTGGGACCAAGAAAGTAGAAAAAGAAAATCATTTATTTTAATTGACGAATCAGGAATTTTATTTTTTTGACATCCTGGCAGAGCCTTCCCCTTCCTCTACCCTCAATGCAGATGATAATCGGCGGGTGATTTTTCATGATCACCGAACCAAAAAATTAGGTTTTCGCGTCGCTGGAGAAAGGAAATTTTATTGTTGGTGAAGAACTGGATTGGAGTTGAAATATAGGTAAACGTTTATACGGTTTTAATTTATTGTCAGTTGTGTAAGAATAACATAAATCAGCGTTGAACGATCACGATAAATCATAATTATCGATGATCCGAACGCACAGCCGATTAGGTTCTGTCAATTTATCGAATTAATTAATGTGGGATTTTTTTTTTGTTGTTATTCGACAAACAATAGATGTAGAATTTTTTTCAATTACCTGAGTGAAAATAATTAATTAGGACAGCACAATCCTATACGAGGTGGTGAGGAGGTACATCCAGTGAAAAAATTACAAATTGAGCGATAAGTATGGGTTGGTAGGTGTTGAAAAAATTCTGTATCTAAACTGAAAGAGCACGAGTTGAGACAATCACCTATTAATGTACTTAAGTAGGTAGTTTAATTTAAATCAGCGATGGCTGAATTTATTTAATTTTACATCGTTGTTGGTGTCAATAATGTTGAAAATTCATTTTTCTCAAATTCAGAAATCGATTATCAAAATTTTAGTTTTTTTTTTTTTTTCTAAATTTGATTAAGAATAGGAAAATGATTTTTTGATGTATAATGCAAAAACAATTTCCTTGATGACTGTATGAATTTGTATGTATTGCAAATCGATTTTTATTGATCGATTGATCAATTGATTGATTGATTACGATGGAATGATTCTCCTGATTGAATTATCGGTAAATTAAATCAATTTTATTGATCGATTATGAAAAATCGATTTTCTTGATCATCGATTATGAAAAATTGATAACTCGACAGTAAAAATGATAAAATTCCTCTATCGATTATATTTGCCTCGATCGATTATAAAAACCCATTTTTTCGATTGATTATAAAATCAATTTTATTGATCGATTTTAAAAGACCGATTTTTCTCGATCTATCATATAAATCGATATTTTTGATGAATAATAAAAATTGATCGATTTTCGTGATCATCGATTATGAAAAATCGATTTTCTTGATCGTCGATTGTGAAAAATTGATTTTCTTGATCGTCGATTGTGAAAAATCGATTTTCTTGATCATCGATTATGAAAAATCGATTTTCTTGATCGTCGATTGTGAAAAATCGATTTTCTCGATCATCGATTATGAAAAATCGATTTTCTTGATCGATCATAATCATAGAAATCGATTATTTCAATTGATCATATCACAGAAATCGATTTTTTATTATGATCGATCATAATCATAAAAATCGATCTTCTTGATTAATCACAATCATGAAAGTCGATATTTTGATATAGTATGAAAATCGATTTCCTCAAGTGATAGAAATCGATTTTCTTGATCCATTAGAAGAACTGATTTTTTTGAACGATCAATTATGAAGTATCAGGAATTTAGTGGATTTCATTCCCTCATTAGGTAATCGCAGGTGAAAAATCGATGGTGAAAATCGGTTTTAAAAGAATCACTGTATGTTCTTACAATCAACTCAAGTTTAAATTTGAATCAATCTACAAGTCAAAATTCCTGAATTTTTTCATTTAAACCTTTTAATTTTTCAAAACTGATCATAGAAAACTGAAATAATTTTCAATTGATTTTCAGGTGTAATGTTTTAAAAAATTAATCAAATTTTTGCATAATTTTCGTTTTTTTTCTTGCGAGTAGGTAGGTATTGGGAAAATATTTAAAAACAGACATTTTTAAATACGAGTACTTCCTGATGAATAACACACTCTGAAAACTATGCAAATTTTGAATTGATTAATTGATTATTTATAAATTATTTCTTGCTTATCATCGAAATTCAAAGAGGCAGGAGGTTTTTGGAAGTTGGGATTTTTTTTGAAAATGAAACTATTAATTTTGACGTCTATTAAAAAAAATCATCAAAACTTATTTTCTCAGTTTTCAAAGTACCTAGTTAGGTATTCAATTATTCCTTACTTCTGTTCATTTTATTATTTTATTATTTTTTTCTAGATATTTTGCATTTTTAAAAAAATAGGTCCTTTAATTTACAAGTTGAGCAAAATATCATTGAAATTTATTTAGTTTTTGAAGTAGGTATCAATCATGTTTTATGTCTCTTTTTTTCAATAGTCAATTTTCCCCTTCAATTTTAAAGATAGGCAACATGATCGACCAATAATTCAATTTTATATTTCAAAGACCAATCATTTTTTGATAACTATCTGAGGTAAATGTACTCACCCTCTCAGCAATGCAACGAATTGCTTTTTTTTCATTAAAATTGAAGAGAAAAGATTAAAATATTCTACATTTGGTTATTATTGAAGTTTTTTATTTCACATAACATTTTTTTTCGGAAAAATTCGTAATTGAAGTGCATTCACATTGTTCATTGTTTTCATCGTAGATACATCACACTGAATAATAATTTACCATTAACGAATGAAAATTTTTTTTTACTGCATTGATTAGCGACTGAAATTGTCTCTGTTAATGGAAAACTACCTACGACTATAAACATCAAGACATCTTGAAAATCTTACAAACGTGATTTAATAGTATCGTATATGCCGATGCATGGCGCACTCTTCAAGGTCTATCAAATACTCGCTATTCATTTATTCTTTGGTTATTTCCAAGTCACTATAACGCCGCCGCCATCGAACAGCGGTACGGTCCAAACAGCAGATAAAAGATACGCGGATTAGTTCCATTCGTTGAACGCGATTGCTTCGCTGTATTCTTTCTTTTTCATTTTAACGCCGTTGCGCCTTTTCCCTCCTCCGACCCGCTATTCTTCTGTCATTTTCAACTCTCAGAACAAAACTGTGGCTGGATTTCGTTCCTTTCGTGATCAAGCCGCTTCACAAAGCAGGAATAAAAATCCAAACACGATCAGACAGCGTAAAAGTACTGAAATCTGTCGGTCTACTGTGTACAATGCCTTGTAGGTAAAGTTAGTGATGGAAGTGGAAAGTTCACAAATCAACTCGGAAGTGGATACCATTGTACGGAAATGAAAAATAACAAGGTTTACTAGATATAATCAGTCATTTTCTGTGTAAAAAATCATCGATGACGTTGGAGAATTCTTCATCCTTCATTTATCGCGATTAAATTGGATTCACGATGATATTGGGAATAAATTTCTTAAAATTTCTCTGCTCGTCGAATGTGACAACAAAATTTAAATTTTCTAATTTCGTTTCGAATTTTGTCATGTCCGTAATTTTTAAGTGAAGTTCCTCAATTTTTCTACTGGAAAAAATCACAGCGGAATAAATAGAAATTTATTTGAGAGATTGTTGAGACTCTTTTTCTAATTTTCTGACCCAACTCTTGAATTTTCTGAAGATATTGTTTAATTATTACTTTACCAATGATACGATTCAATAATTATTTATGAAAAAAAAAACCTGACTTTTCCATCTCTATCCATAATTCCTACAGTTTGATTTTGAAAAAAGGAACATTGGTAAAATGATTTTTTTCTGAATGAAACTTCTTCTGAATAAAATTCGAACTCTGAACATACGGGCATAAAAAGGACAGGAGTCCTAAAAATGATACCATTTTTCGGGAGTACCATCTGCCCCCTTAAATATTTATCTTGAAGAAGGGTAATCAAATGTTTGGATTTTTCTGATCCATTGACCTTAAAATTGGGGTACGTATTGCGGTGACCAAGGAAAATGAAAATGAAAATTTTCCCAATTTCTCGATAGAGTAGTGTTCAGTTAGTTAGGTGAGTCTTTTATGCAGATTGAGCAAATATTTTGCTCCCAAGACTCAAAATATGTATTTTAACATGGATTTTTTCAAAGTGAGGAATCTATTGCAAAATTGAGCTAGAAATTTTGTCAGACAATAAAAAACTAATTTGTTTCAATACGAAATTACTTTTCAGTTTATTAAAATCGCTTTGGAATAATTTTAAAATTTAAAAAAATGGAAAAATCATCGATTAAATAAATAATGTTCAAAGTGAGGGGGGAGGAGGGGTCGAGACACTTCCTAAATTTAGGTTTTTTGGGAACACAATAACTCAATTGAATTTTTTAGATATTTTATGCAGATTGAGGGCTCTTGGGACACGGTGTCCCAACTGCAGGGTTTTTAAGAAAACATGCTCAAATTCGAAATTTTAGGCACACTTGAAGAGAATTGAGACAATAGGTCCACTTGGGACACCAAATTTTAAAAAGATGGAGGGGACTGGTAGAGGTTCCAGTGCAGAAATTGTACTCATTTTCATGGTTTCTACGGTAAATTAGAATCATGAAAAAATGGCTTACTGCGAAAATCAAACATTTTCATCATTTTCCTCCTTGAATTTTTTAATCCAAGATTGAAATGAGAGTTATTTTTCTGGAAACTTTGAAACAAGAAAAATATGTAATGAAAAAGGCCAGAAACATCTAAAAAAATTTACATTTTTTAATATTCAGTAAACATCGTTCAATGACTAAAATTTTTTGAAAATCTGTCATTTCAGGAAAAAAAAGTTTTCATTTTTTTCGTTGCCTAAATGTAAAATTAAAAACACTTTGAATATCCTCACGATTAAGTTTGGATTTTATTTTTTCAAATTTAGAATTTGTAATATTTTCAAATTTCAGTCCAAATATTTCGATCAATGTCTTCAAAAAATTCCTATTTCAAAGATTTTTTTGTAAAATAGATATTCCTACTGAATTGTAAAAATTTATAAATTTTTCGAAAACCGGTCGATTTTTAAAATATTTGACGCCACTTATTAGGGCTTTTGGTATTTTTCTTCAAAATTTTCAAGATTTTAATTTCAAAGTGTAAACTTTTCTTGAATCAGCAATTTCACGAAAGCTCTTTTTCACCTCCCTCCTCACCCCTTCTGAGAATTCCAATATTACCTTCTAATTTAATCATTTGTCAAGTTGAAAAAACCTATGTACCTAATAACAAAAAAATCGAAACTAAACCAACTAATCTCATTCGTTTTTCTTTTTGTTACAGTTAATCACACAATGAAGTTAATCACGATATCGCTGCTGATATCAGCGGCCATTTCCGTCTGCTTGGCCGACGTCAATAGCTGCGCGAAGCATTGCACCTGTAGCCTGGAAGGTGCCAGCGGCGTCGGAGCCTACTGTTCAGAACTGAACCCAAAAGACCAACGATTCACCGGAGTTGTTCAGCATTTGAGCGTAGTCAACGAGAATTTCTCGAAAAATCCGCTCCACGACAATATTTTCAGCCAGCTGGGCCTGAAGAATTTAGAATCGATCAAAATAATCAACAGCTCGTTGGATGACATCTCGGTCAAGGCTTTCCAAGGATTAAATCAGTTGTTCGATGTGAACTTATCGGATAACTTGATATTTCTCATTCATCCCGATACTTTCGCCAATAATACCAACTTGAGAAGGCTAAAATTGAGCGGAAATCCTTTACAGCTGACTCAGCTTTTGAAATCACCTCATGAGTATCTGATCCGTTCTTCTTCGTTGACCGATTTGGATTTGTCGAATTGTCAACTCGCTCAAATCATGCCAAAAACGTTTTCGCAATTGAAAAACTTGGTTTTTATCAATTTATCGTCGAATTTCCTCAAGGCCATACCGAAGGATATTTTCGAAGGATTAGAAGCTCTAGAAGATCTAGACCTGTCTAATAATCAAATCAGTAAAATTGATAAGAATGTTTTCAAATTGACTAAAAATTTATCCGTGTTGAAATTGAAGAAAAACCCGATCGAAATCATGGGCGGAATTAATCTGGCCGAATTGGAAGAATTACACATGGGCGAATGTAAATTACGTATTTTGATGAAAGAGACCATCGAAGGAATGCCCCTGCTTTCGCAACTGTATCTGAACTCAAATCAAATCGAGGTAATTAGCGATGACTCTTTCCAGGACTTGAGCGAGCTGAAGATATTAGACTTATCGTACAACAAGATTATCGGACCATTGTCTGGAGATTTGTTTAAAAATAATCATCACCTAGAACATCTCTCTTTGTCTGGTAACAGAGAATTGGGGATGTTGGTGGAAGAACCTGGCTTCATCGTTTCCCATCTGTCTTTAGCCAAACTCGAGCTGGCTGATTGCAATTTGACTAATTTGACAGCCGGTCAGTTGACCGGATTGGATAATTTGAACGTGCTGAACATCAGTCATAACCTGATCCGGTCTCTGGGAGCTGGTACATTCGCCAAACTTCGCAGCCTGAATTATTTGGATTTATCGCACAACAAACTGGAATCCCTGCCGACCACTTTGTTCGCCTCGAATAAAGATTTGGTCAAGTTGTGGCTGAGAGGTAATCCACTCAAGCAATTGTCTTCGTATACGTTTTCGTTTACGGAGAATTTGAAATTCTTGGATGTGAGCGGATGTGGCTTGGAGAAGCTGTGGGATCAGCACAAACATCAACCAGACGGATACAAATTGTTGTCCAGACTATCCTACTTGGATATATCGAATAACAGCATTAGCCAATTACACGTGTACGATTTCCACACCATGGATGGCTTAGAAACGATCGATTTGGCCGGTAATCCGATTCTATGCTTGTCTCCGACCATCCAGCTGATCGAATGGTTTATCCAGAAAGACGTAGACCCGCAGCATACCCACGAAAGATTATTAGAAAATGGTAAACCAGATAAAGTTAAATGGAATGATATTATTACTCAGTTATGCCCCGTTCGTCCGGATCAATCGATTCAATCGCAGCCGCAACCGATACCCACATCTATCAATATGGCTTCCCCCAAAGCCGAGAAAATTTTACAAAATAACGCCGCCAATTCAGTGCTGCCCGGCGCTACATTGATGGAAAGCGCCCACAGTACTTATACCAGAGTAGACGAAATAGTGGTCGAAGATTCGTCCTCATCGTACGCTTCGTCGATTATGTGGCCTACCATATTAGCGGCATCTGTACTAATAGTCGCCTTGTACTTTATTATCTATTTAGTCGGCGAAATAACCCATCGTAGGAGAACGATGCTGGCAACGTATGCCAGGCCAGGTTCGTTAGGTGGTCATATGCGTACGAGAGGCGCATCCGGTTCTCCGCTTTATTACAAATTGTACGAAGAATGCAGCATACCGGCGCAACCGGTTAAAACGAAAAAGAACTATATTCTAGATTTCTCCCCCGTACATACGATTTTAAAAAAAGGTACGTATAAGATTATGAAGACGAATGAAGTTAATGTTTGAGAAATACCGACGCTGGAGTCGATGGTGGTTTTTCAATTCTACATTTTTGTTCTTTTTCGTTGCTTAGACTGTGATAGCGTATGATTTTTTTTTTGTAATCGACGATAATGACGATTTTCTTGATTTTGAAAAAAAAAAAAAATGGAATTTGACCTCCTTCGTTGATGAATAAAAGTTACTCGTCGATTGATAATTTTTTTTGTAATTTGAAGACTTTGAATGATAAAATTAGTTTAAGGTGTATTAAAATGTTTTTTTCTTCTGGAAGTAAGAGCAAAACCTCCGGAGGTTTTGGTAAGAGTCAATTTTAAGGTGTGTAAATCGTAACCTCTAATTTTCAAAAAAAATATGAGGTGTTGAACCATTTTCACTTTTTTTATAAACCTCCAATTGTATCTTTCTTGCCGATTGAAATCCATAATTAAAAGGTATAGTTTGAATTGATACTTGAATACCCAAAAATTAATCAAAAAATTGGGCGTTAATTTTTTATTTTTTAAGTGAAATACATTTTTTTATTGATGTAAAACGCCCAAATTGGACACTTTCGCCGTAATTTTTTTTTTGTAATTGTATCTAATCTATCTATTGATATTGCCTTTAATATTTTCTTATATGTATGTACGTGTGTGTGTGTATATTTTTTTTTTGGTATCAATTTATTAGACGAGCTGTTATTGAATGAGAGATCATTTTTATGATGTAGGTAAATGGTAGACTATATTATTGTAATTTTATTACCAAGAAATGAAATATTTTTATGTTATTTTATATGTTTAAGGTACTTTGTGACCTAGGTACGTATGTTATTCGATTCCCCCTCCATTTTCTTACCTACAGTTTTACCTATTTTTTTTTTTCCGGATTGCTACCTATTTAAAATAAAACCTAGGTATCTACCTGTATTTTTTTATATAATATTTAGAATGCATCACTGTTCACTGACCAACCAGAAAAAAAAACTATCACAATTTTATTTGTGAGTTTACGTATGAATAATTGAAGAGGATTGCATTGTACTGTATAATGAAATGATGAATTGCATTTCTAGAATGCAGGAGTATTATGATTTTGTAAATGTGACCTGAGGAGTTATATTGTTACACATTCCCATGTATATTATTTTATATATTATCGAGCGATATGTAATTTTCATTTTTAATTATATTTTTTTCCATGTTTTACTTTTTTTGTGGTGATTTTGTGTGATTCAGGAATACTTTCAGGTTATTTGTTGTTTGAAGAGTGGTTACAATAACTTGAAGTTTGTGTATTTTAAAGGGTTAAAAAAATGGGCAAAACCGAACTAAATTCTCAAAAAGCCTTTCTTATTTCACTGCTGTCTGGATGTAGAGTCTTCAGAAATTTTTCGATTTTTTTTTTTAAATTGGTTTTTTTTTTAATACGAATACGAGTCAGTAAATTTCTCTTTTTTTAGTAAGTAGTATTAGGTAATTGGCAAATTCTTAATTTTGACCCTCGAGATTGTTATTGAAATTTTGCTATTGATTTTACTTTCAACATTCAAGTAGGTACTGGTAAGTACACTGGTAAAAATTAGTCATTTGGACAGATTCTTGCACTTTTGAAAAAAAAAATCAGCATTTTCTCTCAAAGGCAGGGAACTATTCTCATCCCCTCATATTTTGCCATCTTAGGACCATTCGATACCAAAGAATTTAATTTGAGAAGGAAATAATGAATTTTTAGAATTCGGTGTCATTTGATCACTGAAATTCGGTGGAAGTGTACGAAAAATCAACTAATGAACTGAGGGTACATAGTTTTGAAAAGTCCCAGTTACAATCGTGACGCAAATATGAAGCATTACATCTACACTACAAATAGAGCATATGAAAATGAGGTCATTTGAAATTCACATTTATCGAAACAAGTTATACAATCTCAAATTCAAAATGTCATCACCATCGATCCGAAAGAAAGAAAATACCACAAGAAAACGACGATTTATTTACCTACTACAATAATCTTAGATTATGCCACGTTCGTTTTCATCGTTCAAACCTACATATTAAGTACGAGAGTATGTAAAATACAAAAAAAAAATCATACAAAAATGACAAAATGGTAACAAATCATAGCCCATTAGTTTTTCTTTTTTTCATTCGGAGGATCCAACGTTTCGGAGATTTTCTTCACGAAGAAATACAATTCAGCTACACCGATGACGAAAGCTGCGATGAGACCGAGCAATAGACGAACACTAATTTCCAACGGACCCACTAACCAATTAATACCAATAAATCCGAAAGCGAATCCTGTACTAATCGAGAGCACAACTTGTAGAACCCCGATCAGCTGACGGTTCATTTCTTTCACTGAAAAAATAAAGAAAAATGAATAAAAATTAATATAGGTGGTCAATAATTAGATTAATTTTAAAATCGAGCATGTTAGTTGGAAGCATGCAAGCGTAGAAAACATCCATAAAAGAAATTTGAAAATAATTTTCGAGGATAAAATTTTTCAGAAAGTTGTGTCGTATCGAGTTAAGTCAGTATAAGTCAAAAAATCGTTACAACCTTTGAAACCAAGAAGTAATGTAGTTTTTCGAGAAAAATGGTAAACACATGAATATACAGGAACCTGAAATAAACAAATAGATCGTTACTGATCAAGTAATGGAACATAGGGTAGGAATAGGATTACGATGTTTTCATTTAGCCTGATCACCTTTAAATCCCTCATGCTTCTTAAAATAAAAGCAATTAATGGCAAAAAATCGAGTGAGAATTGTTTGATATATTTACTTTGATAAGCGATGCTATCTTCGGGATGACGAACCCTGGAAGTATCAACGTTTCTAGTCATATCTTGGTATCTACGTTCTTCGTCCAGCAGTTTGAGTTTTTGTATTCTAGCTTCTAATTCTGGATTTCTCGGCAATACCTCGGGTGCTGGTAATTTAACATCGCATGAATCTAATAATTTGTAAATGTGGACATCTTTAGGTAATTTTTTCTTCAGCCATGTAATATCTTCGAGTTGAATATCACTTTTGAATTTATTCTCGGCCAAGGCTTTAATTCGTTCTGGAATGTTTGGTTTGTTGGCATTATAAGCTTCGATGAAATTGTATCGCAGATCATCGGTCATGGAAATCGTAACGTAGGGATTTTTAATCGTATCCATCATTTTAAGCTGTTTTCTTTATCTTGGTAATATTTCTTGATTTCTTCTTGTTCTTTGATGAATTGAGCATCCACTTCGGTATACTTCGATTCCATACTTTTCTTAATCTGATTCCATTGTTCGGCTCGTTCTTGACGTCGAGTTTCTAACACGGTTTTCTGTACAAAAAATAGTGTTAGAAATTGGTTTATGCAAGTCTGTGAGTACTCGAGAGAGCCTTACCAAATCTTCGGATTTATTGGTGTTTAGAATGCGGTCACTTTGATCCAAACAACTTTTGATTTTATCGTTTAATGAATCAAGAGGCGAACTTTGGTACTGGGATAGACGCTCGCACTGATCTTTTATTTCACACTGAGCATTCAATATGTTCAACAGATTCTCAACTTCTCGATCCGATCTTTTCTCCTGTGAAACAGATATCATCTTAAGAAATAGTTACGATGAGTTTTATACCACTGTATCGATAATTACCTCGAATTCTCGAACAAAGGTGTTGATTTCAGGTTGAATAAATGGCTGATGATCGAACAACCGAGACCAAATTTCACCACAGTCTGGTAATAAATACAGCTCGATTAGAAAGAAAGTTTGGACTTTGGAATTAATAGAACAGCTTACCTTTAACAATAGACATGGAAACGCATTGACGATAGTTAATTCGAATTAGAAAATTCAAAAATTACGTACTCAAAATTTCAATTTGGTGTTATCTATCTTGGAAGTTTTGATTAAGAAAACACCCAATGACCAGTGCTAGCTTTTACAGCGAACGATTAAAAATGCCAACTGGGTTTCGTAGTTCAACTTTAACGTGGAAAAAACTGACGTAGAATTTTTTTAGATCATTAATTTTAAAGATAATTACTTCGTAAACATTTACGAAATGTGGAATTTATCGCTGTGAATGCCGCCGATGTCAACTCAGTGACATGGCATTACTATTTATGACTTTTAAATTTTGAATTTGGCGGTAACACTGTGTGGATGGGCGATTTGAATGTCTAATATACACCATAGATGGACGATTTTGTTTTGTGTGGTGCACCTCAATTTGATTTTGATGACGATAATAATTTTTTTAATAATTTTTTTGTGGGTAATTTTTGATTTTTCGTAATATTATCGTTTATTTTTTTGTTTGCTATTTTTATTAAAAAATTTAAATCTTTGTAAGAGTGTTCTGATCATGAAGGATTATCGTTGGATATCCAGAATCCAGATTTTTGTACTTTGTAGCAAATTGATCACTGTCTTTCCTCTTTCACTGGTGGTTCTGGTTGTAAAGTGTTCAAGTTTCATCTTCTATAATTATCACAATGGAGAATGGAGACACATTAAAATAAAATTACCATCAGACTCTATATTTTATTACCCAGCCGGTTGCAAGTGCGAAAATGAAAGCAAGAAAATTTTAAGTGTAGGAGTAGGTTTGGGGTAGGCGAGTAGGATCGGAGATGGGACCGTCTTGCAATGAAATAATCGTTTAGGCTTCTCGAATATTTTACACCTACTTAGGAACCTACTTGAAAAACTACTAGCTGTAGCTACATTATATCAATTATATCATAGTATGTTTGATTTTTAAAAAATTTGTACCTTTTAGTTTCTTTGAAATTGAAACTAAGAAACTGTACTAAGTAGATTTACATATGTAGGTACCTTTTTCTTACACGTCCAACCTATTCGTTTGTGTAAATGTAACACCCGAATGATTTTTTTTTTTTTTGTTATGTATGAATTCTATGTACTTACTACTTACCTACCAAGAAAAAATAATTTTTCATGAAACTTAATCAATAATCATTGATTTTTTTTCAAATTGTGAAAAGTTTAATTGTAGGTATAGGTCGACAATATCGACAATCTCAAGTTTTTAATACATGCTGTTTGAATTTTGAATAATAATCATTGTAGTAAGTACTAAGTAGTAACCTATAGTGAACTGACTACTGACTAGCGAATAATAGTTTTCTCATTTTTTTTACTCGCCGTTACGGCGTTACCACGAAAAAAGTAGCGAAAAAATATCATCTCCCAAAAATTTTTTACTATTTTGAATTTTTTTCTGATTAAATTATTTTTTACTTACTATTTTTGAATTTTTAAATTTTTTTGACTCTGAAGTCAATTTTCCCATTTTTGAGCAAAGAAAGGTGAGTAGAGTTTAATTGGTTTTTTCCTTGATGGTTTAGTTTTTTCTTTTGTTTTAGTTATTTTCAATGAAATTTAAAAATCAGCAATTAAGCAGTCGAACTTTGAATTTCAATTCAACACTAAAATATTTCCAATTACCTATCTTGGGCTATCTCAAAAGTTGAGTCTTGAGTCTCTTGAAAAAAAGAAAAAAGAAAGAAAGTAATTGAACTCTACAAAAAACAAAAACAGTAAGTATATGATAATTATTATATTTTATGCAGCGAGCGTAGGAACTGAGACTTGAGAGTTGCGTCAACTAATATTTAAGAAAAAATTTTGAGCTGTAAAAAATATGTTTAGAAGAAATGCCAGGATTTCATTTCAGGGTTGAAAATTTTAAAATTTTTTGATTGAAAAATTAATTGAGCACCACACGAAACAACATCGTTTTTCCGGTGTGCTCATTTAGATTCGTGTTTTGCTTCGTATTGCGCATGCGTGAACCAAAGCGTGTTTTTATTTTTTTTTCACCGCGAAAAAAAAAACAACGTTTTTCAGTTTTTCGTTATCAATCGCTGTTAATATTTTATCTAAATTGTAATTTCGTATTTATTCTGGTGAATTATCGATTGAATAGTGATATTATTATGAAATAGTACAGTGTTTTAAATCAATTTCATCTCGTTATTTAATTTGCCAAGTTAACAGAGTGAAAATGGATTCGAAAAAAACCAATGGAACTACTGTGAAGAAAGAGTCTTTGTTACCCATAAGTCGTATCAGAATTATTATGAAAAGTTCACCGGATACCGAAAATATTGGTCAAGATTCTTTATTCCTAGTCGCTCGATCAACAGTTCGTACTTATTTTGTATTTGTCTGTGTTACGAAATTTAATACATTCTTGTATATCGTTGCGTTTTGATCATCTGCAGGAACTATTTGTCAAGTATTTAACGCACAAAGCTTACGAAATGCATAAACGAGAGAAACAGAAAGTATTAGATTACCCTTCGTTGGCCGATGCTGTACAGACCATGGAAAGTATGGCGTTCCTAAAAGGTTCGTAATTTCGAAGTCATTGTATATACTTGTGCATTTAATAGTATATTTTTGATTGCATGGATGGAATGATTTTCGTAAATTCATTTCATTTCCTTGAGGTTTTGTATTAATATCTTTATTCTAATTTTAGAAATAATGCCAAGAAAAATTACGGTCAAAGAGTACAAAGAAAAACTGCAGAATGCAGATTCAGATTCAAACGGTGAAGATTCTTCGTAACTTATCGATGTAGTTATTTTTATGTCCAATGGAACCTCAACGTATCGTATTTATGTATTTCTATAATTTTTTATTTATTTAAAATTATTTAATGAAGATGAAAAAAATTATTATCTAATACAATTAATAATATTATTTCGTTTTGTTTTAAAATCGAAAGGGTTATCGTACGGTGTCGAATGTTGACCGATTACTTCAAATTTGGAATTGACTTGGAAATTGAAACGTTCTTGAAGGCTTTGCCACATCTTTTCGAATTCATCTTTGCTACTTTCTTCCATTGTGCTCTTTTTGCCTCGAAGTAGTAGGATAGTTTATGAAGTAAATTTTCAGAGCCAAATACCAATTCGATCGAATTTTAAAATCATCAAGACGCTAACTAAACTTGAAGCATTTTTAAAATTTTGATAAATCTGTGACAAAATTTTTATAAAACAGTTTATTTTTTCAACATATTATTTAATAATATTATGTTTCTCATCAGTTCTGAAAGACTTTCATTTAAAATTTCCAATTGTTCCCCGGCAGATTTTCCGGTACGTTTGGAATTATTCTCTTTTGATCTTGACACGTCGTCCAATTGTTTCTGCAAGTATACATAAATATTTGAAATTATTTGAAATTTAAAAATATGTATAAAAAACTGATATAGTTACCTTTGAAAAACCTTTGCATTTATTGCTTTCGAACCACTCTTCAACATGAAGCGATCTTGTATATAGAATACCAGTATTTGTCAAAGATTGTAAATTTTTGTGCTGTAGTTTACAATTCGGGTATCGACATTCGACAGTTTTTCTCTGTTTTTCCCTGCGACAACAATGAGTAAAAAGTGCACTGTGAAAGAAATATTCATCAATGCGATAGGTACTATAATTCTTATATTATATTTACTTATCAGGTCCTTTGGAAACGTTTTCCTCAACATCGCATTCGGCTACTGAAAGAGATCGTTTTCTACTCGATACTTCGCAAGTTTTCAAGCGTGGGGAAGAATCTGCGGACAATAAAATGAAATAGTGTAACAAAATTCGTCTATTTTTTTTTCAAAATTAACGAACAACACTAAAGGAGAATTGCGTTTTTCCTACCGCTCGAGAGTTTATTGGTAGAATTTTCGGTTTCATTTACACCAGTAGACTTTTTTTCATTCTTGACAGTTTCAGTTACTGTAAAAATTTCCACAAGAATGTAAGAAACAATTGTCATAAGTAGAAAAGAATAATAAGCAACCTAGATGATTACCCAAATCGCCAAGAGTCAACGTTTTCAATTTCATCCATAACGATATCAATTCGGTTGAAAATTTCTTAGTATCTTTTGAATCACCGAATAGATTGATAAATTCACCGGATATTTCTTCTTCGCTTACTGCGTTGGTGAGTATAACCATGACGGTGTTGATAAGTTCTTCATCTGTTGAAAATATTTTATATAGTATTGCATTTTTTTTTGACATAATCGTTCAACTTACCCGCGTGTTTTAACAATTTTATGAGTCGCTTTTTCACATTCAACTGAAACAAAATAGTAAACAAGTAGACAGATGAGAGAAATAATAATTACGTAAACTAGCTACAGTACATAATGCTTCGCTATCGTACAAACTCATGAAGAATTACACATTCTTCAAACTCACCTTTAATTTTTCAGTAATTAGTAACTTTATTTCGCGCATCTTTTCTTTACGAGTACTTTAACAGGGAACCACGGTAGTATTTATTTCAGTTATTTAATCAGTTTTTTGAAATAAATTGAGGAGTTTTCACGTTAATAATTATCGATAAATCAAGAAGTCAAAACAAAAAAAATTGAAAAATTACAATTTTCAAATTTGATTGATAAGCCGCCAGCACTACCACTACCAACGTACCAGCAGTGCTGCCAGGTGGAAAATGGCGAAATCCCTTTCACCACATAATTGAACTTCGGGTAAAATCGGGGTTCGTCGTTAAATCCGCATCGTTCGTGCATCACATGACTTTCGTTTCATCCATCATCTCGCAGTTTTTGTTTATGTAGTTACGTTACTTAAATTTTTATCATTCAAATTTCGTCCAATTTATGACTTATTTTTCTTACGTGTTTGATGTATTTGAAAAAAAATTCACCATATTAACCAATCCAATATGTAAATTCGATTAATTCAATAATCTACGTGTATATATGTTCAATTAGCCCCAGTATGTTGGTTAATCTAATCTGTAAAATTTTTAAATGAAACAAGGTTTTCTTTGTTTATATTTGACTAGTGGTGTAAATAATAACGTTATATTCACTTTAGAAAAGACCTGAAAATGAACAACCAAGATATCGCGCTCAGTGGCGAGCAAACTGAGAAAATGCTTCAGTTTCAAGTAAGTTTATAAACGCATTATCTACAACCACGAGAAAACGTGGAATCCACGTTTATGAAAGTCATCCCATGTGATGCATGCAAACTTTGATTTTTCTCTAGGATTTGACTGGAATAGAAGATATATCATTGTGTCGAGACGCTTTGCAAAGGCATAATTGGGATCTTGAGACAGCTGTGCAAGATCAGTTGAATATCAAAGAAGGCCGACCGTCTGTATATTCCGTGACCAGAGCACCTACTAATGATGTACCAGTTGTATATAATGATCCGTCTGTTCAACAAATATTTATCGCCGAACCACCGGGATTACCTTTCCCTTGGAGATGGGCTGGAACTTTTGGATTTATAGCATCGTTTTTATTTAGATTTGTATTCAACACGTTTACATCATTTCTAGAGATGACCCGCAGTTTATTTTGGAATCGACCAAGATATCGTAAGTGCCCGAGTTGTGTTCGTTGAGTATGAAAATGGCAATCGATTAATTTTTTCCAATTCGTTTAGCCGAAGTTACCGATCCCGTCGGTGATGTCGTCAGTTATATTCGTGAATTTGAAGAATCATACGGTCGCAGACATCCCGTATTCTACCAAGGAACTCATGCTCAAGCTTTAAACGATGCCAAATTAGAATTACGTTTTCTCATCGTTTATTTGCATTCCGATAATCAAGATTGCGCTTCATTTTGCAGGCAGGTTATTCGTACACCCGCAACTGATCGTATTCTCGATGCATTAATAATAATCGCGTTTCTATTTACAGAAACACTTTAACCAGTCAAGAAATGATCGATTTTCTCAACTCTCACGCTGTCATATTTTGGTCTTGTTCGTCAACAAAAAGCGAAGGTCGTCGTGTGATGCATGCGCTTCATACTAAATCTTTTCCATTCATCGGCGTTATTATACTACGTGATAACGTCATGACGCTGGTAGCGAGGTGAGTGTTTTTCCTCAATTATTGAAGAATTACGCGTAAGTGCGTGAAAGAGAGGTGCTCACATAACGAGAGTCGTTTTATTAATATTTATGAGCGTTCGAATGTTCTGCTGTCGATCGAATGACCTTCGGATATGCTTCCGTTACAGTGATTGAAAACTGAGTCGAATGTAGTTCAGTTTTTTAAAAATTCTATGTTATTTGAGAGATGATTAAATTTTCCGTTTTATGACATGAGGGAATTTTTGAAGATTTTTTGAAAATGACCGATTGCAGGTGCATTCGCAGTTTTGAAATACCTCGACTTATTAATTATTCGTTCATCGATTTTCTGTTTTTTTTTTTTTTTTTTTTTTTTTGGTGCCATTATTATTATTCAACTATTATTATTGATTTTTTTTTTGTTTCACAGATTGGAAGGCCTAATGGAAACCTCTGTTCTTTTGCATCGTTTACAATCGGTTATTTCGAACAATGAGCAAATCTTATACGCTGCTCGAGCCAGCAGGTAAATTAAGAAACTGAAAGAATTTTTTTAAAATACGCTTCTTGTTAAATTGTAATACAGTCATCTCCAAGAAGGCCATTTCCACTCCAATAGTTATCAAAATATGCTCGAAACAAAATCATATTTTTAAAAAAATTTCAATGGAACCAGCGAACCACCCATGACTTTTATCTCAGATTAGATCTGCTAGGCAATTGCAATTCTAAATTCAGTTTCTTTGTTAATTGAAAAAATATATGGAGCACAAAAAATCCAACTTCATTCCAAATGAAAATTGAAAAATGAACTTTTTTCTCGGTTTTGTGATAATTTTCCGAATTGTCGTCAATACCTATTTTCACTTTTTAGTAGATTCGAGTCACTAGTGAAGGGAAGGGGCACCGAAGTGAACGAAAATCAGAAGAACAACTTATCTTTTTAATGGCTTGATAAATTTTTAGATTTAAGAAACCAAATTCGAAGACAAAGTGATCGATTTTTTCGTATTTGCTATTTTTGGTTCAAAAAATTAGCGTTTTAGGTATTTGAAATGAAAAATGTCAACTTTTGTTCTCCTTGTGAGGCAGGGAAGAAAAGCGAGAATGTCAAAATTTCTAATAAGTAGGGTAATTAGAAAGTTTCATTGAAAATAATTTACATTTATCGTAATCAATGAACCAAATTGTAAGTCGTTTACAAAAAATCGAATTCAAGTTTTATTCATACCTAATTGTCCAATCAACTTTGATTGACTGGCCTAATTTTAAAGAATTATGCATTTTTTGGTAAAATAAGACCTCTGAAGCTGTCTTTTTGTAAAATATGTATGTAGTGAATTCCAAACAGTAGTGTGAGCTGATGACAAAATTATGTACCCACTAAATCAAAATTCTGCTCAAACTTTCCTGATAGACAGGATGATGCGAGAGGAGAAGGAATATGAGTCGCCATAAAATTTAATCAGATATTTCATTTTTTGTAATCTGTAAAAATGACTGGTTAATCACTTCATTACCTGATGTTTATTTATAAACCCCTCGTACGATTTCCTTAAAATATTTTCACATTTTACAATGTACCAAAGGTTGATATTTATCGTTTTGGTATTAAAATGATTAGTTCACGTAGTAAATACGATATTTTTGCGTATTGCGATGATGTTGACATTTGCAGAATGGAACGAATTGTGAACCAGTCCATCAGAGAACAACAAGATGAAGCGTATATGGAATCCCTTCGAGCCGATCAAGAGAAGCAACGTCAACGTGAATTGGAACGAGAAGAAATACGCAAGATCGAGTTGGAAAAACAAAAACTTATCCAAGATGAATTGATGAAAAAGCTGGTAAGCTGAGTTCAGTAAATAGTGTGTTCCTTCTGGTATAGATCTTGTGAAATTCATTTTTTTTTTTTTTTTTGAATAGGAATTAGAAAATCAAAAAATCGAATGGACCGAAAGAATACCCGAAGAACCCTTGTCATCGCATCCGGATTGTGTTTGTATTTCGTTCAAAATGCCCAACGGTGATCGTCTCGAGAGACGATTTCTAACTACTCATACTTTACGTGTAAGTAGCAGTGCTTTAAGCTTGAGAAAATTTCTCTTTCACGAGGCATTTCACCATTACGTATATTTTTTCGCAGGATATCTACTATTACATATTTTGCAACCCGAACTTATCCGGTAGATTCGAAATCGCCACGAATTTCCCGAAAAAGATCTTAGACTGTTCGATGACGTCAGTTCAAACGTTACAAGATGCAGGCTTGCGTAAACGAGAAGTATTATTCGTATATGATTTGGAGTCGTAGTCAACCAATCGTGCATTTTGCACTTTTCTTTCGTCATTTGTTACTTTCTTATGTGTATTTACGCGAATGTAAAATTGTGATACGTGAACACGATGGTTCTATATTGTAATTTTCCTCCAAAGTGATAAAAAAAAAACAAACAGAATACATTTAGAAATTTATTTACAATATCAAATGAAATTCGTAGGATAAGTTATGTTTAAACGGATATCTTATTTTAAGCAATGCGTTTTGCCATTTTCCTCGTGTACAATTTGTACAAAATCGTTTGGTTATTGTTACGTTAAATTTAACTTTATTGTTTAATTTTGTATAAATTCTTGTTCCTGAGTACTTCGATGATAAGCCGAATTCAACGAGATGAACTTTTTACGCTTTTGCAAAAGATCCTATTCGATCAGTCCGAAGTATGTTTTTAATCAGTAGTAAATATAATTTCGTTTTTTGTTCGAAAGAGCTTCGGTTTTTTTTTTTCATCTTTCTTATTGATAATATCTGCGTAGATTAGTATTATTTTTTTTTTCATCTTCTACCATTTTTTTCTATGGAAGAATATTAAAAATGCATTAATATTCGTTTTACCTTCAGTTAAATGACGATACTGTTGAAAGTAGCCTTTGTAATTTTAATTATACCGAGGAAATTTGTACTTTTTTCTTCACTTGTTACAGGTAGTTTATTTTTTTTTAAAAAAAATACAATCGTACATTTTAAAATTATAATGGATTTTTTCAATTTGAGGGCGGTTGCGTTGAACTTTAATTTGCTATTTCTCCTAGATAGATGACTTTATCGCTTGATGCAGAAACAACTGTAAACGTAAGGAAAAAAAAGATCGCATTAGTAACAAAATTTATGATTACTGCAAGTAGTGAATTATTTTCAAGTGGCATCAATATTTCAAAAGATGTATCAAAGTTTGAGGCATTCGATTTCTTGCAATTTTCTGAGTCTAAATGGCTATTTTTCATTTTTTTTTTGTCTGAGGGAGGGGAGGAGGTGTCAGTTCGATTCAAATTGTAAACAAAAATAGAATTAATCAAAAATTTCAGAGAGGTACTTTCAAGGGAAAAAATTGGAAAAATAAGCTCTTAAAGATTTTCGAAGTCTTTAAATTAATTTTTGAATTTTTTGACCTTCGAAATTCAAAATCCAATTTTTTGGAATCATTTTTCCGAAAAACCAGAAGGAAGAAGAAAAAGGCTCGGACCAAAATTGACTATTTCTATGAAGGTTTGATTCTCAAAATTCAATTCTGAAATTATTTCGATCGCAAATCGAAATCTCAACCCTCAACAAAGCAGAAATTGGGAGGAAGGGCCAAAATTGAAAATTTCCAACATTATCAAGCAAAACAATCAATTGCATTTTTTTGTTTTCTGACCACTCAATGAGTTCGGATGGAAAACTAAGTGATTTCAGTTTTCAAATTTAGGTTGCTTTTGATCACATAAAAAAAAATCCAAAATTTTGTCAATATTTTTTGAATTTTTGGCTGATAAAACTTTGATCTTTGACCTAATCTGCGATTTCGTTGGATCTTCGGCACGATGCTATTGGTGATTTTTCCAAAACAACGGACAACGACACAGAAAAGGTCTTAGGGGGTCAAAAAATCCATTTTGATATTTTGCTCCATTGGGTCAACAAAATTTGATTTTAGCACACCTTTATCATTATATCAACGCAGAAAATTCAGAATTTTCGCTTCTGCCACGCTGTTTAAAAGCAAGGAATGGCCCCAGAAATGGACTCGGGTCAAAAAATTGAGATTTCTATATCACGCTCGAAATTAACGAACTTTTTTTTCAATTCAAACTCTTCCTGCTGGCCCGTTTAGGTCTTCAATTTTTTTCCGAAAGCATCTTTCAGAAAGTTAGAAACATCTTGAATAATTTTTTTCCCAAACTTCATTCGGTTGACTTGGATTATTTCCCTTTTGGTAAAAATTGGGAAAATTGTGCCTTTGACAGCTTTGAATTTTCGGTGTCGATACAAAAAAATAGCATGATCTCCCCTCCCTCCTTCCATGTTCAAAGTTTTTTCAACTTACCAATTGGCTCAGTTGGATGAAAATCTACATCATTTATACTTCCATTATGACCTGGTAATTTGTACAATATCCTACGCGAAGTAGTATCCCAAATGTATAAAAATCTATCAGCCGAACCAGCAGATACTTTTTGACCATCAGCAGACCAACAGCATCCTAATAAATTCTATAATAAAAGAAATGCATAGGTAAATACGCCATGAATTTGAACTTTCAACGTATATTTCGTAGACCTAAATCAATACCTTTTCAAAATTGTGTTGATGACCGCTAAATATTTTCACACATCGTTCAGCCGGAGCATAAGGTCTAATATCCCATATTCTTAACGTATTATCCATACCATTGGAAAGCACATAGGATCCATCCGCTGATAAAGATAGACCAGTGACTGTATCTACGTGTCCTCTCAATTTCATATGAGTAGTGGTTTTTCGTAAATCCCACACCTGAAAATAGCCAAAATAAGTATCAACGTCACACAATCTATCGAAAAGCTAAAAAATGAAATCAGTACCTTAATATCATTATCAATACCACCAGAAATAACATATTCAGCAGTATCATTAAAACAAACAGCTGTAACTTGGTAAGTATTATTCAAAGTGGTTGCTTGACCTCGCATTCGAGGATCCCAAATTTTAACTGTACAATCGTCAGACCCACTGCATAGCTTTATAGGTCCTCGTCTATTTACATCGCAAGAATTCACAAATGAACCATGTCCTACAATGAAACAGATCATAAGAAAGTACAAAATTAAAATTCTACAAAGCAAAATCACCATACCTTTCAATTTTTTCACTCTTTGTCCTTTTTCCAAATCCCACATCCCTAAGGTGGAATCTGTACTACAAGTGAATATGTAATTTCCATCGGTGGAGAAATGTAATTCCATTACGGCTCCTGTGTGGCCCGAAAGAGTTCCTATGTTTTCGCATTCTCCGTAAACGTTCCATACAACTAAAATCAACGGGTAAAAATTAATATACGTTGAAATCTAACAAAATAGCAGAAGAATAATTCACTTACAGATCTGCCTATCGTATCCGGCAGAAGCTAAATGTTTCCCTTCGGGATGGAATTTAACGGTGTATATTTCGCCGGGATGACCTTCCAGCATCATAATTGGAGCCATAAGACCCGATGTGCGAACATGAGCATCCTAAAAAACAATAAAAATCAGTAAAATACTAATCTTATGTCTTGAAAGATAACTTCCAAAAATACTTGCATCGTTTGATTTCGGTTTCTTGGCCGGAACCACTGCATCACTTTCGATGACGGCTACTTCGTTCTTATGCTTCATGTTCGCCAGATTTTATTATCTATCGAATCATTGACGAATTCAAATTATTAAAATATTAATTTCTTTAAAAATTGCAATCAAAACTAATAATAATCAGCAAAAAATTTCGCCGGAAAATGTGTTTTATTTTGATTGTTTACATTCAAGTGCCTCCGCCATAAATCGAAGCTTCAACTTTTGAAAAAATATTCAAACAGTGTTGCCAAAAATGAAAATATTTTCTTCTTGATTTTTTATTCAATTTTGTTGGACAAAAACTATATTGCATTTTTATGAAGAATAAATTGATAATAATTATTTATTCTTACTACATCACAAATTATTTATGTCAAAAAAAATTAAATTGATCTTTTATCTAAATTCAATTGCAACTTTTCGAATCACACATTAAGAAATTAGATCCTTTCATCATACAACTTTGTAAGTTATCAAAATGTCGCGGTATCATATTTTTGAAGTATTGACTATTGAATAATTACAACATCAATAAACTAAGAGAGGTTATACCAAAACCCGTTTTGCGTGAAAAACGGAGGAACCCGTCCCTCTTTACCGCACCAGAATTGTGACGTCACTGGGAAGAAGAGTTCTAACGCTTTATATGGCGGATGCATATTTTTTTATGGTTTTTTCATATTTATGACGATACCGAGAGGTTTAAAAAAAATTGAAGAGATCTATATTTAAAGAGGAAAAAAAATGCTTTCTGATGACGTTAAAAACTTTTTTTTTGGTTGAAAATTAGACAAGTTATGAATTTTTTAATATTTTCAGCTATGAAATAGTATGACATTTTCATTATTTTCGAAGCATAAAATATGAGAATTACAAAAAAGTTGAAGAGGATTTAATTTGAAACGAATTAAAAATGTCATTTTTAGTAAAATTGAACGTAATGAGGAGAAAAAAATTATTGAAAAAATACAACTCGAATTTTTTCCCACTCAATGTAGGAAATTTATGAAAATTTTTATATGTATTCTGTTTGTCAAAGGAAAAAGTTGATGAAAGTTCTAAAAATTTTTCTTTTTCCTGTATTTTTTAATGATTTTTCATTTTTATGACGAACTTATGAGACATATAAAAAATTTTATGAGGTCGTATCTTACACAGAATAAAAAATAAATTTTTCATTTTTTTTGTCGAAAATTTGTTTTTTTTTAACATCTCAACTGCTTTGACAAACAAGTTATTATGATGTTTTTAATCGTTTTAAAACAAAAATATGGGAATTACGAAAATTTCGAATAAAATTTCATTTGAAAAATATAAAAAATTAAAAAATCTGGAAAAAAAAATTATTGAGAAATGAGAAATCCAGTGTTTTGAAAATGAAAAATTTTTTGGTTTTCAATTCTATTTTGTTTTTATTTTTACAATTTCGTTTTCAATATTTTTTTTCGTTTTTGAATTTTTTCTTAAATACATGTTTGGTAATCAAATACTGATAAAAAGTCGAAAAATTTACCAACAGAGCAAGATTTTTTTTAAAAAAATTGTCTTTTTTTTATTTTTTTCCAAAATTAAAAAAAAAAAGTTTTACTAAACAGCAAAATTTGTTGTAAATCTGTATATATTTTTTAAAAAAATTAAAATTATGCCATAAATTTTATGGTTGAAGAAAATAAATGCATCATATTTGCGATAAAAGTCTCACTTTTGTAACTTTGAGCTGCGATAGCTTTCGTTTGGTTTTCGGGAAAACTTTCAAACCTACGCCATCTTGTAGAGAATTCAACGTAGATCATTTTCCCTACCTCAAACACCTATGTCCTCACTCAAAATTTCGAGTTATTTTAATTTAAAGTTGAAAAAATGCATAATATTTGCGATAAAAGTCTCACTTTTGTAACTTTGAGCTGCGATAGCTTTCGTTTGGTTTTCGGGAAAACTTTCAAACCTACGCCATCTTGTAGAGAATTCAACGTAGATCATTTTCCCTACCTCAAACACCTATGTCCTCACTCAAAATTTCGAGTTATTTTAATTTAAAGTTGAAAAAATGCATAATATTTGCGATAAAATCTCACTTTCGTAACTTTGAGCTTCGATAGCTTTTGTTTGGTTATCGGGAAAACTTTCAAACCTACGCCATCTTGTAGAGAATTCAACGTAGATCATTTTCCCTATCTCAAACACCTATGTCCTCACTCAAAATTTCGAGTTATTTTAATTTAAAGTTGAAAAAATCCGTAACATTTTCGATAAAATCTCACTTTCGTAACTTTGAGCTTCGATAGCTTTTGTTTGGTTATCGGGAAAACTTTCAAACCTACGCCATCTTGTAGAGAATTCAACGTAGATCATTTTCCCTACCTCAAACACCTATGTCCTCACTCAAAATTTCGAGTTATTTTAATTTAAAGTTGAAAAAATCCATAACATTTTCGATAAAATCTCACTTTCGTAACTTTGAGCTTCAATAGCTTTCGTTTGGTTATCGGGAAAACTTTCAAACTTACGCCATCTTGTAGAGAATTCAACGTAGATCATTTTCCTTACCTCAAACACCTATGTCCTCACTCAAAATTTCGAGTTATTTTAATGTAAAGTTGAAAAAATACGTTTGTTTATGTCTATTCAATGTAAAATGAACGCGTGAATGCGTTTACCTACTTATCCGCTTCTTCCGAGTGACGTCACAACGCAGTCGATGGACGAAACCGAAAAATAATTACCTATCTTGAATTTGGTTTAACCTCTTTTAGTTTATTGATGTTGGAATAATTACTCATTCTTTGATGTAATAAATGGGTTTTTCATTCTTCTCATCTATTTTTATAATTCTTCATTCATACAAAGTGCATGGTGCGTGAATAAATTGATTTTTTCTTCAAAACTGAACTGCGCGATTCGTAAGTTGCACATTTCGCTTGGAAATTGACCATCACCGTGGCGTGTTTATTCCAACTATGGTTTAAGTTTTGAATCTTATATATCAAAAAACGTGAAAATGAATTCGATAAAAGTTGTGCTTCTGCTCGCGTTCATTGCATCAGCTAATTGTTTGATCTCGGACGATATCTTTAATACTGTATCTAATAACAAACAATGTAATCAATCAAAGTCAGCGTTGGATTCGTTGGGAATAGAGTCCTGCAGAACATCAGGAGATCGAGGAACCCTAGACATACTTTGTAATGGTATCAAAAGTGCTATAAAAGATATCTGTAATGAAAACAGTACTATTGCATTAGCCCAGGTAAAAAATAACAGTAAATTCAACGACTCTTCGGACACCTTTTGTGTAAAGGTTGGCTCTCTGAAAGTACTCGTCAAGTTATCCAAAAATGTCTCTGACACTCTGAACATGATGAAGAATAAATCTTGTTCCCTTTTATGCACTTTGGTCGACGGCAAACTCAATCCACTGTGTCCGTTTTTGGTCTCATATATCGAACTAAGTAAGTATAATTACTCGTGTAATTGATAACCCCATCGTTTTCTACAGTTGTTTTATTTTTCCAGAAAATCCTCCTGTACCGAAAAATAACACTGTTCCCACGCCCTTGCCGGTGATAAAATCTGAAGCATCCGTACGGAACACCAGTGTCGAAAAAACTCTTCCTGCTGCATCAAAACCATCAGATACACCAACTAAAGACGATGAAGTACCACCCCCACCTGTAATACCGAATAATAATGCTGACGAAGCCAACCCAGTGAAACCTGTAATACCATCAAGAGCTGATAATCAGCAGGAGAGTATTGATCCGGATACTGGTATTGATCCCGTTCTGCCAGAAGAAAGTGTAAAAGGCGAGGAAAGTTCTTTTAACGTAGAAAATAACGATAAACAGCCCGACGATATGAACGTCGACGTGAAATCAAGTTAGTTGAGGGATTTTAAATTCTGAAAAATTATCAATTCGTAATTTATAACGTTGAATTTTTTCCTGCAGGTGATGATCATCCAAATGAACCAGAAAATGGTTCAAATAAAGGTATTTTGGTCTCTTTTTCGTCGTATCTTTAAAACCAGCGATTTTGTTTTCATTTTTATTGTTTTTGTAGCTTCGGAACCAGATCCAGTGAAAATTTCCTCTGCAGAAAGAGAACCGTTCGACGAAGCTGAAAGTTCCCATTTCTTCACGTATTTCGTTTTCATCTCAGCTTTATGTATATTTTTCTACGTAGCAATGTATAATAAGAAAAAGGTAACGTGATCCTCGAAGAAATCTTTTTAATTGCTTATTCTCTAATTAATTTTACGTTATAGATTCTCGCTCTGATGATCGAAGGTCGTCGATCCAGCGTAAAAAGACGTCCGAATTCGGCAGCATACAGTAAACTAGATTGCACCCTCGAAGAAGCAATGGCATCCGGTCCATCTACATCTTCGTCCAATACTCTGCTATATTAAGACGGCCCCGTCGTCCTGGTTTTTTAGTCTGTGATGTAAATATAGGTAGGTATTACGATGCCTAGATTGTCAACGTCCTTCTGAAATTTATACCTTGTTTGTATTGTTTCTAGGTTGTACATTGGTTTATTAGTCGAGGTAAGTTGCGTGTATAATTAGCGTGTTTATTGTAAAGTTATCCAATTACCGGCGTCTATACCAATTCCCATCATATTTTGGTCACGATGCACGCGTATCGCCTTCATTTTATTCGATGACGTATGTTACCCGGTGTAAAATTTCTAAAAAAAAAAAAAAAAAAATGTAAAGTCTTCTCGAACCGAGATATTTTCCACGCTGGTTATTCCAGCCAAAAATAGCTTCTTGGAAACAGGTCGATTGTAGTGATGGATTAAGCACGTGTTAAGAGTACTTCGCACGTTTCAAATGCTATTTTTCCTCATTTTCTTATCGATTTTATTGTACGATCGCGTTGTTATGACGTGGTTGTCGAATACCAAATATGTATTTGTTATTTTTAAGAACTTTCACTCGAAAATTAATATTTTACGAATATTTTTTCGTGTAAGGTTATTTTCTTTTTTACGATTGTGAATTTGTGTGATTGTCTGAATTGTGGTACAGCTTGGCTAACGTTTTGTACCTTTTAATTTAGATGAAATCTTGTCATTCGAATAAGTCACGTTATCACGAAGCATTTTTCATGTGATCAAAAATCCAATGATTTTCATCACCGCAGAAATATTAGAAAATTTTTTTAAATTCATTAATTCAGTCACGATTCTGGACTATTTTTATAAAATTTCGAAGGTCTTTATTGATGGTTTTTGGATTTTTACTGCTGATTTGGAAATTTGGAAGCTCGTGTGATGAGCAAGGCTTAGAAAACTGAAGCAAAGGTCATCAAAATCGTTTTGTTTTTTCACTTTCAAGATTTCATGTAATTTTTTTTCGATTCAATATGTTGTTGGTTGGAAATGATTGAATTTTCCTTATTCTTTGCACTTATCGACGAATCACGTAATGGTTTCAGTTCCTGAAAAAATTTTCTGGACTCTGGATGATGTTGAGGCTCTGGTGCCCAATTATGGTTCCAACTTTCTTTCTCCTTTTTTCACCGGGTGCTCGATTAATTCTGGACTCCCACTGCACTTTTTGGTGTTAAAATTCATAAGTTGGTAATACTTTGAATAAACTGTCCAATCATAAACAAAATAAACAAATGCAAAGTATTGCCAACTTACGATTTTTACCACAAAAAGTACAGGGGGAGTCCAGAATTAATCGAGCACCCGAAACTTTGAAATTTGATGGGTGAAACTACTATAATATTGAAAATAGATAAATTTTATTTTTAGTCAATTTTTTTGCCTATATTAAAAATTGAAAGAGTCGATAATGTTCTCAATTCCGAAATAACTTTAAAAGTAATCTAAATTATGAACAAAGTGTTATTGAAATGTATTCAACATTCTACCATTTTGTCTTTCTAAATCTTAAATGTGACAAATATGCTGATAGATAAACTTCTTGCAGGGCATAATAATAATCAATATTTTGAAACTCAGTTGACTTCAATTTCAACGTTCTACATCAAAATTTTGATATATTCTCAGAATGTATATGTATTTTCAAAATTGAAACTTGAATCTAAATTTGACGTAGCTATCTTATCAATTTTAATTTTTTATGGAGTAACTTACCAATTCTGGACAAAATAATTCCTGATTTTAGTTTTCACGATTTTCTCTAGTTGTTCCATTTTTTTCTCTCATAAAAATTCAAATTTTCCTTTTTTTGTCAGAATTTTTAAGTTTAAATTTTTTGAATAGGTTTCGTTTTTGAAAGTTTTTTTAAAAGTTTTTTTCCAAGTTTTTTTTGTAGGAATTTCTGTTCAACTGCAAAAATATGAAAAATTATCAAAGATATTGATAAATAAATGATTCAATGTCTTATCGAAGGGGAAAAATTTTGAAATTGAACAAATTTGGAATTTTTGTGAATTTTTGAACTTGTAAATAATAATAAACCGAAAATCGAACAATTTTAGAACGTTCAAAATTATGATGAAAATAGAAAAAAAATCAGATAATTTGAATTTTTTTTTTAGAAAATGATGAAAATTCGAATTAAAAAATTTCAGAGCCGAAAATTTTGAATTTCTGAAAAAATTTGAATTGAAAAAAAAAATATAAATAAATAAAATGTATAATAATGAAAAAAAATTGTAGAACTAGTAGAAAAGAATAAAAACTTCGAGAAAAATTAAATTTGAAAACTATCGGTGTAAAAAATATTTAAAAATTTGAATCAAAAAAGGTGTAAAGAAAGTTATTTGTCATTCTTTAAATTAGGGGTGGAGGGGAGTTAAAGAATCCCTCCGAGATAATTTTCTTTGAGGTTGAAAAATATACGCATTTAAAGAAATACTCCTTCATACCATCTTTTTATGTAAATATGTGAGTCTAGGTATAGAAATTACTCTTAAAGAGTCAAAAATTGGTTTTCAAGTTGACACCGATTTTGGGATTTATAGAAGGAGTAGAATTAAGGGAGGAACTTCGACTCAAAAATCAATTTTTCATCTCTAAAATTGATTTTTATATCCAGGCTCACATAATAATCCCATTTTGGTGAGTTACTGTTCAAAATAGAGATTGATTTATCATCTAGAATTAGGTAGGTATATTGGTTGTTTTCATTTACAAAATGAAAACTCTCATTCGTGTTGGTTAATTTTGTGGAATAATTTTCGAAGATTTTTATTTCTTCATTCAGAAACAATTATTCTGATTCCGAGTTGGGAAATAATTCCAATTTTAATCGATTCGATTAAATTTTGTGATTGTGATATGACGATAGTTTTAATTGATCTAGATGTAGATACCATAGGCATTTTGGTGTAAGAATTAACGCTTCGAATTTAGTAAATTAATTTCAATGTAAATACCTTTTAAGATTTTTTTTTTCAATAATTCGGGGTTACTTTTTACGGTATTTTGCAATATTATTAAATTTAAGTTGAAAATTTCTTCGTATTTTACCCGGCCAATCTTTCGCCTTCATGACTGAATTTTTATTATTAAGCCTGGGCCTTTTTTTTCTCACCAATTACCGAATGGCTTTGTGGGTCTCGAAAATTTTTCAATTCGCATTCTTCAAATTGTTTCCTATTTTTCAATGCGTACCTTATTTTATTATTTTCACTTATTATATTTTTAGAAATTTCGTTTTTTTTCCTTTCTCTTTGGTTAATTTTAAGTCGATTGTTTCGTTTTTTTTTTCTATTTAGATGCCTGAAATGGCTGTGGGCACAAATTTATGGGATTTTGTATGTATATAGTACAGTCTAGTCGATATAATATGGAAATTGGATCATAAAATTGGGGATAAAGATAAAAGTAACGCATGAACAAGACTTCAGTATTCGATTGATTTTGAGGAGAGAATTATATCAAAAAAATAATTGTAAATGATTTTTTTTGGAATCATTCTTCAATCTACCAAAAAAAAAAAAGCGAAATAACAAATTTACCATTAATAGCTTATTGGTATTTTAAGTGGTTATACGTAAATACTGTGAGCTTCAATATTCTATACCTATCTATACTGTAATGATTTTTTTTTAAATTCGATTTTTCAATCAATAAAGCATTGCTCATGTATTTTGTTACTTTATTTACAAAAAAAAAGGGGAAAAACACTCAACTCGAAAAAATTATAATGAAACACATGACTAAAAACTTATTCGCTATAAAAAAAAATGACGTGCGTAATTACAATATTTTTCGTATTTTTAAAAAAAAATAAATTACTGTTGAATTTGGAATTTTGGTTGATAAATTAGCCTTCTAGTAATTTTCGCTGACTGGGATATCGTTCGGGTTCAGTTTACCGTACACCGGATGCGTTCCGTCACCTTTTTTCACCGCGTGTCGTTTAACTAGTTCCTGAGAAGCGCATTTTATATCATAAATCCAGCCTTTTTTCGCGCAGTAGTCTATAACGGTGGTGGTGACGTTGAAGTGTTGTCCAAATTCGGCTGCTCGGTAGTCCCATGGGAATGTGTGATGGTAGTTGTGCCAGCCTTCGCCGAGGCCGAAAAATGATACGAAACTGTTTTCCGCTGGTGACATGTCTCTGTGCGGAACGAGAGAGATTTTTAGTGAGGTTTTGTGAAATTTTTTCTTTCAGAATTTTGAGATGATTGAGGCTTTTGAAGAATTTGTTTTCAAAATCTCGAAAAAATTTGATTTTTTATAATTATCATTAAAAAATTCGGCGTTTAGAGAAGTTTCGAAACGTTGCTGCTTTAAAAAATCTGAAATCTTGGAAATTTTCAATACCAAAATAAAAGTTATGAATGAAAAAGTGAAAAAAATTGAAAAAAAGAACTAAAAATTTTAATAAATAGAAAACCGATCTTCGGTCCGAAAATAAAATTGAAAAAAAAGTTTCCCAATCAGTCCAAAACCATGATTATCATTTGTTTTGGATTGATTGGGACACTTTTGTTTCTCAATTTTTTTTCGGACCGAAGGTCGGTTTTCTCCTGGAAGGTCACAAATGTAATTTTAAAAAATTCAAAAACTACGCACAAAAAATCAATTTTGAAAAAATTGAAAATACTTTAGACTTAGACTAAGAAAAATTAAATATAGAATAATTTAGAATCCAAAATGAGGATTATTCGAATATTCATCGTCCTTTATCTGAAACACAACTTTTTAGAATTGAAGTCGATTTTTTGGACCGCGGAAAAAAGCCAGATTTTAAAAAAAGTTAAAGTTTTGGAAAATCACGAGATTACGACGTTTAATATTTGAAAACTCAAAAAATTTCAATTCAACAGAATCTGCGAATTGTTGAAACTGAAAAATGATACAAATCAACACTATATATTTCAATGACCTACAACATTTCAAAAATTTCGAAAAATCTATAAAATGCGATACGATCTTTGAAATAATACCACAGGTCGGAAAACGTAGCCAATTTTCTCAGTACAGCGAAAAAATCTGATTGGGGCCAATTTTTTTCATATTTCGAAAGAATAACCGTCAAAAAATATTTTGCACAAAATTTTGATTCAATTTTTTTTTTTCAAAATCCAAACTTCAAAATGCTATATCTTTGTTATTTTTAAACCAATTTTTGATTTTTCAAAAAATATTCCTCTTATCAGATCGATTTCAATTTTTCCGACTTGTGACCCTGAATCGCATCACAAATGTTGAAATTATTCAAATCCATAATTATTTAAAAATTTTGTAAAATCTAAAAGGTTCTATGACTTGGATTTTACATCATATTCAAGATTCAATCAAAAATTAAAATGTCAAGGAAACTGCCAACTATCTAACAAAATTTAGTCGAGTTCAAAACTATTCGAAAAGAATCTGAAAATTTTTTTTAAAAAGGTGAAAATTCAATTTTTCGAAAAAATTTAAAATTTGCATGGTTGATTATAATTTTTTAGTTGTTGAAAATTGATTGGAAATTAGGTACTCAAATTTTGAAAAATTGTACATTCAATTCTCAAAACTTCAAATAATAAATTGGTAACCACTGACCAATGGAGGGAGCAGGGAATCGAGAGGAAAATACCCAACAAAATTATTTGACATTTTTTCCATCATTTAAGCCCATTACCATTTCCCCCTCCCTCCTCAATAATCATATTTTACAGCCTGAAATTATTGACAATTTTAATCATAAGCACACCTAGAAATTAATTATGAGAGGGGCGGAGAATTTGAGAAAAATTAAAAGTGGGCTAAATTTTAAATCAGTCATTTTTCACCGATTTTTTCTGGAAAACTGGGAATTGGATTGAAAAATCAGTGATTTTTGTATAAAATATAAGTCAAAAATCAAACACTTGCAAAATAAAATGTTTGAAATAGTGCTAAAGTGAAGCCCAGAGACGTAATGATAGGGAGGGTTGAAGGAGGGGCTAGTTTACTCCCAACGAGATTTTTCTACACTTTGTTGGGAAACTTGGCCATTTCGACCTTGAATTTGAAAAAATTTACAGTTTTGTCCTTACTCAAATTTTTCCAACTTGAAAAAATACGAGTTTAAAAAATGGTGAATTTTTCCCACATGGAAATTAAAATAGCAAGTTGTCCCAACTTGGGAAACTATACTAATATATTTTTCCAAGTTGGAAAATTTTTCATTTTTTTCAAGTTGAGAAATTTTTTATATTTCCCCAAGTTGGAAAATTTATCATTAAAACAAATATTTTTCCAAAGTGGGAAAATTTAACATTTTTCATACTTTCGTAGCTTTTTTTTTTAATGATAAAGCACAATTAAATGATCTATTTTGAGAAAAAATTTCATTTTTTCAAGTTGCGAAAATTAAACAGTTTTTCTTTTCTTTTTGTTTATTCAATATGGAAAAGCCATAAAATTTTTCAAAAATTTTGGCCTCGCTGCGCTCGGATCTATTTTCTTTTTCTTTCTATAGTTGAAAATAATCCGACCCATCGAAAATGATTTTTTTCGAATTTTTCTTTAAATTGACTAAATTTTATGATTTCTACGTGAAACTCATTTTCGATATTTGAAAATCAACTTTTTCAAAAGCTTTGGTCTGGCTGTGCTCGGGCCTTTCATATTTTTCCTGAACTTGGCGATTTTTTGAAATTTCAAAATAACTTCATTGTCCAGCAGAACACGATAATTTTAACCTTTCGAATTAATTAGAAGTAGTTTCGGGACGTTACGGAGCCACATGAAAATTTTGAAATTTAAGGGGCTCTTTTCATGGTCTAGTTTCGATTTATTTTTGTTTTGGGCTCAAAATTTCACTTTGAGTTGGAATACCATCCTCGTTGGAAAAAATTCAGGTTATGTAGTTGAGAAAATTTAAAATTTGAGTTGAGATTTTAATCAAATTTACCCCCCCCCCTCCCTTGCGATATGCCCTCTGAACATCCCTGACGAAGCCCCAGAGGACAAGAATTCTTTGAAAAATACTGTTTAAAGAGCCCAAAAAGCCCTTTCACATTTTTGTAATTAAAAAATCACCTTTCCGAAATTCCCCCTCAAATCATCTTGTACCTAAACTTGAAGAATAAAATTTCCCCAAATACTCACTTGGTGAATGGTTTGGTACCATAAATATGAGCCGCACTATTGACTAACCAAGTGAAATTCAAGCTATAAACTAATCTGGCCACAAAGCTGAGGAAAAACGAATTCCATAAAGTTTCGTTCCACAATAAACAAGGTATCAATGTCGGTATTCCGATGGCAAACACAGCGAATAATTTCTTATAATGGCTTGAAAAAAAAAATCAAAAAATTATCATATTTTCAAAATTTTCTAGTATTGTGAATCGAACCATTCCAAAACCTTACTTTTTTTGGAACATCACCATCGGATCAGCGTTTATATCCGACATATCGATGGTTTTTCCTTTCCTCAGAACGTCCGGATGCTTACGTACCATTAACCAGCCAATATGGCAGAAAAAGAACCCCCTACTCGAATTATGCGGATCTCCGTTCGTGTCGCTGTATTTATGATGTTGTCTGTGGTCTCTGATCCAAACCCATAAACAATTCTGAAAAAATCATACCATTTGCAATTTCCGTCCGTTTGACCTCCGCGGTTACCTCTCGGTCACCTTACCTGTCCGGCCATCGTTTGGAATACTACTAGAGTAAATCGTATGTATTTGTTGGCTTTGAATGTCCTATGAGTGTACAACCTATGAGCTCCCATTGTCGTGGCCAAAGCTGATGCATACGCCGTTGCCACCCCTGCATAATAAAATTTCCCATACATGAGGTCATTTTTTTGATCCGATTCCAATGACCGATTCAATTAATCAAAGGTATACGAACCCCAAACCACGGTAGCGAATTTCGCGCTGACGAAACCCAAATAAGTCGCGTATAAAGCGGCCAGATGCAATACCAGAAATCCAATCGCGTTGAACCAGACGATTTCCATTTTATAGGGTTTTTCTTCAATGACGCCATCTTCGGTTTTTTCAATGATTAAATCTCGTTGTTCGTCTTCGACATCGATGGGTTTGATATTCGGAGGTATTTTAGCAGGTATCTTGAATACCTTCTTGGTCTGAGTTTCGGTCCGAACGGATGACATTTTGATCTGCGCAGGTATAATGGTCGGATTAATTATAATTAGCTCCATATTTTTATTTTTTTTTACGCAATTACTGTATTTCGTAATCGGTTCGAACCAGTTGACAGTCGAATTGTCAAAACGTATTTTTTTCGACCGTCGATGTCGAGGCGACGATTAGAACGAAGGGTTTCGAGATGGTTACATGAACTTTTGATAAGTGCTGTCTCGAAAATTATGAAACACGATCGCGTTTTATGGAAAAATTTTACGAGTCTCGGTTTTGCGGCTCAGTTACCACAGGTACGATTTTAATCTGAATTTCGTCTCGTGTGTTGTGGTTTTTTACTTATTTTTCCCGATCCCAAAGCTGCACGCGTAGATAATTACGTATTACTTAGTTCGAGATGATTCAGCTCCGGAGAAATTTCATCGGCGGAGCCTTCGTGGTACTTATGAGCTCATTTTAGGCTCGAATTGATCTTTATTTTTAGGCTATTGTTTCAAGGTGCCTTTAAAAATTAAATCTTGATGGTCGTTCTATGAGAGTCACTTTGGCCGATAATAAATCGATACCGGATTGTCCGCTATAGTTGTGAAAAGGAAAGTACTTGACCAAAATATTTCGCTTTTTACAAGTTATCTGGTTAAAAAGGTCATGTTAATTTGAGCCATAAAATTCGATTTTATGGACGTCGATGAAGAAGTCTTGGAAATCGGTAGTGTCCCGTTGTACATTGTTTTGAAATTTATTTGGGAAGTGAACGAAATGATGTGATAGTTTTCTTCGAAATTAATTTGTTTTTGGAAATCCAAGTGTTCGAGTTCATTTAATATTTTGTTGTGGTTTTTTTTTGGGAGGGGGGGGGGAGAGTTTTCGGTGAAGGTCGAAAGATAACGGTTATTTTCCTAAAATCGATTGATATTTTGTAAATCATCGAATCGGTTTATTTGGATGGATTAAATTTTGGAATTAAATAGGTACCTACCTACAATTCTCACATTTTCCAGAATTTTTCAGTATTTTTCCCTCTAGGAGCCATTACCTACCTAATTTAAATGAAGAAATGAAAACGAAAAGTAGGGAATAATGAATAATTTTTTTTTAAATTTCAGTTGATATGGGTTTTTGTATCGAAGTTTTTTTTATAAGAATAATATTTTTTGAAGGGGGTGGCCCGACCCATAAAAAAAAGTAAAAAAAATCAAAAAAAAGGCTTGCAAAAAGGCATACAAAAAGTCAAGCCAATTCAAGCTTTTTGTTCAACAAATTTTGTTGGACATCTCGAGTTTTACAGGTACCCCCAAAAGCTTCTCGAGTTAGAATATGTTTTTATTTTTTATATTTCTAGTTGTAACCCAAAGTTTCACTGATTTTGTTGTATTTTGGCTCTAAAATTTTCAAATGGACTTACAACCTTTTAAAGTAGGTTAGTTGAAATTTTATGAATAATTAGATGTCATCGATTTTGGTCTCAAAATTTCATTCAAACACACTAAAAAAAAGTGAAAATTTGAAACAAAAGACGCGTTTTTATCTCAAATTGATTAACTACCTACATTTTCAATCAAACTATAGATTTTTTTTTATAAGCAATTTCGAAATATTGGAATTTTTGGGACTTCGCTTCTCATCTTGTCACGTAAAAAATTTATATGTATTGGCCATTTTTTTAAATGTTGATCTGATATATTTTTGAAAAACCAATAATTAATTCGCTCCCTCCTCCCCTTTCCCATAGCACTAAGATTTATTTGAGAATTGTCATAGATTTCATTCGAAAAATAATATGATAATAGATTTTGTCAGAATTGGTTATCGACTACTTTCGAAAATAATTTCTGATGAAGGACGATTGTCGATTTTAGTCGATATTTCAGAATCGATTATCGATTTTAATAGGAAATGATTACCAACTTCATTTAAAAAGAATGTTGAATGTCAGTTTAGAACAGTTATCAATTTTTTTGATCTAGAATTGATAATCGATTTTATAATAGATTTCAGGCTCAGCACTTGTCAGAATTAAAAAATCGTTATCAATTTCAACCAAAATCGAACCTTGATCGATTTTACTCGAAAATAATATTAACTTCAATAGAATATTACCTACTTATTGGTTAAAAATTATCAGTTTAGGTCGAAATTGAAAATCGATTCTAGTCGAAAATTATTATTGATTTTGATCGAAAATATTGATCGATGCTGATCAAAAATCATAAATCGAAAATAATCGATTTTGATTTAAAAAAATTATGTTGAATTAAATTATTTTGAAAAAAAAATCATTTTGATTAAAAATCATGGTCGAAACTGGTTGAGAATGATTATTGATTTAAAAAATAAGTTACTTTCGATTTCAATAGCAGAAATCGTTCATAATTCACCTTGGTTGAAAATAATTATTTTAATCAATTTGTTCGAAAACGATAACCGATTTCAGCCAAAATGTTATGAATCGATTGAAAATTACAATCGAATTTGATCGAAAATTGTGACCGATACTATTCGATAATGAGTATCGAGTTAAACCGAAATCGATGGTCGAATTTAATCGAAATAGATCATCGATTTTAACCGAAATCGATTATTGAGTTTGACTAAACCAGATTTTCGAGTTCAACTTGAATCGGGTTTTAAGTTCTGCCAAAATCGATTATCGAGGTTAACCGAAATTGATTATCGAGTTCGGTTAAAATCGATTTTTGAGATCAGCTGTAATTTTCAACTCAAGCAAAATCGATTATCGAATTTTACCGAAATCCGACCATCGAATTTGGCTAAAATCGATTTTCGGACTCAACTACGTATAATTTTGAGCTCAAGCAAAACCAATTATCGGGATCAACTAGAATCAATTTTCGAGTTCAACCAAATTCGATTATCAACTTTGACCGACCGGCCAAAATTAATTATCAATTCAGACTAAAAATCGATTGTCGATTCAGGCTAAAAATCGATTGTCGATTCAGGCTAAAAATCGATTGTCGATTCAGGCTAAAAATCGATTGTCGATTTAGACTAAAAATCGATTATCGATTTATACAAAAAATCGGTTATGAATTTTGAATGAAAAAAATTGTAATTAATATCAAAAAAAATTAGAGGTAGACTTTGATCAGAATACAAAAAATCGATTGAATTTGAAGTGTGGATTTTTTTGAAATGGGGAAACCTCTGTAACATAAAAAGTTATTTCCCTTAAATTTCATTTTTTTAAAAAGATAGTTCAGGTATTCATTCATTTTTTAAAAATCCATTTTTTCATTTAAAAGTTGGAAATTATTTCACAAAATTTACCCAGGAGACTTCAACTTGAATACGATATGTGCACAATAAATTTCGTTCGATTGATAATAAGTAGGTAGGTACCTATTATTCAACATAGTCTTTATGCATTCCACGAATTTTACTACAATCTAATTATCGATTTGGCTCGAAGGCTATCGAATTACTTACATTTGAGTGCAAAAAAATGTCCTACACATTTTACATTCAAATTAGACCACAAAAAAACCTTAGATATAATATTTGTTCAAAAATTTAATTTGACTGAATCAGATTTTCTGTTGAAATTTTTTTCCGAACTCTAACATTGACCTATTTCATTTTCTAACCGCGCTAACCAAATTACTCATACTTTTGAAAAAAATTATTTACTTTCCTCAAAATATATTTACTCGAATGTTCGTTCCAATTGCCTAATGCATCTATCTATTTAAATTCAAAATCTTGACAAAAATTACAAGCATGAAAAATTCTACATCCCACATCACATAATACGAATTTTCAACAAAAAACTCATTTCCTTAATACATTCGTCGTATCTGCATCTACGTTGCGTCCTTTAAGACCCAAAAACATCATTCCACCTTCTCAAAATTACCGAAAAATAATCTCGCGTTGTATTGGCGCATTAAAAATTGCAATTTTATTGAAATTTCCGGCTCGTAAAACGAATTAAAAATCAAGGCTAATAATTTTCTCGAAATGATCCCAGTTGGCGATAAACTTGAAAAATTTATGAAAATCGATGGTAAAATTTGATCGACAATGACGATCGTATTTTCCTAACAGCAAGCAACATTGTACAATATTCGATACGATTTATGACTCGAAATTCGTTCAAGAAGGTTGCCATTAATCACGTATTGTCACGACGAACCCGAGTTGGTAAATATTGTCAACGATTTATTCGGAAAAGTAGGTATATGAAAATTAATTTACGATCTGAATTATTTAATGTGCGATGATTAATTTGGATGTAGTTTTGGTGAAAAACGAAAAATTCGAGGTAGTTTTACAATTTCCTATCAAAAAATCTCAATTTTTTTCGATTTTTTTTCTCAATCGATAAAATTTCATTGGGCATTAAAATCGAAAAAAATTGATCAGTTTGAATCACTGAAATGAAAATTTAAAATCAAGAGGTAAATATGAATAAAAAAAATTATTGAATTATTTTTTTTCAAGAATTGAGCATTTTGTTGGAAAAAAATAATTAAAAATATCGAAATGAACAATGATTAATTTTCTTTCAATTTTTTTTTATAATGAATTTTTTTGCAATTACTAGATGAATTTTTTATAAATACCTGACGGCGAAATAAAAAATTTTCAAAAAAAGTAACAATTCATTAAAAAAAATTACCTAAAAAAAATAAAAAAATCACTTTTACGCGCAAATCTTTGGTCAATTATATCACATAGTAACGCGAATGATCAAACGACCAGATGAAAATGACAAAAGCACAATACTATAAAAAAATTGAAAACTTACCTTGGATTATTGATGTTATCAGTTCGAGGTGTAGGTAAAAATTAAATCTCTGGTAGTAATCGGCCGGCAAGTGAATTAAATACGCCTACATTCGTTGTCCGAGTTCATTAACTGTTTCGGCACAATTGAATCGATTAATTTACAACCAATTAATGATACCTAATTAATAAAAAGTGTTAACGCCGCGCCGGGTACAAGGTGGTTGGAAAATTTTACTACGGAACGTTAATTTAAGACTGAATGATGCGAGAATGTTGAATGAAAAAAAATTTCGCCGCAGAGGTCACTACTGTTGATTGTTGATGCAAGTGGTTCCTGCTTTGAAATAAATTTTCATCGGCGGGTGGGATAAATAAACCAAGGGTGATTAAGTTTTTGTTGTTTATTTTTTATATAATGGGTAATTCTGTGGTCAAGTGCGTTGATCTTATATTAGGTCATTTCTCTTTGGGATTTAGTTTGGATCATGGATTATTTTCCAGATTTACGTTTTGATTCCGCCATCGAATGACGAATCTTTTGTGTGGGAATTTGTATTTTTTTCCCGCCAAGTTTTCTTCTTGAAGTTTTATCTCATTGAGTTGGTAAGCCTGGGTTGAAGTGGAATTGAAATATTATACCTGCCTATAAATTTTTGGCATTGAAGGGGGCCAAGGTTTGAAGTTTTTTATCTTGAAAAAAAATTGAAAATTTTGTCACAAAAGTTTGCGTTTTTAGAGTATAATTGAGAGAGGGAAGAGCTGGCCAAGGGATCAGGTAAGTCGACAATAATTTTCTTTGTAATTCGGCACATTTTCAAAAATTTAACAATTTTTTTGAAAATTTCTCAAGGTAGGTATTAAAAAATTTTATTATACCTAAGCTAACACAGCACAGCTAAGCACGAAAAAAGCAAAAAAAAATTCCTGCTGGGGATAAAAACACGGAATTTTGTTTGAAAAAACATCGAAAAAGCATGCAATTTTCACTCCAGAAAAATGGATTTTTCTTAAACTACCTATTAAAAAACGAATATTTTTTCTCGAAAATCATAAATTTTTCAAATTTTGGCCCTCGATTTGCTCGGGCATGTAAAGCTCAGCATAGATACGTCCCCCTCCCATAAGTGCCAAAAATTGGTTTATGAGTTGACACTCTTGAATGCGATTTTCAAAATTTTTTCAATTTTTTGGAAAGAATGAAGTTTTTTTTATCAAGTCACACTGAAAAAAAAAAATAATAAAATTTATCCAAAAAAATAATCGTGTCTCAATTCTCAAAATACCTACGTAAAATTTATTCATTTTTTTTGACAAATTTTATCATTTTTTCTGATAAAAAATGTTATATTTTAGAACAAACACCTATTTTGTGAAATGAGACACGTTAGTATTATTTTTTGAATAAATTTTATTTTTATCATTCTATTCATTTTTTTGATGAAATTTATCATTTTGGGGTTAAAATGTAGGTATTCGTATTCGTAACTTCTGTTTTTTCGGACAGAAAAGAAACACGAATAAAACAGGAAGTTTTGTTTTTTTATTTCAGCACGACTGATCTGCAAATTATTTTTGAAAAAATGAGTCGACAAATTCGGCTAATTTTCCATTTCAACCACCCTCCCCCCGATTATTTTCCAGGTTTTGTCTTTAATCGTGGCCATTCATTTGAAATTTTCTATTGTAATATTTTCACCCCTAAATATCATTGTTTTAAATTTTTGAAAAGTGCAATACGACAGGCCATTTTTAAAGCAATTTTTACTGAGCGGGAAACTCTTGAAAGGGAGTGGAGTGGCGTAGCCAAAAACTCCTGAGGGGGGGGAGTCAGAACCAGTGGTGTCGGGAACTTTTCTTGAGGTGGATGCAAAATGAGGACAAAGACGAAAAACCATAAGTTTCTTAGGACGGGTGAACAGGGGAGTAGGTACAAAGAGCCTTTTTTACGCACTCTAGCCATTCTCATTAAAAACTGTCCACTTCAAAATAAATTTAAAAGGAAAAATACGAAAATACCGAGCGCAGACAGACCAAATGTTTTCAAAAAGGGTCTGTCTATTCTCACACGGAATGAACAACAAAATGACCGAGCTATGCGCGATCTCGTTCATTTTTTTCATCATCTTCGCTGCTAAATTGATCATCTCATGATTCAACTGCTAACTGTAGGTACCTATTTTTCTCAAAATCTTAATTTTTTTCAGATTTCGAAATTTTTTCCGATAATATCAATTTTTCTTATCTTCTCCAAAAAATTGTCCCCCTCTAAACTTTCTTCTTCAAATTTTTTTCTCAGCTCTTAGATTTTTTTTTACAATTTCTTCGATTTTAATTTTTGCTAAAATTTTCTCTTTTATAAATAAATTTATTTAAATTAACAATTGTGAAATCTCATTTTTTGGTCCTAAAATTTTTAAAAACTTGTCATTCTCTCGATTTTTTCTCGAATTACATTTCTTGAGACGTTTTCCAACGCAATTTTTTCAATTTTTTCATTCTAAAAATTTCAGAGTTGGAAAAAAATGTAATTTTGAGGGAAAAAGTTCTAAAAGTGTGAAAATTGAACTTTGCGAAGCAATTTCGAGAGCAAAAAATTTGAAAAAAGATTTAATTTTGAGAGAAAATTTCTAGAGTTGAAAAATGGAAAATATGCATTTTTAGTGGTAAAAATTTACTCCAGATAAAAAATTTCAGTGTTGAAAAATATTTTGAGGGAAAATTTTTAGAATTGAAAAATATATGGAGAAAAAGAAATTAAAAATTGAAACTATTTTCAAAATCGAAAAAAAAAGGGTTAAAAAATTGATTTCGGTTTCAAATTTTCAAATATCTTACGATTACGAAGTTATAGCGCCACGAGACAAGTTGTGAAATTGCGATTCGAGACTCCATGAGGAAAGTTAAGCTTTCAAAGACCTCCGAAAATAGGTGTAAGCGAAACCAATCAAATAAACGGTTTGCATGTTAGCTTTTTTCAAGCAAAAATACTTCGAATTACTGCGTAGAAATTCAACTAAAAATTTAACAATTACCTAACTGGAATGACTGTTGATAACGTATTTCTGAGCATAGGCAGCTATATTTTATATAATTTACACACGTGCAAAATTTCGTAACTTTGTCAAGTACCTACGTACGAAATCATTCTTGATAGGTGAATTATTGCATGAAGTCGTGAAAAATAAGCTGTAATTAAGTTATGAAAGTGTCAAGATAGTAAAATACTCAAAAACCAATGTTTTTCAGTTTTGTACCTAAACTATGATGAAATTTTGAAAATTTAATTCAATATCCCAGAAAAACATTTCATTAATTTTAAAAACCAACATTTCACATCATTGCGAAATTCAGCGACAGTACGAAATTTCAGGAAGGGCATGTAGCAATTTACCGTATAAATATCCAGAAAGTATTCAACAAATCAACAGTTCTTCTTAAGAATCATAGCAGTACGTTTGCTGAATTTTAAGCTACCTACTTGATTCGTTGCATTTTGCACAACACAAATCCAACATGCAAGTTGCCTATTTGATTGGTTTCGTAGTGATGACGATTTTGGCTACCGTTCATATTGTATTGGGTGAACCTAACCCGAACCCTCAATTTGATTCATTGTAAGTATACCTAACATTAAGGCCGAATTCATAGACAATACTTGAGTACCAAGGAACACTCAAGTATATACTTGAGTATTCCTTGGTGCTTAAGTTTTGTCTATGAAATGTATGAATACTCTCTAAACCTGAATCAGTCAAAAAACTGAAAATTGACTGATTAAACAGTGAAAAGTGTGCAACTGTTGATCAGTGAAATTTGACTGTCAATCAGTGAAAAATTACTGATTCAATTAGTGAATTTTCATTTTTGAATCTGTAATTTTTTTTTCAACTACTGAAATGAATCAGTAAAAATTTTAATTCACCAATTCAATCCGTGATTAATTACTCTCTTAATTTGAATCAGTCATAAATGCCTAAATTGACTGATGAAATAGAGAAAATCAAGTCACTGATAATCAGTCAAATTCCACTGATTCCCCAGATAATCAGCGTCGTTTTACTGCCAATCAGTGAAAAATTACCTATTCAAATAGTGAATTGTGATTGTTGAATCAGTAAAAATTTACTGATTCAAATCAGTGAATTTTCATTATTGAATCAGTAAAAAAAATCACTGATTGAAATTGAATCAGCAAATAATTACCGATTGAATCAGTGAAATTTTATTTTTACTGATTCAGTAATGAAAATTCACCGATTGAATCTGTAATTTTTTTTACTGATTCCTACAGTGACTTGATTTTGTCGATTTTAATCAGTCAATTTTGACTGATTCAAATTAAGAAAGTACTGATTTAATCAGTGATTAATTACTGATTCATTAAAAAAATTACTGATCTAAAAATGAAAATTGACTGATTAAATCAGTAAAATTTTCACTGATTTCTACAGTTGCACACTTTTGGCTTTTTAATCAGTCAATTTTAACTGATTCAAATGAAGAGAGTACTGATTCAAATGAAGAGAGTACTGATTCAATCGGTGATGAATTACTGATTCAATCGGTGATGAATTACTGATTCAATCGGTGATAAATTACAGATTCAATCGGTGATGAATTACTGATTCAATCGGTGATGAATTACTGATTCAATCGGTGATGAATTACTGATTCAATCGGTGATGAATTACTGATTCAATCGGTGATGAATTACTGATTCAATCGGTGATGAATTACTGATTCAATCGGTGATGAATTACTGATTCAATCGGTGATGAATTACTGATTCAATCGGTGATGAATTACTGATTCAATCGGTGATGAATTACTGATTCAATTGGTGATGAATTACTGATTCATTTCAGCTGTTAAAAAAATTACTGATCCAGAAATGAAAAATCACTGATAAAATCAGTAAAATTTTCACTGATTTCTACATTTGTACACTTTTGGCTTTTTTATCAGTCAATTTTAACTGATCCAAATTTAGAGAATACAGGCTTAAACATTGTGAATTGGTAAAATTTATACCGATTTCCAGCATGTTAATACTTGTGGTTTTTTTTTACAGAGCTGGCCAGACATTTGGTAAATGAAGTCTTGAAAAACGCAGCATTGAAATTAACGTACTTACCTATACATAATAGCACCAAATTTTAACTGCAATAGAATGTGCACTTAATTCACTTTTAAAGCAATAAACACTTGGCATGAATATTATTTTTCATCATTTTTCCTCATCCGTGCTTCCCTACATTGTGATGCTGACGAATATCATTAAAAAAAAAAAACGAACTTTCTTACGTCCCTCTGCACCAATTCTTTCTTTAGGAATTCCCTTCTAAAAAGTCACATTTTAAAACATTTTAAAAATTTTTTTATCACCTTAAGAGCATAGTTCCCATAATTTTTTGCCTACTTTTCTGCCTGCCAATTACATTAGTCTTATGGGAGTTTATTAAATATTAGTTAACTCATTATGAGACGGATAAAATTGGTTTACATTCGTAAATCTGCAGTTGTCAAGATGATATCTAAAATTGTACGCATGGTTTTCTCGTTAAATTGAATATTTTACGAAAAAATCGAATTCGAAAAAATCTTAACGTCAGGTAAACAGAGCCTAAAAATTGAAAAAATTCGAATAGTTGAAAAATACCACACCCTGAAGCTAAATAATTATTGAAAATTGAAAATTTTTCATTTTGTTTTCCATCAAAATTACAGTTCACCTAAATAATTTACCTGTGTGATTTGTGATTTTGGCGGAAAACAGAAATAACGGAATGAAAAAAATTACTAATTTTTATTAATTATTTAGCTTTCAAGCGATTTTCGAGTGTGGTATTTTTCAACTATTCAATTTTTTTCTTCAATTTTTGAGGTCTTTACACCCTATTTTTCAAATTTAAAAAAATATCGATATATCGATATCTCGCAAGGAAAATATCGATAGCTTGGCAGGCAGAAGAGTATGCAAAAAATTATGGGAACTATACCCCTAAAAGCAAAAAATTTCTATTTTTTTTTTAATTTTTAGGTTTTTTTCACTAGCAAACCTATTGATATGTTCAAAAAAAAAGGAGAGAAAAATGTAATAACTGAAAAACTACTTGACTAAACCTTTTACTATTTTAAAATGAATGATGGTACTTGACCTCTGAGTTACTTTTTTTTTTATAGTATTCGCATAGATTCAGGCATTTTTCCCACTGCACTGATGAAGATTTCATTTTGTTCTTCTCTTAACCAAATTGTTAATTTTTTTTTAGTTTTCGTTCTTGTTTGTGATACCACCCCCCTCCCCCCCGTCCCTTCCATATAGAATATTTCCTCTTGCTTTTTTTTCAGGAATTTGGTGCCATCAAATAAGGTATTTTTATTTCAATAAATAAGTACAAAAAATAAATAAATAATTTGATGACTAAAAATACTTATTCTGAGCTGAAAAAAAAGTGTAAAATAAGAAGTAGCCCAAACTTCTACTTAATCCAAGCATAAAAATTATAATTTGGAAATTTTCTTTTCTCTTTATAAAATACCTACTTAAGTATAAAAATAATCTAGTCTCAAAATAAATAGGTACCTACCTACCGAGGTAAATAGAAACTTAAAAAAAAAACTGAAATTTTCAAGTAAGTTATATAAAATAATTGCCTGATCTATTTACACAAATCATCATTTTTTCTCCAAAAAACCACCAACAGAAAAAAAATCATTCGAAACTAAAAAACACTTTCCTTTCATGGAAAAATATCCCAGCCGAGCGTAACTTTTCGAACACCCATTACTTGACATAACTCTTTGATAATTTGTTCGTTTAAAATTTACATAATATTAATTACTGTAAATATTTATTAAGTTCAAGGAGACTAACCTTCTCCACTTAATTCGAACCTGGACAACTCAAACATCGATGTTTTTATTTTCACTGATTAAATTATCAATTAAAATTAATCTCGTTACAATTGTCTATCGAAATGTAGGCCGGAAAAACACCACTTTCGAGATATTGTACCTATTGTCCCAATTCCTTCTCGGAACCTATTCTTTTGAAAACCCAGACTAATTAGGTTCATTTATTTTCGCGCTGTTTTCTACTTGAAAATTCTATTTTTGTGGATTATTTGCGGTTTGTTTACATATTCATCAATGAGACTCGGCGGTTTCGGTGATTTTAATAATTTAGCAAATTTCCAACTTCGATTTGCCATTTACATATTTTTACAAGTTCAAATTATGCACTATACAAATATGAGATCAACTTCCGCAGTAGCATCCGTCATTGGTATTTTTCTCTATCCAAGAAACGAATTTGGTGACTCTGGTATAAACCCCGGGATATTTCGGCCTGGCGCAGCCATTACCCCATGAGACTACTCCTGCAATTATTACGATGAAAAAAAAAATTGTTAAGGTATTCTGTAAAAGTGAAAGTATTTTATAATTATCGAGAGTACATATAACTTACCTATAAGTTCATACCGTTTATCATCTCTGAGAGTCATTAAAGGTCCACCACTGTCACCCTGTCAAATAATTAGTGTAATGATGTACAATGTATGTTCAAGTTACACGTGTTTCGATACAAACTTGATTACCTTATCAAACGTAGTATGATATCATCTTACTCTGTAGTTAATAAAAATCAATTCTCACCTGACACGAATCTTTCATGCCTTCGTCATATCCAGCGCACATCATGTTATCGGTCACCATTCCAGAAGGATATCGAGATGCACATATTTCGTTGCTGATCACCGGTACGTCGACCATTCTTAAGATACAAGCTGGTTTGCCACCTTCTTCCAGGGTGCCCCAGCCGGCTATTTTGCTGGATTTACCTTCGTAGGTTTCTTCCTCGTCTGAAAAATGGTGATTTTCGTGATTGGTAGTTTTGAAAAATTTCTCACAAGGTATGAATTGGGAGTAAAATTGACTGAAAAACAGTCGAAATTGCAGCGCGAGTAAAATAGGTACATTGAATTTTTTTAGTGAATTTTTACAGATTTATTTTTAATGATTTTTTTTTTGCTAAATGCCGTGCTGAAATTTCTGATCGTGTTTCAGTAATTTCCACCAATTCAAGAATGGGACAGTTGATGACAGGATGAGAAAAATAAAAAATTTAGGTACCTACAAAAATTCAGATTTTTTTTTTTTGTAAAATCGAGAAATTTTTTTAAAAATTAAAATTTTTTGGTAAAATTGAGAATTTTTTTGAAAATTTGACAAAATTTTTCCAAAATTGGATGTTTTTTGACTTCGTTAAAAAATTGACAAAAATAACCAATGTCATTTTTTTTTTGAAAAATCATGTAGCTTTTTTAATTTCCTTGGGAAAATTGATTTCTTTCTCATACTTATGATTGAACGGTTTTAAAAAATTGATAGTTCTCTTAAAAAAATTTGTGGCCGTTTTTAAGAAAATGAACCACTTGGTCACAAACTTGATTTCAAGAAAAATTTTAAAACGTAATATTTGGGTCAAAAAAACGATTTTTTTTCAAGGATTCGTGTACTATAATCCTTTGACTATCAAATTAGATAATTCAGACCTAGTGAATGAAACTTTGAACCGAAATAATAGGTAAATGAATATTTTTAGAAGTGGAATTATTCTTACATTTTTCAAGAAAATCATAGATTTCAATTTGTAAACTCGTTTTCGGAAATTTCGTTGCAATTTTTCGAACATTGGCAAGCTGGATGGAGCTCTAAAAATCAATTTTTTGGATCCTCCGTGAAAATCATTATACGAGTAGAATGAAAAAAAAAAAAATGAAATTTCTGACCCAGAAATACGTTTTTTGTTAAAAAATTTTCATTCAAAAACTTTTAACGCAATTTTTTCAAAACTACGTTTTTTCAACATTAAACTTCAAATCTTCGTAAAATCGTCAAATTTTTACGAAAATGGCTTGTAAACAAGGTTGCTTTGATCAATCAGTGATTTTTCGGTTTTTCAAAAAAATGGTGATTTTTTTTGGTGATTTTTTGCCCTTTTTACGAGTTTTTTTTTCCCAATTTTCAGTAATTTTACTGATTTTTGATGAAAAATGTCTGAAAAAAAGGGGAAAAAATCAAAAACAGGCATTTTTTTGGCAATTTTGACATTTTAAAAAATAAATTTAGGAAGTGCTTTTTGAGTGATTTTTGAACGACGTAAGGTGAAAAAAAATTGGCGACTTTAATGATTTTTGAGCAATTCCTTTTCATTTAGTGATTTTTTAGTAAATTGACTGCAGTGATTTTTAGTTATGCGTTTTTTTTTTTTTTTTTTTTTGGTAAAATTAGTGATTTTTCGAAACGTTGGTGAGCAACCTTGTGTAAATAGCTCATTTGAAAAGTAATGATTTTTTGATAAAATGCCCCTTTTTGTTTTTTATTTATTTTGAAAAATTTATAATTTTGGGACATTGACAGTTATTTTTGAGAATTGAAAATTTTTTCGAAATATTATTGTTTATTTATTAAATTTGAACTATTTCATACTAAAATTTTGGATCAAAGATGAAGTAGGATCTTCCAATTTTGCTCAGTTTTTTTCTTACGAGTTCTCCTTGATGGTTTATTCATAAAACCGCGGTTATTTCCCTACCAGCTCTCTTGAAGGCGAAGGCTGAGAGAGAGGGGAATGGATCTCAAAATTTTTTCCCAATTGCGGTTATTCTGCCAAATTATGTAATTTTAAAAATTCATTTATCTCGAGATATGCTGCACTTGAAGAGAAACTGTTCACGAGGTCTAAAAGAGAATTTGATAGGAGATTCAAAAACAATACCTAATCACATTTTGAAAAAATCTAAATTGAACTTTGGCGGTGAAAGCTAAACTTTCATCAATTTTTCTACTAATTCAAAGGTGCTGAGGCTGAGGTCGAATCTGTGCTCAATTTTTTCATCCGACCTCTCTGAACACACTTTCCCCTATTAGCCCCCTTAAAAAAGTCAAAATTGAAAAAAATTTGAAAATAACGTGGTTTTGAAGGCACCGAGTTCGAATTGCTTATTTTTTGGATTTGACCCTTCAGTGCCCTTCTGGTCTCCCAATTTTAGAAAAAGTATGTTGCAGGGGCCCCCTTGTAGTAGTTGAAAATTTGAATGTCCGTGAAGAGGGCCTTTGGAGTAAAAAAAATGGGGCCCCTTCAGACAAAATTTGGGGGCCCCCTTGAAATTTCTGCCTTACCACTCGGAAAATCTGTGGGCGCCGCTGGTATGTTGAGGAATTCACTGATTTCAGGGCATAGAATTCGAATAATCGCTTACTTTTTGATTCGATCTCCTTCCATGTACTCTTACTGACTCCCTTCCACCCCCTCCCCCAAAATAATATTTTTTTTATTCCATCAGAAGCATAGGCGGATTTATGAAAATGGATCTGGGGGGGCTTAGCCCCAGATCAAAAGCATTAGAAGATTTTTTGGAAGGATGCAAACTGCAAAATCGATAAAAAGACTAGAAATACCAGAAAAATCTTATAAGATGAAGTAGAAGGGGGCCTTCTTTGACACTGTCACCTCAAATAATTCGAATAATTGTGATTTTATTCATACCCGAGCGAAGCGAGGGTGAAGCTTTGAAAAATTGAATTTTTAATGGCCATAAAAGTGATTTTTTCCTATATCAATGATTTCAAAATTCCTATTTGATTTTATTTTAGGAGTAGGGGGAGGGAAAACATATTCGCAGTCAGTGGCGTTGGAAGCTTTTTTTTTGGGAAAATACAAATTGAGGGAAAAGACATGAAGTACCGGAAGGAATTTTCGGAGAAAGGCGCCTCCTTCCTCAATGTTGCCTAAAAATAATTCGTGAATTGCGATTTTGTTCATGCCCGAGCGAAGCGAGGGCGAAGCTATGAAAAAATTGTGTACTTATTGCCCAGAAAATACATTTTTTTCATAGTAGGTAGGTAGGTACATCCGAGTTTGATTGTCAAACAATTTGACAATCAAACACGACAAATTTTTGGGGGGGCTAATTTCACTCTTGGGGGGGCTAAGCCCCCGCGCCCCCCCTTAAATCCGCCTATGATCAGAAGTCAAAACACAGGGGGAAAATACATTTTTTAATTTTTTTTGAAAAATTAAAAATATCTCTGTAGTTACAGCTTGAAAATTTTATTTTTTTTTGAAAAGTTGACTATTTCTTTGTAAAATTAATCATTATTTTGAGAAAATAACGAAAATCTTATCAGTACCGTACATATTACTTTGAAAGATTGGAATATTGCCAAGTTTTTTTTTTCTGAAAAATCATCATTTTTTGAAATTTGTGATCTAGGTACCATTAAAAAACTATCAAAGATCTTGAAATTGTCAAATATCTCAAAATTCATTTAAGACTTTAAAATTTGGACAAAATGTCAAATTGTCAAGATATTCGTACTGTTCTTCAAAATAATTTCTCAAAGAAAAGGTCATTCACTGCGTCAAAAAAAAAATGAAAAATGATTTTCTTTGGAATCCATTTTTGGAGATGATTTTGATTTTTTTTTGGGGGGGGGGGGTGAATTGAGCCTCTTCTTCTTAGAGCTACTTTTTGTTTACAATGAGTGACATTCAAAACAAATTTGAGAACTCAAAAAAAAAATCGAATTCAATGTCTCGCTGCATGATATTAGAAAATTTCGAGTTTTGGATCTCTCCTCTTTCCTCGTCCAATTTTCTACCCTTCTTTCGATGATTTTTTTTGCCCAAAATTGAAATTTTTCATCATTTTCTAATTCTATAAACTCGATGAAAAAATGAAAATTCAAAAAAATCCACTACCTATGGCAATCAAGCAAACAAACCAGGATTAAAATTTACAAAAATATACTCACTTGTAGGTAAACAAATCGGTCTAATCGTTTCAGTCATAGGCACCCTATCATTCAATCTCAAAATAGCAATATCATTGTCGAAATTGAAGAAGCTGAAGTTGCTAGCGAAAACCCTCAATACAAAACGAGTCTCCGGTTTTATCGTCGAATTACACCTGTCATGTTCTCCCAACGTCACTTTGATCATAAACCATAAGAATCTACTTGAAGACAAAGATGACAGGTAATTATAAAGACACACAAGATATACTCTAATTAATACACTTACGCTGTTTACATACCCCTTGACACAGTGAGCGGCGGTCACTACGTATCTGTCGTTGATTAACGTTCCTCCGCAATAAAACCTATTGAAATAAGATAATCGAACCATCCACGGGAATTCATTCGGCTCGGTGGGTTTGCCTCCAACTATACGCGTGTCTTCCTTCACGACGCCGCAAGCTGCGTTTGAAAATTTCATTGTACCGTTAGAATTTTATCAGTTTTTAAATATTTTTTTACTCATTTCAATCGATCTAAAAATAAATTTACAATATATAGGTTGAAGTGGCCAATTCATTGTAACAGGCTCGCGCTGCGAGCAGGCTCGAAAATATGCTAATAAGAAACCTGTTTTGGTGGAATTTTACGAACTTTATAATTTATTAGTTATCGCGATCGTGTGATAGGCGTAATAATTTGGAATTTCGATTCTTTGGGAATCATTTCTTTCTTTTGATTTTTTTTTTCCGATGGTATGATTAATTTGGGTTTATTTTAGATGAGGCCGAATGATACATAGGTACTTACAGCATTCGCATAAGGTGGCTCGTTCCAGTGATGTGCTGGGAGTTGTGGTGCTGAAGGTGTTTTTCAGTTTGTCGTTCGCCCATGATATTACCCCTGCGTTCTGTAACAATGGGAAAAATTTGTTTGAAAATTTACTTCTTGATTTTGAATAGAACATTTTTGCTGATTTTTGATTTGAAATTGTTGGTAATATTGGTATACCTGATTCTTAGCTCAAATGGGTCATTAATTGAACTCAAAAATTTGAACATGGCTAATTCAAATATTTTAAAGTTCATGTTGAGTATTTTCAACTACTTTTTTTCATTGACAAAGAAGGTATAGCCGAAACAAAAATAAATCGAAAGCACTTCATAAAAGAATCTCATATCCAAAATTTCAAGCGTTGAGGTTCAATTCTCGAATTTTGGTAAATTTTTGATATTTCAAAATCATCTCATCCTCTGCGAAACATAAAATATTAATTTGGTTCATGATTTATTTTTGACCAACTTGAGTGATTTCAAGACGTTTCGGAGCCTTCTGAAAATTTTTGAATTTTTGAATTTTTCATGGCATTTATTCGTTTAATAAAAAAGAAAATAGGAGCATACCTACATATGTATTACAAGAAAAAAATTAGAAAAATTGCATTTCATTTTTTTTTTCATTTTTTACTTATGTAGGTACCTACTTACTTGTGCATTTTAATTGCAAATTTTTCTTCATGAAGCCTAAATTATTCCAACATTTTTATAAAAAAAAAAAAAACAAACAAAGTAGGTAATGTTTGTCAAACTGAGAATTTTATCAAAAGCTTTCAGTTCTCATCCCCCCCCCCCAAAAAAAAAAAAACATTCACAAGGGATCTTAAAAATGTAATTTTTAGGTAACCTTCGTGAGTAATTTTGGTGTTTTTCGATCAAATTGAACGAAATTCAGTTAGGTAGTATGGGATATTGCGTATAATTAAAAATCCACAAATATCAGCTTTTTTTTCACCCCAAAAATAACTCTGAAATGGGATTTGAAATTTTCAAAAGTTCGTAAAAATGATTTACGAGAGCCAATAAAAATCAAAATCATTTTCATTTATATATTCTGCACCCATCCGAATTTTTTCATTTTGTTTTTGAGCTGGCGGAACCCTCATATTATTTAATTTTTGGTAAAGGTATTTTTATATTTTTTTTATACTTACTTTACTTATGGCAATTTATTTAGGCTTGAGAATAGTAAAAAAATAAAAGAGTGACCCAATGGAGAAACTAATATCAGATCTGTGTCCAATCAACATACCACACGAGATTCAGAATCAAAAATGTATATTTTTTAAATATTTTCTGATTAAAAAAAAAAAAAAAAAAAAATACAAATCAAAATGATTCAAGTACGAAAATCAGTGGTGTTTTTTTTTTCGAAAATGACCTTAATTTGGAAGCCTATTGCACCCTCCAGAAGAGGAATCATTTTGATAAAATTCTTAAAATTCAATTTTTTACCTGAATTTTTTCATATCAATCATAGAAAAATAACGAAAAGAAATTATTTTAGACTTGGAGTAAAATTAGAGGTACATTGACACGCCCCCCCCCCATCTTTTTAATATTCTCCTCATCACTCCTCTCATTTATAAATCAGTGAAAAAATTTCAACATTGAAAAGATTGTTGGAAAATCAGTGAAAATTCACTAAAAAGTCAGTGAAATATCTGAAATTTGGTGAAAAAAATCAGTGAAATTCTTCGAAAATCAACAAAAATCCTCTGAAAATCAAAAAAATTCTGATTTTCCCTGCGCTGTAATTCTGACTTTTTTCGGTGATTTTTTCACTAACTCGAAATAAGAGTGTCAAACCCATTCCTTTTTCATTACCACGATTTTTTGCTTTTTAGAAACAGCAAACAATATCAAAATCTTCTCAAAAAGTTTTTTTCTTTGTGAGAAAAAAAGAGTTAAAAGGAAATACTTTCTCATTTTCTTATTTTGAATAAGTAGATGAAAAGTCGCTGATGAATAGTTAGAATTACATAACAGGAAAAAGTAGCAAAATTTTTTGATTTCCAGTCAATTTTCGCTGGGTTTTCAAAGAAATTCTCAGATTTTTTGCAAATTTCAGAGATTTTATTGACTTTACAGTGAATTTTCTCTGATTTTCCGTAATTTTTTTTTCTATATTTTTGCTTTTAGTAGAAATTTTTACCTATTCCAGTAATTTTCGACAATTTTCATGATTTCTAAATAAAAGAGTGACAAGTCATTTGATTTATGTAGATTTTTAGATGGATGGTTTAAAAAAATGGGGAAAAAATGAAAAGAATCAAACCAATCTTTTATGCAGCATCAATTTGAGAAGGACGCACAAAAAAAGTACTACCCAACTCAGTTTTGATTTTAAATGCTTCACTTGTAAAATATTCTAATCTCCCCCTCCCTCCCGCGCTCTCTTTCAAAAAAATATTCAACGAGAAGTTCCTCTTCATTATACCTTTGAGTAAAATAGGTAGATACCTAAGTCATCCAAATAGTTATTTAACGTGCTGAGCACGAATCTGGCATTAATTTTCCAATTAAAGGTCATTTCTTTTCTTCGATTTCGAAAACAAATTATATTTTTGATTTTACCCTACTCCTATTTGCCATTTTTTTTCGGACTTTCGAAGCTTTCAAATCTTGTTTCGGAGCTTTTTTGGCGTCAATGAAATGTGAAGGAATTTGCGAATGTTTATATTCAGTATTCCCTGATATTACTCGATGAATTTCATTTCGATTGTTTAAAAAAAAAAAACCTTTAAAATAACGAAAAAAGTGTAAGAATCATATTTTTCTGAGTTACGCACTCCGGAAGGGAGGTGAAGATGCCATTTTGAGGTCAAAACTGATATTCTGTTGTAGATACGAAATCGATTTTGAAGAAAATTTTGAAAAAGAGATTGATTTATTCACCTATAATTAAACCCTTTTTTTTCTGAATCTATAAAAAGCTTCCTTATTTACTTTTCATTAATATTCTCTCATTTCGAATCAGTAAAAACTCCTGAAAAAAAAAAATTCAAAACTTCAGCCCATGAAAAATCATCAAAATTCTTTGATGTTCAGCGAATTTTCGCCAATTTTTTCACGAATTCCACTGATTTTCACCAAATTTTAGATCTTTTACTAAATTTTTAGTGAATTTTCCCTGATTTTTTAGCTTTTTTTTTTTCACTTTTTGCTTTCAGTGAATTCTCCTTCCCCCTCTTCCTGATTTATTGCTGTGCTGTAATTCTGACTGTTTCTCAATGATTTTCGATAATTTTCACTGATTTATCAATCAGAGAGTAAGTATTCCAATTGTAAAACAAGTCACTTAACTTCTAAAAATATCAAAAAAAATCACAAAATACCGGTTTTTTGATCCAAATTTTACAATTTTTTTTCAACCTACAAGGACTCATTTTTTCACAACGTATCAAGAAATAATGACTCATACATCGAATATATAATCAACCAGATCCACAATCAGCTGATTTTCGCCAATTTTCAAGAAACATCCAACATAATTTTACTTTACGTTTCAACCAACGGAAATTCTCACAACAGCTGGTCGGATTTCGAGCGAGATAATTGTGTAACACAATTCCGGCGGAATTGATTACGCGATAATTGACAACCAGACCGGCTAAAACTTTCGTCAACGATCCTCCGATACAACGCTGGTTAAACACATACAATACACGCGATAATAATCATCATTCGACACCATCGCGAAACCTCCTCAGACGCGGAAATCGCCGGATCATTGGAAAATACCCATATCGACGTTATCCTTTGAAAATTGACCAAAATCACCGTCTCTGCGTTTTAAAATACGTACTTAATTTAGTGCATTAGGATAAAAAAAAAATACATCACTTACTGTTATAGATAAATTGTGCAGAAACACAATACAACACGTGCCGGCCACGGTTACACAAGCGAACTTAATAGACGACAATGACATTTTAATGAGAACAGACGCCGTTTTACACTGGACGCTGGAGAATGTTTTTTTTTCCTATGAGAAACCAGTTCCTGCCTGGCTGCTGGTTGCGTATTCTCGATAGGCTATTCCTTATGCACGCAAATTCTACAGCTAAGAAATCTCATCGCGAACGAGAGAACGACAATGAACTCGATGGCGTTGCAGGTCTTCAAACTTTCTATTAACGAGCCTTACTAATTTGTCTGCTGAAGATAATACCATTTTAAATGTTATTCGTAGTAATTACCCAGTGTTTCTATTTCTTTATTCGGTATCGTCCAAATGACTAGATTATTTTTCGACTATTAACGCGCGTTATTTTCGAAGGATTTTCGAGGGGTTTGGAAACAGATAGGCTTAGATTCGGCTCGCGAGGTCGTCAGATATGCCATGTCGGTCATTAGAATGGTATTGATTTGTGAATTCATAATTCGTCGTAGAACCCAAATACGTTGCCGGATGTACGTAAAGTTATTCGATAAATACGATTTCGAATATTAATTATAAGATCGGGCCGGGGAAGTTCTCCAGCGAGCTAGTTCGAAGGTTTCTAGTCCTAAAGAACATAGAGATAGGTACACGCAAGAAAATACGATTTTAATTCGATACAATTCGATTAAAAATATCACAAAAGCACCCATCATCTTCTCAATATCGACAACACATAATTTACCCAATGACTAGAATGACGATATTCTAAATTAATTTTAAAAAAATAAGTTGATCGGCTCGTTGGCGGTTGCTTTGTTTGCAAGTTTTACTGGTCGTAAATGACGACTCGACGATAACCAGTTTTTCGTCCTCAGCGAAGTGCATCTTGTATTCGAACTGCGATTCTCCTCCGACTCGGAGAGATTTACCGTCGCGTCGTCCATCTCGCGGCTGCGTTCGTGGTACTTAAAAATCTACGTGTACGTAATCGTACCACGTATACCTGATGAGCTTGATCTTCGAAGATCGGTTTTCAGTTGACGCATAAACACGTATCTCTCATGTTTCGCTTTACCCAGTCCAAGTATCGGTTTACTCTGGTGTAGACTCCTGGGTATCCTGGTCTGCCGCAGCCGACGCCCCATGAAACGATACCTGTAATTAGATGATTTTGTAGTTTGAATAAATAACACTTGAACAATTTTTTTTGCTATGTGTCTCGGTTCTCGTACCGAAATTCTGATTCTATAGACATCAAAATCAAAATACATCGCCTTGCTCTCAATCCTGGCTTCCAAAGTTTATTTTTTTGGGGGGGGGAGGGAGGGCAAAAAAAACTAATTTTTCTAGTGAAATAAGCCTGAGCATTACAAAAAAAATGATTTTTTTTTGGACCAATCTTGTAGAAAATTTTACGGCAAATCTTTTAGAAAAAAGTAACAACTAATTCTTTCCAAAATTTTGTGAAAAAATCGCACTTTTTGGGCCTTTCTCGCGAAAATGTGAAATTTGCGAGAAAAGTAAGGGTTTCAAGGCCATAATAACCCAGGTGAGAGTTGTAGAAAATTTCTCGGCGAATCGAATACCGCAATCTACACACCCTCGTCTCTTTTAGAAAAAAAGTTACAGCTCATTTTTTCCAAAATTTGTGAAAAAATCTCCTTTTTTTGTGCTTTTTTCGCGAAAAAGTGAAATGCGATTTTATCATAGAATTTTGGAAAGAATGAGCAAATGAGCTGTAACTTTTTTTCTAAAAGAGATAGAGATCCCCGGTTTACGAGATTCGATTCTCCGTAAAATTTTCTACAACTCTTTTCATGATCATTATGGCCTTAAAACTCTTAGTTTTTTCGTAAATTTCACTTTTTCTCGAGAAAGTCCCGAAAAAAATGGGATTTTTTCACAGAATTTTGGAAAGAATGAGCTGTAAATTTTTTTCTAAAAAAGATGAGGATATGCGGTTTGCGGCATTCGATTCGCCGAGAAATTTTCTGTAAGATTGGTTTAAAAAAATTTCAATTTTTTTGTAATTCTCAAGCTTATTGCCCTAGAAAAATCAGTTTTTGTCCCCCCCACCCCTCCAAGCAAACTTTTGGTCAAAAAAAATTCCCCTTGTTTAGTTACATAACAGCAACCTTAATTTAGCAATCGGAACCCAGACAAAAAAAGAGAGGCAAATGTGATCGAAGGGTTGGATGATTTCATTTTTTTGAGTTTGCAGTTTAGTTCAGTCAAATTAGAAAAAAAATAGGCACTAGAAAAAATTAAATTATAGTCTGTTTTTGTGAGGTTTGTTCGTGGTGAGTTGATTCCCTGAATCCAGGAAAAGGTGAATTGATTTCCATTTCTTAGAGGAGGGGGGGGGGGGAGATATGAATGAACTGATTGCGAACCTTTTTTAGCCGATAACGAGGTTGACTAAAAATTATTTTACTACTTATGAATGTTTTTTTCAAATTTTCCAGCGCTGGATTTGAGCCCATAAAAATGATCCATATGAACTTCAGATCCTAAAATCGCGAATTACCCACATTGGTGACCAAAATAATCGACTTGAGCACAATTTTATAAAATTTACACTAAAATTCACAATTTTTGATGAAAAATTTTTACTGAAAAAAAAGAGTGCAAGCTCAAACTTGCGAATATTGGGGAAAAAATGTTTTTTATAATTTTCCGGGGAATAGAAATACCATTGGTATTTCTTTTTAAATAATTTTTTTATTTTACAGGAGTCCTAAAAAATATGAATTTGTCCATATTTTTTTCAATATTCGGCAAAAAATCGAAAAAAAAGTGAAAAACATTTCCTTAAAATGATGAGAGCATGCTTATTTTAATCTAACCCATTAAGGAAAAGCGTGGAAAATTGATGTTACGTAGGTAGGTAGTGAGGTACCTTATATTGAAATATTATTTTAATTTTATCTCAAGGAATTTTCCTTACCCCATTTTTAAAATTTTGAAAAACGTGAAAAAAATTGATATTTGTGGGGGACCTCTAATGATGCAAATGACATTTTGGGGTCAAAATATCCACATTATTATACTTTAACAGTAATGTGGGTCTGGGGCAGCGATGAAAAACTGAAACTGAGACTGAAACTAAAAAAAGTGGAAAAAACTGGAACTGAAATTGGAATAAAATGACTAGAACCGAGAACTGGAACTGAAATGAATTTCGGTTTCTTTTCCAACCGGTTTAGTATTTATTTTTATTTGAAGGCAACGCCAAAAAGTTTCACAAATCCTTGAAAAATTTTGAGGAAAAAAATGAAAATTCCTCGTAATTTTTTAAAAATCTGATTTGAAAAAGTCAAAATTCACTGGCAACTGGAACTAAAAATTAAAATAAAAAAATGTTCAGAACTGAAACTAAAATTAAGACGAGAACTAAACCGGTGTCATCCATCACATGGTCTTGGGGTGGAATTTTCACCTTGTCGTTTTACGATCCGGAAACTAGCGAGAAAGATCTCCTCCTCCCCCCCCCCCAATTAAAAAAAAACTAAAAAACACGATAGGAGAGCTATACATCCCAAAATCTCATGTTTCGAATTTCATTTCCCAAAATTTATAGAATTTTTGAAATTTCAAAATTCAACAAAAAAGCTGAAATTTGATATAGATACATTCTATTTTCGACCTGTAAAATCGATTGGAAGCGGTTTCGAGACGTTTTGAATTCCTCGGAAAATTATAAAAAAACATTTTTTTTTTTTCAATATTCGTACGTTTGAGTTTACACTCCTTTTTTTTCAGTAAAAATTTTTTATCAAAAATTTTGAATTTTAATATAAATTTTATAAAATTGTGCTCAAGTCGATTATTTTGGTTATCAATGTGGGTAATTTACGATTTTAGAATCTGAAGTTCATGTGGATCATTTTTATGGGCTCAAATCCAGCGCTGGAAAATTTCAAAATTTTCTGGTGGCTCCGAAACGTCTTGAAACCGGTTCCAATAGATTTAGTAGGTCAAAAATAGGGTATTCAAGTATATTAAATTCCAGCTTTTCTCAGTTGATCCGAACGAATTCTCATACTTCATGGGACCGTGAGATAATTTTGTAATTTTTAAAATTCGCCAAAATTCGAGAAATGAACTTCAGCACCTGAAATTTCTATTATGGTGTATTTTTCATTTTTTTCATTTTTTATTAAGCTTAAAATTTTACTTCGAGTTTGTTTAAGTACAAGTAGGTACTCTCATTGTGGGCATAATTTTCTGACGGGCCGTCCTCTTCAATTTTCGAAAAAAAAAATCATTCTGAGAGACAACCATATCAGATACCGATTGAATTCCGGTTTTTAATTTTCTATGTTTGAGTTTAAATTTTCGTTTTCGTTTTCCAGTTTTCTGGTATTAAATACCCAATACCTATTTCTTCAATTTGTATGCAGATGTACCCACTTGAAAAAAAAAATTGGAAATCGACTCACCTACAGCCTTTCATAATGATTCACTAAATAATATAGTGAAATTTCCACCTCAACTTAAAGGTACGCCTTGTCTGGATTCTTTTAATCTCGATAAGATGGAATCAGATTTTTTTCAAATTTTTTTGAACATGAACAAAGCTAGTGTGATGTGGGTAAAGATTCGTCAAAAACGATCGAATGCTTGGATAGATGAATCATGTGTAGGTGTAATATTTTTCATAAATCTTGGTTCTGTAAGGTGACACATGTGTACCTGCGTACCTGTTGTTTTTTTTCCGCCTGCGTCTATTTCATTTCATCGAAGCACGAATTACAAAAATGAAGCAGACGTTATGCTGAAATTAAGTTGTGGAAGCGATTTCAAGAAATAATGAAGTTTTTGTGGTTTGGCAAAAAAGTATCGGTCAAGATAATAGGTTTCCATTGTTTTTTTTTTTGTTGTTTTTTTTGAAGACTTGCTACGTATGGAAAGGCAAGGTAATTATTACTCATTTTCATTATGTTAGATATTCGTTATAGGTACCTATTTTATTTATCTATATAGGTTGGTGTATGGAAGGGGGAAAATATTGCAGTAGAGATTCAAACATATCAAACATAGAAAAAAATGAAATTCGGAAAAGTATTAAAAGAGCATAACGAATCCATGAATTTGATAAAATTTGCAGCGTATTTCAAATTCAAGATTTAACTATTCAAAAATTTCTCATTGCTGGAATAATTCGTGCCCGTAAAAATACACAAGGAATATGCATCTAAAATCGATAATGTATAAATATTTGAGGAAAAAAATGATCATATCATATCCACTTACCAACAAGTTCAAATTTATCATTGCCTTGGGTACTGACCAATAATGGACCTCCACTATCACCCTGTCAACATGAAAAATAAACCATTTAGTGAAAATACATTTCAAAATAGGTAACGATAATTTTATTCTTCTATTTTTTTGTTTACGATTCCAGATGCGTGCAGATGTCCTACATTCGTGCGACTCGTGTTGACTAATCTATGCATTTTACAAATAAGTACGAAATTGAACAGTAAACATGTCAGTAAGTATCTAATTAGAATTTTTCTGTCACATTATTACGATTCATTTTGAAATTTTCGAGGTATAGTTTCACTCAATTTTTTCCCAATGATTTTTTCCCTCGTCTAATGATGAATACCTAATCGGGACAGATATTGAATAGGCGAGTGAAAAAAAAAGATTATCGTACTTGACACGAATCTTGGGTTCCTTTTCCAGCACAGATCATATTTGGTGTTATCCTGGAGGGTTTGTATTTACTGCTACGGCACTGGCTCATGGTTAAAATGGGGACTTGTACTTCTTGCACGACTGATGCTAATGTTCCTCCTTCAGATGTTCGTCCCCAGCCTACTACGGTGCCGGTCATTCCCGAAGGATCTAGACCTAGAAAAAAATTCCGTTTGTAGAGAAATATAAATTCTGAGCTTGATAATCGAGTATGAATAAATTCAAAATCTAAAGTAACACTGAAGATTTTTTTCTCAAAATTCAGAGGTTTTCAATTTACTGAAATTCCAAGGGTTCTAACAAAATGTTTCCATTTTTAAGGATTTTAAACACGAAAGATTTCCAAGAATTTTTCAAAATTTGTTTTGATAAGATGATAACATTTGAGATGATTTCTTTCGCTCTAGTGGGATAATTTCCTTTCCTATCCTCTTCTCATTTTTTTTAGGTGAAAAAAAACCACATTTTTTATACTTAGGTAACAATTTTTTTTCAAACATGAATTTATTTCATGTTTTACCCATCAATGAAGAGTTTCCATTTTTCAATTTTTTTTTTCAGAAAACTTTGAATAAAAATGAGATGGAAAAAAATATTATTATTTTGGCGGGAAAATAGTATTTTAGAATTTCTTTTCCTTCGATTCAGGTCTTTTTCCCACGAGAAGTTTTCAAGAAGAAAAACGTGATTTTTTTCGAAAAATGATTTAAGAGCTGAAAAATATGAACATTTTAAGAGAATTTTCATAAAAACAAAAAATTCAAAATTGTCAGACATTTTTACAAAATATTACTCTGCCACACGACCAACCCAAATCTGATATTCGAATTTTTTAAAAGAAAGGGTGAGGAAAAAGAAAAATCAAAAAAATTATTACCTATTTATTTTAATACAACAACATTAAATTAGAAAGTTAACGAGCGAAAAAATGATTTTTGGACATTTCATTGTCCTTCTGTATAGTTAATAGAAATATTTGGTTCAGAATATCACATTTTTAGGAGGGAAAACTGCACAGCCGAATTGCAATCTTACCCAAAAAATTACTTGAAATCTGCTGAGTTACAATTTTTTTTGACATGAAATTCATTTTTCCAACTACCTACATAAAATCATTCAGTTGAGAAAATATAGGTCTAGTTTTGAAATTTTTAAACTCCAATTTTGACGACAGAAATGTATAATTTTTTGACTCGAGCCTAAATTGTTGACTTGGATATTACCAAAATTTTCTACTAAAAATCAAGATTTATCGAATATGAGAGAAGCAATCCTCAGTACTTTCTGTAAATTGAAACATTTTCCCCCCATTTTTTATAAATTCCAAAATAAAGTCAAGTATTTTTTCAATTAATTTTTTCCTAAATAGTACCATTCATTTCAATATTTAATGTTTCAAGATTTTAAACTTGCACCGTTTAAAAAAAAATAGAAGCATTCAATTCTAACGAATTTTTTAGAAATAAATCCACCAAACGTCATAGAATTGTTCTCAAAGGTCCAAAATAAACACCAAAATTTATTTTCTCCGAGATTTCTAAAAAAAAAAAGAAATCAAAATCCTGCTTCAAGCTTTAAAATATGCTAAATAAAAGGGGTTCAGAAAATTTTAATCCAATACCTAAGCAATTTTTGTACTTTTTAATTTGAAAACGAGAATAATTTTTCTCATTCCCACCAAAAATTATTTCAATTGGAAGGAAAGTATGTATTTGCTTTTGGTGTTTATCGCCATGTTCCATCTCCCGGAGGGAGGGGGAATAATTTTAACGATCTGAAAGCAGCTAACACCACTCTGAAAAAAGTTAGCGAAGTACCCATAGGCGCAACCAGAAATTAAATATGGGAGGGGCTGAGAATTTGAGAAAAAAATAAGGAAAGGATGCCAAATTTCAAATTATTCATTTTATCATTTTTCACCAATTTTTCAGTCAAATAACGTTAATTTTTTCTGAAAAATTGAGATTTATTAAGGAAACAGTGATTTTTGCCTGAAAAAACGATCAAAAATTATGATTAAAAATTTAAAATACTACCCAAGTAAAGCGAGGGCGAAATGTTTTTGAAAAATATAGTTTGAAAAGCAAAAAAATGCACTTTTTAAATATTTTTGCATCAAATAATTTTTTCCGGGCCCGAGGGAGGGAGGATTGAGCCACCTGAGCCCCCTTGGGTGCGCCTATGTAGGTATTGTAGGTACCTACTCCTAAAAAAAACTTCTACTTCAGGGTGACTTTGGAATTTGTTCTCTCACTCCCAAAATGCCTAAAGTGGTTCGTGAGAATTTTTAAAGATTTTTTTCTGCTTTGTTTGGGAGAAACTTTTTTCCTCGAAAAATTCTGTATAAATATCATTTTTTAATTTTGATGCACAAATCTCACTTTTCGCCATTTTTTGAGATACTTTAACCATTCCTAGAGAAGGAGTGAATTTTTTTTTGGGGGGGGGGAGCTAACATAAAAACCAGCATGATCTATTTTTTTTTTTTTTTTTTTTTTTTTTTAGCGATGTTCAACATTGAAAATTCTGGAAACATCCTGAGAAAAAAATCCAAGTTGCCACTATTATCAAGATAGACTCTAGAATGATACTAAATTATGGGTTCTAATAATAATGGGCTTCTTTTAACGAATAGTATTTTTCCAAATTCATAAAATATTTTTAAATCTCAATTTCGGGAATTTAATGCATTAAAATCCATTGGTATTTTGAAATTTAAATTACAAAAAAAAACACATTTTGAGAACCACAATGCATACCTTTTCTTAAAATCCAAAAAATGATTTATTTACGTGCTGAAAATTTCAAATTACTTTCCCTAAATTTTCCAACCCCACCTTTGCTACCTTTCGATCCCAAAGTCTAATTTCATTCCACTCTAAATCAAATCCCAATTCGTCATCCCACCTCTAAATATTTTTCCAACTCACCATCCGGAGGCAAACACACCGGTCGGACGCTTTTCGAAAACGACACAGGTTTACGTAATTTTAACAATGCAATGTCGTGATTGTACGAATTCACGTCGAAGTGACGATGTCTGACTATTGAAGATACGGCTCTCATAACCGCCTCGCTGTCGTTTATCACAGTTTGATCGTGGTCTCCTAAGATGACCCGTATTTTTGATCTTTTCAGTCTGCGTAACAAAATGTATTTATTATAAATTAGTCTCGTGTCATTGACTCCAGCACAGTTACACCTTGAAGCGGTTCAATTATTAGTTAATTATATTACACGATCCATTGAACCAGATTCAGATTCACCGTCTGTCACTTGACCTTTCAAACCATAACGATACGGTGAAAGAAACCAAGTCGAATAAGTTGCCTATCAACTCCTTCCTTCAATTCTTACTCAAATATCCGGCGAATCGATTAGACAACTTAATCAACACATTCTCATTTCTCAAAAATACCGTTTAAATCATTCGGGCGAACCGGTTAGGCAAATTATTCTACATTTACGTACCTTCTAACGCAATGGGCAGCGGTAACCACATAATCGTTATTTATGAGCGATGCTCCGCAATGAAATTTACCATCGTAGACGAGTCGAGCCACCCAAGGATACCGATTCACACCGGTTGGCATTCCCCCGACAATACGGATTTCTTGATTCACCAGGCCACATTCTGTAACAAAATCATCCAAACAATCTCTTGGAATTGCCCTGCTCTCCCCTTCTGGCAATTTTACCTACCGCAAGTGCAATTCCCCAATGGTTCTTTTTCTTCCGCGTCAACGCTGGGAGCGCCGAATATTTCTTCGAAAAATATCCTCCCAGTGCCATGAGTCTGTCTTTGGGTGGAATTCTGAAATCATCACGGATGGAATTAACGTTCGTATGACTAAATCGTTCGGTCTGAGGTAAATGATAACTGGAGTAACGAACGCGCAGGTTTTATAGAAAGTGAAGTTGCAAGGTCTCGACCACTTTCACATCTCTTTAATGATTTAGGTCGGTGGTCAACGGCTTCCTTAATACCATCCTGTACGTATTAAGAGCCGACATATGTAAGTCTGATATTGCGGTAAAAATTTCAAGTTCATTAGAGCTGCTAGCAAAGGTATACCTCGTTATTACTATTTGTTCAAATACCTAGATAGGTATACGAGATACCGTCATGTACATAATCCGAAATTTCCTTATAATTACGATATCGAGTAAATAGAAAGCTGAGCCGATGGAGACGAGTGCGGATTTCCCCGCCATATTACAAAATTTACGATCCATGCGATGCGGTGATACAATTCTTGTTTTTTGTTGTTATTTTTATCGTCGGCCATCGTAACGGCGTCTATGAAGTATGAAACCCGTTATTGCATTATTTTTCGTCCAATCGGATTTGCAAACTGGAATGTTATTTAATCGACGTATATCCTTGAGCTGGTTATGAGATTTTTAGGTGATGCTGATTGGTTTTGGATGGTTTGGGGTTTGGGAATTTTGAGGATGATTTTGGAGTGGAGAAATTTCGAATGGTGGGCGTAGTTTTTTGAGAAGCAATTGGAAAAAAATTTCGGTTTTAATTTTTGTTTTCAATTTTTGAAAAGTGATCAATATTTTTTTTCTTAGATTTCCATCAAATCACCTCATCCCACTCCAGAGAAATTTTTATTCGTGATTTTATAAAAGATTTTGAAATTTTTATCTCTGTTTTTGGGAAGAATTTTTACAATTTCTCGTTTTTAATTTTTTTTAAAAAAACCAAAAAAATTGACCAAGTTGATATCATCAAGAGAAAGGTGGGAGAAGTATGGTTTAGATTCAATGTAATTTTTTTCATATTTTTCATTTCAGGTAATTTAATTTTTTCATTTCAAAAACCAAAGTTTTCCAAATTAAAATAGATTTTTCGACTTGAACGTAATTTTTCCAGCCAAGAATGCACGTTTTTCATTCAAAATGAGTCCTTCACCAATTGTTCCAATTTGATATTTATAATATAATAATTCTCTTGAAAAGAAATTACTCAGACAATTTTTTTTTTTAGAAGTATTAATTTCCTTTTTTTTTTCAAAATTTTCAAGTTTTAATTCTCTAATTTTCAAATAAATTTTTAATTGAATTTTTCGCGTAGAGTTTTTCCAAATAGGTTACAGCAGTGAAAATTCACTTACTCGTATTTAAGGAAAGATTCCGTAAGAGTCCGGAATGTCTTCTTTTATCCTTCGTAAATTTTCTGAAAATTTAGGAGAATGGAAAACATGCAGAAATCAGATCCTAATCAGCTTGACAGCCCCCCCCCCCCACCTGACATCTCTGGTAAAAAAATACCAAATTTGGCAGCTTGAAAAAATTCCTAATTTTCTGTACAAGAAATGTATAAAATTATACCTACCTAAACTTTAATAATACCGATTTGTACTCAAATTTGTATTCTTGAGTTCATGGGGGGGGATCACTAGGAAAAGTCCTTGTCTCTCAATCTCCCCTTCCAAAAACCAAATTTCATTCGGAAACTTCAACGTATCACTTTTTGGCTTCTTATATGGCCCCTCCATTTTCACATTTTTATGACGTCATTACTAAAAATAGAACAATGAGAAAAAATTGATTTTGAAAATTTCTAAATCGCCAAGATTTTAGTCGTTTTATTTCAATTTTTCAGTTTATCAATTTAAAATGGACAAAAAAACAACCTCAAATTGGAATTTTACTCATCATTTTGTAATTCTTTGTTTTCTAAGTTAAAATCATGAAAATTTTCTGTTTGGATTGGGACACCTGGTCCCTCATTCGAGGATTTCTCAAAATCAATACGAATATTGTAGTCGGAGCTGTAAAATTTTGCAACAGATTATCGAAAAATGTCAAATTGAAAGATGAAGAGAAAAGAAGGAAAGAATAAAGCTGGATTTTATTCGAAAAATTTATGATGAAGTTACGAGTAGGTACTCAAAACAGATGAAAAAATGAAGCTTAAGCTAATAAATCTGATAAAAAATATTGACTTTAATGTTCGAATATTTTTATATGGGAATAAAAAAGGCGAGAAATTCGAGGTTTTCATTTTTTTATTGGTGTATCAGTACACTTGGTTTTTAATAAATTGAATAAATATTTAAATTGATGAGCAATGAAGGGAATACTTCTGAGCGGGATGGGGAAGAGAGGAGAGGGAAGAACTTGCAACTACATCCAATGGCGATCACATTTTTGCTTTTCAGTCGGAAAAATTGGGATTGAGTTGAGAATTTTTCAATGAGACTATTTTGATAATTCTTCGTTCAGGATTTAAAAAAAAATCATACTTCAAGTAAGTACCAACATAAAAAAGAACTCAATGAAAATTCAATTTGCAATGAAAAATTTTCAATTTTTGAAAAGAAAGCGTGGAGAAAAGTAAAATGAGGAGAAATTTAGAATTGAACGGCTTGTTTTCAAAACCTACTAAAGGCAAAAAAATGATTTTTTTTTTAACATCGCCATTCGATCCGCGAGGTTAAAAAATGGAATCTTCGTGGGGAAAAAAAAAAATCATTTTTTTGCCTTTAGTAGGTTTTGAAAACAAGCCGTTCAATTATTCAATAGATTTTTGCAGATCTTAATTTTAAAATCCGGGGGTGAAGTTTTACTCAAAATCCTTTTTCCTGATTCAGGTTCTCGTCATCACAATATTCCACTTTAATCAGTAAAGGTACTAAAATTCTGTTCGAAAGTAATAGCAATAGAAATGACTTGGGGAAAAAATCTAAAAAGATACCACTTCAGTCGATAATCTGTGAAAATTCATTCAGGTTCAAAAAATTGAAAATGAAAATAATACATTTTCATGGGATGGAAATTTATTTTTTTCATCGAATTGAATTCCAACTTCACCATCTTCATTGCTCTAATTAAAAAGTTTCTCTAATATTAAATTACTATGCACTGAACCAATTTTCATTGCTAATCGGCAGAATAATTTTAATGTGAATTCTTCAATTTTCTTTTCAAACAACACATGTTTGAATTTTTCTTTTTCCTGCTAAAAGGCCAAACGTTTTTCAAAATTAAAATTTTTCAACTTGAAGTACTTACCTAGGTACTTACCTACTATTTTTCTTGAAGAAAAAAATCAATATTTTCCTCTTCAATAAAAATTTTTTTTAGCTAAAATCAACTTTAAATTCCCAGAAAATTTTATTTTGACAATTTCCTCGAAGAAAGAATCAATTTCTGAATTTTTAAGGGTGAACCAAACTGGAAAAGGAGCAGAAAAAGCTAATAAAATTATGTAATTCATTTTTTGACCGAGAAGAAGGGTGGATTCAAAAGAAATGCAAAAACGATCACCTTCAATTTTTTGTGTGGGGGGGGGGGGGGGGTGAAGAGAAAATTGTAAAAATTCCTTATGGGAGATAGGGGAGGGTAAACCGATAATTTTTGTTCTTAACCTTGATAGATTTCCTTTCTTATTTAAAAATCAGTGAAATTTAACAAAAATCACTGGAAAACAGTCATGACTGAAGCACGGTACTAATTCAGTGAAAAATTTTACTGACAGCAAACATCGAAAAAAATGAGAAAATCAGTGGAAATTCCTTGAAAAATCCGTAAAATATTTGAAATTTTCTAAAAAATGAAATTCTTTGAAAAATAAGTGAAAATCATTCCTCTGAGAGCAAGGAATTTTGCTGATTTTCCCTGTTTTGCAATTCTTACTGATTAGCTTTGATTTTTCATGATTTATAATGAGGGAATATTTTGAGAATCTGAAATTTCCAGTCATTGACCCTTCAATTATGCCAGCTCTGATTCGTACCTCGACGTTCAAATTTGAATCGATTTCCAAATTCTGAAAAACCCTATTTAGCAAATTTCATAATTTTTGGAAATATTCCCTTCATTTGCTTCAGTTCAAAAAGTTTTTTCGTATCAAGTGAATTAAATGAATTTGATTTTCAAAATTAAGAAAAGTAAGGTTCATTTTCTTCTCCAATAATTTTTACCGAATCAAAGCATCCTGCTAAAATTAAAAAATAGAAGGGTGGGAGGGGGTACAAAAGGACAAATATCCAAAGGTCTAACTAATTCCATTCGGTAAACTTACAAAATTCTCATCCGAATCGGCATCGTCGTCGTAATTTTGTTCCATCATCGGCGTCATATTCACATACACAACAAACAAAAACATTAAAACAAACGAAATTCGAGGCATTCCGAATACAATATGGTAACTATACGGCAAAACACATTTTAATATCAAATTTTCGAAAAAAATACACGCAACATCGCGATACAAAAAATCGATGCTTTCTAGAAAATAAAAAAAAATTCAAAAAAAATTTATCAAAACTGTACAAACGAGGTTTCCAAAATTGAGGGTATTGCGGAGGCGCGGCGATCGGTATCAATATCCGAAATTTGTTTTACATCATATCGGAACCGGAAACGTTGAAATTACCGCGCTCAACCATATAACAGAGTTACACTGAAAAGTAACAGTTATAGTGAAACTATTCGACGTGGAAGAAGACACGGTTTTTACTGCTCTCATAATCCTTTCGACATTCCCCGCGTCTATCGAATGACCAAAGAAGGTCTCTAACGATGAAAAGGAAACGTACGTGAATATGTTTGTGGCGGGGGGAGCATCAGCTGCTGGCCACTTATAAATGTCGTAAGAATGGAAAACTGTTATAGAACTCTCACTTTTTCAAACCTGAACATTTCTACGATCGAAGTGCACTGGTATTCTCTTCGCCCCGACTACACGTGTTTGTCGAGATGTTGCGTATGTCTTCTGTATCTCTACGTCGAGTACGTAGGTACATATAAATTTGCCACTCGACAAAAAAAAAAGAGAGATTATGCCGACCATTGCCAACTTACATATGCGGTTATGTGGAGGAAAAATTTGTTTCCGAAAGCGAAAGTTCCCCTTGTGTATGTGAAACTTGGCCGCCGCCGCGCACCTCCGGTATCCCTTTTCAATTATTCATTGTAATTTACATATTTAATCATATAGTTCGATCTTTTAAAAATACTCGAGACGGATTTAATCGTCTAGTCTCGCGATTACGCCAAGCTTTCATCTCGCTGCGTTATCTGATTGCCAACTCGAACGTGAAATTGTTTCATTAACGTGATAAGTTGCCGTGTCAATACCTTCCAAGTCCTTGACATTGGCGTGGTCTAGGTGCTCCAGCACAATACCATGTGCCGGCCTATGGTTGTGATAATCTAGAACATGTTAATTATATTAATTATGTCGTCGATGTCGATGATGGAGCTGGAAGCTGGAACGAGTGGTCTTCAACGTATCACGATGACCTTTGGTCCCGTTAGGATTGAGTAATTGATGAATAGGGGAATGGATAGATCTGAGTTGTTTGATTGCTTCGTGGGAAAATTTAAATCGATCAGAGCTTTTTTCGGGGATGGGTTGAATAGAAAAATTACGAATTTTTGAAATTTTCATTTCCTTTGAAAAATTTTGTTCTTGGTAGGAACATTGAAGATAAATTGAATGGAATTTTATCAGCTGTTGAATAAAATCAATTTTTTACTAATTTCAAACTCAGTGAACTGATTTATAGGGGGGGGGGGGGGTCAAAACTTTACTCAAAGGTCGAAAGGTCATAATATTTGGCAATAAATAGTATAATCGAAATTTCAAGAAAATATCCAATTTCATTAAACTTTTTGAGAAGTTGAGCAGATTTTTTGATCGTTCTCATTGCGTACCCTTTGATTTTTGGGTTTTGATCACAACTAATTCTAGTATTTCTAGTTGAATAGGATACCTCTGTTTTCTCAGAAAAATCACCCTGGTTTTAACCCATAGAAAATTTAATTCTTCACAACTTTTTTTTGTCAGGGTCATTATGGCTTTAGAATGCATAGTTTTCTCATTTTACTTTTTCAAAGGCAAGGCACAAAAAAAATTGTTTTTCCCTTCATCAGTTGTATGAAAGCATAAAGCTAAAAAATTCAGCAATCGAACCTCAAACCCAAACATAAAAATCGTGTCGACTTGTGTAATTTGAATTTTTGGTCGATTGTTTGAAAATAGATGATAGTTGTTTGTTCAAAAATCGATGGTCGATTGTTGGAACGATTATTGATCGATGATTTAAAAATCGATAAAATCGATCAAAATTCTATGAAAATCGATTATCAATATTTTGAAAAATGAAAGTCGATTATCGATTGTTGAAAAAGCGATAGTCGATTAGGATTAGTTGAAAATCGATAATTGATTGTTGGAACAATTATTGATCGATGATTTAAAAATCGATTAAATCGATCATAAAAATCTATTATCAATAGTTTGAAAATCGAATATCAATAGTTCTGAAAATCGATTAAAGCGATCATGAAAATCTATTATCAATAGTTTGAAAATAGATTAAATCGATCATGAAAATAAATTATCAATAGTTTGAAATTCGATAGTCGATTGCTGGAACGATTATTGATCGATGATTTGAAAATCGATTAAATCGATCATGATAATCGATAGTCGATTGTTGAAAAATCGATAGTCGATTGTTGGAAAATCGATAGTCGATTGTTGAAAAATTAATAGTCGATTACTGGAAAATCGATAGTCGATTGTTGGAAAATTGATAGTCGATTGTTGAAAAATTAATAGTCGATTACTGGAAAATCGATAGTCGATTACTGGAAAATCGATAGTCGATTATTGGAAAATCGATAGTCGATTGTTGGAAAATCGATAGTCGATTACTGGAAAATCGATAGTCGATTACTGGAAAATCGATAGTCGTTTGTTGGAAAATCGATAGTCGTTTGTTGGAAAATCGATAGTCGATTGTTGAAAGACAGTCGATTGTTGGAAAATCGATAGTCGTTTGTTGAAAAATCGATAGTCGATTGTTGGAAAATCGATAGTCGATTGTTGGAAAATCGATAGTCGATTACTGAAAAATCGATAGTCGATTACTGAAAAATCGATAGTCGATTGTTGAAAAATCGATAGTCGATTGTTGGAAAATCGATAGTCGATTGCTGGAAAATCGATAGTCGATTACTTTAAAATCGATAGTCGATTGTTGAAAAATCGATAGTCGATTGTTGAAAAATCGGTAGTCGATTGTTGAAAAATCGGTAGTCGATTGTTGAAAAATCGGTAGTCGATTGTTGAAAAATTAATAGTCTATTACTGGAAAATCGATTACTCCTGTGGCCAGACAAAGAAAATTTTCCCAAATGAATCTGTTTTACCAAGTAGAAGAATCTCTTTAATTGAGTTGTTTTCATATTTTTTTTTCTCCCATCACATAAATCTAGACAAAGCAGTATGGCTGAAAACTCGAATTAAAAAAAGTTCAACAAACTTTTAAAATCTCAACAAACTTTGATTTCAAAAATCGTGTCTTGATCCTAAAAATTGGAAAATATTTTAAAAGAATAACCTGGCATTCCTCTATCAAAAGAAACTCAAAGTTTTCAAGCTTTTGTGAAATGGTCACCCAACTAAAAACGTTTTTTTGAATAGGATTACTCTAAACGGTTCCAATTTCCAATAAATAATTCAATTTTTTCATCAAATAGGTACAATTTTACAATTTTTACCTTCGAGCAGGTTTGTTTTAAGCTTTCCAATGATTGAAATTTTGGAAAGCTGTTGTAAACATTCAGAAAGGTTTTTTTCATTGAGCGATTTTCATTTTTTAATCTTGATGAGACACGCGGTTTTTTAAAAAGACGAACAACAGATTTGTAATAATCATATTTTCAAAAATTTATTGCAAAAAGTAGTGAGAAAAATCTCTCAAAGTAGTTCCAAATTATAATAATTAGGTATAAGATCCACTTTTAAAATATTGAATTAAAAAATACAATCAATTAAAGTTAAAAAGATTACCTATATCAAGATATTCATTTTTTTTTTTGAAAAAAAAAAAAAAAGGTTGAAAAATTGAAATAGAAGGATATTCTAAATTTCTTCCAGAAATGATTGAGATTAATTTCCTTGAAAATAAAAAGGAGTCTTACCAATAATTTAATTCAATTACTATCTAATTTCGAAAACTTGTTTTTAAAGAACAAAATTTTATAATGCAGATTATCCATAATGCAATACTATGAGCCCAACTTAATTAATTTTTCCCAAGTGTTTCATAGTTGAGGGTAGCATTGTCGTTAAAAATTATTCTTCAATAATTTTCTACAGGTGAATGCCTCGTTGGACGTGGTTCGACTTCAAAAAATATAACTGTTCAATCTTTCCATTTCATTTCATTTTTATTCCTGCTAGAATATAAATTCTCAAAAATACCTACCAACCTACCTACCTCTTAGTTTTTCCTTTTATTATCCTGAACAACGATTTGTAAATAATTTCTATCCTTGATCCTCACTTTAAATTTTTATCCAGAGGAACAAAAGTTCCTCCCCTCCCACTCACCATCCCAATTCGAACGAATAAAACAGAGAATTTCATAATTTTCCATTTCTTTCTAATGAAAAATTTGCAAATACCTAGGTATTTATCTAAATGATTTATTCCTGCACCTCTTACCCTCCCTATAGTTTTAAAATCCGCGTTACACTAATAGCAAAATAATCGATTTATTACCTACATAATTTCTTGAATAGGTACTTGATACAAGCACATTACATGTAGAGCAAAAGTCGAAATTTACTCGCGTTAACGCAACCAACTTCTCTCACCAAGTTTCGACCGTGTTTTAGGTATAACTAGAAAGTGAAGTTGCAAGGTCTCGATCACTTTCACATCTATCTCTGAGTAGGTAATAATAATTTGGGTTATTGCTTGGTCAACGTAGACGTTTCCTCAATCAAATAATATTGTTCGCTATTTCCAAAAATATTGAGAATTACAGAAATATAATTCAAATTATGAAACAAGAGAAAACGTAACAGATTTATTTTTTGTAGGTACTTAAATTTTCAAACAAAAATTGCTACATTCAAATCATTAAAATTGAAAAAAAAAACTAAATTTTTACGACTTCATTTAATTGAAAAAAATCTAACGTTTTTTAATTAGGTACGTACGTTTTTAAAATACTTACTGATTCTTTTTTTTATTCGATTGAACCACAAATACAAATACACATGGCTGAGTACATTTGAATCCGAATGACAAGGTTTGTAGGGATATAAATTCTGGATTAGAAGCAGGATTTAAACCCTGCATAAACATTCATTGCCAACAGTCTTTTCTATCCAATTCATAAACGAGGAAACTCGAGTATAAATTCCAGGAGGTGGAATTTCAGAGCAGTTCCGATTGGGGGTATTAACTCCTGAAAATTTGATAACAAAATAAATAAGCATTATTTTCACTCAAAATAGCAAAATTCGAAAAAAAATTGCAAAGTGAATTAAAATTTTGCAGAGCAAAATTATAATCAGTTTGTAATCATTCAGAACATTATTGAGAATTTATTAGACAATTTTTTAAATATCTGTATTTACCTATAAATACCGAGGGACTGCCTACTAAATGTATGGGTCCTCCTTCGTCACCCTGTAAAAATTATATCTTTCATATTATTATCTAGGTAGGTACCTTGGCTACCTTCTTACCTTTCTATGGAAAAATAATAATGATCTAATCGTAATTTTTAAAAATTTCCCAATTTATTTGTAAAATTCTTGTATTATTTTTTGGGAAACCATTTTAATTTACGAATTAGAAAAATATTGGAAAATTTTCTATACATTATTTAAAAAAATAATAATACCTAATTAAAGAAACACATTCGAGTAGTTGTGTCAAAATTTTGTTCAAAAAGATTAAAAATATAAAAATTATCTTAATTTCTGAGTAAACAATTATAATTCAGCAGACAGCTGACTCACCATACACGTGTCTACATTTTTTTCCGGAAGTCCAGCACATATTGTATGGTCAACTATTCTTCTAGGGTTCAAACTGGTTACTTTTTTACAATGGTCATTCGAAATAATTGGTAATTGGAATGAACGGAGGGCGTTGGGTGCTTTTGGTCTATCACCACTTAGACCCCAACGAGCAACAACACCAATGAATCCTGTGTAATCACTGCGATCTGTGCGAGGGGAAAAAATTAATAGGTTTGATTAGAAAAAACTATTGACTTAATTTCTCGTAAAAAGCTAAAATGTTTTCTAAAAATTGACAAAATTTTAGAATGTCCCGGAAATTTCAAAGATGCCATTTTTCAATTTATTAAAACCGTTTAATATATTCAAAAGAGGAAAAAAAGGAATCACCATTGTATAGGTCCAGCTAAATTGGGAGCTTCAGTAAGAACACTTCTGTTTCTTTCTCTTAAGATTCTTCACGAACAGAGGCACCGAGGGGTGTCGACTGGGGGTGTGGGGGTGTGACAACTCCCCAGACCATCTCAAAGTTACAAAAAGTTGGGAAAAGTTTGGTTAAGTTGGGATTCCCAACATTTTCCCAACTTTAAAACTGTTGAAAAAATTGGAAAAATTAAAAAATACCACAAAAAATGTTTGCCTTCGCTTCGCTCGGGCTCAGTAATTTGAATGCCTCAATTAATTTTTGAAATGGTGATATGAATCTTCTTCCTTCCGAACAAACTCAATTGAAAATTTTAAATAACGAAATAAAATTCTCCATTTCATTCATTAGGGGAGTTCGTGACCATCTTAAATGGAATTTTCATAAGTTATTCGATTTTTTTGAAAGGAGAGGAGCTCATCAACGAACGTCAGTATTTTTGGAAAAAAAAGCAGAGCAAAAAGCAAGAATTTTAATAAAGAAATTTTAGCTTTTGGATGCAATGTTTTTTTTTCAAAAATTTTTGACCTCGCTCCGCTCGGACACCTTAAATATTCACCAATTTTCAAAATTATGTCTTTCCATGCCAAATAATTAAAATAATTATTTCTAAACGGAAAAAAGTTTATTTCATCTTCATCCAGAGACTTTGTGGCATTCAGGTTTTGTAGAGTTATCAAAAATTGTTCAAATTTTTTTTAGGAGTGGTGGTCACTAAGGAATTATTTTTTTTAGAAGTTAAAAAAGTAGTGCAAAATGACCGAATTTTTGTTTCTTAATATTGATACGACTGGTCGAAAAATTTTCATTTTTTAAAAATAAATATGTATGAGTCAGCGAATTTCCCCTTATTTTTAATATAGGTAGTTGATAATTTTTTTTTTCATTTTCACTCCCGAGATTTTCGAAAACGTTCGTCTTTTGAGTGTTATTTCAGGTTAGTTGTTTTTTCATAATTTAATCAGCACAATCTGCTTTTTGAATGTTTTTCTACAGAATTTTTTCCAAAATTTCCTTGAGCCCGGAAAAAATATGTTTTTATCACGGAAATGTGAAAAAAGTTCATTTTTTCGCTCCTAAAAATTTTGCCCTTGCTTCTTAGCTAATATTTCAATCAAAAACTAATTCTTCAATCAATTCTCAATTTTTCAGAAACACTCACTGAAACAGTCAATGATTCTTTATTTAAAAATCAGTGAAAAATGACCAATTTGAAATTTGATCCCCCCACTTACCCTTATTTTCCAACGGCACTTTGGGTGCTCGGCTCGGTTCGGTCACTTTCGTGTGACTTGCGTTTTTTATGTGATTACGTGAGCCTGTTTTACGGATGATTTTTTTTTCAAAGTCCACAATTCCACATTCCGACGTTTTTTTTAACTTCAAAATTTTTCTTGACGAGGTCTGAATTTTTTTCAACTTTTAAAGAATATTTATTTTTTTTGACGAGGTCTAAATTTTTTACGATTTTTTTTCTCAATTTCAAAAATCAAAATTTTTCTTGACGAGGTCTGAATTTTTTTCAACTTCTAAATAAGATTTCTTGACGAAGTCTAAATTTTTACGATTTTTTTTTCAACTGAAGCATAATTCGTACAAAAGGTATAAGTCAAGAAAGTGAAGAAATACAAATGGTAAGTACGTATAAGTCAAAAAACTGTATATGAGAAAAAGGACTTTATTGTTTTGTAAACAAAGTTACACTTGAGTCCCTTTTCAATTGAAGTTTGGAAACTTATTTAGAACAAGTCAAAAAATTTGAAGTTGAAAAAAATTTCGACATCGTTAAGAAAAATTTTGAAGTTGAAAAAAAATAAACCACGCCAAGAAAAATTTTGATTTTTGAAGTTGAAATAAAATTCGTAAAAAATTTAGACCTCGTCAAGAAAAAGAAATATTATTTAAAAGTTGAAAAAAATTCAGAGTTTCAGACCTCGTCAAGAAAAATTTTGGAAGTTGAAAAAAAAACGTCGGAATGTGGACTTGAAAAAAAATCATCCGTAAAACAGGCTCACGTAATCACGTAAAAAACGCAAGTGACACGAAAGTGACCGAACCGAACCGAGCACCCAAAGTGCCGTTGGAAAATAAGGATAAGTGATCCCACCCCCTATTTTTTCTCGAATTCTTATCCCCTCCTTGAATTAATTTCTGGGTGCGCCTATTTTTTCAACTCAATTTTACTCTCAAATCTTTTTGTCTTGCAATAAATAAAAAAATCATTTTCATGCATGAAACAATTTCTTGGAAAATAATTTTTAAAAAATTCGAATTTTTTAGAATTTTTTAAAAAGTTCCAAATTGAAAGATTTTTTTGTCAAACCCAATCTTTACTGAGTTTGAAACTGAAATTTTTTTTGAAAAGTTGGATATAAATTGTAAAATAAAGCTGTAAAATTTTATGAAAATCAGTTGGGTTTTTTGCAACAATAGGAAAAATTGCTGGGAATGTTTCAAAAAATTATGTTGGGAAAATTTGTGGCACACCTCCCTCCAAGTGGTCCATTGAAGTGAGCCGCAATTGCTCCCCTGAGAGCCTCTAGATAAGCAAGAATCAAAACATCAGATCTTTTACTTTCGGGGTAAGAGAACGTAGAGATTTTTTTTAGCAGACCCTAAAGACCCGAGGTCAAAAAAGTGATCAAATCAAATTGATCCGAAATAACATCATTTCTACTGAACTTACCTGCACCAACTCCTGGAAGACACGCTTGTTTAATGTAAGGAGTATTGAAAACTATCGGTTTGTTCAGCATAAGTATAGCAATATTAAATGTTCTTCTTCTTCTGGTATATCCCGGATGCATGGTTATTTTTTCTACAGTAAATTTTTGCGCATTTATATCAAGTAAACGATCGAACGCTCCTACTTTTGCTTTAATTTTGTGATTTTTAATGTTATATCTGCGATGGAAAATTTTAAAATTTAAATTTCGTTAAAATAATTATTCACCGGATCATCAAATAAGATTTTTTTACCCGTCTACGCATTGAGCAGCAGTTATTAAATGTCTTGGAGAAATGATAGTGGCGGCGCAGTAAACTTGATCATCTGCATGTAGCGCCGCAATCCAAGGAAACTCTTTTTCCTCCGCTTCTTCGCCACGAACAAAAGGATAATTGGACATTTCATTTATGGAAAGTTTAGTATAATTGGGACCATTGCGATATTCTGACACACAATCTATTTAGGTACCATAAGAATATCACGAATAAGTATTTTCAAAGTGACGTGGATTATAAGAAATTTAATAGTATACCGCAAGGTGGACACTTCGATTTCAGAACTCGGTAAGGTATATCTGGAAGATAGGTCGTTAAAGTAGGTTTTGGTGTCTGCATCTTTCCTGTAGGAGGTACCTCCGTTTTCATTGATTTTGACTCTTGATGAGGAGAACAAGAGAGAGCTGAAGGCAGCTGAGACAAAATGGTAAAAACATCGAAACTTACGAATACTATTGCGGTTGAAATATACATAGTGATGACTGATTCATCGAATTTCAAGGGGGAAAAGTCACATCAGGTAGGTATACTTACAGAAAATGAATGCAAGTAAAGTTTTCCGAGTTTTATGTTCAACCTTGTAGGTAATCATTTCATGATGAATAATGAAATTTCAGAAATAATAAAAAATTTAATTCTAATTGATTCGTAAAGGAGATTAACATTGTAATGTGTGGAATTTAATTTACCAGTTATTGTATTTTAACTGGGTTTTTTTGGTTTATTTTAGATTACTTATGTGTTAAGGAATTCGAATCTTGGTGTGATGAGAAAACCCCACTCGATCGAGCAATAATACTTACTTCAATCATATTTCTACAACAGAAAAATTCCAGTCTACAAGTTACTGGAAAAGGGAAATCAGGGATTCTCACTCCTCAAAGTAATGTAATTTTTTGGTATGGCACCTGTGTGGAAGCTCGATCAATTTTTGGAAAGTGCGAATTGAAATTCCTGTGAACTAATGGACCTTATTTGCGGATTTTACATTTGGACGGAATGAAAAAAAAAAGGGTATTTTGGATTCCGACCAAGTTTTGTGCGGTAGTTAACTTTGAGTGGTAGACCTTCTAAAAAATTTTTGAGCCATCAAAGTGGAAGGGGAGGAGAGCAGGGGTGCTCAAAATGTACCTCTTTTTTTTAAAAAAAAACCGCTTTTTTTAGTGTTTTTTTTTTCTTAGAAAATCAAAATCGTGGGAGAAGCCGTCAAAGCACTTGGAAGACGCGATTTGAGTTTCTACAACTCCCTAAACCATCGCCATTCTTCTCCGATCAAAACTCAGGCTGCTACCAGGGGGTTGAAAAGTTGCAAATCGCAATCTTCCAAAAATATGAAATTTTCATCAAGCTGGGATGATTTTTTTTTCATCGATACAAGTAATTGAACGAAAACATTTTTCAACTTTTAAAAGTGAATTTTGAAAAAAAAATTGAAAATTTCATACATCAGTGCAGCCAACAGCAAATCGCAAAATTTCAAAATACGGAATTTATATCGACTTTGAATATCTATCGATATTTATTTCACAAGCAATTTTAATTTTTTGTCATGCGTTTCTTCAAAATTTGGGGTATAAGGGTACACTGAAGGGTCAAAATCAAAAAATGAACAAATATTTGAGCTCAGAGCTCTCGAATACCTAACAAACGACAGGTCACTCGACCCTCATCAAGGGGCTAATAAAGGGGTTAAGAGGGGTTGAGGGAAAAAACCAAGAACATATTCAAAATCATGGCCTTTGAATTAGTAGAAATCAACGTGCTACTTTACCAGTTTAGATTTTTTTGAATTTCGGTCAAAATTGTGGACCTCTGTACCCCCTCCCCCCACTCCCCCCTCCGAAGTCTGGAAGTCCCATCTTGAAAATTTCTTGTTTGAAAAGAGGGTAAACAGGGCTACTTACTGGATTTTTTCAGATTTTCAAATGGTAGCTTTCATCTTTTGTTTTCATCATGAAAGTTTAGCTTTCACCAACAAATTTCAATTTTGAGCTTTTCAAAATTCAATTTTCGATTTTGAATTTTCTTATCAATTCTCTTACAGACACCGTAAAAAATTTTCCCCAAAGTACAACCTATTTCAAGATATGAAGTAATTTTAGAATTTCAAAAATTCGCCAAAATTCGAAAAAGGCACTTCGGCTCTTGAAATTTTGAAAATAGAATTTTTCATGATGTACTTTCAATTTTTGATAATTTTGACTCAAAATTTTTCTTTGAGTAGGGACAACTTGCTTGATATTACAAAAAAGTAGTAAAAAAAAATCACTTATTTTTTGGTTTTGATTTTTTTTGACCATATTGCACCCAATTTCAGAATTCAAAAAAAATAATACATATATGCGATGCATGACTTCGTGGCAGAACTGATAAAAAAATTTCCAGCCATGTACTCCCCTCAAAATTTTTAAAAAAATTTTTCTGAGAATTTAAATGTGAAAAAAATTGGGAAAATGTGAATCGAAAATTTTCAAAAAATTCTCATTCGTACTACCCAGCAAGATGAATAATCTCGAAAAATTTCAAAATTTTTCACCCTCTCCTTCCAGAGACATCGCTTGTTGAAATTTCGACATTAAAAGTGCGATAATTCTGAAAGGGGTGGGGGTAGGTTTGTGGTGATGTTTTTAGACCATAAGTAACATTTTGGGCCCATTTTGACTAATTTTGGGTCAAGGACCGTTTTGACCCTTATGGTAGATTTATTTTGCATGCAAAAAATTAATCTCAACGCTTCACAGTAAAGAAATGCAGGAAAAGAAATGTAGGTACCTACCTAAAAAATTACGTTTTTTCACCCTTTCGAAGAAAAATGGGTACAAAAAAACACACATTTTGAAGCTTTTTTGTTAGATGCAAATTTATTAGATACCTAGGTACATTTTAAAGTACTTATTATAAATTTTTGTTTTTCAATTAATTTCAATTTTTTATTCGTTTACAGGGTCAGCGAGAGGAAATGGGGGTCCGGTACAGAGCTTATTGTAGTTTTTTTTTTTTTTAAATCATTTTTCAAACGATTTCTCGAATAAATTTGAGCAAGAATCCGAAGTGACATATGAAAACAAGAAGGAGGAATTTTTTTTCATTATTTGGATCGAATGAAAATTCTAAAAAATAGGAAACTCATTATAGCTCGGGCCAAAATTTTGGTACAAGTTTGAAAAAAAAAAACTGAAATACTGTTTGAAGAGCAAAAACATGCTTTCTTAAACATTTTTGCAATTGAAAAATCTCTTTTAGGGTTTGCAAGTCCCCTTTAATGTTTGAAGAAATTTCGAGCCAGGTAGAAATATACCCTCTGTACCCCTTCATCGCCGGCCTTGTGTATGTAAATTTATAGTGTAAAAATAGTTTAGAACCCTACATACAAATACACTACGCCTGGGTACTAGCATCTCACAAAATATTATCATATTCGCCGACAGATTCCCAGTATCCTGAATTTTTAACACTGAATACTGCCACTTCGTATTGATGGTACACACCTCTACCTAGACCATACACTATCGGGCGCTTAGTATTTCCATTTACAATAAACCGGCAACGTAGTATTGAAAGGTCAACTTGTGCTCCCCCATCTCTTATTCCAGACCAAAGCATTACAGGTTCTGTATTGCAATATTTGGCTTTTTCCTTCATTTTCTTATCATCATAACCTGTAATCGATAGCTGATAGGCTAAATTTCTACACATTCCTGCCAGATAGTCTGCATTATTGCCACAAAAATTCAACCTGAAAATGAAACAAGGATTGCAATGAAAGCAAAAAAATCCACATTAAATTTAAATAATTGGTAATGCTGATGATATGATGAACAATGATTGTAAGTAGCATAATCTCACCCTAGACGATTATCCAGCTCTTCCAATGTAAATGCTTCACATGATTGCAAAACGTAGAATAACGCAAGTGCTGAAGACAAAATCGATACTTTGGCCCACATAATGACGATTTTTCCAAATCGGAGAAGTAGATGCTGCAACTGTGATATTTTAAGCACGCATGTTTTGGGGCCCCTGCCCCGGCGTTTCCGAAAATCTAACCAAACATGGCCCCCTATTGTTTATTGGCAGATAAACAATAGGTCCGGTAATAACCGGAAATCTAACCAAGCGAAGTCTAGGTTCACTAAAATGAACGAAATGTTCCAACGTTTTACGTTATGTGAACTCGAATATACCTTCATGACGTCACTACCCACATCACGATGTTTCGACTTTTTTTTTTCAAAATCAAGAATATTTACGTAATTTTTAAACAGTTTAGAATTTTCTTAAGAAGTTCTCTTATATTTTTCCTCGTAATTTTCTCAACTGAATTTTTTTCTGATGTTTTTCTTTCACGATCAATTTTTTTTTCTCATAATTTTCTCACCTGAAATTTTTCTGAAGTAATTGCTATCCATTGAAATTTTTCCTGAAGAATTTTTTCAGTGTTCAACTTTCATCTTTTTTTGAAAAAATGATTCCTGTTCGACTGACGTAATGAAAATTTTGAGGGAAAAGAATCGAGTTGACAAAATACAGAAAAAAATTTCAGATGTGAAAATTTTGAGAAAAATATTTTTTTAAGACGTCAATCAAACAGAAATTATTCCTTTAAAAAAATATGTAAGTTCAACAATGGAAATATTCTTCAAAAAAAAATTACAGTGGAAAAAATTGCGTCAGAAAAATTGATATTTGAGAAAAATATGAAAAAAATTTGATCGTGGAAAAATAACATCAGAAAAAAATTCATTTGACAAAATTTGCAGAAAAAAATGAGAGTTTGAAAAATTACGAAGAAAAAAATTTTGAAAACTTCTTCAAAAAAATTCCAAATTGTTTAAAAATGACGTAAATATTCTGGACTTTGAAAAAAAAAAAGTCGAAACGACATTCAGCGATATGAGCAGTGATGTCATAACTCATGAAGGTATTTGAGTTCCAGGGTTGACTGTCTTGTATCAGACTATGTTCAGAATTGATTCATTCATTCAGTGACTCGTTCGTTTTGCTTCTGGTGAGATTTTCAGTTATTTTTAATATCCTGGTTAGATTTTCGGTTATTTTACATCATTAATCATGAGAACAATAGAACAATAGCTGGTTAGATTTTGGCTACGCCCCCCTGCCCCACCTTCCAGAGGTGAGAAAAAAATTGGCTCATGCGCTCTAAAATCATCATCTACAAAGAAAAATGAAATGATATAAAAAATTTTAACCAAATTCCACCAGAGACCAAATAATGACATGACTAAAATTCTGTAAAAAAAAAAACCTCATTTTTTTGGGTAGTTCACTTAGTTTTCAAGATTATTTTCGAGTAGGTAAAGTTGAACACTGGTGGAAATTCCTAATTAAAAAAAAGAAAAGAAATTTATGTTATTCCCTCAATTTCCTCCAATAACGTTTAAATTTACTCAAAACTATTTTGAATACTATGACTCCCAGAAAAATCTAACCATTTCTACCAGGTAGGAAATTTCATTTTCTACCATTTTTGTCATTGTCTTTTTGGTAGGCGAGGCACAAAAATATGAGATTTTTTCACAGAATTTGAGAACGTTTAAACAGTAACTTTTTTTCAAAATGAGATAGAGATCTGTGGTTTGCTCTATTCGATTCTTCGTAATATTTTTTGTAAGATTGTGCAAAAAATTGAAAATTTTCTTCTTGCACTAGTGTTTATTGCTCTCGAAAAATCTCATTTTTCACCCCCTCCCCATCCTTATAAAAGCAAAATTTGATCAAAACAATTTTTTCCTTCAATCGCTCTCGAAAAATCTATTTTTTCACCTCCTCCCCATCCATAAAAGCAAAATTCTTTCAAAAAAAATTTTCCTTCAATTTCTCTCGAAAAATCTCATTTTTTACCCCCTCCCCATCCTTGAAAGTAATTCGACCAGAAAAATGTTTTTTTCTTCATTAGTTACGTAGAAGCAACCGAAATTTTGCCATCAAAACCCAGACTCAAAAATCGTGTCGATTTATGTAATCTACTGAATTGAGATACAGGTATACTTACATTTGAAAATCTAAATTTCACTTAAAATTGTGTAGGAAGCGATGAATTGCACTAGGTAAATTCTTTTTTTCTTCTTTCAACTTGTAAAGTGAAGTTGGCCAAGTTTGATATAGGCATATGGTGGTATCGCGAGATAGTTGAGCGAAATGAACAAGTTGATTTCTTCAATCAAGTTCTTGGCATAAAATTCTTGAATTTTGTTGCTCGATACTTGATAACATTATGTGTAGGTACTCGTACGCTTGTATGTTTTTTTTTCTAACAGCACGACGTATGTATGTACCTTAGGTTAACCTACGTAGGTAGGAACGAAGATAAATCAAATATAGCAGGTATTATTTTTTTGAGAAAAATGATGAACTGCACGCCAAAACATTGTATTTGTACGACTCACAGGCGCACGTTAAAAATTCTTTGAACGTCCCAGTCGCAATACGCTGCATTTATTCGATGTTCCACATTCCCACCTTATGCACAACAATTGTTTTCATCCCAACATTCTTCTCAAGTTTTTTTTATTGAATTTTCAATCGTTGTTATGAATTTGGGATGAATTCAAATTCTATCTCCTGTTTCTTTTTGAGTTCTCAAGACCGGGATGAATATTTTCATTTTTGAAACCAGTTTATTTAAGTATTTACAACCGGTTATCGCTATCACCTTAAAGAATCAACTCGAAAAAAAAAATGTCCGTAGCGAATTAAAAATTAGAAAGAAGTCAAAGTTGAATATTTTTGGAGAAAAGTTTGGGTTTCAACTTTCAACACTGTGCCGGTTAAATTCGAAAAATATTTTTCTGCTCGATTTATTGAGTCGATGGTAACAAATTGGTCAGTTGAACATTGAAAGAACCTGTTCTTGTGGTAAATTGATTACACCAAAGCGTTCTATGTTGCCTCTTTCGTCTCAATCATTCGTAAGTTTTGAAATTTATTTTTGAAACCAGTTCTTTGAAGGGATGGCGATAACCGGTTGCAAATAGGCACAATCATTTTTCAATAGGCAATGAAGGGAGGGTTGAATGCGCCATAAAAGTTTTCGAATTCAACTTATTCCTCAATTCGACAACTTCGGCTAATGAACAATTTTTAGTGTAAAATGGAAAAAACCGGTTTTGTGGTAACTTTACCATCCAAAAACATATATTGTTTTAATTTGCTACCAACGATTCTATTCATTTGAACATTTCTTTCGACCTTTTTTTTTTGTTGAAATTGATAACAAGTAGCCAAATAATGAACCGGTTTGAAAAATAAAAATAATATATTTATCATTCAAACCGGTTCATTATTTGGCAACTTGTTATCAATTTCAACAGAAAAAAAGTCGAAAAAAAGCTACAAAAAATGTGTATAACATTTATAGAGCTTTGAAACCCCAACAATATTAGGTACTGTATTTTATACAGTAATATTGTTGGGTTTTCAAAGCTCTACAAATGTTATACAAATTTTTTATAGCTTCACTTTTTGGAGAATTTTTAATAATTGGTTGCAAAATGGTGAACCGGTTTCAAAAAAAATACTGAATTTTAATCACAGCAAAGTGTAGAGTTTATTTCACAAAAAAAAAACCCGGGACCTTCCATTTTTTGACCAAAACTGGTTTTTCAAGAGGTGCACCCCCTGTGAGTGGGTTGAAAATTTCACCACCAGCCCTCCATGCTCTCATGTTCGATATTCATGTACTACATAGGCAGATGTAGGTTGTAGGGTAGGTAGAGGTACTAGTAGGTATATCTCTACCAACTTGCTATGAAATGATTTATCGATACATACATACGTGAAGTGAATAAACTGATTCGTTTGGTTATTCAGTTTCGTGCGTTTTTTTCCCCTCGTCTAAATAACATATGCGACAATCAATCAACACATACGTAAAATTTATGAGAGATGCCGATACCAGGTGTTACGTCTTAATGTTTTGATCGGTGTTTTTTTTCTAGTGAAAAAAAAAAGATTATCTCAGACTTTGACCTCAATAGTCGTGCAAACCATTCTGAGAAACTTCAAAAACTCACGTTTTTTCAAAAACAACCTCATTTTGCAACCCCCTAGCTTCATCTCTGTTTTGGTCTACACGTCAACTTTTTGGGGCGGGGAAATATTTGTGCTCGCAACTCAAAAAAGTACATCGTTTGGGAGCATGCATAGAACCTGTGGCAACATTCAGACTTGGCTTCGCTAGATGAGCTCACCTATAAAATTTTATACAAAATAGAATTTATTCCACCATTTTAAATTTTTTTTGACAAATTTCGTTTTGACTGCATGTATATTAAGGTGGAGTGAAAAAAAACCAAATCTTGGGTTTTGACTAAATTTCGTGAAATGGTTTACTGAGTGGGGGACCTCCCAAAAAATTTTGAGCCCTCCAGGTGCAAGGGGAGGGGAGCAGGGCTTGTTCAAAGTGCACCCTCTTTTTAAAAAAAGTTTTTTTTTGAGTTTTTTAGAAAATAAAAATTTTGCGAGAAGCCGTCACAGCACATTGAAAGATGCGATCTCCACATCGTCAACCTCCTCCGTTCAAAATTCAGCCTGCTACCAGGGGGTCCAAAAGTTACAGATCGCAATATTCCAATAATATGAAATCTTCACTAAGCTGGGATGATTTTTTTTCATGAACTTTGACCAAATTCTTATGCCATTCGATTTGGCATGGTAGAAGATGATTTTAGAGCGCATGAGCGAATTTTTATCTCACCCATGGGGGGCTGGGGGGCCAAAATACACGATTTTCAAGCTGAAAACTCTTAAAAATTCTATCTCCTCGAGTTTTCAACCGATTTTTTCCAAACTTGGCACTAGAGGGGAATACCCTGAAATTTTTTCAGATTTTTTCGACCACTCCAATGACCTTGAATTCGACTTTGAAAATTTCAAATCGCCCTGGGAGCACCGTTTTGCCGCGAGGTATAAAGAAAAAATTTTTTCCATGTTTCCCACTCCATTTTACACCACTCAGAATTTTTTCAGATTTTTTCGAGTGTGGTTTACATGTGGCGTCCGAAAAACTGATAAATCGGTCGTTTTATTACTTTAAAATTATGCCTTTCCCATCAATTCCGTATTTTTCATTTTTTTCTCACTAAAAATACATTCATGCTCGCTTTTTATTAAATTTTTATTAATATTCACCCATTTCCCATGACTACGACATTTTGAACAAAGGGTATCCCCGGATATGATAGCCGAAACGGCCCAAGAGCTACTTTTTGAAACTAACCAGCAGACATTATTAAGGACCCCAAAAAATGATTTTAGAAAATTTTTTCCACTCCCTAACTCACCCTACCCTCTCACCCCAAAATAGCGAATTTTCGTCAAAAAATCGTATCTCGGAACCTAATGGACCAAAAATTCCGAAATTTATGTGGTGTACCTATATAGGGAGTGGTGACCAATTTTTGAGAATTTTTTCAGATTTTTTTTGCGATGCATTCTATTCTATAAAAAACCACCTTAAACACTTAATTGAATTGCTTAAAGGGTCTGGCCGGATAAGGGGTGATTTTGGCCATGGGTTGGATTTTCGCTTTAACCTTCCCAAAGGGTACCCTCTGATGTAAAAAAATCTGAAAAAATTTTCAACCTCCCTCCCCCCTTCTATTTCTGAGTTATGGCCATTTTATTGCTAGATTTTCAACAATTTTTTAATTTCAACTGTCGTGAAGGAAATTTTCTGTTCTTTGGCACAAAGTTACCTATGTCTCGTACCAACAAATTATGAAAGAAAGTTTTTTTTTTTCATTTCATCTTAATATTTTGCTCTTGTACTAAGTACAGGGCATTTTTGTCATGGGCTGGGAAATGAAAATTTGAGCAATAAAATGGCCATAACTCAGAAATAGAAGGGGGGAGGGAGGTTGAAAATTTTTTCAGATTTTTTTACATCAGAGGGTACCCTTTGGGAAGATTAACGCGAAAATCCAACCCATGGCTAAAATCACCCCTTATCCGGCCAGACCCTTTGAGCAATTCAAAGTTTTTAAGGTGGTTTTTTAGAATAGAATAGAATGCATCGCAAAAAAATCTGAAAAAATTCTCAAAAATTGGTCACCACTTCCTATATACACCACATAAATTTCGGAATTTTTGGTCCATTAGGTTCCGAGATACCATTTTTTGACAAAAATTCGCTATTTTGGGGGCGGGGGTAAGGGGGTAGGGTAAGTTAGGGAGTGGAAAAAATTTTCTAAAATCATTTTTTGGGGTCCTTAATAATGTCTGCTGGTTAGTTTCAAAAAGTAGCTCTTGGGCCGATTCGCCTATCATATCCGGGGATACCCTTTCTTCAAAATGTCGTAGTCATGGGAAATGGGTGAATATTGATCAAAATTTAATAAAAAGCGAGCATGAATGTATTTTTAATTTTTTAGTGAGAAAAAAAATGAAAAATACGAAATTGATGGGAAAGGCATAATTTTAAAGTAATAAAACGACCGATTTATCAGTTTTTCGGACGCCACATGTAAACCACCACTCGAAAAAATCTGAAAAAATTCTGAGTGGTGTAAAATGGAGTGGGAAACATGAAAAAAAATTTTTCTTTATACCCCGCGGCAAAACGGTGCTCCCAGGGCGATTTGAAATTTTCAAAGTCGAATTCAAGGTCATTGGAGTGGTCGAAAAAATCTGAAAAAATTTCAGGGTATTCCCCTCTAGTACCACTACCTTTGTGCCAAGTTTGGAAAAAATCGGTTGAAAACTCGAGGAGATAGAATTTTTAAGAGTTTTCAGCTTGAAAATCGTGTATTTTGGCCCCCCAGCCCCCCAGGGGTGAGGTAAAAATTCGCTCATGCGCTCTAAAATCATCTTCTACCATGCCAAATCGAATGGCATAAGAATTTGGTCGAAGTTAGACCAAGGGCTAATTGACCCCCTTACCACACCAGAGCCTTTACGAGATGAATTTTCAATATGGCGCCTTCAGTCATTTCGCCGCTCATATCGCCAGTCACTTTTTTTGTTCGTGACTATTGAAAATTCATCTCGTAAATTTCTAAATTCGTGACTGTCAAAACGGAACTAACTCAATAGTCGAAATGACTGGTGATATGACTGTCACGTTTCGAGGGGTTTTTGCCAATCGGGTAGGTAGCTAATGAAGACATTTTTTTTTTCACTTTTTCGGAATTCCTCAAATAATATAATATTCGTCACAAACGAAAATTAATTTAAAAAAAAAAACATTTTTATTACCCATAGCAATTAAGTAAAAAAGTCTACAAAAATTAAAAATTAAAAGCAAAATCGAATAGGTAGTGTAACGATTTTATTCGTTTAGGTTCTTAAATCTTGCGTTGTTTATTTGTATTGCCCAATCAAACATCGAATCATTGGTTATTGGGATTAAAGGTTCTGCAGAACCTTTAATCCCAATAACCAATGATTTCGGAAGAAAAAATGTTCAGATTGAGCTCAGATGGTTCAGCCGATTGATTTGCTAAATGTTCTTCTGACGCCCGCATGGGATTTTTCTCAAGGACTCTCTTCAATAAATCTCCGCAATTAGTCGCAATGTATGCGGGATTGGTCACTCTTAAAAATTCTACAAAAATTGACGATGTCAGGTTTTGGGGGATTGGTAACTTGACTAATGCGGATGATCGTTTCCACCATTTATGAATACAATATGAGAATAGTTTCGGTGTTAAACCGTTACCAGCAGCTGTTTTATATTCTGCGTAAAAATCGCGTAATCGTTCATCGCAATTCGTGGCATTCCAATCATTTGGGTAATCGATCAGCCACTGGAGGAACAGAATCCACATCTGCGTTTGTGGGATTCGTTTGTCTTGTAATTTTTTCAAACGAAAGAATTGTTTCATGGTATCATTGAGCTTTTCAAAACGTACTTTATTATAGAAATCGATCGGAATCAGTGGGTTACCTTCAAAGTATTCATCTGCCTTGTTTGTGCGATATTCGTCGCAAATACGTTTATATCCAGGATGCTTTTCGACAAATGATTGACTGAGATATTTTGTCTGAAAAAATTTTTGGGCCTGACGATGGTGGGTCGCGCATTTGCTCATGTACAATTCTTGGTTCGCAATTTTGGCTTTTTCGGCATTTTGTTCATTTTCTCGAACTATTTTTAAGTAATCATTATATGGAACAACAGAGGGGATTGTTGAACTAGTCGATTCCTGACAATTGGCATAATTGTTGAAATTATTCCATTCGTGAAATATGAAAATAGCGATACAAGAAACAGCTGTCCTGCATAGATTAATCGGACACATTCTGGAAACAAAAAATGGATATTGAAAAAATATGGTACCTCACTGAAGCAAGAAAGTATTATTTATTATTTGATAAAGTATCATTTCAGTGAAAATAACAATTTAAGTAGCAAATTTCGCTGAAAAAAGTACCTAACCACAAAGCTATCAGAAAATCCAAAAATTTTTAAATCGATATAGCTAATTTTTTCATTTCGTGCGGGGATATCGAATATGCGAATGCATTTCAGGGCAAAATATTCGAATTGAAGTTGGGCTTATTTGAAAGGAAATTCTTTGAAGCTGAAATGATTTGATTACTTTTATAATCGGGAGTCGGCAAAAAAATATGCGAATAAATATTTTGGGCATGACATAGGAGACGAAGAGGACGAAACCGATACGTCGTCAGACGACTTTTTATTAGGAAAAATAATACCGAAATATTGAAAATTCCGGGTAGGTTGATTATTTTACCAATTAAGTTCCAGAAGTTACGAAGTTGTCTACGAATTGTTCCAGTAAAGAAACCCTAGATCAAAAATGTAGAAAATTCCACTACTGAACAGGACAGGGAGGAAGTGAAAAAAAATAAGCTGCAGTGAGACGGAGAAAACGTCAAGACTACCATTTTATAGAATTTAAACGAACTTAAGTTAAGGGTATTTATTTCGAAGGACAGAAAAAATTTCTGAAAAGGATAGCCTAACTTTTCATCATTTTTAAGAAAACCAAAAATGCTAACTTGGGTACTTTAATAAACTTGTATTACCTACGAATAAATAATAGTTTTGATGGATAAATTATGTACCTATAAGTAATTCAAAGAAATCAGTACTTACGTGAAAATACCAAGATGAAGAATAAAATTAACGAGACGCTCAAATAAAACAGCACACACTTCTTCCCGTGATCAAATAAGTACCTAGATAATGAAGATAGCGAACCCAAGCATCAAGTCACGTAAACGTAGATTAAATATAAATTTTAAAAAAAATTTAATCGAAGGCGGTTAATCTTAAGTTTTTGATAAATGAGTATGTATCATTTACCATTCGATCGAATTAATTAAATAATTTTTAAAAAATCATCACGTATTCAAAGGAATACACGAGGAAAGTTTCGAAATCGATTTTTAGCACTCAATTCAGACCAAATGACCTCCAAAGAACTAATAACAGCTCTCCAGGCGTCCAGGGGATCCAACTCATGATTAAGTGCGCATCTGCACATATTCTGATATTTTCCATTTTAGAACAAAATAATCTTTTTTATTCATTCTCATTTTTGAATCAAAAAAATTGAAAAATTTTTAATTTCAGCGAAAATTCTTCGTTACATATCACAATAAGTATCTAAAATGTTGAAAAATTTGAGAAACTTTATCGAGTTATTTATTCATACACATGTTATGCTTAATTTTTCAAGAAATTCCGTTTTCTGGTCGCTTTTTAAAAATTTAAAGACTTTACCTATCAATTGATCACCTATTTTTTTTTTTTTCAAAAATTCTTATTTTCTAAATTTTTCTAAATTTACTGTTCCCTCAGATTTTTTTATTACGCTATCAAGTTTTTTGGCGGCTTGAATAATTTCATGCTTACAAGTTTTACCTAAGTAATTTTAAAATTGAAGAAATTAGATTTCAAAAAATTAGATCGAAACAATTTTCAATCAAAGGAGGATTTCAAAAAGTTGGAAACTTTCTTCTCGTGAATTTTTGTCAAATTCCAAAATTGAAGGAACCTTTATTTTTGCAATTTTCATCCATTTTAATTCTCAAATGATATTTTTCATGGAGTGAGGTATGGAGAAGAAGAAAATGAAAATTTTATTTGGATATTTTTATGAAAAAAATGAATCAGGAATTTTTTTCGAAAGACCCTGTCAAATTCTGAGAGCAAAATCTATGAGCAAGAAATTTGAAAACAAGAAAAGGTCGAATAATACTCAATTTGGCACTAACGTAACTTGAAATGGGGATGAGTGGTAAGAAAATTGGAATTCCTAACTCTGAACAGTTTTCTGTTTTTTTACCCTGTTTAGAAATTTGTTGACAACCATCACTTGCCAAAATATCAAGCTAAAAAAATTGAAATTTCAAGCCAAGGAGAGTATAAAAGGAAAAATTAAAATCACATTCGTTTAGCAGACCAAATTACTCCCTTTTACACGATTTGAGCGACCATTTTGGTCAAAATCTTGAAATTTACTCTTTTAACGTATGTGAGTCTAAATATAGGAACCACCATTTGGTGTAAAAAATTGGTTTATGAGTTGACACTGATTTTGGATTTTTCAAAAGGAATAGAATTAGGAGAGAAACCCAACTCAAAAACCAGTTTTTGACATCTAAGGATGGTTTTTACATTCAGGCTTGTTTTAGTATGCGATTTTTCTGAAAAGAAATGACAAGGAAATCAAATGACCTGCAATTTTAAAAAAAACAAATTTAGGTACCATGAGATTCAATAAGTATCTGAAATTATATTTTTTCAGCGCCAGCTTGGACTAGTGCATTCGATTAAATACAGTATTTTAAATTATATAAAAGTATTATTATGGGTAAATCTAAAAATTTTACTGTCTGGTGATTATCCGTTTCTAATCATCACCCAAGTAATACCGATGGGAGGGTTCGATTCGACTTAGGTTCCATCGAAAAAGTCCAGAATAAAATAATATAAATTTCAAATTCAATTCAAAAATACCATAAAAACTGACTTTAAAACATTTATTTCAAAAATATCTACAACTCTCAGAACGTTCTTTCATTTTTTTTTTCAACAATCCTACTTAAAGGTAACAAAACGCATACTCTGGTAATAATTAATAAAACAATAAATTAAAACAAAACAACAAAGAAAAATTTCCAACAAAATTTGAAATGTTTAAAAATAAAAATAAATATCTACTAATAAATTAAAACTTGAAATTATCATTTATACAAAGGAAAAAAAACAATATTTGGTAAATCCTAACAAGTAGATAGGTTTTCAATTAACTAAATTGAACACATTGTTTTGAACTCTTAACGCAAAAATCTCATCCTGGTAACACGAAATAAACTTAATGAAACTTATCTCATGAAAGTATTCGATCTCTTTTTTTTTTTAATAAAATATCCATTAGAGGGGATTTTAAATAAATATATAGTCTAATGAGGATCATTGTGTGTATTAGACAAAGTAATTAACTTCTCGGATTAACCTTTGCATGAACATTCGTCTTCTATATTACTGTCTACCCAATCCATGTAGCTTTCGATTCGGGTATAAACACCTGGAAAATTGGGTCGGGCGCAGCCTCGGCCCCAGGAAACAATACCTGAAGAACAAAATTTATCAAAATTAGATTTTAAAATAAGATTATTGTTACGAAAATTTTCTTATGGTAAAAAAATTAACAAATCAAATTTTTTTAGAATTTTTCGATATTTTAAAAATACCTACGTTAAAGTATAAAATGAAAAAAAAAATGGTCATTGGTAATATTGCCTACTTTTTACCAGATAGATGCCTTTAAAATAAAATTTATGAGTACCTAGATACTCGAAAATATTCTCTTTACTTACCAACCACTTCCATAGTACCAGTTCGAGCTCCAGCAATTTGCAAGGGTCCACCGCTATCACCCTATAGAAAAAAAATAGTCAAGCACAAAAAATTAAAAAGACGTCATGTAAATAAAACTGAATTGTTTACCAGAAATTTTTTCTAACACTGTTTAGGATCTCACAAAATTCATTTTTCTAATTTTTTTATAGCAAATTCAAATCTTACATTTTTTCCACCAAATTCAACTTCAAGTATCAGTTTTCCGCTACACATTTGAAAACATTTTTACAATTTTGACACCGTTTCAAAAATTTTAGTATTTCAGAATTTTTACGTTTTAAAAATTTTACGCTTTTGCCTTCTTACAATTTCTGATACGATAACAACAGTTTTATTATTTTTGAAAAAAGATCATTTTATGTGAAACTTTACAGTTTTATTTTAACGAATTCTTTCTAAATTTTTTCGTCGCCATTCCATGAAATCTTTCATAATTTCTTTATCTTGAGAAATAATGACAAAAATTGCAATTATTTTTCGGAGACGATTTTATTAAACTGATTTTAATATGGTCATTTTTATCCATGAATGAAAGGACGATATTTTCATCAATATATTATTTTTAAAAATGCATTAGATATGTTTTTTCTTCTTTTTGAAATAATATATGTATTTCACAATGAGGGAGCAGAAACAAAATTTTGGCGAGTGAGAAGTTTGTGGCACGAGCGAAGTGAGGGTAACAATTCACACGAGTCAAAAATTGTTTGTTTTTTTTTCGAGTTCTGAACGATTGAATATGAGAATCTTTTGTGATGGACTTTCGATTTATTTTTCTTTCGGTTTAAAAAGTTTACTGCCTGCGGGATACCTATTTTTTTTTTCACATAATTTCAACAATTTTAACAAAAATGTGTTGGATTTCTGATAGGTATCCACTGAATTTCTAGATATACCTGAATTTTGAAATATTTTTAAGCATTATTCGTCAAATTGTCACAATATTTAAAATATTTTGAAATTTTTTTTGTAATTTTTGTTTCTTTTTGTCCGACATTTTTTAAAATCCTCTTCTTCTCATCAAGTTATATATTATTGAACAACAAATCTTTGATCTTAAAATTTAATCTGTTCCACAGATTTTGAGCGCTTTTTCGGTACTTTTATGTGTACATTTTATCATTTATTTATTTTTTATCGAATTTAAGATGGTTTTTTTAATAATTTTCATGAACTTTGTAAAAAACGACCATGACCAAGATATTTTTTCTCAATCAATCAGTAATTTTGGCATCCCTCTGGATTCTGGAAACTCCAGGGTTATTTCTTTTTCTGTATACCCCTCTTTTCTTGAAATTATTTTTTCCCTCCTTTTTTTAAAAGAAAGAACCCTTCCTATAATAAGAGTCGAAAATGGCCCTTGATCCAGAATTGGTCAAAATTAACCCAAAATGTTACTTATGGTCTAGAAACGTCCCAAAAAATTTCCTTTCGAAATTATCGCGCTTTTAACGTCGAAATTTCAACACACGATATCTCTGGATGGGATGGTGAAAAATTTTGAAATGTTCACAGATTGTACATCTTATTGGGTAATATGAATGAGAATTTTTTGAAAAAATTCGGTTCGCCTTTTTCCAATTTTTTTACATTGAAATTTTTCAAAAAAAATTTAATTTGGGGGTGTCATGGATGGAAATTTTTTATTAGTTCTTCCAAATGGTCATGCATCACATATTTTTTATTTTTTTTGGACTGAAATGGGTTCAACGTGGTCAAAAAAAACGTGATTTTTTAAACACTTTTTCGTAGTAACAAGCAAAGTATCCCAACTCAAAGTAAAATTTTGAGTCAAAATAGTCATAAATTGAAAGTAAATCATAAAAAAATTCTATTTCCAAAATTTCAAGTGCTGAAGTTCATTTCTCGAATTTTAGCTAATTTTTGAAATTTCAAAATTTGAGAAATGCACTTCAGCACTTGAAATTTTGGAAAAGGATTTTTTAATAATGCAATTTAATTTATGACTATTTTGAGTCAAAATTTTACTTTGAGTTGGGATACCTTGCTTGTTACTACGAAAAAGTGGTAAAAAAATCACGTTTTCTTTGGTTTTGATTTTTTTTTTTGACCATGTTCACACCCATTTCAGAGTCCAAAAAAATATATGTGATGCATATGACCATTTGGCAGAACTAATAAAAAATTTCCAGCCGTGACACCCCAATTTTTTTATTTTTTAAAAATTTCAATGTGAAAAAAATTGGAAAAATGTGAACCGAAAAGTTTCAAAAAATTCTCATTCACACTAGGTATTCAACAAGATGTATAACACAGGTCGACAAAAAAAAAAAGTTCTGTTTCTAGGTTCTCATGCCAAAATTCTGTTTCTAGACATCAAAATACATCACCTTGCGGAATCCTGGCTTCCAAAGTTTGCTTGGGGGGGGGGGGGGGGGGCAAAAATTGATTTTTATTTGAAAAATTTTTTTTTCGACTAATCTTATAGAAAATTTTACGGCGAATCCAATGCCGCAAACCGCAGACCTCCATCTCTTTTAGAAAAAAAGTTACAGCTCATTCTTTCCAAAATTATGTGAAAAAATCGCATTTCATTTTTTCATGAGAAATTCACAAAAATGTGATTTTTTTCACATAATTTTGGAAAAAATGAGCTGTAACTTTTTTTCTAAAAGAGATGGAGGTCTGCGGTTTACGGCATTGGATTCGCCGTAAAATTTTCTATAAAAATCAGTTTTTTGGCCCCCTACCTCCCAAAGCAAACTTTGATCGAAAAAAATATTTTTTTGTTCATTAGTTACATAAAAGTGACCCAAATTTCACAATGAGGACCCAGAAACAAAAATCGTGTCGACCGGTGTAATCGATGAAAATTTCAAAATTTTTCTCCATTTCTTCTATAGAGATATCATGTGTTGAAATTTCGACATTAAAAGCGCGATAATTCCGAAAGGGGTGGGGTAGGGGGGGTCAAACTTTTTTTGGGATGTTTCTAGACCATAAGTAACATTTTAGGTCAATTTTGACCAATTTTGGGTCAAGAGCCATTTTCTACTCTTATTTGGAAAAGCTCTTTCCTACAAAATTCACAGAGTATCCCACAAAAGTGATCAGAAAGGGTTTCATGAACCATTTCCCCCATTCATTTTCTCCCACTTATAATAATTTCCTTCAATATCTAGCCGTCGAAAAATTAATAGATTTTAATCAATATCCATTATGTTGAAAGATGTACCAAACCGCTTGGCTATCTCATAGAACAAGGAAACGTCTACAGCACACATTTGCATCATACCATTTAAGGAGTCACTTATAAAATGATAATTTCACTCGCAACATGTGACAATATATCGGTTAGATAATTTCACGACATTATGTATACCTGACAGGAATCTTTTTGTCCGTTGCTGTATCCAGCGCACATCATATTATCGGTTATTCTATTCGGCGTGTAGCCAGAATTCTTTCTACAATCTTCAACCGACATTATAGGAACTTCGACTTTACGCATTTCATTCGACGGGGGCTTCGATTCGCCAGTTCGACCCCATCCGGAAACCACGGCAGTGAGACCGGTATAATTTCGATTTTCTACGATCAAACGGTACAAAATTATTGTAAACCTTGAAGGTCTAAAATTACCCTATTAACGAATTATAAATGCTCCGTACCAGAACTTGGAAGGCAGGCTGGTTGAATATGTGGAGTATTGAAGGATACCGGGCTGTCTAATTTTAATATGGCGATGTCGTTCTTGAAATTGGAAATTTGGAATTCCGGGTGTCGAATTATTTCTTTAATTCTAATCGTTATTTTGTTGGTTTCGTTCTTAAGGGCGCGATTGTATTCGCCTAACGAGGCTTTGATTTCTTTGGCAGTGAACCTGTGACGATAAATCAAGTTTAAAATTTAAAACGAAACAATTGAATAAACAGAAAAAAAATTGAAACGCGAATTCTCGGTATAAAATCCATCATTCGAATACTAACCCATCAACGCAATGTGCAGCTGTCAATAAATGCTGTTTTGTAATGACTGTAGCTCCGCAGTAAAATTTACCTTTTCGACTGAGTGCCACCATCCAAGGGAATTCATTTTGTTCGGCTGGCACCCCTCCGACAATCCTCATTTTTCGATTCACCATTCCACATGCTAAAAATAATCCAACCAGTTTAAAACCAAGACTCGATGACCCAGTTTTGAAAATTGGCCATTCTCACCGCAACTCGGACACTTCGATGTGCTCGCCGTTGTCACCTGGATATTGCCTGGTCCCCCTACGTTGTTCGATATTGTTTCGCGAGAATTGGTGAATTCCTGTACCGAGATATTGGTCGCTCCATTATTGTGCGGGATGTCCAAAGTAATTAGCGTCGTAGGGAAACGTCTGAGGAAATAAGATTCGGCCGAAGGAATCTGGAACAGATTTAATTTCGGTGAAAAATCCGGCGTAGGTTTATTCCAGCGTTGGTTGGGTTTTTTGTGTTGGTACGAGACTTGATGAGCAGATTTTTTGAGAATTGAGCTTGTACAGAGGGATGGGAATTATGTAATTGGGTGGTTAGGAGGGTTGGAAAGATTAATGGTCATTTAAGAGCCAGAAGTAATTTCCCTCGGGAAGGAAGATTTGTGAAAACTTATTTTACTTGACATGTTTGTCGTTATAAATTATATCGAACTGAGAGATGATTAAAGAAGTTTAATTGAAAAGTTGTTGAGCGTTGTGGAATGGAATTTTATCGATTTAGTGTAACATTTTTAAAATTAGGGAAACCTCTCATGTTAGGTAGTTATTTTACATTATCATCTGTTTTATTACTTTTTCAAGAAATGCAAATTTTTTCCGTCAGTGAGGCATTTCCTGAGATATTGGACATGAAAATGGGGTGAGAAGTAAGCAGGTTAAAAATTATGAGAAGTAGTTCTCTGACAAAAATTTTTTTTTGATAATTTTTTTCCTTTTTCTAGCCTTCTTGAAAATTGTTTTTCCTCCACAACTTCTGTACAAATGTGATTTTAGATGGAAAATACCCAAGTTGTGAGCTTTAATCGAGAGAATATTTTCTGTGAAATTTTGAGAAGTAGCATACAATTTTGACCTAATTTTTGGAGAAAAATATTCCGAATTTTCCATTCCTGTTTTACTCGTAGGTAGGTAAATAGCTGAAAGGCTCAAAATCAGTAATGCCATTTTTGTCAGTTCGGTAATTTTTGAATAAATTCCAAAAACAAATTTCACCTAGATGTTTGATACCTGTGAAATCCAAAATATGTATCTAGTAAGATTTTTACCAAGCTGAGTCGATAAAATTCACTGAAAAAGTTCATTCTCTCCTTTTTCGTGTTGTGTTCTATAAATTTCAAAACAGGGGTGGCAAATTTGCTCTATGATTTAGAATAATTTTCAATTGATCTATGAATTATTGATTTTCGGAAAAAATTAGGTCAAGATGAGTTTCCGTTTGACCTTCAATTTGCCTGAGAATCTCTCAATTTTTAATAAAATTTGACCTAGGGTTAAAAACAGCTTTTGAAATGAGTGATTTTTTTACAACTTTTTTGCAACAAGACTTGAAGAAATTCTTGTACATATAAAATGTCGATTTAAGAGCTTGTTTTGCATTTAAATCAAAGAACACCAGGAGAATTTCAATCAGTTTTTTTTTTTTTTAGAATTTGGAGTCCCAAATCTACAAAAATGACTTTCGATAAATTGACTTCTCAAGTCCCTTTTTTCGTGAACGGTTACAGTAGTGATTTGATGCCCTAAAAATAGCTATGTTTTGTTCAATTACTGTAGATACCTTTCCCACCCCCTCCCCTGATAATTTTCATAACATTTTAGATTGAATAAGTTCCACAATATAAAAAATCACAAAGCCCATAAAAAATGTCAAAGAAAATCAGAATTGACGATTTTTATCGAAAAAATAAAAGTATTCATTCTGTTTGATGGAAATGTGTAGATTTTAAAAGAAATAAAAAATATCTCGTCATTGGGAGGAGAAAAAATATTTGCACTGAAAATCTCAAAATGCTCCTATTTACGAAGCGGGTAGGAATCATTGGTAAAAATTTTTTGGAAGAAAAAAAAATCCTCAATTCCAAATTTCATATGCTTTAGTTCATTGATAAAATTCGAGAATTTTTGAAACTTCAAAATTATCCCATGACAAGCAAAACATAAAAATTCAATCCAATCAACAGAAAAAAGTGAAAACTTGGTGTATAATTTATTTTTGACCTCTAAAAAAACGTTTCAGGGCTTTCAGGAAATTTTGGGTTTTTCAGCATTGAAGAAAACTCCAGAAAAATGATCCATACGAAATTTAGCACCTAAAATTGTGGATACTCATTTTGATGACTTGTTTGACCAATTTCAGCACAATTTTTTAAAATTCAAAACTTCAAACTTCCCTTTTTTAGACTTTATATTTTTCATCGTCAAATTTTTTTCAAAACTTGAGCGTTGAAATTTTCTTCTAACTCCAGATTAGCTGAAAACTGCCTCCAATCGATTTGGAAAACAGAAAATTTTCAATTTTTATCAAAAAATTTTCCCATGGGAAAATGAGGGTTAAAAAACGACAACAAATTTAAAAAAATCAAACGATCTAATATTAGATTCCCAATAAAATAAATACCTATTCAATCAACCTTCAAAGTTAAAGAATTCATGTTCTTAGAACATTTTTGAGATCTTTTTTTCAATAGGTACTGAAAAATTCCAAAACTTTCTTTGGTCTCCAGAACGTCTCAGAACCACTTTTAATCGACTTTTGAGGTCAGAAATAGTAGGTTCAACTTTTCACGCCGATCAGATCAAATTTTTATACATATTTTTCAAGTTGTGAAACAATTTCGAATTTTTGAAATTTCGCCAAAATCTGAGAAATGAACTTTGGCACTTGAAAATTTGGATATGGGGTTTTTTGTGATGTATTCTAATTTTTTTTTTGATTCGGCTCAAAATTTTTTGTCAGTGGGAATGCTTTCTTAGAGAAATTTCCAGAAAAAATTCAATTCAAGTGTACATAAGGTTTCATTTTTTTCACTGCGATTCAATTCCAATATCAATAGTTGATTAATGGAAAGATCAATATTTTTATCAAATTATTAGGTACTTTTAATTTTACTTATCAAAAAAAAATCTCATTCATCATTCAAGTGCTTTAGTCCGAATCTTTTCACTTTATTCATTCCAAATATGTGGATGGCACAATGATAAGGGAAAATATCAAGTACACTCCGAAATAAATCAACAGATAAGTACCTACAGAAAGGGAAAAGTGCAAAATGAATCTCCATCGTTAAATACCTAATTTAAGTAAATCGTTTTGTTACATAAACTGGCGGAAATCGTTTACCCGCAAAGGGAAATGGGTTAATGGGCAGACATTCACCTTCGCGAAGAAAAGTTCGCAATAAGAACGTCGATTTTATTCGGTTCTATCATTTGATTGAAGAATATTGTAACATTTTGAATGATTTATGGTCGTTTTACCGAATGCGAGTTGATTTTTATATGTAATTCAAACCAAGTTATGTTTGTTTTCGACTTTCGATTGCGAGTATAAAATTTTAATGCAGAAAAAAGTAGGTCTGGATGTAAATGAAACAAAACTCATATTTATTTCGAATTAAAATTAAAATACTACAGATGTCCTCAAAAAGTTTAAAGAGTCTCAACAAAACAAAAAAAATCATTCAAAAATAAGTAGAAAATGATTCTTGATGGTGTGGGGGGGGGGGGGTCATAGTAGCTCTTAAATATATTTTTGAACTACCTAGCATTATTCTAACTCCGGAAAATTGAAAAGTAGACTTATGAGAGCTGAAAAGACTTGAATTCAATGTTACCTCGTTATCAGTTGAGATTTAAAAATTTGCTATAATTCTCAACTCCTTCCTCCCTCCCCTCCAAATTTTTGTCCAAATGAGAAAATGTAACTCGGTTTGAAATAGGCACTAAAGTAATGTTTAATGATCAATGAAGTATGGAAAATCGAAAAAAATTACCTACAATAAAAAAATAAGCTCCGAATTCAAACCAAATATTAAATATTTTTGAAAAAATTCGTATTCTATTGGTGGTTTGAGTAGAATGAACAAAAATTTTGGATTTCAAGATGAGAAATAATAAAAGACAAAGGAGGATGTTTTTTTCTCAATAATAATCTGAAAAATTACAAAAAAAATTTCATTGGATGGATCTTGAAAACCCTGAAGGAGGGGGGGGGGAGGAGAAATGCCAAAAAATGACCGAAATATTTTAATTTTTCATTTTGAGCCAGTAAAAAACAAAGAAAAAATATTTCATTTTATAAATTTTTCGTTGTGTTTTTCTTTCCCTTTTCCCCCTCCCCCTCAGGATTTTTCAGAGCCCTAAATTGAAAATTTTTGGTGTTTTTTATAATTTTCAAAAAGAATTTAGTCTCACTCCCTTTTTTCATCACAAAGTAAAAATTTTGCTTTTATCAGAATTTCCAGTGCATTTAATAGAAATACCTCTTTTTTTTGGGGGGGGGGGTGATATGGTAATTTTTAGAATAAAAAATCTGGCACCTTTACTTCCCTCCTTCTCTAGCCAATGAGCTCACCATAATTTTGAATTATTTGAGAATTTCATTTCATTTGATTTGAAATAAATAGAAATACCTATTCCAAATTTTAATTTCAATAAGCTAAATTTTATTCACCAAAAATAATTTCATTTGTGCGTTCTTTTTACCTTTCAAATAAAGGTGCTTTCTGATTTTACAAATTTTTAGGATTTAATAGTTACTTATTGTTCTGAAGTAGTTGAAACTACAAAAATTTTATTATTTGGAGAACCTTATACTATGAATAAAAATAAATTGGACAAAGGCAAATTTGATCAAATTTCAATTTCTTTTTCAGACTAGAATTTTTTTTCCAATGTCTAGATTAAAAATTCAATTCCAAAAATGAATTATCATTTAAGTAAGTAACCAAAAAATGGATTTTTTTCTCAGCCTGGTTAATTTTGATGAGTAAGCAAAAAAATGATAGGGGTCAAATAGGATTCCTCTTCTTCCATTTTTTTTCCAAATTCATTCCAAGAGGCCAAATTGAGCTTACTCAAGCTTTATAAAATTATCAACTTATGTCTATGAAATATTCACTCCATTTTTTTTTCAACCCAATATTTTTACTTTTTGGCTCTAGCTGTGGCTACCAATTCAATTATTCATCCAATGACTCATTTCTATCCTTTGGCTTAGATATTTCACTTCTTAACACGGTCAATGCTCCAGGCAGCCGAATGCCTCCGGAGTTGAATATGCAAATGCAAACTGCCTAACATTATAAAATAATCACCTAAATTTTTAAATGTCTGTCTAGATTAATTAGACGTACCTACAATTTCGTACTTTCTCTCGCTGCGATCCATAAAAATTCGAGAGTCGAAATTTTTTCGTTTTCGTTAAGTAGGTACCTAGTTATTAAATTGGTCGAAAGTAGTCATTTTTTTCAAATTTTGAATCAATTTTTTGGCAGAAGTCGAATTCACCAAAGAGACAGATGAATGTAAAAAAAAATTTAAGAAAAGATGATTTGATTTTAAAAATTCTGTTCCAAGTCAAAGTAAAAATCGACTTGGGAAAAAATTGATCCAAAAAATACTGCAAAATCACTCAAAAAATAAACTAAAAAAATAAAATAATTATAAAAAACCAAATTAAAAACTCGACCAACCTGCAACAATTGAATAACAGCAACATTAACAAACACTATCACAGACACAACAAACATGATAAACACTGATGTAATACCACACCGAACTACCACTATGAAGAAAAACAAAAGCGCAAATGAAGAGTATCGGACGAAAACCCGCACGTATACAATATCCGGTGACAGAAGTGTATAAATGTCTGAGTGCATCCTAGTTCCATATATTTTTATATAAATCGTGTAAACCTTTCGGATAATGGCATAACCTTGAGGGCAATCCTACTTGTTAGGTTACCTTGCATAATTCTTATTATCGTTTTAAATAGCGTATTTAGTACATTCTCCCACCCCTCGCCTGCCTCTGCCTACTTTTACTTTCATCTACCCGTTTACGATTCTACTATTGTCGAGTGTCATCTGCGTTATTGTTGTCGAATTCCGTACCTTAATTTCGTCCATGTCGCGTACTACGAGAGGTATTAAGCTGAAAATCACGATTGTGGGTGGAATAGGCACAAAAGACTTTTTTTTGGTGGCGAAACAGAAGAGGTTTTTTGAGCGCGAGAACATGCTTATTTTTTTGGAGGAAATCGTGCTTTGGAATTAATGTATTTTCTCACGTTAGTTTCTGCGAGGAAATTCAACCAAGTTTACGTGCTGGTTATTTTGGAGAAAGATTAATGATTTTTAGAGGTACCTAATCTGAAGTTTGCAGTATTTACCTATTTAAATTATTGATGCTATTGCTATGTAGATTTTGCCCCGATGACATAGAAATTTATTTATTCGAGTTATATAATAGAAGTTATGCGATTATCAACTTGTTCCCGTTTGCTGGCTGGAGATGAACTGATTTTGGTGTAATTATTTCTAATATTAGTTATGTTGTGTTTCGCCGGGTTTAAATATAGAACGTAATATTGCCGAGAATATTACTCAATATGCGGATTTGGTTTGCTCTATTCGCCGGTTCCCTAATGATCTGATTTTCTGTCGAATTCCAGGAATGCAGGAGAAGAAATTGGACGAAAATAATTCATACGTGGAGTCTGATTTATAGCTGGAATTTTTTTAATTTCGAGTTTTTCGAAAAGTTTACTAGATTTTTGACTAAAGTAAATCTGGTGTTTTTTTCTAAGAATTTCCAATCGATCGAAAAATTTTGAATTTTAAAAAAAGGCATTCAAAGAAACGAGAAAAAAATGATAAATTTGAATTGATACAGCTCTCTACCTTGACATTCTCGTGATCTCCCCCCCCTCCCCACCATATTTCCCAATCATTTTCCGTCTTGAGAGAGAGGAAGTTACGAGGAATTCAAAATTTCCTAGAGATTTTCATTCAAAAAGAAAAAGACAGAGAAGTACAAAATATTTATTAGTTGTGACATTTTTTTCAAATCTGAATGTAAAAATTTTTCATTTTTTTTTGTTGCTTGAAACTATTTTTAAGAATGTAATATATTTTTATTGGATTTTTTCCCAACGTTTTGAAATAAAAGCTTTTGCAAAATTCTGCACTTTGTCGTTTTTTCAGTGAAATTTTCTTAGAACTGATTTTCAAAAATGGTGGAAATTGAGATACTTAATAAATTTTTTCAACTTTCACCAAATTCCACCTGCAAGAATTTTTTATGAAATTCAAATTCCCTCAAAAAGTACATCCGATGATCAAAAAAATGTACTTAGCTGGGCTAGATTTTCAGACATTTAAGAGAATATTTCAAATTTAATGAAAATAGATTTGCAGTGCACTTGGGTTTCTTGAAAAATTTTTGTGACCTGGCCGGAAAGAAGGGACCTTGTGTAAAAAAAATCGATGTCTCTTTTTTCACGGTTTTGGTCCAAATGACACCAAATCTGGACCAACTACATAAAAATAATCAATACATCGATTTTTTTTTCACACAAGGTCCTTTCTTTCCGGCAGGGTCACATTTCGATTTTTTAAAATAACATTCGCAATTCTTACCTAGCTCACTTCAAATTGTTTTGGAAAAATTGAAAAAAAATTAAAAAATCAAAATTTTGTTGAAGCTATGACTTTTTTAAAGTGCATAGGCATCTGCATGAAAAATCATAAATTTTTCAGAATTCGAATTTGGAAAATTGAAAATAATATTGGCAACTGTGTTTTTTCAATGTGTAACGTTCTAAGCTGCATTGTAGATCGAATTTTCATATTTTGCAAGGCAATGAAGTGATTTTGAAATTAAAAATACGAAAATTGGCCAAAATTTGAGAAATTAATTTCAGCATCTGAATTATTGGATAAGCAATCCTAATACTTACGGTGTATTTTCGATTTATTGCTTTTTCGACTCAAAATTTGACTTCGAGTTGATTCCTTTTTCTAGTAAAAGATATTTGAGCCTGGGTATATGAATCATCTTTAGGGGGGGGGGGGCTAAATTAGTTTTTGAGTTTGGGTTCTTGATTTTACTCCTTAATTCTCATGAAAAGTACAAAATCCGTGTTGACTCAAAAACTAATTTTTGAACTTTGATAGTTGGTTTCAATATCTACGTTCAAGTACTTGATTCAAAAAAAAAAAACACGTTTTGAAAAAAAAAATTGTAAGTAAATCAGGGGAAAATGAAAAAAATTAAATAAAATAGGAAAATATTGAAAAAGAAGTTTTGAAAAATAATCCAAATGCATTGAAACTTTAATTAAAAGTTACGAAATTTTTAGTAGGTAGTCGATTATAAAATAAAGGAAACAATCCTGGTGACGTGTTTCTAAATCTTAGGTAATCAAATCATGTGTGTACTTCAAGGGGTTTTCAGGATTTGATTAGGTAGCTCCAAAAATAAGTCGGATAACTTCAAAATCGTTTAGACAATTCCGAAAAAAATTTCTGAAAACCTCTTCCTCGTTTCAGCTCTAAGCTTTTGATTAAATAAATGAAGAAATTTCTACTTTTGGATGCCTTTTTCCTCAACGAATTCCACTCAGTGGCGTAGCGAACGGGGGGGTTGGGGGGTGAGTCACCCCCCCCACACGCAGCGCTAGTAGAAAAAGTTGGCGAATTCGTCTCAAATGAAAAAAAGTTGGCAAATTCATCTTAAATGACGAAAAGTTGGAAAATTTGACAAAAAATGAAAGAAAAGTCGGCAAAAATGATCAAAAATAACTAATAAGAAACCCAAACTGAGTTGAAGAAAGAAAACGAGTAATAATCGTTGAAAAAAAATTATTTTAGCACCTAAATATGTACCCTCTATTTTCTGTCTTAGTGACTTTTTAGCAGGAAATCACCTCAGGGAGACTCATAAGGCTCGAGCTGCCTCTTTGAGTTTAGGAAAATTTTATTCTTGCCAAAATGCGAAAAAAGTGCATTCTTTTTGTTCTTCAAACAGCATTTTCTCAAAAAAATTTCACCCTCGTTTCGCTTCATTTCAATTTAAAAAACTAATGGGTTTTCACTAATTTTTCAGTCAAAATTTCAATCAAATTCCCAATTTGGTAGACAAAAATCAATGGTTTTTGACGAGAATATTATAGTTAAAAATGACAAATTTGAAGTTTAACCCCTCCCACTTTTTTTTCTCAAATTCTCGACCCCTCTCTTAATTAATTTCTGGGTGCACTTATAAATGTTAGATCGATCGAAGTACATTTACTTGATTCGTAAATTCGAGTTGAAATCTATTGGGGTATTTCTTTTCCACAAAATTTTTTCGCAAAAAATACATATGAATTTAAATTGGAAGTACCAGGTGACGAATTTTGAAAATTGAGCTTTGATCGATTCAACGGATCATGAGTAGTGGCGCGCGGCGTCGGAAAATGGGATACAAGTAGCGCATTGCACCCTCCAAAAAAATTTCTGACAAGGGTGCAAAGTATCATTTGCACCCACCCTCCCCCCCCCAAATCACATCGTGCAGAGAAGGATTTTCAAAGAACTAAAACAATGAAAAGAATTGGTTTTTTGGATATTAAATTTCAAATTTTTTCAAATCTTCGCCCTCGCTTCGCTCGGGCATGAACAAAATTACAATTTATAAACTATTCAAGGCAAAAGTTCGAGAAATTGAAAATAAGACTTCTATATTTTATAGATAAAGGTAATTTCAAAATTTCAGTTATAAAGTTGGCAAATTTCAGTTTCCAAAATTGGAAAATTTCAGATTCAAAGTTGGCAAAATCGTGATCATCACCCCCCCAGAAAAAATTATTCGCTACGCCCCTGATTCCACTCTCACTTCGCTCAAATGCAGTAACTTTAGACATTACACAATTTTCAAAATGATTGTATAAACCTTCTTCCCTTCTAACCCAGACAATTAAATGCTTTCAAATGGATAAAATTTTCTTTAAAGGAGATCCAGAGATCATCAAAGAATATCGTGTTTTTTTTTTAGAAAGGAACCAAAAAAGTAATGCAAAAAAAGCATAAATTTTAATAAAGAAATTTTAGCTTCTGAATGGTTTTTTTCAAAAATTTTCGTTTCCGCTTCACTCTGTTCCGATAAATTTACACAAATAATTCTCAAATAATATATTTCCATGCCAGGCCAGGTAAGCAATTGAATATTTTGAAACGGAAATAATTTGTCCTTTTTTATCAGGAGACTTGGTGAGGATCTCGAATAAATTTTTTAAAAATTATTCGATTTTTTTTTAGAAAGTTGATGGACATTTAAAAAAATAGTTTTTTTTTGAAGTCAGAAAAGTAGCTTAAAAATCAAAATTTTTTGTTTTTTATGTTCAAATGACTGGTCGGAAAGTTTTCATTTTTTTTTTTTTTTTTGAAAATACGAACCACCAAATTTTTCCTTTTTTATCAATATTAGTCAGCAAATTTTTCATTTTTACGTCTTAGATTTTTGCTCTAATTTCATTTACCTTCACTTAAAGATTCTACATAGAATTGATAAGTTGAATATTTTTTCCCTCAGGAGAGAAAGGGTGTGGTGAAGGTAGCCAGGTAGAAGAAATATGGAAAAAAACATCAATTTTCAATTTTTGCAGCTTCAAAAAAATCTTACTTTAAGACAAGCCCTTTCCGGGAAAAAAAACATTGCTTCATCTATAAAAATTAATTTTAATGCATCCATGAGCTAAGCTGTCCCCTAAAAAAATGTGCAGTTATTCAAAATTTTCATTTCGAGAAAAATTCTAAAAATTGTCTCAAATCGATCCAAAAATTCGTTCGATAAAAAAAATCACATTCCATCAATTCAATCATTTAATTTGGAATCCTCAGCGAATCCCATTTTACAAATCAAACAAAGTAAAATATTTCAAAAAATTCCTCCATCTGCAAAGTACATCTACATACGAATGATGTAATCGACGAAATTTTTATGCAGGTTCAATATCGCAAAATTTTCCACTCGTTCAAGGATTCAATGAAATCCCAAACAACATCAGCTGACAATTCAAAATATCCTCCCCTTTCCTCTTCACCTGTTCCTATCAACTTAGACCTATAGAGTTTCAAAAAAAAAAAATAAACCCTTCCCATATATAAATCCACCAAACACGAACTACCATAAAGTTTAATCCACATAAATTATACAAATACAATATACCCGGGAATCACGAGGCTCGTATTCATTACCATCATTTAAACTTGACCTTGCTAGCTTTTGAAGACCGTTTCGACGAGTCGCAGAGGCAGACGCGACGCAACCTTTACATTTGCCTACTTGCAGCAACGATGGCGACGTCACGTTTCACAATTTAGGCACCTATGCGATTACCATTTCGAATGGAAAAATTCGATACATAAACTGATTTGTAATTGCAGCTGATTTAGAGTACATAGGTATCAAGTAGATGTGTATAGATGGTGAAAAATTTTTTTTACAACGTGTACATTTCATTATTGCTGATAATGAACCAGGTTATTCTCAGCGTATGTTTGGCTCGATGATATCTCGACATTGACCCATATATCGATACGATTGATACAATAGTCGTACTAAATAACAGTACCCTAATTTCGAGTAATTTCTGGACACCCCACAAGTTCATCATGTCGGCGATCGAAGGCCTATAACCGTATTCTCTCCGTATAAATGGCGTTCATTAAACCATCAATGGTGAGTTCTCTGTCATAATTATCTGGATGATCGATCGACCCTATGTAACTCCATCACGTGTTTACGAATTGCTCTCTCATCCTGTATTGTCTTTAATCATTTTACTTTTTTTTTTCTCTATACTCTAATCCATAATCAATGTTAAAGAATCCATTTATTGAGATCCTTCGCAGTAGGCTTCCTAAGCAAACGAATATTTTGAAAAATTCGTAAACCTAATACGACGCAGTAGAATGGGTAATGTTCATCTACGAGTAGTTGTTTTCTAGTCCATCATTTGGTACTATGTGCGGGTGAACCTGATGATAAAGGTGTCTGGTTTTTAAAATTACAAAACTCGAGCCACACTATAGAGAAGATTCAATGTCCGTATTACAAAAGGATATGACCTCTGATTTATTCTTGAAAAATTTTTTCACTGATTTTTTTTCCTAGTACGTTGGGAATTTTATATTTTTATAAGGTCGATGTAATTTTCAGGGTGTTTGCCAATTGTAAATCGTATCGGGTATTATGGCGTATTGAAAAATAAAAAAAAAATGAAAAAATCAACCTAAATAAATAAAAACAATACTAAGAAAGAAATATACGAGTATTTCTGGAAACGACTGCGTCTCGTGTGTGGTGTTGCAGAAGTACGCCAATGCCTGCCAACAGTGGAACGCGATCGGAAACGTAGTTTGCATCACTGAATATAATTAATGGCTCATGTTATATTCACGTGCTCGGTTAAGAAATACCTAACGTTTGCCTATAAGGGAGTTATCGTATTTGTATCGGCAATATAGAGTGGAAATTGTGTTTTTTTTTTTTTTTAACGCGAGCTTTGTACACTAATTTCAAGTACTTGCTGCAGTGGGCAAGTTTGAGAAATTCAACTTTCGTGGAAGTTTTGGTCGGTTGAGATGGGGTTTAAAGTTGAGTTTACTCTCTCAATTTGAATTGAATTGAAAATAAAATTTCACTGATTGAATCAATAATAGTGAAATTTAATTTTTACCAGCGATTTTACTCGATACACTAACTTTGCGCCATCCGAGTACTGAATCATGAATAAGACCGTGCAAATCCGTCCTGTTTATCGCATCTCACTTTTTACGAAATTTTTTATAACTTCAAAATTTTTCTTGACGACCGACGACTGAGGTCTAGATTTTTTTTGCGAATTTTTTTTCAACTTCAAAATTTTTCTTGGGAGGTGTAAAATTTTTTTACGAATTTTTTTTCAACTTCGAAATTTTTCTGCACCAGGTCGATTTTTTTTTCAACTTCAAAATTTTTCTTGACGAGGTCGAAATTTTTTATGATTTTTTTCAACTTCAAAATTTTTAGTGACGAGGTCGAATTTTTTTACGATTTTTTTTCAACTTCAAAATTTTTCTTGACGAGGTCGAAATTTTTTATGATTTTTTTCAACTTCAAAATTTTTAGTGGCGAGGTCGAAATTTTTACGATTTTTTTTTCAACTTCAAAATTTTTAGTGACTGGGCCGAAATTTTTTTCAACTTCAAAAATTAAAGTTTGGAAAAGTATTTAACACACGTTTAAAAAAATTGAAGTTGAAAAGAAATTTCGTAAAAAATTTAGACCTCGTTAAAAAAAATTTTAAAGCTAAAAAAATGTCGACCTCGTCAAGAAAAAATTTTGAAGTTGAAAAAAAAATTCGTAAAAAATTTGATTTAGACCTCGTGAAGAAAAATTTTGAAGTAAAAAAAAACGTCGGAATGTGGACTTTGAAAAAAAAATCGCTCACCAACCTAGGAACCTACGCAAAATACGCTCACGTTGAGAATCTTCACGAACGGCACTTCTAATTGGTGGAGTGGCGCCAAGTTAGTGTATCGAGTAAAATCGCATTCAGCCGTTGAAAATTCACTGATTTGAATAAGTAAATTTTTACTGATTTCAATCAGTCAATTTATTTTTACTGAGTCAATAATCAAAATTCATTATTTGAATGAGTAATTTTTCACTGATTGAGTGATTGGTACCTAGTAAAATGTTACTGATTAACAGGAGAATCAGTGAAATTTTACTGATAAACCGTGACTTGATTTTCTCAATTTTATCAGTCAATTTTGGAATTTTTGACTGATTTAAATTTAGAGAGCAGGAGAGACGATGAGTGATATTTTTTCTGCTATATTTATGCCGAAAAATGAACTCTCCTCTGAGTAGATATCTCATCTGACTTCATTCATCGAGTGTAGTAACAGAGTATTTTTTTTTGGGGGGGGGGGGGCACAACATTTTTTATTTTGCCAATTTTGAAACTGAAATCTGTCAACTTCAAAGATAAAATGAATTCGAAATGTAAAACTTTCCCAAAAAATTTTTTGGCTCGATCCTCCCACCCCAACCCGAGTAAAATGGCCGTAAATGTCCAAAATTGAAAAATTCATATTTTAGAAGGAGGTGGTTCAAAAATTTTGAAATTTTCACAAAAAATAGTTAATGGGTAGGTGTATACGTGAGAATTTTTTCAAATTTTTTGCGCATATTTGGGGGAGGGATTGGAGGTTTGAAAATTTCAAAAATTCGTAGAAAAAAAATTGGGGGGACCCACGACTGAATTTTTTTCAAAAAGTTGGTATTATCCTTAGGTATAATATATTTTTTTTTCAGACCCCAAAGGGGGCTGCAACATGGTCAAAAAAAATGAAAACTGAGAAAAAACGGGGGTTTGACGTTTTTTTTGCTAATTGGCGTGCACGCTTCTGTGTTGAATATTCTTCAATTACTAACACTTATACAAAGCAATTCACATTCTTTCAAATAAATATTTTTAAAAATATAGGTATTTATCGACGAACCTAGTTTTCCAAAGGGTATAATCAGTTAAGTGTAGGGTGTTTTGGCCTTGGAAACCGATTTCGATCGTTCCTAGTGAGACCAAGAATAGAGTTCGAACCTCGATTACGATTTTTGAAGGCCTTAGTTTCATTTTTTGAACAGCTTCTTCCACTTCAAATTTTTTAAAATTTTCTGATAAACTTATTAATAAATGTTCTTAATTTTGAAGGGAAAAAATCCCATTGTCACTTTTTATTATCTACAAAAAGTGAATTAAAAATTTTCAAACGAGAGAAAAAAAAGCTCAAAAATTTTGAAAAAGAATTTAAGAATTTTTTTAACTTTCTTAGAAACTCTTTGAAAACACTTTTTTTCTCTAGATTTTCAAAAGTTTCCATGACAGCTACCTACTTAAGTAACTGTATTATGATTTACACAATTTTCAGAATTCTACTAAAACAAAATCGCACTGCAATTTCATCATAAAAATACCTCCAAGAAATTTGATGTTTTTTAAAATGATGACGTCAATGTATAAACTATAAATTCACAATAAAAATACTTCTCACAATATTAATTTCCAGAGTAAAAATTGTTAAAATGTGTTGGGTACGTTACATACAGAAATTTTACGATGAAAGTATCCACTACTTACTACTTACCTACCACTCGCAAATCAAAGTTTTTTAAAAGTAATACTTAGCTAATGGTAATACATGTACACGTATTGACCAAGAATTTACAACGAGAGTGCTGCTTTAAAAACTTGACGTTTTTTAAAGGTAATAAAAAAGAATGGCAATTTAACGAAGTAAACAAATCAGCTATAAAAAATAGCATCATTTATGTGCCTAAAATATTGACGCATTTTCACAGTAACAACATCATCATCAAGTATTTACGCTTAACACAAGTTTATCATAAAAATACCATTATCATTTTGTCAATTTGTTAGAGTAATGATGACACTTTATAGACCATGAATTTACCACTTAAATGCAGCTCGCATGTTTGACGAATTTTTTATAAAAATTGAGGAGGGGAGAGAAGATAGCTGGGAAATTATTTCTAAACCTCGAAACGACGTGGTAAAAATTTCACCCTGTGACTGCATTTACTCTTCCCTACCGAGATCTAAAATTTGACTAAATTCAAGAAATCCCCCCCCCCCAAAAAAAAAAAATCGAGTAAATATTTTAGTATGAAGATTTTTACATAAAAATTTCATTGCCATCAATTTTTTATCACCAACTCATTTTTAAAAAATTCTTTTAAAAATCCATTTTCTCGTGTTTTTTCAGTACACGCCTGATCAGTAAAAAAATATTAAAAAAATTCTAACCACAAAGTGATACCATCTTCGAAAAAAAATCCGCACATTCGGCCATTTTTGAGGTCCCTAATGCAACCAACTAGGAAATTCGATCATCCATAAAGAATGGCTTTTTGAGCTTCTACATTTTCCAAAAATTATTGATCAAGAAATTATAGATATCGACCTTTTTGTCTCCTGCCAGGGGATCACACTTAAAGAGCACCACATTGAAAATTTGAAGAATTTTTTATTTTTATCAAATTCAAATCTCAGTCAAAAACCTCAAAACAATTCCAATTTAAGTCATCTAGATTAATATTTGCTGGAATTGTTCAAAAAATTTTCATGACAGGGCTGCCAACAGCATTTCGATTAACACAATTTTCCATAACATTTAATTTTAGTGACCTTAAACATGCTGAAATAAAAATTCAAATTTTAATTTTTTGAAAACATGATGTTAAAATCATGTTAAAATTTTCTAAAAATTGCACAAATCAAAACACAGTGGCATCACTGTGGAGAATTTTTTTGAAAATTTTCATTAAAAAAATCCTAGGTAACCAAAAAAAATACTCGATTTTGAAACTTTTTAATGAGCCATTCAACTTTGATAAAAATCAAAAAGGCCTCTAATTCGTGATTTGAAACTTTTCAACCTTTAAGAAATGGTATCCAATTTCAAGGTCAATGGTTTCGAAACTTTTTGGAAGGTTACCAAGGCTTCAGCAAGTATTCCCAAAGTACGAGTAACAAAAAAATCTTGTTTTTTTTTCAGAAATGACCCCACATGAAGTCGCTTTGGTCAGAGAGCTAAAAATCTTTACTACAAAACATTTTTATTTTGATAAATACTACCTCACGTTATGTTTTCGTGGAGGGGAGGGGGGGTCATTGGAATTCTTTCATCTCTTCAAAAAAAAAAAAAAAAAAAAGTGAAAAATCTTCGAACTTTTGAATAGGTACCTAATGTGGATTTGAAGAATCTTCCTTCTCAAAGATTCAATTATTTTCATTTTTATCAAGTAGGGCTACTTACTTACCCTATTGAAATACACGAACAAATTTCAATATTGAACAACGTTCGATCATTTTTTATTAAAACTTTGAATTTTTAATGAAATTTTGTTGCTTTTATAGGAACTGTGTCTCTCAATATTCACTTCAAACTTTCAAAAAGTCTCCTGCTAGGCAACAATGAACTTTCATCGCTAGTTTTTCAACCATGATCACTTCATTATCTCATAATCAAAGGTGAAACATTTCGAGAGATTTTTCATAACTATAGGTACCTATCAATAACGCACACTTGACCGATTTAAGTAATTTGTAATTTAAGTTGATTTTGAAAAGCAAATAACTTTAGTGAGTCACTCCTACGTAATAATTAATTGAGTTACAATGTGATAATGAAATTGGGTTATGTCAATTAACGCACATGCACAAATCTTTGAAAATATTTTTACTTTCGTAATTCAGCGAGGTTGCTAGAAAATCAAAAACTACCTACCTTGGTAAAATGTTTGCTTAAAGTAACCAACTGCAGGTATCTTTAATAATTAGAGCAATACAATATGTTTTTTTGATAGATAATTTGCTGGGTAATTGATCTGAAGTGTTTGGAAGATCATTAGGTGACTTAGAGGATACTTATAACCTTTCTTAATTTATAAGAATAGACGCAGAAAAAAATATGCCTAATTTCCCATCACTAACGTGGTACTCACATTACACAAGGTAACTTTCTTCGTTATTTATGAATGTTTCCTTCAAGAGTCATAAAAATTTTTTCACAAATAATCAAAAATTATTCCGCGTCAATATGATAAGGAATCATGCGACAATAATTTTATAAAATACCTACACTGTCAAGGTTATATATTGCATAATACTTTTTATTACCAGTACAGCAAATCGATTTAAAATCTTAAATCAAAAATTAGGTACCTACCAAAAAAAATGATAAAATTACAAGAAAAACAACAAACGTAAAAAAAGAATTGTCTTCTCTTCATAATCCGCAATAAGCTACCTATTATTACATCACATAACAAATCCATCTACCGTAATGATCATAATGCTGGCTTTACTTTTGATTCAAACAATGGGGAACAAATCAGGAAATGAAAAAATCACCTTAGCGTTATCTAAAAAACACACGAACTCTGTACATATCAATCAATCGCCGTCGCATTAATCAATAATTATTCAATTACCATACGTCTGTGACCTACAAAGGACAATATTTTTCAATGAAATGTAGGTCTGCTTATCACTTTTTTTCGTCGAAATAACTCTCGAAGTTTGCAATTTATTTTCATATTCGAATACCCACATAACATTGAATAAGCCAGAGAATCGGACTACTGATGCATTTGCATCTTACCAGTGTAGCCACTTCCTCAGCCTTGCCCCTATTGTAGTCGTAAGCGGCATCTTCGGTTATCTTTTAAAGGTTTTGACCATCGACCATAACCTTTATGTCTTGGACATGCTGATAAGACGGCAAATTCGGAAGTAGTCGAATCAATATATATAGTTAATTTCTTGAACGGATAGATCAACATTTCGCAGTAGTCGAATCATAATTCAGTCTAGCACACGATGGCTAAATTCATTTGCGCTTTTGTTTTGGTGTGTGTTGCGGTGTCCGGTTTACAAGCGGTAAGATGAGTCTAGTCATAGTTACGAGATTTTTTTACGATTTTTTTTCTAGTTGAAAACTCTCTTGTTGAGGCAGAGAATTTCCATTTTTTGCAGTTATTTTATTGCCACAATTCAGACAATATTGTGATCAGATTTTTGAATCAATTTTCAGTAAAAAAACTAAAAATTACCATTTTTGATACATTTTTCGAAAAAATTGCCTTTTTTGGTAAAACTTGAAATTTTTGAACATAGAATTACAATTTTTGGTGAAATTTGTCAATCAGAGCCTGAGCAAACGTATCATTTTTGATAAGCAATTGTTGTAAAAATTTCAATATTCAATAAAAGTTACCATTTTTTTTCCTTTGGAGAAAACCCCTTCATTTCTGGTTTATTTTCAGCCAATTTTGGTGAAAATTACCATTATATATTTGAAAAATACCATTCTCCGCAAGAAATATTTTTGGACCTTTTTTGGTAAAAATTCATAGGTATTTTAGAATAAGTAAGTACAGAAAAATTCAATTTTTGGTAAAATTCACCATTTTGATGAAAATGATTTTTCTACCATTTTCAGTAAAAATTGACATTTTTTCAAGTTCAAAATTTTACCTTTTTTTTCAGAGTAAAAAAATGACCTTTTTTCAGAGTAAAAAATGACCTTTTTTCAGAGTAAAAAATGACCTTTTTTCAGAGTAAAAAATGACTTTTTTCAGTAAAAATTGGCATTTTTGTTGACATTTTTGGCAAAAATTAGCATTTTTAGTTGGTACTTGGTAGAAAATCGACATTTTTGGTTGATAAAAATTGGAATTTTTGGTTGGTAAAAATTGACATTTTTCGGTAAAAATTGTTTTTTTTGTAAAAATTTGACATTTTTGACATAAGTTGGCATTTTTTGTGAAAATTGACTTTTGGTAAAAATTTAGATTTTTGGTGAATATTGACGGGTTTTTGTAACATTTTTGGTATAATTATTATGGCATTTTTTGTAAAAATAAAAATTTTCCTTTTGAAAAAAAATTATTTCTGGATTATTGTTGCCGCAATCTTGATTTAAAAAATTTTGTATAACATTGTCTGCAAAAAAAAGGGGGAGAATACTTTCAAGGTAAAAATACCATTTCTGGTACATAGGTATGTAGCCAGTTTTTGATAGAAATTGACTAATTCAATGCAATTAAAAATTACCGTTTCCTTTTTGAAAGAGAAAAAACAGAATTTCTGGTTCATTTTCACGCCACGCTTTGTAAAAATTACCTACTACACCTTTTAAAAATATTTCACGCAAGAAACAAGATTTTTGATTTTGATTTTGAAAAAAGAGACAAAAATTCAATCTAAAAATACCATGAAAAATTAACGTTTTGATTACCTACCTAATATTTCTGCTCCCAACAAAATAAATGCCATTTCCAATAAAAATGGTCGTTTTTGTTTGTTTTTTAAAATAATTTTTGACAAAAATTAGCACTTTTAAGCCTATTTTGAGAAAGATTCTCGATTTTGAACCATTTTTGGTAGAAATTACCAATTTTTGTAAGAATAAGTAGGTACGTAGCACTTTTGGTTAAAAAATGAAAATTTTTAAGAAGTACCATAAGTATTCAGAATTTCAAAAATTAAATTTCTTGAGTAGGTAACCAGATTTGTTTTTGACATTGGATACATTTTATTTTTGTAATAATATCACTCACAAAATGTGAATAATATTCTCAACATATTTTTTAAAACTCATAATTTGATCCGCTCTCTGGTCTCATTTTCATGAAAAGAATTGATTCTTCGGTGCACTTAGCAATACTTTGTCCTCCCTGTTCCAAAAAACCATTAAAATTTTCATTCCATTCATTTAAAAGATGAGATATGTATTAATAACACCAAAATGTTGAATATTTATTTTCTAGGCGAAGCCTGTAATCGAAATCCCAGTCGACAAAGGATTAACAGAATACATATCATGGTGGGAAAGTATTTTTGGACTTGGAAACACTGAAGAAACTGAACCAGCTGTAACACCAATTGATACAAAAACTTGTCCAGCTTGCGGTGAGTAACTAAAAAAAAAATCAAAAAATCTTCGACATATTTTTTTTTCAATTTCGAAATATGTACTTCCAATACTTCCATCCATCAATTAGGATTTTAAAATCATCAGTACAATTCAGTTTCTCACTTTGACAACATTGAACATCACGTTGGTCCGAACAGCGTGATATTTTCGCGCCATAATACCCGCAAGGTTAATTTACATGCTGGAACGTTTGTAATAAACCGATTATGTTTATTAGAATGCGGCGCAGTGAGACAAACCAGAATTGTAGGAGGTAATGCGGTCAAATATGTCAATCAATACCCATGGATGGCTCAACTATACTACAAAGGAAAATTCTACTGCGGCGGTAGCTTGATAAATTCGAGATATGTTTTAACGGCTGCCCATTGCGTTCATCAGTAAGATAAAAATAATTCCATCATTATCTCTCCATGTTTTAAATCATTTTAACAATAACTCCTATAAAATCACAGCTTTGATAAGAAACACATCACTGTTCGATTATTGGAACATGACAGAAGTATCGAAACCGAAAGTAAACACATTACGAGAAAAGTAGAAAGAATCGTTAAACATAAAAATTACAACTCTGGAACGTTCAATAATGACATTGCTCTTGTAAAAATGGACCAAGAAGTGAAATTGGGCAGAAGTGCGGAAAACCCAAATCCTATTTGTTTACCAACTGAAGGTATATGAGCTTAAACTTTCAGCATGATAATTTTATCCTCAATTTTGAAATGAATTTTTATATATTTTTGTGATATTAGGAAAATCATTCTCTGGCATGGATGGACTTGTGGTTGGCTGGGGTGCAACAAAAGCTGGTGGTCAAGCATCACAAGTTCTGCAAGAAGTAACTGTACCGATTATTTCCAACGATGAATGTAAAAAAACTGGCTACGGTGAGAAACGTATCACACAAAATATGATGTGTGCCGGGCACATCGAAGGAGGAAAAGATTCTTGCCAGGTAAATATACCTACTCCTCCATTGTAAGAATTGGAGCACTCCCAGAGTTAACATTTTTTATGATTGTTTTGCAGGGAGACAGTGGCGGACCATTAAAAATTAACCACAACAATTCTTACTCAGTAGTTGGTATGTATCAAAAATTGATCCACCACTTTATTTTTTCTGCGGCAGTGCTCATTTTCTGTGATTTTTTTTTACAGGTGTTGTATCATGGGGTGAAGGATGTGCTGAAAAGAATTACCCGGGAGTGTATTCCAGGGTCAACCGTTACATCAACTGGATCAGTAATAATACTGCTGATGCCTGCCCATGTCCTTACAAACCCAGCGAATGAATAATTCTTCGATCGTGATTATTTACCTATTTATTGATTCACTGATCTCATTATTTTTATTATTTATTGTACAGATGTACACCTATCCATGCAATAAATTGCACTGATAAACTATAAAAATGGTTTCGTCTTTTAATACTGATGCAATTCAAATGAAACGTATAGCGATAATTAGTTGAAATCTGATGCTGAATTAAATAGCACATACTCGGATATGTACACAGACTGGTAAGTTTTTCATCACTACGAAGTTTGGGCCTCTTCATTTTGTTTGCCAGTGATCCAAAAAGTTTCCATTTCACCTTTACCCTTTTGAAAGAGAAAAATTTGGTAATTTCAACATACTAATTATAGAGCATTCAAAATTAATAAAATGCATTATAGGAAATGCACCTTTACTGGTATCAATCCTCGAGATTCAGCGATATATTTGCCATCAGGAAGTAAATTTCTGGTTGCTTCAGATACATGAATTTTTCCTGGCTGAAATAATAAACGAAAAAATTAATAATTACACCTCAACTACCTAAATCAAAAGGTTACAATTTCCAGGAAAAAGTTGTAAGATTATCCGGTCTTCAAATTTTTAAAATTTTTAATGGAACATAATTTTGAACCATAGAAAAAAATTCATCAAAAAATTCACCTCTTCTTCTCCATTATTTTCGCAATGATGATAAAAAAAAAACACCTTTTTTGGAAGCAAATTTTGTTTTCCTTTGCTTTTTTGTGAGAAAAAATGTATTATTTTACCTATTTTCCACCAAATTTTCAGTTCTCCTACCGATGCAGGCTATGCTCAAGTTGTTTTTGCGAAACTGCTTAATTTTTTTTTAACTTTTCACTTTCTACCAGAGGCAAGAAAATGTCTTTTAAAGGAACTGGCCTGGAGCTTGGAAGCATACTAAATTACCATGATTTTCTGTATGGGGTATGTGCAGGGTGATGATCTGCCCCACAAAAATCCCAAAAAATACCCTGCAATAAAAAATATTTTTTATTAGGGTATAACTGGGGTAATGATCCGCCCCACAAAATACCCCACAGCCAAATATTTCATTTTACATTGAGGTATGGGCTGAGCAAATGATCTGCCCCACAAAATACCCCGTGACTAAAAGATTTCATTTTACATTGGGGGTATGTGAGGGGTAATTATCTGCCTCATAAAATATGGTACCCACAAAATACCCGGCAATAAAAAATAATGTTTTTATTGGGGTATATTTGGGGTAATGATCTGCCCCACAAAATACCCCAGAACAAAAAATTATATTGTTTTTGGAGTATTTATGGGGTGATGATCCGCCTCACAATATACCCCAAGACCAAAATATTTTACTCTATTTGAATATGCTTGGTCTAACTTCAAATTTTATCAATTTTTTTTAGTAGTACACATTTCTCAAAATTAATTAAAATCGCTTAATAAGTGAAATATGCATTGGCAACATTGCTAATGTCAAAAATCAAAAAAAAAGAGAATTTAAAAATCGCATGCATCTAAAACGAATTCCCCAAAGTTTTGAATTATGTCATACAAAAATAAGCCTCTTTAACGCCTCTTACGAAAGTGAAATTCCTTCTTCATTTCGGTAATATCAATGTTTGACACACTTTTTCAATCGAAAAATTTTCATTTTTGCCACTTCCATTAAATTTTGTCTTCCACCATTTCATAATTTGAACAGAAAAACAGAAAAAAAAAAACTAGAATATGAAGAGTTTATGCTGTAGCGATCGCTACCTTCTCTACCCTCTGCAGGCGAGCCTGCTGTTACACCATAACGTTTTTCAAACTCTCTGCTTTAAAAAAAAAAAAATTAAAAAACATTTTCTTCAGAATAATGGAGAAAATGGCGGAATAGAGGGAGCCTCAGACGATCGATGTTTAATAAAAATAATTTCAAAAATCTGAAAAAAGGATGTGTCGATTTGCAGTGTTCAACTCAAAATACCTACTTCTTTCAGTCAAAAAATGAAAAAATAATTTACCATGCTGGTAGTTTGCATACGAGCAGCTGTATTGACGGTATCACCAAATAAACAATACCTCGGCACCTTCAGCCCCACAACACCGGCTGCTACTGGTCCCGAATGAATTCCTAAAAAAATTTCTCGATTATGAAAATTTCAATTTCTGCTCATTCATCATCACACATAAAACTCGCCTATTCTGATTTCTGTGGTAACCGCTGATGGTAATTTCAAATTATGAACTTCTTGCAAAAAGCAAATACCCAAATCGACAACATTTTGAGCATGATGTTCGGTATACTCAGGTGCTCCACTGACTGCCATATACACCTCGCCTACAGTTTCAACCTTTACAAAAAGAAAAAAAAAATCAAGAACGTAAAAAGGCTGAGTAAATTTAATTAAGTCTCGGATTTTATTTCTTTGTATAGAATCAAGCTTACTTTGTATACATCAAAGCGATCCGTCAGCGCATCAAAACAGGTGAACACAGCATTCATACAATTTATTACGTCCATTACTCCTTGCATCGTGCTAGTTGATCCTAATTCAACCACTTCACAAAATATCACCGAAACCATCTCACAAGACTGAAAGATTGTAAATGTAAGATAACGCAGTGTTAATTTTATAAGACAATAGAACATATGGACTGGAAATATAGTTATTACCGTGCATGTATTCAAATACGATGTTTCATTCTGTAATAAATGCGCTATTGATTTAGGTATCATCGAGAATAGCAAGTCATCGCCTTGTTTTTTCCACCAATCGAGTAGTTCGTAATTTTTCTCCAATTCTTGAGATCTTTGTTCGGCTCGTTCGCACATCAGCTCTAATCTGTTGGATAAATATTGATGGAAAATTTCAAAATGTGAAAATTATAGGTGAATTAAATTTCGATTGGATGAGTATGCTGAAAATGCAGTTTTCATCATTCATCGATTATATACCCAGAATTTCATTCCAAAAGTAAACACCGAAATTGAATTAAAATCAAGGATGACGAATGAGTATAATTATTATTTCCGTAAACTATTTGCATTTTTATTGATAATTGGAATTTTAAAATTCTATTCAGAACTTCTATAAGTAATAAGGATCAATGATAACTCCCGCCATACCTCTGAATGACGTCATTACTCACTTCGAACAATGTTGCCATCCAGCCAAAACTAATTCTCTACTTAAACCGTGCAAATTGAAATCATTCAGATATAAACCAGCGTACTGTAATTCATCAACGTTGTTTACTCTGTAACATGAATATCGTTTTTTGGAGAATTTTTCATTAATAAATTAATTCGAGGGTTGGAAATTAGTTCTAGAAATCACTTACACAGGGCTGCACAGAAATACGACCATTTCGGTGTCCTTTAAGTATAAAAGCTGCCCTTTGAGAAGAAGACTTTTAGTACCATGGCTTACTCTGCGATCCAAACTGGCTGTAATTTCAGATGGTTCGATGACCACACCACGACCAATTTTTTCAACATGTTTTTTAGGTGGAGCTGTAATACGTCCCATCATATTACGTAGAACTTCAATTTCAAATGTGATTGAAGAAAGGAATTTTATCTGTAATGTTTAAAATTAATGAAGTACAAAAATTAAATCTTGATAAAAATCTGGCAAAATAATACGAGTGTCTTAAACTTACGTTATTCCAAGTAAATGGAATACCTTTGGGTCTTCTCAATCTGAAACTTTCGAAAAATGGTTTTCCTATCATTGTTTTTGAGCCATAAACTTGGTATAGTTTTTCTCCTATTGCTGTGACAATGAGATCTTTATTAGCCATGAATCCGAATGGAAATAATGTTAAAAGGACTCCGCACGGAACAGGGGGTAATTTTCGATTAATTGTTTGCGAATTTATTCTCGAAGCTAGGTATTGTCTGTTGTCAAAATCTAGGCGAAATCTGACGATGACTTTTTGAGGCGATGATTCCACGTGGCCTTCTTCCAGAACGGTGATTTTTATGGAGGTGTTGTACAGTTCTTCGGCTATCTGGGTGACTTGACCTGAAATTACAGATTCAAGTACAGGGTGACCTAGTTTTGAAGTTATTGCAGCTTCGAAGTTTGGCCAAAAATGAATCGGCAGATTTGCAGTTTTCGAGTTTTTTCTTTACAAAATTTTTTGAAATAGAAATAGTGTTGGAAAAAATTTGCTTCAAGCAGGAAGCCTTTAAAAAATATTCAATATTTAGACACCTATGACTAAATCTACACGAAAGAGGCTTTAGGCACAAAATTAAAAATACCCTGCGAACGACTGAATCTTTTTTTTTTTTCAACTTTATGATTCAAGTGGTCCATTTGCTTTTTTCCAAGTTCGAAATTTTTTATTTTTTTCAGAGTTCGGATTTTTTCTCGACTACTTTTTCTCAAAATTGAAATTTTTTTCGATTATTTTTTTCCAAATTAATTTTTTTTTCAGAGTTCGAATTTTTCCTGGACTACTTTTTTTCAAAATTGAAATTTTTTCAGAGTTCGAATTTTTTCTCAATTTTTTTTTCCAAGAAAAAATTCGAACTCTGAAAGAAAATTTTCGAATTCGGAATAAAATTTCAATAAATGATGGAGAAAAAATTCAAACTCTGGAAAAAAATTTTAATTTAAAAAAAATGATCGAGAAAAAATTCGAACTCTGAAAAAATTTCAATTTTGAGAAAAATTAGTCGAGAAAAAATTCGAACTCTGAAAAAAAATTCAATTTGAAAAAAAAATAATCGAGAAAAAATTCGAACTCTGAAAAAAAAATTATTTTGAAAAAAAATAATCGAAAAAAATCGAACTCTGAATAAAAATAAAAAATTTTGAACTTGGAAAAAAGCAAAGGTTTTTTTTTTGGATCGTTTTCCCAAATTTTCCAAAACAGAGAGCCGAAGCTGTCATTAAAGTGTGTTGGAAAAATTTCAAAGCGTCGTTTTTCAAAGAAACGACAGGAAACGACGGGTCCAAAATACCTAAAAATAATCGTGTTTAGTCGTTTTTTTTCAAAATGAAAAATATTTGAGCCAAAGCCGCACATTTTAGTGTGTAGAAAAATTTTCAAAACGTCGTTTTTCAAAGAAACGACAAGAAATGACGAATCCAACATAGGTACCTAAAAATGATCGTTTTTAGTATTTTTTTCAAAAGAAAAAAGATTTGAGCCGAAGTCGCATATTTCAGTGCATTGAGGAATTTTTAAAGCGCCGTTTTTCAAAAAAACGACAGCAAACACCGGATCCAAAATACCTAAAAATAATCGTTTTTAGTCTTTTTTTTCAAAATAAAAAATATTTGAGCCAAAGCCGCACATTTCAGTGCGTTAAAAATTTTCAAAGCGTCGTATTTTAAGGAAACGACAGGAAACGACGAATAATAATATTTCTGCACGTGGCATTTAAAATTAGATCTTGAATTTTGCTCGAAGACATTTTTAGGTAAGAAGGCCCTAAAAATATTACGTACGCTCATATATAGCCCAGGAGAATTAGCATCAAAAAGTTGCTTAAAAAAGAAATATATGTTAGTGGAAATTTTATTGCTGAAAAAGTTTCTATATGATGTCCAGAGTATGTGGTAAAAAGCCACCACCCCCACCCCTATTGCTTTTTGAGGGGGGTGGGCCCCTTGTGGGGGAGAAAATTGTTTTGCACCGATTTCGCTCAAATTTTGGTGGGAGGTTAAGAGGGTGTAGAAGTACTCCCAAAAAAATTTTCAGGTCCCCCCGACCTCAGGGGGCTGAACCATGGCTCCCCAAAGTTGGGAATTTTTGACAAAAATGAAAAAAAACGAGTATTTCGAGTATAAAATCACCCCATAATATGAATTTTGAAAACGTTTATGATTTCTGTGTACATTTTGAGATGACGAATCCGACTAGCCCATCAACTTTTTGATTTGGGGTGTTTAACCACCCCTACGGCCCCTTTCAAAGTATACAGATTGTGTTTTTTTCAGCAAAAAATGACCTCGTTGCGTAGATGATCCGAAAGTGACTCTTTGCAAGAAAATTAAAATTTTTTGAATAAAAATATTCCATATGATGTCGAGAGTGTGTGTTAAAAACCCACCGCCCCCACCCCTCGTGCTTTGTGCAGGGGGGTGATTTTGATTGGGGCACGTTTAAAAAATTATTTTTTCGCATCGATTTCGCTCAAATTCACAAGAGAGGTTATTCTGGATGGAGTAGTATTTCCCAAAAAAATTTCAGCCCCCCCCCATCAGGGGGCTGAACCAGTGTTTCCCAAACTTGAGCAGTTTTATGAAAAATTGCGACTTTTTCGAGAAAGTGAGAACTTATTGTTGTAAAAATGTTTCAAATGACGTCCATACTGCGTGGTGAAAACCCACCACTTCTACCCCTCGTACTTCCTCAGGGGGATGGGGGCTAAGAGGATCAGTTGTGAAAAAAAAATTATTTTTGCACCGATTTCACTCAAATTCGGGAGGAATGTTGGGTGAGTGTAGAAATATTCCTGTAAAAAATTTTAGCTCCCCTCCCCGACCTCAGGGGGCTGAACCATCGCTCTTCAAAGTTGGGCATATTTGAATAAAATGACAAAAAACGAGTTCTGCAGAAAGCACAAAGGGTAGTGGCAGTGGGTTTTCACCACACAATCTTGACATCATATGGAAGATTAATATTCTCGCAGAGTCACTTTTGGGTCACCTACGCAACGAGTTTATTTTTCGCTGAAAAAAAAAAAAACACCGTCTGTATACTTACTTTGAAAAAGAGCCATAGGGGTGGTTAAGCACCCCAGAAATGAACAAGTTGGCGGGCTATTTAATTGGATTCGTCATCTCAACATGTTTCTACAGAAAACATGAAATTTTCAAAATTGAAGTTATGGGGTGGTTTTATACTTGAAAAACTCGTTTTTTGTCATTTTATTCAAATATGCCCAACTTTGAAGAGCGATGGTTCAGCCCCCTGAGGTCGGGGAGGGGAGCTAAAATTTTTTACAGGAATATTTCTACACTCACCCAACATTCCTCCCGAATTTGAGTGAAATCGGTGCAAAAATAATTTTTTTTTCACAACTGATCCTCTTAGCCCCCATCCCCCTGAGGAAGTACGAGGGGTAGAAGTGGTGGGTTTTCACCACGCAGTATGGACGTCATTTGAAACATTTTTACAACAATAAGTTCTCACTTTCTCGAAAAAGTCGCAATTTTTCATAAAACTGCTCAAGTTTGGGAAACACTGGTTCAGCCCCCTGATGGGGGGGGGCTGAAATTTTTTTGGGAAATACTACTCCATCCAGAATAACCTCTCTTGTGAATTTGAGCGAAATCGATGCGAAAAAATAATTTTTTAAACGTGCCCCACTCAAAATCACCCCCCTGCACAAAGCACGAGGGGTGGGGGCGGTGGGTTTTTAACACACACTCTAGACATCATATGGAATGTTTTCATTCAAAAAATTTCAATTTTCTCACGAAGAGTCACTTTTGGGTCAGCTACGCAACGAGGTCATTTTTTGCTGAAAAAAACACAATCTGTATACTTTGAAAGGGGCCGTAGGGGTGGTTAAACACCCCAAATCAAAAAGTTGATGGGCTAGTCGGATTCGTCATCTCAAAATGTACACAGAAATCATAAACGTTTTCAAAATTCATATTATGGGGTGATTTTATACTCGAAATACTCGTTTTTTTTCATTTTTGTCAAAAATTCCCAACTTTGGGGAGCCATGGTTCAGCCCCCTGAGGTCGGGGGGACCTGAAAATTTTTTTGGGAGTACTTCTACACCCTCTTAACCTCCCACCAAAATTTGAGCGAAATCGGTGCAAAACAATTTTCTCCCCCACAAGGGGCCCACCCCCCTCAAAAAGCAATAGGGGTGGGGGTGGTGGCTTTTTACCACATACTCTGGACATCATATAGAAACTTTTTCAGCAATAAAATTTCCACTAACATATATTTCTTTTTTCAAAGTACATTTCTCCTGGGCTATATAAAATATTTTAATGATTAGTTTGAAATTTGACATTTTGAGTCTAGATTAATTTCTCTTGATCATCCTGCGTCTCATTTAGTAAAAGGATTCCAGGAAAATAAATGAAAAAAATACGTTTGTTCGAAACGTCCAAAATTACTTCTGAGAAGGGTAAAAGTTTGTGTTTTGACATGGAAACAGTGGTGGATTTCCCTAAAGGCCCACAAAGCACTTGCTTGAAATGCCAAATTTTCAGAATTTTTGAAAAAAATTCAATTATCATCTGAAATTTTAAAATTTTCTAGTCGTCTTGGAGTCTAGACCTAGACCCAGAGGTTATGCAACTCAACTTGCTATTGTTTCCTTACGTTTTGATTTTTTCTTTACAAAATAGAATTTTCCATACTTTTGAGAGTTTTTAGAATTTGAGAGGCCGAGGGTTTTTGGTTCAAAAAGTAGACGTAGACATAAAGAAAATTTTGTAGAGCGGCATTTTCCTGTGCTTGGAGCGGCAAAACATATAAATTCGCCACTGCATGAAAATGATATCAAAAATTCACAAATGAATTCCGAGACTTCAAATTACCCATTCGTCATCTAAAATTTTATTCACTTGAATTTATTTGAATTATTTCAGCTATTTTTATAATTTTCTTTCGATTTCTCATCTCAATTCACCTCTCTCCTTTTTCGTCCTGGACTTTTTTTCCAAATCAAAAAATTCCAAGGAATTCAATGTCGTAAATTCGAAAACTCTGACTACCCTAGGACACTTTTTAAAACAATTGAAAATTCAAAGAAACCCAAACTCGTTACAAAAAAGCCAAATCTCTCCACTTTCACAGAGAAAGTATCAAACAAACCTGTAAAATAATGAGTGAATCCTTTTCTTGTACTCCTATACACCAATTCGGCTCCATTTTCGTCGAAATTCGTAATATACATAGAAGGACTCTTCATTTTCGGGTACGAGAACCTCATTTGCAAATGCAAATTATCGACGTTTTTTAAAAAATCCAAGAAGTACCTCCCGGTAGCACGGATAGGTTCATCGTAACTGTAACTCAAATTAAATACAAATACTAAACAAAATTTTATTTATATTCGAACCACAATCATCGCCTGTATAAACAACTCGATGCGTGTTGATTCGTCATATAGGTTCGTACGTTTCTGTTGAATTATAATTTGATGGGTTAGTACAATAAGACGTGCTTAGCGTTAGAATTAGACAAATCATAATTTATCGCAATCTAAGGTTAGGCAGTTTTTTCATGCTTTAAATTAATTTCAAATAATTACCCAAAATTAGATAAGTATCGAACGAAACACTGTCCGAAGTAGAACATGAAATCATCGGCTGTAGAATTATTATTTATTATTTTGGCGCAATTGGCTGCTAAATTGGGCATCAGTTCGTCGGGGTACATTTGATGAGTATTGAAGACTACATATTTACAGCCTGTTTCCCTTAATACACTGGTCCATATTTTTTCACCATATTTCATCTGTTTGATAATATATGAAAATTATTAGGACGAAATTGAGAAAAAAAATCAATTTTTTTAAAATACCTAACTGATTGAAAAATTATTAGTTAGGTTATTAACTATTTTTGATTTAGGCTAGAACAGAATTTTCGTGCACTGAAAAAAAATAATAATAAAATTTATCCAAAAAAAAAAATAACGTGTCCCAATTCTCAAAATAGGTAAAATTTATTATTTTTTGGAATAAAATTAATTTTTTTTAGTAAAATTTATTCATTTTTTTGACAAATTTCCTTACCTTTTTCTGGTGAAAAATATTATTTTTTAAAACAAATTTCACCTATTTTGTGAATTGAGACACGTTATTATTATTTTTTTGAATAAATTGTATTATTTTTTGATTAAAATTTATTATTTTGGTAAAATTTATTCATTTTTTTGATAAAATTTATTATTTTTAGGGTAAAATGTATTCATTTTCGTAACTTCTGTTTTTTCCATGTGCCAATTTAGGTATATCAATTCAATGAACATTTTCGGTTTTAAAATCACGAATCTATAAACCTACCGAAGGATTATCTTGGCTCTGTGACAATCCAGCCGAAAGTAAATATTACCAACGTCACAAAATTACCAGCAATTATCGCACTAATTACAGTCAATTAAGTATAAAATCGCATTAACCATTAAGAATATAAATTTTGCTAACCTGAATGAAATGTTGAACGCTTTCCAATAACATACCATACATCTTGAGCACTCACTCCAAACACATACCAAAAAAAAAGTGACAATTTTACGCCGAAAATGATAATTTAATCGAAAATCAAAACTGAAAAAAGACACAACAGCATAGCATCGGTTTGCAAAATATAACTAAGACGTTCGCAGGGACTATACGAAATCACTGCTACTTTGTAACCTTCGCATTCGTACACATTTATGTGTTTTAAATCCTCAACCTAGTTATAACCATAGTCACCTATCTCTTTAAAATTCTAAAAATGTACCATTTTATTAGGCAAGCGAGAAAAATTAATTCTTTTCATACGTAAAGTCTAGCTATTATGTATCTTATTTCCATCTTTGTGAGAATTCGTCCGTCAGTGCGAGTGGTTTCCGGTGGTTAAAGGGGTGTTTTTATGACGAACATGCGCTGGAATCGATTTCACTTTTGTATCGTTTTCCCTTTTTTTTCCTCGGTAAATTGCAATTTATGAGGTGTGTTTTTACTCGTAATCACTTAATTAGTTCATGGTTGGTGTGATAGGTACATAAAGATGCTCGAATATTCGCCAATTCGTACTTTTTCAGAAGATGAAAATTTTGATGATGTCGACTATTTTGAAAAATTTAGTACCTATTTTCTTCGCCATTTTTGGAAGATAATTGGGAGAGATCTTCACGTAAATCATGAACAATTGAGGATTATTTAGTATTTGGCAAAACTTTGCATCTTTATTTCATAAGAATAAATGAATGGAGAGGAATGGGGAGGAAGTGAAAAATGGATGTGGGGAAAGTTCAAAAGGAAATGGTAAATGATCGAGCTTTTAACGTGACTTAGAGCTCCTGCAACCTTAATTTCCACAATATCAAGTCTCAAGTCGAAAAAAATTGAAAATTAAAAAATTGGCGAAGGAGTTGTGAAATTATTTTGGATATTAAAACCATCTACGATGTCCAAAATTGATTTTTTATTTTTCTTCAAAATTCAAAAATAATTTCTAAAAAAATTGAAATCTGTAATGAAAAATTGCTCAAAAAGGTCAAATTTTCGAATTTAAAAAATGCTTCAACAGGAAATTCGTCAAAAGCTGCAGGAAAAATCTTCCCTGATGATCTTCTAACATGAAAATCAAAAGGATTAAACAGGTAGTCAAATTTCAACAGAAGTTTTTTTTTACGCAAATAATATGATTAATGGGTAAAAAAAAATTTGAGCATCAAACTTATTCTGTTCTGGTTTCTGGTCTTTTTTTTACCAAAAAAATGTGAAGATGAAGAAACTAAGGACTATTGATTTTATGAAATCAGCACTCACGAATTAAGACGCTTAGAACCGAAAAACTTGGAAAAATTTTTGAAGTCAACCAGGTACCTACTTTTAAATGGTTTTCCAGAAGTACTTATGACGACATATTTGCAAAATTGATCTGTATTCTTGGATACTTTGTTGAAATTAGTGAAAAATCACCTTTGAGGTATTTCCAAATTTTCACGATTAAAAACGTTCTGATACGATTTACTTATTTGAAAATGGTGATTTTTTTTTGAAGATACGGACTGGTAAAAATTGCAACCCTTGATCATTCCACGATTCAACCATTTCTTCTTTTCAATCGTTTTTGAAATATGTGAGCCTGGGTATAGAAATCAACCTTTGCAAGTGAAAAATTATTTTTTGAATTGATAAATCTACCTTTTCTAAAAAGCTCGAGGTCAGTGCTGACTCAAAAACTAATTTTCAACACATGAGAGTGGTTTCTATACCAAGACTCACTGTTCAAAAAATTTTGAAATTTTTACAACATATTCACAATTTGACAAAACTTGGAATTTTAGTAACAAATCTTTATTGCCAGCCCCCCCCCCTTAGTATAGGATTTTTTGCTTGGAATCGCATAGAACCCGAATTTTTTAAAAAAAAGTTTCATAGAAATGAAGTTGAAATGAATAAAGATGCCAGATGAAAATTGAATCAATAGCAATTTTTTTTAAACCGTGGCATTTTTTTCATGGCAGAAGTCCAATTTTCGTCTTGACATAAAAAAATTGAAAAAATGTAAATTTTTCAAGATTTTTTGGTGTAAAATTTTTGATAGGTAGTGAATTTTCATTTTTTAAAAAATTCCCAAATTCAGAAATTTTTTTGCCATGTTTCAAAAATTGTTGAATTCACAATTGCAATGCTGACATGACGGTGAGCTAGATTTTAAACGAATCGAGAAAGTTGGTGCAATTTTTACAGAGTTGAGCATTGAAAACGAGCTTTCTTCAGAAAACTTGAATTACTTCTCAAATCGTACTTCAAAATTGAAATTCAGAGAAGCTACAAACACAGATTGTAATAAAAAAAATTATTTGCGGTTATACTATTGGCTGGAATCAGTTTATTATATTTATTCTGTTTTCGCAAGTAGTTTCAAAAACACTTCAACTTTTTAAAAATTGTCAGCAAAAAATCAACAAAATAATTTTCAGAATTTTAAATCAAATTCATTTTAAATCAAATTCATTTTAAAAATTGAATTATTCAACCTAAAAAATTATGGTGTACAATATTTTGCCCATATTGAAAGATTTGAAAATTGGAATCTTCATACCGTGGTCTGAGGGAAGGAATATGTCAATTTTTTTTGAATTTTCTATCAAGAATATGAAAAATCAACGCGGAGAAAAATTTTAAGCTACTCCGTAAACTACATAATTATAAGGTAGGATACCAAAAAAAAAATTTATCGATGAAATATTTTTGATCACAGAAAATTTTAAAAAATGGAAAAGATCAATTTGTAATTCGTAGAATGCAATCTGAAAATTGGATCAATCAGATATATTTAACATTTTAAGTACGAATATCATGAATTAGAAGGCACTTGTCAGTATGCTTAGAAATGATGGAAAAAATCAAAAATGGTAGATTTTTCAAAATATTCAGGTTTTATGGACGATTGGGTTAAAGGAGGTTTGCGCCAGGAGGACGAAAATTTCACAAGATCGCTTCAAATTCAAATCCAAAATTTACCTTTCTGCTCATAAATACCAAATAAAAATGATAATTCATGATCATAACATCAAAACTTCATCAGATCAGATCAGTATGTACCTATCAATTTTTTTCCACCATCTCTTCAACTCTTTGCCATCCTTTCTCGTATTTGACAATTCAACTTTGACCCCAAAAAACGTTAACACGAAAATAAAAATAAAAATCATTCAAAAAATATTAAAAATACCACACTTTCATTTTCAGAATTCAAAAAAATAAAATTTATCGAAAATTCCATCGTAATAACCCGTAATTACCGATAATTTCGTAATTCAAATATGGCCGACTTTACAGAGCCAAACAAACATTTCACGTTGTAGATCACGACATGCATCATATTTTAGATTTTGTAAACAAAACGTAAAACAAAGATAAAATTATCATAATTTTTGTTTTTCGGTAGTTTTTTTTACCAAAGTGTTTGTGTTATTTTATTTACACCCCATGTAATTCGAAATCGGGAACAATTTACATTATTTTCCACCCCCTATCAAGTGCTTAGCGCTCAAACTAATGTATTTTTCACCCTCCAAGTTAAATTCTAATTGAATAATTGTGTCATCTTAATCGTAAATTGAAATTTTTATTCGCCCGATTTGCAAACAAATTTTGTGTAATTTTTACCTATTTACACATAAAATAATTAAATATATCAACACATAGATACCTAGAAATAATCAACTAGAATTTATAGCAGGTACTTCGTCTTTAGACCATGGATGAGCAGTATTGTTTAAAGTGGGGCAGTCACACCGAAGCTATCACCGACATCGCTTACAAGTTTTTAGAGCACGAATCTTTGGTCGACGTTACTCTGGTATGTCAAGAATTCAGCCAGACACATTTTTTCAAAGCCCATCAAATAATTTTATCAGCCTGCAGTCCATATTTCGAATCTTTATTCTTGAATAACACACATCCTCATCCAATCGTATTTCTAACCGATATAAAGAAAAAGGAATTGGAGACCATATTGATGTTCATGTACAGAGGCGAAGTGAATGTCCAACAAGATAAAATAAAAGATATTCTGGATTGTGCCAAGTCTCTGATGGTTCGAGGCCTATGCGATAACATTGGTGAAGCAGATGGGTTGATTCAGAGGGATCATATGAATCAATCTCATGAAATTAAACGAACCCAGAGCAGAGATCATTTTTCTCCTAAAAGGAGGAAATGCGAAGAAAATGGTCAGATGGTTGAAACTGCTGAAGAAGAATATGAAGATGATTACGAAGCTAAATATTCTCGGGTACCTATTTTTAATCACCTATCTATGTATATTTTTTTACTATGAATTTTGGAGAAAAAAAATTCATGAACGTATCTTCTGTTGCAGTGTGATTCCCCAACAGGGTGTTATAATTCACCTGTGATCAGGAAATTGGATTCAATAGATTGTGTCGATCGTATCAATAGCAGCAAAGATGATCCGATGGATTATTCGATGGAGAATTGTTGCAGAAATGAATCGTCTAATCAATATCATGTGAGTTATCTTCAGTTGCCAGAAGTAAAATTTTCGAAATTTGGAGGTCCCTCTTTTGAAAAAATTCCCAAAAATTTAGACTCTCTCACCACATTAATTAGGAATGGAACCACATTTGCTGCTGGGCCTCTTTTTTCTGAAGAGGATCAGAAGTTTTCAAAATGAGGAAAAATTGCTCAAATTTATTTGAGACCTCTCTGAAGTCTGAACTTCATCCGAGATGATTTTTTCGGTCAATGGTTCACATTTGAAAATTAAAATCAAGATTTTCAACTGATATTTTTGAAAATTTTCAATTTTTTCTTTATTTATTTTTTACCATGCTAATTTATGTTGAATTTTGTAAAAAAAAAAAAAAAAAAAAAAAAATAGGACCAGTACATGGTCTATGGGCCTTATTTAATGTGGGGAGAAAAAATTTTGGACTATGATTTTTTAGAGAAGAAATGAGCCACTTTAGAGGTAGATCTCCAAAAATTCGAAAAAAAACCTATTAATTATGTTCAAATTTCGAATCGACCCCCAAAACTAACCAAATATATTTTCTGATCTAGAATTCGCGAGCCTACGAAATGGAAAAAACCAACGCTCGTCGTTCATACAGCGTATCCCCAGATACCGAATATTCTGTCCAGAAATCCAGCTATATTCCCAACGAACACCTCACCGTCGAGCACGAAAAAGTAATAATTCGAAAAGTTAATTCTTCAGTCCACTGTCGCACCTCGTCCAGCCAAGAAATCTCAGTTATTCAAGCCAACTCGAGCAGTTCTGAAAATACTCCACCGGCTATTCCTTACACCAACGTGATACCACCACATTCACTCATAGGGCCCAAACGAGTAGGCCACTTCCAATCAAAATGGATGGAATTATTCAACTGGTTGCAATACGATAAGGAATCTAAAAAAATGTATTGTAAATTTTGTCGCAAATGGGGCGATCTTATACCCAACATTCGTAGGACATCTTTCGTCGATGGCAGCTGTAATTTTAGATTCGAAATAGTGAAACATCACGATTGCAGCAAATCGCACCAAATTTGTGTCCATAAAGACGAAACCAACAGTTCGGAGTACAAATTTTAATTATCGAACTTCCACGTTTTTTTTTTCTTTGTTGAGTGTTTTGCATATCACTTTTGTAGGATTTTATTTCGCATTTAGAATGTGTGCCATTTTTTTTTTGTGGAGAATTGTTGGACTATATATAGAATGAAAGGAGTTGATAATATACTTATTGGTTTAATTGTGTATTTACCGAGCATTGTTACCTAGTTCCCCAATTCAACACTATAAAATTTCCCTGATTACCAATTGTGTAACTTTTTTTGGGGAAGAAGTCTAAAACCAACCCCGGTTCTACTTTTTAAATATTTCTACCTTTTTTTTTTTTCGAGTTCCTTTTTAATTTATACATCACGTTAGTTTACACGTATTTTTATTTTCACGAAATTCATTAATTAATCCGTGCCTAGATATTGTTTAGTTGAAGTAGTCGATACTGGTTAGAAAGTGTGTTGAAGGAGGGAGGGGGGTTGTCACATAATATTCGTCGAAAATACTGTAATGTTTTCTTTTTTTTCTATTTTTTATTTTTAATTTTTATAGTTTAATGTGTGGTTATGAACGTTGAAGGAGGTGGCGTTTGAAAAGGTTTCATGTCTGTGATATAATATTAACAGATTGTGATAATGCAGTAATTTAATTTTCATTACGTTTTGTATCATATAATTTTAATTGTAGTTTCTTTTTTTTTTCAAGTCGTGAATCAAAAATATATAATGCTTTCTGTACGATTTCATGGTGATTTTTTGTATCTTGACTGTATTTTTTGGATAAGTAATATCGAACGGTAATTTAATTTGCCTGTTGGCTTAATTAGTGTTTAGTAGCCCAGTAGGGCAGAATGTTTACCTAATATAAAAACTGAAGGACGAATCACGAATCACCAAAATTGAGGTTAGATTTTGAAACGTCGTAAAGCAGTTCAGCCTCTCCCCCCCCCACCTGCCATTTTTTACGCGAATTGAACACCAAAAATTTTGTTTTTCAGAATGAATATTTTCATTCGAAAATATCATTAGCGTCTATTTCCTACATCAACCTCATTTTTTGTGGTGGTTTAAAAAAAAAAACGTTTTTCATGGTTTTTAAAAACAAGTTCCTAAATAATTTGCAAATACTTGGATAAAAAAAATTCAGGAATTAAAAATTGGAAAAACTTCGAAAAAAAATCAGGAATTTAAAAAATATTTTAAAAGTTGAAAAAACCTCGAAAAAAAATTCAGGAATTTAAAATAATATTTCAAAAATTGGGAAAACCTCGAAAAATAGGAGTGATAACGTTATTTTTACCTAAAAAGATTACACAAGGTAATGAAAAAATTATTGTTGTATGTCAGTTCTGATGCCTAAATCCTGATTCTAGGCATCGAAATACATTCACTTTTTCAAAGTTTGCTTTGTTGATGAGGGGGAGGGTCAAAATAAAATTTTTTGAACTTTCACCCTCAAAAGCAAACTTTGGTCAAAAAAATTATTTTTCCCCTCATTTTCCTTGAAAACACTAGAACCATTCCAGACTCAAAAATAGAAATCGAAAAAATTTTACAACTAATTAAAAATCTCAAACTCCAACACCAAATTTAACCCTCTCCGACAATGGGCGTAAAAATCTTGGCAATTATACACGCCCAGTATAAAAAAAAAATCATGTAAACAACCAAAATTTAGTAATCGGAACCCTGCCACAAAAATGACATCGACTTGTGTTATTGGTGCCCATTTTTTTTCCTTTTTGTCATAGAAATCGCAAAATCGGTGGCGTCGGAAAATTTTTGGGGCGGAGGGTATAAAATAAGTACATGCCACGACATAGAATACTACAAGGATTTTTTTGGGGGGAGGCAAAAAAGAGCATTTTTAGCTTTAATTCGTCAAATTCTGCCCAAAGGTGAAATTTTCCGCTGCTTACACTCTCTTTACCTCTCCCCCTTTTTCACCTCAAGGAAAACCTCTCAACTTCAACTACGAGTCTTATTTATTTTTACAATATTTTTGAAAGAATGATAGGATCTCCTGGCGCAGAACTGAAGGTACCAACATAGAAACGTTGCTTTTTTCAGGATTTTCCCATTGTTTGAATACCAAAAAAATTATAAGCAACGATTTCCCTTACACTACCTATCTCTATTCATTTCTCAAAAATGTAGGAAAATTCAATAATTGTAAATACAAATATAATATCCACGAACCTACGAGCTGTAGGGATTTTTTCAAAATGAAATTGCGAAATTTGTTCACCTTAAAGACCACTTTCAGAACAATTCACTCCAAAAATAATTTTTCAAATTTCTTCTTGATTTGTAAAGAAAATTTTAAAAATACAAAAAGTGATTTTTTCACGTGTCTATTAAAAATTGCCAAAACCGAGGTAAAAGTGGATAAAAATATCCATAATTTTTTAGAAAAGTTCGTTTCAAAATTCCAAGTTTATTTTAAAAATTAAAAAAAAAAAAAATGATAATGTGAGCAATTATTACGAGCAACAGGGAATAGGGCGGTGTGGAGAGTGGTAAAATTTTATTCCATATTTTTTCGAAATTTCAACTCAAACCACAACTTTCCGATCCTTCCTTTCTCCCCTACCACTGCTCAGCTTTTCAAAAGAAATTTAAATTTGGTCCATCATAATTTCAATAATGAAAAATATTACAAAAATCAAAAGTTTTGTTCACTTACGACCAAACTGATGCATTTTGGATTTTTTTTGTAATTAAATCTACTTTAGTTCTATGAGGAAGGGGACACGAGGAGGGTTTTCTCCTATCTGAATTGAAAACAGCTTGTAGAATGCACAAAAAAATCAAAAAATCAAATTTTTTTACCTTTTAAAAAATAATCGTCCAAAAAAAAATTGTAAAGGCATTCATTATTTTTTATCCAAGTCTTTAACTTTGAAATCATTTCTTTGTTATTTCACCTCAATATCATTTTGGAACATTTTTATGTAATTTTACAATTTTTTCATGCAGCATGAACCTAATTTCTCGTCTTTTTTCGACACATTTCGATTCTTTTTCTTTTTCATTTTCGAAATCGAAGACATAGAGGAAAAAGAAAAATGAAAAATCGATGCATCCCCCCTTTAAAATCTTTCGACAAAGTCTGTAGCTGAGAGCTGAGAGAGAGAGAGAATACTCAACATGAGATCCAGGGCCTATTTTAAGGAAAATTTGGAACTACGCATGTAAGCCCCTTTTGCCACCTCTTCCCTTCGGAACGAAACGGACTTTTTACTTTGGGAGGGGGGGGGGGTGAATAGCACAACTTTGATGACCAAGCTATAATTTTAGATAATTTTCCCTCTTTTTTATTTGTTCCTAAGTGGTTTTGGAAGTTTTTTTGGGGAGAGAATATAATATGAGTACCAGGACTTAAAATTTCAGAAGGATTTTCAGGGGAGGTGGCATAAAGTAATATTTTTTCTCACTGTCGCTTCAAATAATTCATAAATTATAATTTTAATTTTGTTCATGCCCGAGCGAAGCGAGGGCGAAGGTTCGGAAAAATTAAGTTTTTAATGCCTAAAAAAATCATTTTTTCCCATGTTTTGTTTTAATGCTTAGAAAATAGAATATTCCTATCCGATGTTTTTTTTGGGGGGGTGTACAATGTACTTCTCGTACCCCATTTTCCGACACCACTGTTTGTTCTCAATGAAGCAAGAACAGAAAATTTTGAAACAAATTATGATCAAATTTTAAAAATACATAATGTGTTTTATTTAAGGCGAATATGAAATGAACTGAATTTAATCCAAGTGAAGCGAGGGCGAAAATTTTTGAACCCCTCAAATTTAAGGTACAATAAACTATTGTTTTGGATTAATACTCAAGTTGAATAAAAATTCGGCCACTTTTACTGTAAAATAATGAAAAAGGAATAAATACAAAAAGGCCGAGCGTAGCGAGGCCAAAGCTGCTGGAAAATTTATTTTCGAAAACAAGTTTTAAGGGGAAAAAATAACATAAAATTGGTAATTATGCTCAGGGTACGAAAAAGGTCACTTTTGTAGGATTGGGATATTTTTATGTTAGAAATTCAAAATGGAACTGCACATTTTTAATTTTGGAACTGCGTGTCAAGCTTTTGGAACTTCGCAAAATGTGCGGAACTGCGCCTTAAAATAGGCCTTGATGAGATCGTAATCGTAGATGTTGAATACTCAGATACTAGAATTATTCAAAATTTTAAATAAAATTTTAAAAGAAATAAAGTCGACTGCGTTGTGCTACACTCTCCAGAAAAAAATCCAAACTATTCCCAATACCTACCTAATTCACCTATCTTACTGTTATCAAATTAATCAGCACACCTGGCAAACTGGTATCTTGGAATTATAATTTATCTAATTTGTTTGATGAAAATTGAGAAGCAAAGTTGGAAAATTTTCCAAAAATCTTTAAATTTTTCACCCAACTAAATCGTAAACGTTTTAAATGACAGTGAAATGTAATAAAATCAAAACTAGATAACTTAATTAATTGTGCTTCTCGATAGGAACGTTGTTATCACGAAATATTTTCCTGTTTTTCTGTCACTTTTACACTTTTACTATCAAATAGTATGAAAATAGATTTTTCACTATAATGAATTTTAAAGGTAAGTGCTAAACAGTATTTGTTTTCATGTAATTTTTTTCTAGCTAAAGTATATTAAATTGCTACTTCCAAACAAACCATTGTGTAAACAGATTGGAACACGTATACTTCAAAATGGTCGTTTATAGATAAACCATTATCTGTACTTTCATTCCATAAACAATGTTAATTTTTCGTTTCTTTTTTCCAGATATTGGATCAAACATCCTATACTCCAGTATGGATCAATGTTATCCAGACTTGGACGTAGATCAAAGCGATCTCGACGTATCAGGTTCATCCTCCGGATTTCCTTTCGAGTTCGTCGACAGCAGCAAATCACAGATGTCTCCCTCACACGTAGCTATGTTCTACCCTCAGCTAGGATACGATCTACATCCTCTTCTGCTAAACCAACGTAAACGAAACGATTCCGAAAAACTAGACGCTTCGCCTTTACTAACCAACGAAGATTTCCAAGTGCCTCCTCATCATCTCGTCATAACTCCTACGAAAATAACCAAAACCAAGAAATCGAAACCATCGCGTAAAAAAGAACTACCAGTCGAGGCCACGACCACTTCCACCGAATCGACCGACACGGTGGAAAAAAATCGTAAAATATTTTTCTGTCGGGATTGCGGCAAATCTTTCAAATTTCAGACTTCTCTGTTAAGACATAACAATAAAGTACATAATTGTAAATACCAATGTCCCACATGTCATCGAGTATTTTCTCGTCAAGCTTATTTGGACGTACATACTTCCAAACCTGGTAGCTCTTGTTTTTTAAATTGTTATCCAAATGTACGAACTTCGAGTATGCAAAAACAACCAAAAATTTAGTTCGGTTTGCCAATTTGAAATTGTTCTTAGTTCGTGTTCAGGGTTCCTGCTGTTTAAATTACGTAGCTAATACCTCCTTATAATATTTTCTATTTTATTGGAACAATGTTCTAGATTAAGTGAGCCTCCTTTTTTTCCCCTCCCCGAATTAATTATCGATAATGTAGGGTTATTTTTTTAAAGATACTTTCAGTACCATCTCAAAAATTATTTTCCAATTATTCGTAATTGTACCTGGAGTCAAAACTTTCATCTTTATTATTAGATTTACGTCACATTTTCGTGTGATTTAAGATTTTTTGCAGGTGTTCGTTTGTTTAATTAAAGATAACTTATCGATTTTACTTTCAATTGGACCAAAAAAGTTGTACTGATTTTTGAAAACTCGAGCATATTTTACATTACGATTCAGTCGTGTTTTTAATAAATCTCCCTTATGTTTTTTTAATTTTTTTTTTTTCGTTAGCTTAATCGTGGGTTAATTTTTGTTTGTCTATGATTTACAATAAAATAGAAAGAAGTGTTCACGTTTAAATTTAAAAATTTATTTAAGTACGAATTACGAAGATTTTAATTGTTATACTTTTCTGTTAAGGTTATTGATATTTTATTTGTGACAAAAAATATATATATTTTGTTCGGATTTCGCTCTTGTGGGGTTATTTTCCTAATGCAAGATGTCTAATAGTCTTGTAAGTCATTCAAGTCCCATTTTTTTGGTTAAAAATGTCAAAATATTCTGCTGATTTATGTTTTATTATTTTTTTTTAAAAATCAATTTTTGAAACTCCTTTCCTAAAATTTTGGAATTACTTGGTTGGAATTAAAAAAAAAAAATTTACCTGATAAAAGAAATAGTAGATAAGAAAGAAATTTTTATTCGTTTTCATTACTGTGGATTTCAATTTCCTAATGCAAGATGTCCAACTGTCCTAGTTCTTATTTTTTTTTTCAAAAATATCAAAATGTTTTCCTGGTTTCTTTTCTAATTTTTTGAAATTAAATTTTGAAATTTTTCATTTTTTATTCTCATTCTTTCCCCGAATTTTTATTTAAGTAAAATTTTTCAGTTGGGTTTTCACTTCACCGGACAAAATAGTGTACTTACTTACATAATTATAAGAAAAAGATGCTCTGGTATGGTAAGGAAGGGGGGGGGGATCATTTGGCTTCTGTAGAAACTTGATCAAAATTTCTATTTGTTTTGATAAAATATGATTTCATAACGCATGAACGAATTTTTATCTCACCCTTGATGGGGGGGGGGACTAGAACCTCAAAAGACAAGACGTATTTTTCAAGCTACATATTCTACTTCCGCGAGTTTTCAGCCAATTTTTTCAAACTTGGCACGTAGGTAGAAGCACTAGAGGAAAGTACCCTGAAATTTTTTCAAATTTTTCCAACTACTTTAATGACCTTGAATTTGGCTTTGAAAATTTAAAATCTCCTTAGAAGACACAATTTTGCTGCTGACAGAAAAATAATTTTATTTCCAAGTTTTTTGATGTATTTTATTCCTCTCTGAATTTTTTCAGATTTTTTCGAGAAGTTGAAGTTTGTCAAATATTTAAAAAATCGGCGTAATCAATCATTTTTGTTCTTTTTATTAAAGTTACTGCTATTCGTCAATTTTTTATATCTTTTTTTGAATATTTGACTTACTTCCACCACGCAGAAAAATCTGAAAAAATTCTGAGAGGTGTGAAATACTTTGAGAAAGCTTAAAATAAAATAATCTTATTGCTCGTCTCAAAATTTTGTTTCCCAGGGCGAATTTAAATTTTCAAGTCAAATTCAAGGCCATTAAAGTGGTTGGAAAATTTTGAAAAAATTCGCAGAGGTCGAAAAAAATCGATTGAAAATTCTGCAGGAGATAGAATTTTTAGCTTGGAAATCACGTATTTTGGGTCCACAGCTCTCCAGAGAGGTGAGATAAAAATTCTCTTCTGAGATCTAAAATCGTCGTCTGAGACAAATCGAATGGCATAGAAATTTTGATCAGGGCTTAACCAGAGGTCAAATGAACTCCTACCACATCAGGATCTCTTCATCCCTTTTTGTTTCTGTGGTTTTATTTTCCTAGTGTAAGTCCTTTAAATTCAACTTTTTGATAGTGTCTCCTCAATGTCTCAATTTTTGTAAAAAAAAAATCAAAATGCACTGCTGTTCACGTCTTTTTTTTCATCAAACTATAAATTTTTTCATTTCCCAATCTTTCTCATAATTTTGGACTATTTTCATTTGAAATATTTTCAATCAGTTTTTTACCCTGGTAAAAAAAATTAAACAAAAAGAAATTTTCATCATTTTTTGTTCCTTTGATTTTATTTTCACAGTGCAGGATGTTCTGAAAGCCCTTCAAGTTCAGCTTTTTGATTATGCCTTCTGATGACTTTTTTTTGTTAAAAATGTCAAAAAAATCTTCCAGTTTTCTTTTTTTTTCGATCAAACTTTAAAATTCCTAATTTTCCAGAGTTTTGGAATTCATTGAATTGATTTTTTTTTCAATTATTTCTCCTTCACCCCCCAAATTGTACAAGAATGAAATTTTTGCCTCCCCCCCCCCCGAATAATCCTAAAATTTGAAATAAAAAATATCCTTCCAAAGTCCTAATTTCTCATCACGAAAGTTTGACACCTTCTAATGGCAGGGCACTGTTGTGGGTGTACGAAGTTATTTCGAACGATCTAAAAATAAATTGTTTATAAAATCTCTCCTTCTGCTATTAATTTCTTTCACTCTTATTGTATTATGGAGACTGATTCCTTCCCCAATTAAAATGGCTGCGGTAGGTTGACGGTGGTGGAGTTCGCGACAGTGCGTTTCACGGATAGTTATTTCGAAGGAAAGCAGGAAACCATGTTAAAGAATCTCTTGTTTCAGTTTCTACGTGAGATACTCAAATATAGAATAAGTGGGTACCTGCGCAGACTGCAACCGAGGCTCTTTAATGACTCAAAAATACTTCTCGTTGGAAACACGTACGTGTGTTTATTATTGGATCTAGTCGGAGAGGCGAGTACAGAGGGAAAAAATTAAAAACATCTTCCTTTGTGGAAGTATATTTGTGAGACGATAACACGTGCGTACGTGAACCAGGAAATGACTAACTGGAGTCGAATGGAATCTATTTTGACAAATTCCAAGTCGAACTCGATCACAACGATAATGGATTTGGGAAATTAATTCGATGAAATACGATACGTTAAACTAACTTTTATAAAATCTGGAATACATTAATAAACTTTTTAATTCGTGCCATAGATAGAGATAAACAAGAAGATAAGTGTTTCTGGATATTAATGGAATTGGAATTGAATAAGGTGTCAGATGAAATTATCGAGTATTGAAATAGTTCATAAATTTTGTATTTTACGACATTACTCATACGATTGGTTTGAAAAATGAATAACAAAATCGCACTTTTCGAAGGTTACGTATCTTGCGTAGCATATGTTACAAAAAACGACCTGTTTTTAGGTACATTACCTATCTAATTGAAAACTAATACGTTTTTTTTGAAGTGGCTTACATTTTTACGATGTGATGAATCGACGAGAATTGAAAATTTGATAAATATGCCCAATTAGTCAAGAGTTTTCGTTTGCTACTGTCGAGCGATTGTAATGATTCGTCGAATTCGGTATCGTATTGAGCGAAAGTGGAAATCACGAGGATGAAATGAAGTAAATTAATTTTAACGAGTGATGTAAGTCAAGTCTACAGAAGGATTTCATATCGAATCCGTATTTCGAATTGAAGACTTATTTGCATTAATTTCCCCCTTCCCTTCTCTTCAAAGGTGAAAAATTCCAGTCAGGTCAAGATTATTATTCGCAAATGATTTTTTTTTTTTGATAGAGTGCAAAATCCCTGCAATTTTGATTAACGGATTCATATTAGAGAGGTATCAATTTTATAAGCTTTGGTGATTCGAATTAATAAATAGATAGGTGTTATCATTAATGACTCGTAATTAATTCAACATCTGTTAACAGCTAGTTCTTCGGTGTAATCAAAGCTGCCAATTTTAAACGTTTTTATTACAAAAAAGGAAATGTGTTGGGAAGTCGATAATTAAGTTTAATAGTTCATTTAAGGTTAATAATAAATTAATTTTTCTTATTTGCTATCAATATTCGGTAATAAGTGTACTTGCTCCCACAAGACTTTATTTTTTTTGAATTTTGACATTTTTATTTTTGAAAAAAATAATCAAATAATATCAAATTGAATTTTAAACATTTATTTTTCAATTTTCGAATTTTAAATCATTAAGTAATTTTAAATTTTAGTTGGTAAGTATCTAAAAAGTTTTTATGACCAAAATGAAAAAAAAAAAAAAATTACCTACTAACAAAAAAATCTTTACGATTTATCAAATTTGTTCTAGCTAATATTCATAGGAGTACCCAGAAATTAATTAGGGGGCTGAGAGTTTGAAAAAAAGGGGGAGGGGGTCAAATTTCAAATTAATCATTTTTCACTGACCTTTCAGTCAAAAATCATCAATTTTTCGGGAAAATTGAGAATTCATTGATTTTTGACTAAAAAATTTGTCAAAAATTATCAAAGTTTATAATAAAAAGACTAAAATATTCCACGAGCGAAGCGAGGACGATTTTTTTTTTGAAAAAATACTGTTTAAAAAACTATAAAAAAAACACTTTTTAAATTTTTGCAAAAAAATCGTTTTTTCGACATTACGGGAGGGTCTCGAGCCCCTTTGAGCCCACCCCTTGGGTGCGCTTATGAGCTAATTGAGTCAAAATTCGGCTCGAGAAACAGCATAAAACTGATTATCGAGACAGACTTCAGAATCAATGTTTTAAGCTTCCCAAATTAATTGTAGCATTTTCTGGAGCATTTTTCTAATCTGCTGGAGAAAAGTCAATCTAGTTTGAAGGTTCCAGATAGCGCCGAGAAAGATTCTTATCAATTCAAAAAGACAATTTTCACACAAATATTGTAATTTTATGATTTTTCCCACGTAGTTGAAATTTTTTTTGTGAGAAATCATCAAAAGTATTAATATTTCAGTCATTTTCAAAAATTCGACTAGAGAATCGAGTAATCAATTTTGGCAGCTCAAAATAAAATTTCGAGGGATCAAAAAACTGAATTGAAATGAGATAGCGTGGCTTAATTTTCCAATTTCTGAATTTTACATTTTTTCAAACTTTAAATTTAAATTTTTAAATATTCCACTTTCAACTTACACTACAGAATGAATTTCACCTATTGAATTTTGAATCCGAAGTTTGAGCATTTAAATATTGATTTTGCACAATTTACTAATGTTTTCGACAAAACATTTTTATTAGATTTTACATTTCCTTCAAATTTTTAAATTTAAATTCCAAGTACCTACACCTACCTATCATTTTTAGAATTCTAAATAAATTTCAAACTTCAACTTAGAAATTTTAAATTTTAAATCTCAACTTTCAACGAATTTAAATTTTAAATTTTAGAATCCATCCTTTCAATAGATGGAGAATTCAAAATTCAACCTCAACCTTCCACAAAGAACGTACTTAGAGATTTTTGAAAAAGTCGAAATTAAAAAACACATCTTTAGTAAAACATTTTTCAAACGTTTCACGCGATTTTTATGACCGGGAGGGGGGGGGGGGTGCAAATATTTTTCTTTTACACAATTTTTTTTACCAGGCGAAGAAAAAAAACTAGGTACAGAAAAAATGTCAAAGGAAGTAAGAATTTCTAAAATTACGAAACAAATTGTATCATAAACTCAAGATTTTAAAGTTTGACTGAAATTATCAAGCGGAAAGACTGATTGAAAACATTTTGACATTTTTGCCAAAAAAAAATTAGAACCTGCAGAATTATTAGGCACCTTGTCCTACCACCAATAACTCATCTCTTCTCAAATTCAAACACCATTCCACACAGAAATCACAATACTTTTTTAAAAATAAGGAGAGGCCACGATTTTTCTAGGCAGTTGAGTAGATTGCTTCAGAAATCGATCAATTTTTCAAGATTTAGTAAATTTTTGTACCTACATTTAAATTTTTTGTTAATTATTCTATCAATTATTTTTTATACAGTTACTTTGATTCTTTCTAAAAAAAAAAATCAGCAATACTTCGTGAACGATGAAAAATTCCAAAATCCATTTCTCAACTGCGTAGCGAAGTATTTTTTCAAAGGAGGGGAGAGGAGAGGGGGCGACACTCACAATTTTGCCAACTGTGAAACTGAAATTTACCAAGTTTGAAGATGAAATGAAATGCTGGTTCTATAAAATCAGTATGATGTTAGAAAGTGTGCAGTGACGCACCCAAGTCTCAATATTAAAGGAAAAATCTCAAAATTTCCAACTTGATTTTTGAAAAATTTTGAAAATAAATTTTTTCAGACACAAAACAGACTGACTTTTGGGAAGCAAGGGGTGGATAGCACAAATTGCTGACCGAGTTAAATTTTTTTACCACTTCTCCCTTCCATTCAATCATTCACTTCATTGATTTTCTTGAGGTAAGTTCATATTAGTTTTAAAAAACCTACGTGGGTGGGGGTGGGGGGGGGGTGAAAAATTTCTAGAAAAATTATAATTTATTTAAAGAAATTTGGTAGGTAGTTTCAATGCGAATTCGAAAGAAATGAATTTGCCCTGAGCAAAGTGGGGGCGAGGGGCAAAAATTTTAGAAAATTTAAAATGAAGTGGTAAGGATTATTCCTACCTAAATTGCACCAAATATTACCACTTCGCGAGTTGAAATAGCGTTATCTGTTCACGAATCGACGTGAACAGGTACCTATTTCAACAAGCAACGAGGCTAACGTATTATTACGTAATTTATCTGGCAGAAGCTTTGCCTGCCTTTGTCTACTCGCGTACGTTAAACCGCGAATAGGCAAGTTATTTTCTGCCTCGTTATCGCAAGTTGCTTTGTTCCACTGATGGAAGCTACCATCAGTGGCAAGTTTGGTTGTGCACCGTTTGGCCTTGACGCAACGCAGAGCGTTCGCGTATAGGTAGAAGCCCGTTATCGGGTTTCTTACCTACCTAAGCTGCTATTCATCCCTTCCCTTATCGATAATTACGTGACCGCGCATCTCGGTTCGCGGTTACGTCGCGATGTATTTCTCAGTCGCGCACTGAGTATATTTTTATACACCATCGTAGCTAGACGTTCGCGACTAGTTACATCTCATACTGGCGCAACTGTGTATTGTATTCTTCCGCATATATTTTCGTACTTGTGCATTTCTGCATCAAGTACAATAAATATTCGAATATCTACGTTGAGTTTCATTTCTCCGCGAATTTATTCGTTCGAAGAATCGCACGCGTTGGTATATGGATTGGTAGTTCAATTGAATTGGATTTGGACAGTTTGAGGCCCTCACCTCACTCCCCCTCAAACCATCCCGCGGGAGCCAGAGTCCAAAGCCGCTCTGGTGCCAAATACCAAACGTCTAAACAATTACCACCAATTCATTGGCGCCCGATACAGTTCCTGCTGCTTGAAGAAAATTCGGAAGAAAATTCGACGAGTCAGCGACTTAGGAAAATCCTGCGGAGTGAAAATCGGCGAGTCGACGAACTGAAGACATCTCTAAAAAACTTGGGTATCGTTATCTCGTTTGATTACCTATTTCTTCTAATTTTTAACGAATCGTATCGATAGTGCGTCGCGTATTAATTAATTAGGGATAATTAATTAGTAAAAAATCGCGTAATTATAAGTTAGAGTTAAAGTAGGGTGTTTGTAAAAGAACAACTTTAAACCAGGAACAAAGTAACAGGTTAAGGTCGTTTTCAAAATTACAGTAGAAGTTAGGCGAGATTCGTACTCTGTACTTTCGAACCTACTTAGAAATTACCTATTTGAAGCTCTATACATCATGTCGCCTACCGATTCACACGATAATTTAAACACTGAGCTAATTGATGCTAGAAGAGCAGAAATAGCGAAAAGTGAAGAAGAATATAGGGTATTAAAAACCAGGGTTTACCATAAAGATCTGATCGATTTAGATAGAATTGATGACCAGTTAGAATTAAGGGCATCATTCGGCTGGGTAAATGACATGGCATGGGTAACAGGCAGGGAAATTAGAAAGTTGACGAGTAGGATAAAAGACGCGACTAAATCTTCCGGTTCAAATTATAAAGACATTACTGAGAACCAGAAAAAAATTACTGACGTTGAAAGACGATTTTTGGAATTCGAAAAAGATAATTTGACATCATTTTATTCGTGGAAAGAAAAATGTACAAGTTCGTTAGCTGAAATTTTGGAAAAACAGTCTCAAATCGAAAATAGGTTAAACAACATGGCCGGTGATCTAGAGGCGTGTAATTTGAGGTTAACCGAAATAAAAAATGTCACTGATTCGTATGAAACTGAAGTAAAACAAATTCATGAACAAATCTCAGAAAGGGAGAAAACTTTTGAAAATAAATTTTTAGATCTCGAAAATAGGTTGAAAAATTTAGACAAAAGGCCTGAAAATTCTGAAAATGTAGAAACGGATCAAAACATTGATGAGAGTCTGAAAAAAGCTATCGAATTATTGTCAACCGCGAATGAAACGATAAAAAATTTAGAAAGTCGTATTACTATCCTAGAAGAAAGGCCTACCCAAGAATTTACCCAGAAAGAAATAAAGCTCGTCAAAGACAAAGAATTGACAGCTAAAATGATCAGAGATAATGGAATTGAGTATGGAGAACACAATCACATGCATCCGACCAGATTCGTAAAATTGTTTAAAGAATTTGTAAAGAACTACAATAGTTCGAGCCAAGAAAAATCGAATTTGATGCGACAAGTTATAACTTGGAAAAAAGCTCAAAGTTGGCGTGCAAATTCTAACGCGTTTATCGAGTTTGAAAAATTCGAAGAAGAATTTATCAAAACTTTTTGGAATAAACAAAAGAAAAACGAAGTCTGGAAAATGTTTGAAGAAATGGATTTTTCGAAAACATGTAAAACCGGTAGAGAATTTTTGACCGAAATGGATGCATGGATCCAGACCATCGAAGATATGGGTCTGAAGGAAACACCCGAGGTGGTTTTGGTTTTAGAATCAAAAGTACCAGAATGGTGGAAAAGTAAAGTCATATGGGGAAAAGTCGATACACCCTATGACATACTAGATAGGTTAGAGGAACATCTCGATAACTATGAAGACGACCCTAGAATTTTGGATATTTTTGCCGCCGAAAAATCTAATAGTAATTTTGGTAGGTTAAGCATGTTTAGGAAAAATGCCGCCGATGTAAACTCGTCAGATGATAGTCGACAGAGTATCGGAAAAAATGGCAATCCTGAAAATGTGAATTTTGATAATCAAAAGCCTAACCAAAATGGATTCGGTAGAAAATTTAGAGGTAAGAAAAGGAGAACGTTTGGAAATGGTTACGAGACACCTCAAAGTCAACCTACTAGGAATTTTGATCGCGGATATAAAGGGAATGGATTTAATCCAAATGGCCCTAAAAATCCAAATTACGATAGGAAAACTTTTGGTAATCCTAATAATCGTAATTTTGAAGCGAAAAACAATAACCCGAATCCCAAACCATCGACGGGCAATTTACCCAAAGTTAATCAGGTAAATGCGCCAAAAAACGCCGATGGCTCAGGTCCGAGTATGTAGATACAGATAAAATAACATATTACGTCCACGGAGGGTACCAAGTGATAGGTGATTCGTTACTTTATTACTTGTGTCGAAACGGCAGCAAAACAAATATCGGTGACTTGAGAAAGATCCCGTACCTCCGTGAGAATATATCGCTGCGTAATTTGTATAATCGACTCGTACCTGAGAAATTAAAAAGAGACAAAGTATTACTTTGTATGGGAAAAAGGGAATTGAACGATAATTACGTATCTAATGATTTCGTCTTCTCCAAAATGAAACAGATTATCCAGATGTTGAAAACCAAAGGTGCCAAGGAAATCGTTTTGGTGTATCCAACGATCACTCCGGCCAAGAACGGACATGACCATGTCACGTTGAATCGTGCTTGGCAGTTCCGAAAAATGTTCTACAAGCTTGAAAAGCTAGGCAACGTTCACATCTGTCTTGATCCATCGATGGTATTTGCTGAAACAGAAATATCACCGAAATCAGGAAATCTGAGATACAAACTCAATCGTGATTATACGATTAGAGTAAATAGGAGGAAATTTTTCTATGATAGGTACTTTGGTAGGTACTTCCCTACCCAAGCTACCTATCAAGAAACGAAATACGCTCTAAACGATTACCTATTAGCGATTAAATCTCTTCGACAACAAACAGCTCGGGCTGATTTGTTGATCAATAAAACCCCAACCGAGTCGACTGTAGAACAGATCGATGACGGGCCGGTGGTTAAAACCCCAACCGAGTCGACCGTAGAAAACGGAATCGATGACGGACCGGTGGTAAATAAATCGCTAAGGCAGCAAACAGTTGAATCTGGAATGCTGACCACTAAAACCACAACCGAGTCGACTGATGAAATCAGGAACGATGACGGAACAGTGGTAGGTATCGTCAAAAAGTGTGAAACACTTATCGAGAGCAAATTAATCGATGATTCAGTTATTCCTGAATTCATTCGAAATGACCTCCAGGAGAAGCGAAAACAGGGATCAAATATTTTACAACCGGTTGAAAATGTAGGCGAGCGTGTAGAAAGTATTTTGTATGGGGAAGATAGGATACCTACTTTACCGAAGCCGACGCAGGTAAACCCAACCGACGCTCAATCTGTACTATGCATGGGGCCCCAGAAGGGTCCACCGCCCACGGTCGCGGCAGATGACGTGTGCAGAATTGATCGTCTACCGGGCGTTACTTGTGTTGTGCCGACGACCATTAATGGTGTAGTTTATCCTACTCAACTCGATACTGGTGCTGAACCGAACGTCATGGCATATGAAACGGCGCGTAAATTATTCCTCGAACACCCTGAAAAATGTAAATTTTTGCATTTAGATCGTAAAATCGAAATCGAATTAGCCGATAAACAAGTAGTCGAAACTATGCATGCATTGCTTAGAGTTACGATGAATTTCGGTAAATATGAGCTCACGTTACCATTTTACTTGATTCCAGAGTGCAATCAAGTATTTATAATGGGTAGGACTTCGATGTTTGAACTAGGTATCGAACCTAAAATTAGAAAGGGTTATGCCTACTGTAAACCGAAGCGTGAGAGCGAAAAAGAGATCCTGAAGTACATGTCTGAGGAGGAGTACGAAGGAAAACTCAAAATGAATACCGTAAAACCGAGTGGTAGGTACGGCAACGAGATTCCCAATAGAATGAGAAAGTATACTCATGCTAAAGGTGATAGAGAGGGAGATATACCCGAGCCCGATAGATCGAGCGAAATATATCTTAAGAAGTTGTTTGAAGGACTTAAAGAGTACGTAGCTAAAGGTAAAATTAGCGAGAAATGTAAGGATTGGGCTTACAAGTTACTGAGTGAGTATTCTGACGTATTTTCGAAATCGCCAGGTTGCTACACTGGTCCTCCAATACACTTCGATATGTCCGACGAACAGGAATGGCGTGGTTATAACTATCGTCCATCCAACAAACTGTTACCTGCGATAAAACGTGAATTAAAAAATATGTTACGTGATGGCGTTATTACACCGTCAGACACGAAATATATAAATAATACAGTGATTAGGATTAAGGCTAACGGTACTCTACGTCCATGTCTAAATCCTACACATTTGAATCCGAAATTAGCGAATAATTATAATGAATCAGCAACGTTAGACAGAATTATCACTGCTAACGGCGACGCTGAATTCTTCTCGAGTTTTGATTTCGTCAGTGGATTTTGGCAGTTACCACTTGATGAATATTCAAAAAAATTTTGTGGATTCGTAATCGAGGGTCAAGTGTATCAATTCGAACGACTTCCCTATGGTTTGAAAATTTCTTCAGCCGAATTCATAAAAATGATTAATCGCGTAACACCTGACAAAAAATCGATCACTGCGTACGTAGACGATGTTTTGGTTAGGAATAAGGGATTCAAAGAGCACGTTTTAGATATCATTGAAGTTTTAGACGCTGTTCGAAATTACGGTCTAAAATTAAACACAGAAAAAACAGATTTGTTCAAAACGTCAACTAAACATCTGGGTTATCAACTTTCAACAGGAAAGATTGGTAAACAGAGCAAAAAGATTGAAAAATTCCTTGAATTCGAAAGAAAACATTCGAAAAATGGCAATTTCAAATTGACTAAAGTTGTAGAAATACAAGCTTTAGTTGGTTTGACCAATTTATATCGAAGATTTATTCCTGAATATAATGAAATTATAGCTCCGTTAATGAAACTAACGTGCAAAAATGTACCTTTCGAGTGGGGGGAAGAACAAAGTAAAGCTTTTGAACGATTAAAAGACGAATACTGCAGAGATTTTTCACTCTGTACGCCCATCGATAACGTAGATTTTCATTTGCATACGGAATGTCTCGAAAATTCAATTTCAGGTGTTTTGTATCAAAAAATCGATGGCGAAAATCGCATTGTCATGTACGTCGACAAAACGTTACAAGATTATCAGAAACGGTACACTTGTACAGACAAAGACATGCTCGCGATTACGTATTGTCTTAAAAGATTAGAAATGTGGTTACATGGACGTATTGTACACGTTAGATCTGATCTGAAATCGTTACTTCCCAAATACGAAGAGTTAGCTCAAACCCATCGAAAAGCTGGTCATTGGATCACTCGCATGAATAGTTTTGATCTCGTCTACGATATTAAATGCACGATCACTGAGTTAAAAAGGCTGAAACAAAGTCAAGAGCCAGGTTTAACAGTGAATAGTTTCAATATAAAGTTAGGTGAAGGTATAAACAGTACAGGTTTAGAACCTATTGAGCTAAATAAAATTCAAAATTTCAGGGAAAATCTCGTTGAACTTTTAGATGAACTACCAAAATGGCAAAAATCAGATCCGCTCTGCGATAAAATTTTCGATGATTTAGAACCGTTAGGCGAATTTTTGACCGATAGACAAAAAGCTACGAGGTATCGAGTATCTAAAAAATACGAAATAACTCGTGAAAACGGTGAAAAGTTGCTATGGCGTAAATATTTTGATGGCACGAAAGTTCCTGTTCTGCCTGAAAAATTATTTCATGACGTAGTATATTATTTGCATGATTTGTACGGTCACGTCGGTGGAAATAAACTAGAGCTGATATTCAGACAGTTGTATTTCCATCCGAACGCATTGAAATTTATTAAAATGAATACAAACATGTGCATCGTTTGTAAAATCAACAAATGTTATGGTCCTAAAAAACGGTTCAGATACGCACAAGTAGAATCTTATCACAAAGGTGATTTAATTTCGGTTGATATTTGTGGTCCGATCGCGGGTATAAAAGGGGAAACTAGGTACCTATTTGCTTGTAAAGATGTCTTCACAGGTAAAGTCTGGTTCTTCCCAACCGATAATATCGAAGCTGAAACAATCGTAGACGAGATGAAAACATTTTTGGAAATTCTAAAAAGTTATGGCGTTACACCTAAGAAAATCATGAGCGATAATGGTCGTCAATTTACGTCAAAGGTATGGAAAGAGTTTATTAAATCATACGATGATATAAAAATGATTTATTCTAGTCCTTTTTCACCCCAGGGAAATTCGATCGAGCGAGTGTTTAGAGAACTAGGGGCAAAATTACGTTCTAGAATAAATACCGAATATCCAGATCGATCATATACTCACGAAGGTTGGTGCGAGTACGTTTCTGAAATAGAGAGACAGCTAAACGATCAACCAAACGTACTAGGAATTTGTCCGAACGATTGTTGGGGTATTGAGGAATCTCTAACGGTCGATTTACCTGTAAAAAGGAATAAAAGAAATTTCAAGTACGAGCTGAAAAGATTGAGAGAAGTTTTAGAGAAAAATCTACTTCCTTCGGTCACTTTGAAAGAAGCGATGTCGATGAAATTCGATCAGAGTGAGTATATTTTCGATGAAGATGGATATTTGAGAGTAGTAGTTGACGGCGCGTGTGCTCAGAACGGTAAAGACGAAGCCGTGGCGGGGATAGGTATCTGTTTCGGTCCGGGTTCGAAATTCAACGTCTCTGAAAAAATAACACACGAAAAATATAAAAACACGAATAATTTAGCTGAAATTATTGCAGTGAAAAAAGCTCTTGAATTTGGCATCGCGAAAGGGATCAAGAAAATTAAAATTTTGACTGATTCTAAATATACCGTTTATGCTGTAAACGAAGGTGCGATTAGGTGGAAAGCTAGAAATTGGAAAAATTATGCCAAGAAAGAAGTACATCATAAGGAAATTTTTCAAGAAATTTTAAAATTACGTAGAGAATTCGATCGATGTGAAATTCGACATGTATTTGCTCGCAGATACGAATACATGAATATTCTTGCCGATCAATTAGCCAGGCAGGCCGTATACACATACGAAACTGCAGTATTAAAAATCGATGAAATGTCTGATCAACAAGCGATGGAACATTTCATTCGTGAAAAAAGAAAACAGCTACGTATATTTGAAGAGCAAAATTTCAATAAATTACACGGAGACACAATTTCTTACAAAGAAGGTGATCTTGTGTTAATCTCGGCTCATAGATTAGCAAATAGCGACAGGTTAATTTCCCAGAAATTACTTGAAAAACGCTACGGACCATACATCGTCGTGAAAGAACACAAAGCCAATTGCTACCTCGTCAAAGATTATGCAGGCATAACCGATGACAAGGTAGTAAACGTAAGGCAGATAATTTTATTCCTATCGGCTGAGCAACTCAAAGAAATTGAGGAGGAGGTGAGATGCAAATCGTTGATCGATAAACGCACCCTCCATCAACGTATCAATGATTTTTTGAGAGTGAACGAGAGAAAAGTTCCAAAAGCTACAGCAGCTACGATAGAAGAAGGTGAAAAATCCAAAGATGATATTTTCAACGTAAGCGACGATGTTATGGATATGATCGATGAAAACTTCGATTATGAACTTGAGAATATTTCTTCGACGAGTGAACTGGGGCAGGATTTGTCCGAAAATCCTGAACTTTCACAAATTTTTGAATCTAGTGTACAGGGGCAGAATTTGAAAAATTCTATGCCAACCGAAAACCTAGAAATTACGAAGTCGAATGGAAATAATCAAGTGAAAAATACAGAGGTAAATCCTGAGCCGAAAAATCATCATATCATCTCTAGTGAAAAATTTAAAGGTCGTAAATTACCTACTAAAGGTAAAATTGCGATTAAAAATGGCAAAATGGTACCTATATACGATGTCATCGATTCTGGTATCGAAAATTCCGATGCTGAAATCAATGATATCGACCCTACAAATTTTTGCGCCGTGACCATCGAAGATGCGTCAGATAGCGAAAATTTAGAATTTTCCCAGCCAAAAATTCCAAAGGCAATACAAAAATTAAAAATTGACTCGCAATTCGGCAAAGATTTAGAAAATCTAGATTCGAAAAATTCAAAGAGAAATCTGAGAGCGAGAAAAAGGGAAAATTTGAAAGAAATTTCGAGTTCTGAAGATGAATTAGAAATTTTAAATGAGTTGAATGATATGAACGAGGTTAAAATTTGGAAAAAAGACTCTGATAGGGAATTTAGACCAATTTTAAAACTCGAAAAGCCACCCGTCGATAAATTCATCAAGACCGTACGTAGTAAAAAATTACCTAATAAGGTTAAAACTGGCAACGATTCTGGTGTCGAATCCGAGTCAGAAGTTATGCAAAGTGAAACCGGTGAAATGCTGAAAGCTTTCAACGATCACGCGAAAACGTACAGGAAAAAATATATTAGAAACGACGAGAAGGCAGATCTTGAAAAATTACTTCGCGCCAATTTCGACAAAGAAACTTTAGATAGGTTAATCGATGAAGCCGAAGCCTATAATAAATCGCGCGCGAAGAGAACAAAGAAGGTTGCCGGTAAAGGTAACAAGAAAAAACAGTACAACGTAAATTACATTGTACTGAACAGGCTTTCGTTTGGTCATAAGCTGGTACTCGGGTACCAACTTATGAGAGCGAAGAAAGGGGAAAAGTAATACCTAGGTTAAGTGGTGCACCGCGAAACCGGTTTCGCTGGCGCCACACTGTAGAGTAGGGATGCTCGCGCATTCCTATTCGTTGACTCGTCCGCTAGGATTCCCTCGCCTGACTACCCTGCCTATAATTACGTCATTTTACGAAAATATCCCTACCTAAAAATCGAGAATACCTACGGTAATGGGGCCTAGGTTCGACCAGCGAAAATTTCATAAGCTCTGTTCTTTTTTGTTCCTGGTTGAGTATAGTTCTTCGAATTATTGTGTGCGGGGCTGCGTACGACTCTTTGAGGTGCCAGCTGATTTTTGCGATTGTATCCTCGTTTTTTTATCTGCGGTTTTGAATTTCGTTTTTTTCGAAATTTTTTCATTTGTTTTACCTGTAAGTAAACAACATGAATTAGAATTACGATAATTTTAAGTTTAATTTGTAAAATTCGACTTAAAATAAGGTAAAAAATTGACACGTGTTGGATAGATGGATCCATACTGGAACGCAGTGCTACCCATCTCAAAATTTGAGCTTCTTTTGGCACTAACCACAGTTTTCTCGGTGAAATTAACGTTTCTTTGCATTTTGGCGGTCGCTGTGGTATTTGCTAGAGATCTTTACAAATACCACAGATCCATTGTCGACGCCAGGATACAATTTCAAAGTCGTCCAGATACACCAGAACGTCAAAGGTCGACTAGGAATCATAATCGCAGTAGAGGTTGCTTTAGCCATAAAGTAAACGTTTCGAGATCGATATCATTTTAATGAAAGTTTATTTTAGGAAGCAATACGAGAAATTCGACGTTCGACATCGATAATTCGAGGTCAGAATTAAGGAGACGTTTCGAAGAAGAGATTCGAAACCTGAATATAAATATAGATGTCTAAGTCAGGCAGTATTCCGAATCGATACGCCTGGTTGGAGAGCCAATCGACGTCGCCAAACCCGGCACAGCGGTCTGAAAATAACGAAACATTACTCACGCTGAGAGATGGCGAAGAAATAAAGCGGCGAAGAGGGTACAGGGAGGCGGTCATTTGTCCGATCTGTACACAGAACATGGCAGTGGCGCCGGAAAGTGGTGTCAACGAGGGTCGGTCCATGCCCGGCCCTTGTTACCACACTTTCCACACTGAATGCCTGATGCGGTGGGCAGATCATGGCGATGACTGCCCTCTCTGTCGCAGCCCGATGATGCTAGAGACGACGACGCCGTTTAGATTCGTGGAAGCCACGGAGGCTATTAACATGCCAGACTCGGAGAGGTTCCATCTGGCAGAGTTGAATATCAAAAAATTGCTCTGCCAGGTGAGGTTAGTTTCACTATCGACGGAGATCGCGTCAAAATCGAAGAAAATAAAGAGACTGCGCGAAAAGACAATCCGAGAGATCAGGATTTCAGATCATACGTCAAAATCGATTATCCACCCATCCACAATTCCGACAGTCGTCAACTTGTTCAGAAGCCAATTGGCAGAGATGGGTAGGATACCGCAAACTTCGAATCGTCGCCGCCGTCAAACGAATCAAAACAGGGGTCTAGCTGAACCGATCGAGATAGATGGTTTTGATTCGGACGATACGCTACCGAGAGCTGGTCCAGAATAGGTAAAAGTCAAGTTAAATTTTAAACAAGTCAAAATACGTAACTTGTAAAAAATTTACAGCACTCCGGAATCTGGAAGCTCCTGTACTTCGTCATAATTACGTCCGAAACTCGTAGAAAATCCGCTGCTGCTCGAAAACCAAAGAAACTCGCCGTCTGTGTAAATACGTTCCATCTTCGTTGTCCATTTGTACCTGTGTTCTATTTTTAAGTAATCTTCGTCGTCGTCGTCGTATTCGGCGTATCTATCGTCGTTTCGAAGGTAACTTATTTCAAATATCGTAAATAACCGCACCGCACACAATAATCTATCTCGATTATGCTTACGTTTATTCTTAATCTAGAAACTCGAAAGCAGAAAAAAACACACACGTGTATTAGAAAATAGGTAGTGGAAATAGGGTAGTAAAAAATAAAATAGGCTAGAATTAGACTTCGTTACATTCCGGTCATCGTAACGTTGGTATTCAAAACTTAACATATGTACAAAATTCATCTTTCGATTCGTCATAAAATGGTTCAAATAAATTCATACTGCAAAGTTAAACTCGACGTTCATGGTAAATTATTCCACATCGAGTCAAAATTGTAGGCGTCAAGTACTTAAAATTATATTTAGCTCGTCGATAGCAGTCAAAATAGGTTTCGCCATTTCTAGCAGTCACTGAATAAAAAATAAAATTCCGGTACCTATGGCAAATTATTCCAATACCGTGAATAGAACCGACGAAAAGATGAAAATCACTTCGATTTGAGTCGCATGGTAAATTATTCCAGATTCAAAATCGTTGATGATAACCTGGACTAGACTTAAAATTACACTTTTCAGCTCTTTGATAGCATCGTCTTATAAAATAACACTAGTTCAGGCAGAAGTGAAGTTCGTTGATTCGACTTAAAAATAGCACTTCTTATATTTACACTGATTTCGACACTTATCTCGATTATAGCACCGTCACATTCGTTTCTTAGATTCTACACTGCAATTTTCGGCCATGGTAAATGATTCCACCGAAAACTTGTAAGCTGTAAAGAGTTAGCAGGAAAAAGAATGAAAAAGTAACCGAAACTTTGTATTTGCCGTTCGGTCAACTTTTTACATTCAGTTTTTGAGTTTCCCTAACTAATTATACGTATCCATACTTTATTTTATGTATTTACTGATGTACTCGTTCGATATACAGTTCCTGGTTTGATACCGTTGTCGTCGAGTTCCGATGGATACGTAACCAGCGTCGAAACACCAGCAGAAACGTAAATATGGTCGTCGAAAATCATCTTTAAAGTTCGTCGTCGGCGTACCATCATGTAATTCGTGTATTTTACTGTACTTACATTGTTTTGTAGTCGTATGCACGTCCGGCCATGGCCGATGAAATTTTTCCGGCGGTAATCTTTTACTTGCCGATGGTCTTCGTTTTACTGCAGGTGTCGACGTCTGGGATTTTCACGTACCGGAACCACACTAGGAATGTCATAGGTGGTCCCAGTGCTGAAAATTTTCTGTAAATAATCTTTAACGACGTTAAATAAAAAATTAAAAGCGATTTAATCGCACCAAAAAAATTATTAGGTTCTAAGTTTTTTTTAGCGTCTGTTTATTTTGGCCAACGTTCGGTGATAAAACCAGAAAAAATGTTGTCGAAACTGCGACGTTAAAATCGGTTAGATACGGAGTGGCTGAACTGCGGTGACGTCATGACGTTATTTTTCGTTTTTTTTCACTTTGTAAAATATTTTATTTTTTATTCACGAAAATGCCGAAATGCTGGAAAAAGCCGAACGTTTTGTAATTTAGTTTTCTTTTAGGCCAAAATTTTTAGGTTATTTATAGTTGTTGGTTCATGCCATAAAAAAAAAAAAAAAAAAAAAAAAAAAAAAAAAATGGGCATATAAAATTTTGTCTATTTTCAAAATTTTATTTTCGTTCTTTTAATATTTCAGTCAGTAAAAAATGACGTTTTAAACTTGTCATTTTTTTTTTAGTTTAAAATTTCGTTTCGTGTCTGTCTTTCGATTACCTGTCTATCAGGTTGTCACTGCTCGTTTAGTTTTAAGCTAGGCGATCGAATCATACAGAGATTGTATGGTTTTTTTTGAAATTAGAAAATTCTAAAAGGTCTATTTCAAAATTTTTACAGGCATTTTTGTATTTCGAAATTTTAATTTTTCTGGCTGTTTTTCATTTTTTTTGCAATAGTTAGTACCCTCGTTTTGGTCAGTCGAATTCGTTCGCAAAAAGACCAAGCACATAGGGATCTATAGAAGTAACTTGTGGGCGTTTTGTTTAGGTGTTTTACCCTGACGTGGTCCCTAGACAAAATGCTGAAGTTGATATCTTTGTTAATGAAAATTCCCATGTTTGATTTAGCCAAGCTATTAATTTTCAAAACAGGATACTTTCTATAGATAGGTTAGGGACATAATACGTAATGCGAAGTTTTGCAGAGATTTCAGATTACTCGCATACGTATTATGATATCCAGTAGTCGGAATGATAGTGCGAGAGTGTTTTAGCTGCAGTTCGAAGTCAGCTAGAGCACGAAATCGAAATAACCATTCCGACAACTGAGCCTTTTTAGTAAGTACAGTTAGGAAGTAGAGCTGTACATTTAAGTAACATCTGTGATATTAACGTAAAATCCGTTTTATGTTTAATTTTTGTTATTTATTTTTTCAAATATACAAAACACTTTTGTTGTTGTTAATTTTAAAACACATCTCTGTCTTATCCTTCGATGTAATGAGTTTGATCGCCTGAAATGTTTGTGAATTCTGTGTTTAGAATTTAAATTTTTATAAAAAATATTCTAAATGTTCAGATATTCGAATAGGTATAAAATTGCAATAGTTCTCTTTTTTGTCTTTGCATAAATTTTTGATGTACTTATTCTGTTAATATTTCGGGTCATAAAAATTCATGTACATCGGGAGGGGCAGGGATGGGTGGCAGCTTACCTATTAGGAAATTGACAAGGCTAATTTAGATAGGTAATCCTTCCTTCGCTTGAGTTTCCCGAGTACTCTCATTTTCACGACTACTCGGCGGGGCAATGAAGTGGTAAGGATTATTCCTACCTAAATTGCACCAAATATTACCACTTCGCGAGTTGAAATAGCGTTATCTGTTCACGAATCGACGTGAACAGGTACCTATTTCAACAAGCAACGAGGCTAACGTATTATTACGTAATTTATCTGGCAGAAGCTTTGCCTGCCTTTGTCTACTCGCGTACGTTAAACCGCGAATAGGCAAGTTATTTTCTGCCTCGTTATCGCAAGTTGCTTTGTTCCACTGATGGAAGCTACCATCAGTGGCAAGTTTGGTTGTGCACCGTTTGGCCTTGACGCAACGCAGAGCGTTCGCGTATAGGTAGAAGCCCGTTATCGGGTTTCTTACCTACCTAAGCTGCTATTCATCCCTTCCCTTATCGATAATTACGTGACCGCGCATCTCGGTTCGCGGTTACGTCGCGATGTATTTCTCAGTCGCGCACTGAGTATATTTTTATACACCATCGTAGCTAGACGTTCGCGACTAGTTACATCTCATACTGGCGCAACTGTGTATTGTATTCTTCCGCATATATTTTCGTACTTGTGCATTTCTGCATCAAGTACAATAAATATTCGAATATCTACGTTGAGTTTCATTTCTCCGCGAATTTATTCGTTCGAAGAATCGCACGCGTTGGTATATGGATTGGTAGTTCAATTGAATTGGATTTGGACAGTTTGAGGCCCTCACCTCACTCCCCCTCAAACCATCCCGCGGGAGCCAGAGTCCAAAGCCGCTCTGGTGCCAAATACCAAACGTCTAAACAATTACCACCAATTCAAAAATTTAGTTATCTAAAATAAGTTTTGGGGAGAAAAAAATTGAAATTAGTTGAAATAATTTTATTCAAGGAAAAAAAGCGAAAAAATCACTTTTGTGGGATTTAATAATAGGATTTAGAAGGTAATTTCAGGGTTGGATGGTGATTTCTATACAGGGAATGCCCCTCAAATTCGATTTTTTTTGACCAAATTTTCCAACTTTTCTCATTTGAGACGAATTTGCCAACTTTTTTACCAGAATTGTGTCTAAATGGGTGGTGGGGGGGGGGTGGTTCCAAATCTGAGAATAAAATTTTAGAACAAACCTTAATCAATTTTCGAACTCCATTTGCATCGAAATTCAAAACCATATGCTAAAGAATCAATATGGACATCTCGTTAGAGGCTCCAGAATGGGTGAAAATTGTAAAATAATTGTAAAATTGAATTTCAGTAGAATGATATTAGACTAATTCACAAATTTTCATTTATTTTTACCTAATGAGTCCATTTTTTGAAAAATATGCCACATTTTTACTGTAACACAATATAAAATTTCCAAAAATTCGTCAAAAATATAAAAATCAACTAAAATTTCGACGACGGTGATTTCATCACACACCTTTTCTAAAATTCCCTTTCTTTTCCAACTCGCCGGCATAAACACCTCGAATATTTCCCCATCCAGCACATTCTCAGGCCGCAATAAAACAACCCATTTCGTACTTATACATTTTGAAAAACCAACAATTAAACGTCTCATAAACAGTTCAATTCTGCAGGTCATTTCGACTAAAACTTTTACCTCGGCTATCTTTTCTGCTTCCATACACCCAAGGCACAGAAAACCCATTCCTTCACACATTTCAGGCATTAAAACATAATAAATTCCTCAATTACGAGCGAATCTAGCCACATAGGTAAGCTAGTAATTACGTATTTAAGATTAGATCCTATTTAGCGAAACCTCTCGGTCATTTAGTTAAATCTGGGTGAAAAGTTGAAAATAAATTCTTACCTTTTTTAAAATCAGACGTGCTGTATGACTTAGCTTTTTATTTAGCACTAACAAAATATTACGAGATTTTTATTAGCCATAAAAATAATTTACATCGTACCAGAAGCTAATGGAGTTATGTACTCGACTGCTTTTCGTATACCAATTACTCGATTGTTGTGTGCGAATAGGTAGACGGATACGAATTCTAGGAAATTTCCAGCCTTTCTGAGTAAATGATATGTACTTAAATTGAGAAATAAATCAGATTCTGTATGTTTTTGAAAATTTCTATACGAATATGGCGTATCGTAAATATTCCAAGCCATCCACCGCATCCAGACCCAATACACTGGGTAATTTTGTAAAATCGAGTTAAGAGAGTGCAAAATACATTCGGCCGAATATAGCTAACCATTTAAGGAAGGATTTTTCAATAGGAATATCTCATAAATCGAACAAATGTAATCGAATGGCCATTTGGTCGAAAAAAAAATCAATTAAGGCCTATACCGGGAGTATATAACCTGGAGAAAAAAATCTATTACTTTCGAAACACCTTGTGTAATTCGCTTGTTTTAAACTTTATAATCCAGAAGATATTATTAGGGAGTGTCTAAACCATTCTCTGCCTACATTACTACCTACACCTTATGTACACATTCATCCTCATTGTGTCTATCTATTTTCATTTCCACTATAACCTGTTATACCAAATATGGCAGAACAGATTACCGCAGTTGTTTCGAACTTCTGCACTGTTTTCATGGAGGTGGTCGAAAATAGCGTGGGTTTTATTTGTGGGCTTTTTCGCTTTTTCAGCATCGTGTAAGCTATATGGAAAACATGTTCGACAAAACGGTACATTCCCGTAATTGTGGGTTGTTTTTTTCAAAAAAGGAATCAAAGTCGCAGCCAGACGTGCGAAATAATTAATGATTTCGTGGCTTTTAAGCATTAATATACCGTCACGAAGTCAGCCTCATTGGTGACATTTAACACATGTTCGTGCAATAAACCTTATCCAATATTTCACTCGCATTCGAACCATCTATGCACTTTTTTACTATTTTTCCCGCCTCAATATGACGTAATCTTGTGAAAAAGCCAAAGTCATGAAAGTTCAATTACCTACGAGTATGGAAAATGAAACCGAAAAATCCGCAGGATGATTTCACCAGCTCGATATGAAATTCGAAATGCCAAAAAAGTGCCTCTCTGGATTTCTCTCATTTATCACGAACACGCCAGATGGAAATGGAAATCACGAAATCATTAATTAATTCGTTTCTTTTTCGAACATCCTATCGGTGATTTAAATTGTATCCATATTGTTCTCCATTTTCAGTGTCACGCGTTTTTTTTTCTCCTTTGCTAACGAACCTCCTCTGTCGTCAAAGTCTCGGCGAGATTGTTTTATTAAAAAAGATTTGAATAAATCAAAATGAAATTATGCTTGGTAATTGTGGTGCTCGGAAAAAGAAAAAAAAATTGGTAAATAGTCACGCCCTTGACCCGGTAACGCTAATTTTCATTATTTATGAATAATAGAAGCGTACGATTTGTTAATCTGTATAAAATACAGTGTCGGATCTTTTCAATAAACTAGAAGAATATCGGTATCACGATGTAAATATTATGTAATTTTGTGTAACCGGCTAACTTGTTTATAATATTTTAGATTGATCGAGATGGAAAGGTTTGGGTACCTCTATCTACCGAAATTTCTCAGTTTAAGAGAAATAATTAATAGGTAAATAATTATGGAATAATTATTTTACTAGGCTGGTTGATCTGTTTGAAATAATTTTGTAAATTCTGTAAATTCCTCACACCTGCGTCTGCAATATCTGCATAATTGAATCGAATACCAGATGTACTCATTTTCAATGTCTATGCAGGGAATCAGGTGGGGGGGGGGGGGGGGGGTGTATTGCACCATTCATTCCAGGCGTGAACTCTTATTGTAGTAACCTGCTGATCACGTTGAAAAAAAAAATCTATAGCACGCAAATCAAACTAGATTATTAGTTAAAATCTGGTTTTTTGAACACATAAAATCATCCGACAACGAGCAACTTGTCAAATTTCATAATTTTTTCGACGTCGAACTCGGACAAGGTACTCGGATGTTGATTTTTATCAATGGTTTGAGAACAGTTTCAACATCGAAGCTTTTGCTCTTCGGAATCTGTAGTATTGTAACATTGGGAATGTGTTTTCCTCGATAAAATTTCCCTGTTTGGTGATATCGAATCATATGGATCCGGTATTGTGATGTTTCGCCCATCTTATCAATAAAGTTGTTTTTACGTATTCTGGTTCTCGGTCTTTTTCTGATACGCATTCATTGAATTTTTATCATTTTTGGTGTCAGCACCTTGAATGAAATTGTATCGAATTATGGTGTGAATTTATGTGGGTTTTAATTCTCGTACGAGTTTGCGATGACGTATCAAGTTCGAATCAAACGAATATATAATTATCTGTCTTGTTTTATAAAATTTATAATTTGTAGGTTAAATATCTAATTAGGTGATTTTCTGCAAGCCATTGAATCGTGCAAGATATCGAGCTAATCAGGGGTGAAAATGTATAACCTTTATTGGCATTATTGAAATTTGAACCATTTAAAAATTTTCCGCGGAATATTGCATTGGAAAATTTGATAAGTTTCTGTAAAATCAAGGCTCCAAAATCAAAGGAAATTTTATTTTGTATTAGTTTTTGAAGTTATACCAAAAAGAATTTCAAAATCGGAGAAAAATTTTTAGGAACCTACCAAATCAGAACAGCACCCTACTCGATATTTTCAATGTTGAAGGTTAAATTTCACCAGTTTATAAAAACAAATATGAATTTTTTTTGAGAAAGCTGAAAAATAGATTTCCAAAAAAAAGATTCATTTTTTTTAGATATTCTCCTCGCTTGATAAGTGTAGTAAATTCATCACTAAAATCCAGGAAAAATTTTCAGAAAATATACCTACCTTTTCAAAACAAAATCATAGACATTTAGGATGAATTTCTCATAACATTTTTACCCACATAAATCCATCAAAATTTCAGAAGGCAAAACTAATTTGGTCTGTTTTCGGACGTGAATGACTTAATTATCAGTCCCACATACTTAATACACTGCAGTCAAAAAATTTCATTTTTCATTGGAGTATGGGCGAGGTAATGATCTACCTCGCAAAATACTCCGCGACAAAAATTAATTTATCATTTTTTCATGATTTATCGTATTTCTTAGTCACCCAGAGTAGAATAAACTAATAAATGCAGAAAAGTCGATAATTTTGCTTTTTTGTGAAAAAATGGGTATACCTATTCTTTATACTGGATTTTCAGTTCTTTACTACACTTATCAAGTGAGGAGAATATCTAACAAAAAAAAAGGAAATTTTTTTTGGAAATTTATTTTTTAGCTTTTTCAAAAAAAAAAAACGTATTTTTTTAGAAATTGGAGAAATTTAACCTCTTTAACATTGAAAGTATCAAATAGGGTGCTGTTCTGATTTGGTACCAAAATTTTTTCTCCGATTTTGAAACTCTTTTTGGTATATATAACTTTAAAAACTAATACAAAATAAAATTTCCTTGGAAATTTTGGAAACTTGCTTTTTGAAGTCATTGGACAGGTAGCAAACTATTTTAGCATGCTTTTCTTAGTGGGGTAAATGCGAGGTAATGATCTGCCCCACAAAATACACCACAAAATACTCTACAAAAAAAATTATTGAGGTACGTATAAAGTATATCTGCCCCCTCCCAAATACTTCCCAAAGAAAATATTTCATATCACATTGGGGTATTGGCTGGGTAACAATCTCGTTTCACAAAATTCACCACGGCCGAAATACTTTATTTTACATGGAGGTACGGGCTGGGTAATCATCTGCCCCACAAAAAAGCCCATAACATATCTCACTCCTAAATAATTTCACTTTCAATTGGGGCAGCCCAAGGTATTGATTTGCCTCCCAAAATACCCCAAAATACCATAAAAAAAATCTTTTTACCAAATAATTTCATTTAAAATTAGGGTATGAGCAGGGTATTGATTTGACTCCCAAAATACCCCAAAAAATATCTCACTCCCAAATAATTATATTTTCAATTGGGGTAGCCCGGGGTATTGATTTACCTCCTAAAATGCCCCACAAAATATCTCACTCCCAAATAATTCTATTTTCAGTTGGGGTAGTCCGGGGTATTGATTTGCCTCCTAAAATGCCCTACAAAATATCTCACTCCCAAATAATTATATTTTCAATTGGGGTAGTCCGGGGTATTGATTTACCGCCCAAAATACCCCACAAAATATCTCACTCCCAAATAATTTAATTTTCAATTGGGGTATGCGCGGGGCAGTGATCTGCCTCCTAAAATACCCCACAAACAATCTCACTCCAAAATAATTCTATTTTCAATTGGGGGTAGTCCGGGGTATTGATTTACCTCCCAAAATATCTCACTCCCAAATAATTTAATTTTCAATTGGGGTATGCGCGGGGCAGTGATTCGCCTCCTAAAATACCCCACAAAATATCTCACTCCCAAATAATTCTATTTTCAATTGGGGTAACCTGAGGTATTGATGTGCCTCCCAAAATACCCCACAAAATATCTCACTCCCGAATAATTTAATTTTCAATTGGGGTATGCGCGGGGCAGTGATTCTCCTCCTAAAACACCCCAAAAAATATCTCACTCCCAAATAATTCAATTTTCAATGGGGGCAGTCCGGGGTATTGATTTGCCTCCCAAAATACCCCAAAAAATATCTCACTCCCAAATAATTTTATTTTCAATTAGGGTATGCGCGGGGCAATGATCTGCTTCCTAAAATACCCCACAAAATATCTCACTCCTAAATAATTCAATTTGCAATTGGGGCAGTGGGCAGCCCGAGATATTGATTTGCCTCCCAAAATACCCCAAAAAATATCTCACTCCCGAATAATTCTATTTTCAGGGGCAGCCCGAGGTATTGATTTGCCTCCCAAAATACCCCACAAAATATCTCACTCCCGAATAATTCTATTTTCAATTGGGGTATGCGCGAGGCAATGATCTGTCTCCTAATTCCTAAAATACCCCACAAAATATCTCACTCCCAAATAATTTCATTAACAGTTGGGGTAGGCTAGGGGTAAAGATCTACCACACAAAATACCCCAAGACCAAAATATGAGAGGGGATGGGGACCTTCGGCACCTCCCATACTAATTTTATTCACCGTGAAAGCACAAACGAGAAAAATAAGTGCAAAAGTAAAACTCCTCAAAATATTAGAGAAACTTGGCACCTTCGGAATATTTCGCGGATTAAAAGCCAGTTGGAAAAAATGTCGGAGCTAAGATGAAGGCACTTTTTTTAAAAATGTGCTGGAGCCAAAGTTCCCTCCGGATTACTTTTTTGCAGCTGGAGACGAAGGAACTTTTTAAAAAATTCTGGAGCTGAAGATGTGGCCGGAGGCATTTTCTTCAAAGCCCTAGCGCTGGCGCCAGACAAACTTGAATTAAAAATCTTGGAGCTGAAGTCCGAGGAACCAGACTCCCTCTTTCTAGATCCCTACGATTTTTGAAGGGTTTGTAAAAAAAAAAAAAAACACACACAGGCATGAATAAGTATCGTAATTTTCTGGACGAATATAAAATCAATGAGGGAAAAAAGTTCTATTGCTTCAAATTCATTTTTCGAGCGATTTCATGCTGGATTTTGGTAAAAATTTTAAAATTGAAAGAAAAAATGATACAAGTAAAACTTATAAATAATCCAATTTGTTTGATTCTTGCCCAACTTCACAATCTCTTCAACAAATTTAAACATTTGTCAGTTATTTGGCCTTATTTATCCCCAATATTTAATCAAATTACTTACACTTTAATGCTGTAACATTTCACATAATTTTACAAAGAGAACACCAGATGAAAATATACCAAAACTAAAAAACCTAACATAACCGCGTACAACGATGATTGATGTGAAATCGGCGAAAAAATTCAATTTGTTGACTTAAGTCATTAGTTGACAGTTGAATAATGGCCTAATCGATTTGTCGATTTGAAGTTGATAAATCTCGATTAGTTATACTGTTAAGAATACCCCGAAGGTTGAACCTACATGTAGATACATTTTCAACGGTGGTGGCTACCAAAGGAAAGTGATTGTTTTTTAACCAGATGATGGACGCAAACAAATAATTCAATTTTTCCACCGTACCGGTCTCAAACTCCAAGTACCTATTTTTAAGTATTTCGCGTAGGTTTACTCTTTTCTGGAAAAGAATTTAGCTCGCGAATAACCTTGGTATATATTTTAAAGGCACATTGCGCACCATTTTGAAACTTTTCATTTCAAACCAACGATTACTAATTAACCCCTCCAAAGTGTTTCAAGGTTCGCTTTTTTTTTACGAATTACCTCAGCACGTCCATCTCGGAGTTTATTTTTTGAAACGTAATCGCCAGATGTACACAGAAAGGAAGTCATCGACGATGATAATCCTGTCCAGACCATAATGTCCGCCGACGCGAAAAATTTTCAATAAAATTTCACACTCCTACTACAGCTTGTTTCGCTATTGCTATCATTTCATAACCAACACCTTATTGACACGTAAGGCATTCGCATTTGTATACGAGCTTCGGGTACAAATTTCAGCTCATTGTGATCGTTGTATAGACCAAATGGTGGTGCGAGATGTATACGTATAATAATACGATATTGGTAATTTTCAAACGCCAACATAAACCCACACCGCACCGTACCACGCAATATGTGCAAATTATTGATCGATCAAGTCGACGAGGTTTTTTTCCCCCCTCCTTCTATCCCAGGTTTCTATTTTATTCGTCTTATTTAATTTAATTTCTTCTAATTACAAACGTACACGAGCATATGCGAGATGAATTAAAAGAAGTAGCTAATCGATTAACTGTGTGATGCTGGCTACGGGTGTGTCAACGCGATTCGAGTTAATCTTGAAAGTTATAATTACCATGTTGAGTAATAATGGTGCTGGATGTTGGACTAATGGAAAAAGCTTAGGAAGAAAAAACCAGAACTTGACCATACATGAGCAAATCATTAACTTTTATTGAGCTATTTGAGGGTACACGCGATAATTGGGAGTAGATGAGCGTTGAGGTAATTTGCGTAGGTGAGGTTTCCGCCATCTATCCAGCGTCCAGCCGTATGGAGGATATATCACACTTTTAGAAAACCTTATGTGCTGTGAACCGGTTTTTAGAAAAATCCGAATCAAAGACGTAATTTTTAGTCGAATTGGCTTCGTATAAAAAAAAAAACGTTGATGAGTAAGTTGATGATGTCAGGTATGGATGCCAGAGTAAGAGGGGAGGATCCATTATGAAAATATATTTTTATGATCAGAAACAGATGGAGATCATTTTGGTGATTTCTAATACGAATATTATAATTACTGAATAAAGACAAGATTTGAGCAAAACTCTTCGGGAGTAAAAACAAAAAATTTACTGAACAATATTCTAAAAAAAAAAAAAAATAGAGATCTGTCGATTCATACCTATTTTTAAAAAATGAAATAAATTTTCTGACTGAATAATTAAAGACTGAAATCAAAACAGAAAAATTTGTGTTTTGTGATTTCAAAAAAAAAAAAAAAAAAAAAAAAACCTTCAAAATATTATATTGTCTGGGATGGAAAGCAAAAACGATCCACACAATCAATTTGAGAAAAAAAAAACGTGAAAATTAATCGAGCCTAGTGGGTGAAGTGAGAACGGAAACCTATGAAAAAGAGGCATCCAAAAAGCTGACTTTCTTTACTTTCCATCAATATTCCAATCTCAAAAGAAAAACGAAATCTGCAACCTTTATCTCTTACATACAATGTGATGTTCCACGAGAAACCATTATCTTAGGGTGAAGAGGGGGGGCAAAAATTGTTTTCCAAGATTTTTTCTGATACAAAAAGGTACGAGGAATCAAATGGAGTAAATTGCAGATGAATCTGAGAAAAATTCGCCAAGTTATCACACTGAAGTTGAGAAGGGCCAAAAACAATTTTTCAAGAAAAAAATCTCTCAAAGTTCTTCACTATGCATTTTTTTTTTTCAATTTTTACGCATAGAACTGAAATTATGGTGAAAAATTACTAGTCCTATAGCAAAATTTCACAAGGAATTCGATGGTTCAGATTTCAAGGACCATACCTTGTCGTTGTCACCCAGTGTAGCCAACCTTGCAAAAGAATCGAAAAAAATTATAAAACTAAAATTCATAATTCAAAAAAAATCATATGTAATACAAAAAAATTCAGATTCATGACACTGCTCTTAAAAAACACTCGTGCGAGGCAGTAAAACGATGAAAAAAAAAACAGGTAGGGGTCTTAAAATATTTTTTTCAAACACCAAAGAACACGTCCCCGACAAAAAATCATTCGACCTTTTTTTGAGGGTTTTTCTCGAAAACATGTTTTTCACCCTAAGGTATGGTTTTCCAGGAACCGACAAATAATTGAAGTTTCAAATATCTGAACAGTCAAGATTTCAAAAATTGATACCATCCCACAATTTTCCGAGATTTTGAAAATGGATTAATTTTTGAATGAAAACTATTTCCACAAAAAATCATCCAAAATATTTTCCCGAGTTTTTGAGGCTGGGATGAGTTTTGATATGATGATCTTTTTCACAAATCATCCTAAGAATTTTCGCGAGCTTTTCAGGCTGACCGTGAGATGATTTTTGAGGTGAATTTTAATCCCAAAACTCATCCCAAGATTTTTCCAGGCGTAAGATGATTTTTGGGATGAACATGATTTATATTTCCGAGCATTTTTTCCATGATAGGATGATTTTTGATATGAAGATCCTAGTTGAGAAATCTCCGAGGATTTTTTTCGAAGTTTTGGGTCTGATATTATTTTTGAAATTTTTCTGAGCTTTTGAAAATGGGCTGAATTTCAAGATGAAAAATACTTTCACAAACCTTTTACATTTGTGGCGAAATGCGTGGAGAATTATTATCCATGAAATTACCCACAGTTTTATGGGTTTCCCCAACTTTAGAATTGGTAATTTGGATGGATAATTCCTATCCACAAAAATTGCCACATGTTCAAACCTTTTACATTTGTGGTGAAATGTGTGGATAATTATTATCCATAAAATTAACAACAGTTTTATTGGTTTCCCCAACTTTAGAATTGGTAATTTGGATGGATAATTCCTATCCACAAAAATTGCCACATGTTCAAACCTTTTACATTTGTGGTGAAATGTGTGGATAATTATTTTCCATAAAATTAACCACAGTTTTATGGGTTTCCCCAACTCTAGAATTGGTAATTTTGATGGATAATAATTCCAATCCACAAAATTTGCCACATGTTGAAACCTTTTACATTTGTGGTGAAATGTGTGGATAATTATTTTCCATAAAATTAACCACAGTTTTATTGGTTTCCCCAACTCTAGAACTGATAATTTTGATGGATAATTCCTATCCACAAAATTTGCCACATGTTCAAACCTTTTACATTTGTGGAGAAATGTGTGGATAATTATTATTCATAAAATTAACCACAGTTTTATTGGTTTCCCCAACTCTAGAATTGGTAATTTTGGTGGATAATTCCTATCCACAAAATTTGCCACATGTTCATGCACTTCACCACAAATGTAAAAGGTTTGAACATGTGGCAATTTTTGTGGATCGGAATTATCCATCCAAATTACCAATTCTAGAGTTGGGAAAAAAATGAAACTGTGGTTAATTTGATGGATAATAATTATCCACACATTTCACCACAAATGTAAAAGGTTTGAACATGTGGCAATTTTTGTGGATAGGAATTATCCATCAAAATTACCAATTCTAGAATTGGGGAAACCCATAAAACTGTGGTTAATTTTGTGGATAATAATTATCCACACATTTCACCACACGGCAAATTTTGTGGATAGGAATTATCCACCAAAATTACCAATTCTAGAGTTGGGGAAACCAATAAAACTGTGGTTAATTTTATGGAAAATAATTATCCACACATTTCACCACAAATGGAAAAGGTTTCAACATGTGGCAAATTTTGTGGATAGGAATTATCCATTCTAGAGTTGGGAAAACCCAAAAAACTGTGGTTAATTTTATGGATAATAATTATCCACACATTTCTCCACAAATGTTATCCATATTTAAAATTGATCACAGTTTTAGGGCGCGGCTCAATCAAACCGGCGAGTGACGGCGCGGCGAGCTGCGGTACGACGCGATTTTTTTTAAATGAGTGTATGTGAGAAAAGGGACCTACGTGTTCTGAAAAAAAGAACAGAGACCCTTTCTCATGTACGTACATGAGAAAAGGTACCCAGGTATAACTTTTTTTCAGAACACCTAGGTCCCTTTTCTCATATACACTCATTTTTAAAAAAATCGAGCCGTACCGCAGCTCGCCGCGCCGTCGCTCGCCGGTTTGATGGAGCCGCGCCCTTATGGGTTTCTCCAAACTCAATTCGAATTCAAAATCGAATTCTTTAAAAAACCAAAATGTATCACTCTCTTTAAAAAAAAAATCGAATTTTTCGTAATTTAATGTTCAATAAATAATTTAATGTAAAAAAAAATCAAATCTCCCGGTGGGGTTCGAACCCTGACTTTGGAGGTGGTAATTCGAAACATCGATTATAGAAATACTACCGTAGTATTTCTATAATCAATGATCCGAAAGTTGCCAAGGTCGTAAAAATTGATTGTACTTAATTTTTTATTTCTGTAGGTGCTGGTACTTTCTGAATTTGAATAAATAAAACTTTATAAAATTTTGTGTTTTTGAATCAGTGAATTTTCACTGATCTTTCCGCCAGAAATCGCTGATTTCTCGCAAATAATTTCACGTGAAAAAAATTTTGAATCTTGGTGATTACCTACTTCGTAATTTTCTGGTGGTGGGGAGGGGGGGCAATCCTTATACTTTTCAAAAAAATCAAATTTTTGGCAAAAATATTAGATTTTTATGTTTTTTAATCAATTAATTTTTTTAAATTTAGGCTTTTACAAACCACACAAAATTATTACACTGAAAATTTCTAGGCAGTAATTCATTACTTAGTGAAAGCTCCAAAAATTCATCTCAATTCAAAATCGAATCCTAACTTTGGAGAAAATTCGGCAGAAAAATAATCTCAACAGCCCTGTTACGATTCAGGTTTCAAATCTCGTATGCTAATATTTGATGGAAAGGTGAAGTCGCCAGTCTGTTAGTCATTTCGTATCGAACCAATAAATTCTGAAAGCTACCGGAAACCCTGGGTGAGTTTTCAGTCTCGTTATGACGCCATTATCATAATACCCGGTGACGTTTTTAGAATAAAACATAAAATATATTAGAAAAGAATCCGTTAACACGTCTTTGACGACGAATACAAATATTCCAAAATGGAAAAGGCGTCTAATATATGGCCCTCTCCGCAGAGGTTTTCCTGCTGCAATCATCCAATCTCGTTTCTTTCTTCTACTTTTTTTTCTGCAGTAGGCGAACATGAAACCGATATCACCTTTTTGGAAGGAATATTTTAATGCAAAGCATCAAAGAAATTATTCCGCCACCATTTTTTTCTCTTCTATTTGGTCAGGTAATTTAAGGTCGTTCTACTGTTGTAGGTGTACATAAGGTCTGGCTTGTGACTTTTGTGTAGGTTTTCGATTTGTTCGCAAACGACGCGTATGGTACCATCATATAAACGATACACCTTTGTTACTGCAATCAAAATTGATGTAGGACCAAAATTACCCGAGGCTAAAAGAAAATTACTATAAATCGTAGGAAATATTCATAACTTTCATATATCAAAATATATTGATCCGAGTCGAAAAATCATGGTTTCGTTTACCTTATCGCGATATGCTTGCTTGGTGCTCCAGCACTGAGGCTAGAACTGGTTTAATATAATTTATATGGTTCACGTGCTACTGTCGGGCATCATTGCAGCGTTAATTGTTGTCTTGGCTACTAGACGTGGGCATATGATACGTACTTTGTAAATATCACTTGATACGAATACAGGTGTAAATGAAAATTTGCGAATCCGTTAAAATATAATCTCGTTTGTAGCGATTCGGGCTAAATTATTAATTCAATGTTTTCATTTCGAACGTATTTACATCCATGGGCATAGTAAACTATGCATTATGAGCAATCTTATAGACTCCATTTTTTTTTTCAAAACGTATTTTCTCGACATTGTTTTTCTTTGAGGTAGACTAATACGCAGCCAGAAAGCTTATTCATTGCAGTTCTTTTGGTTCAAACAAGGTTAACCTTTATATATTAAAAATTAATGATTCGATATGATTAAAGAATAATTTAGTAACGCTGTGTTTATGTATCGAGTAACAAATATCGAAGGACGAGCCATTACAAAAAGGATACGCTTGACTTAAAAGAATATAATTTTCAGTTTCCGAGATGAACGGTTTCTGAGGTGTGGAGCGAAATTAAATATTCGGAGCATCCTGTGATGTTCGAAAAACAATAGGAGTAGATATTTACGAAAGAGAATAGTTAACTATTACATAATCGTCAAAAGCGACTAGAAAACCAATCCGATAAATTGGACGTGTATGTGGAGGTAGTTACTTATCAGCTGAGTGAGAATTACAAAATTTTCAATTATTTGCACGATTTGATGTGTTTTCGTTTGTAATACTGGTTTCCTTTGAATTGGGCAATTAGTCACGTATTAGTAGAGAAAAAAATATTAATGTGAGTATGAGAGGTATAGAATTGATAAAGGGTTGAACGTAGGTAGGTGCAAGGTAATAAAGGTACCTAGCTACCTACTACCATGCTGTGATTCTCTGGGAAAAATTAACATTCACTCAAAATTATTGGGCAATATTGTGGAAGGAGAAGAACGATATGATTCTTTAAATTCAATTTAATTTTTATAAGGAAGTTATATCAACTCGAAGCAAAAAATTTCAAGTTGAAACTTAAAACAGAAATTTTGAAGACACTTCATATCTAAAATTTTAGATGCCAAAGTTCATTTATCGAATTTTGACGAATTTTTGAAATTTAAAAATTATAAGTATCTTATCATTTTGTAAAACAAAAAAATTCACGAAAAATGCTGAAATTTAGTAAATAGGTATTCGGTACCTATTTTATTTTCGAATTTCGACCCTCGAATCGATTAAATGTGTTTTTGAGAAATTTCAAATTTTGAAATTTTCCAGCACTGGAGAAAAGCCCATAAAAATGGTAGAAATGAACATCAGCGATACCACCAAAGCATTGAATTATTGAATACCATGAAAAAAAGATTCCGCTCTCCCACCACCGAGATATTTGGAAACCAACGAAGTAGGTACCTAGCTAATAGTTATTTTTTCAATTTTTGAGTAAAAGTAGAAGTTGGACTTGACAAAAAAGAAACCCAAATAAAATTAGGTAACAAAAATCCAAAATAAGATAAATATTATTTTTTGACCTTCAATGAAAGCTTGAGGTGAAAAATGAAAACTTCAAATCTCAAAATTTTAAACCAGACTTGAAAAATAATTTCGGTTACAAAATGTCGGTTAAAAATGGCTGAAATTTTCCAATGAAAAATCAGATGACAATTGAATACTGCATGCAAATTTCAAAAATATTCCTTATTGTTTCAATAATTCCTCTGGAAAGTTCAGGAGGCACTCAAATAGTACATTTTAGCTATTTTTACCCAATTTGAGAGTCCCTTGAACCTCCATATATCTACAGCGATAGAAAACTGAAACTGAAAATTGAAAAAAAAAAAACTTGAACTAAAATGATGAGAACTGAAATTACCTATGACTAAATCTACACGAAAGAGGCTTCAAGCACAAAAAACAAAATTAAAAATATCCTGTGAACGATCGAGTTTTTTTTTTTTATTGTATGATTCAAGTGGTCCACTTGCTTTTTTCAAAGTTCAAATTTTTCATTTTTTTTTTGAGTTCGAATTTATTCTCTATTATTTTTTTCCAAATTGAATTTTTTTTCAGAGTTCGAATTTATTCTCTATATTTTTTTCCAGATTGAATTTTTTTTCAGAGTTCGAATTTTTCCCCGACTAGTTTTTCTCAGAATTAAATTTTTTTTCAGAGTTCGAATTCATTCTCGATTATTTTTTTTCAAAGTAAAATTTTTTCCACAGTTTGAATTTTTTCCCCATCATTTATTGAAATTTTTTCCGAGTTCGAATTTTAATTTTGAGAAAAAGTAGTCGAGAAAAATTCGAACTCTGAAAAAAAATTAATTTTGGAAAAAAATAATCGAGAAAAAATTCGAACTCTGAAAAAAAATTAATTTTGAAAAAAAGTAAGTAGTCGAGAAAAAATTTCAATAAATGATGGAGAAAAAATTCAAACTCTGGAAAAAAATCTAGAAAAAATTGGAACTCTGAAAAAAAAATTAATTGAGAGAAAGTAGTCGAGAAAAAATTCGAACTCGAAAAAAAATTTAATTTGGAAAAAAATAATCAAGAAAAAATTCGAAACCTGAAAAAAAAAAAATAAAAAATTTCGAACTTGGAAAAAACTGATATAAAAGCAAGTGGACCATTTGAATCATACAGTTGAAAAAAAAAAACGATTCAGTCGTTCGCAGGGTATTTTTAATTTCGTGCCTGAAGCCTCTTTCGTGTAGATTCAGTCATAAGTACTGAAATTCGGAACTGGAACTAAAATTCATTTCCAGTTCCAACAGCTTTGGATTTATTTACCTACTGTTTTAAAGTCAACGTCAAAAAATTTTACAAAACTCTAAAATTTTTAGATGGAAAATAGGAATTTCTTATAATTTTTCAAAAATTCGACTTAAAACAGTCAAAATTTTGACCCTGCCGTAAAGAAGGGACCCAAGAGTAAAAAAAATTGATGTTTAATTTTTCACGTTTTGGTTCAAATGACACCAAATCTGGACCAAACACATGAAAATGAAGACATCGATTATTTTTTTCCACAAGCTCCCTTCTTTATGGCAGAGTTACATTTACTAAGAATTGAAACTAAAAACTAAAACTAAGAAATTTTGAGAAATTGAGAATTTAAACTGAAACTAGAACAAAAAAAATTTGAGAACTGAAACTGGAACTGGAATTGAAATAATTTCAAGTTTTCTATTACTGTTTCCATAGGATACTTCCTGAGGTCCAAAGTTTATCATTAAAAACTAAAACTTGAGTCATATTTTTTCACTTCTGAAAAATACTTATTTGGAAATTTCGCATAATTTTTTCTGACACCCCTTCCTCCTTCAGCAGGTTACATATTCCACGTTGAATCTCATAAGAAAGAAGCTGAATATTGAAATGTTTCATTTTTAGAGGGAAATGAATCATTCTTAGGGGATGAAACCTTCAAAAATTCGAAAAATAGATTCAATAAGATACTAAACTTAGGTACCTACATTCTAATGGCATCAAACCTGAATTTTTTTGAGAGATTGGCGAGAATCCTGTGAGAAGCCTGCAAAACATTCGAGTCTGCTCTTAAAAATTCAAGAAATTTCAAAATGAATCACAATTGTCAGAGAGCTGATGATTAGGTACCTCAATAAAAAAAAAAATGTATTTGATCGCATGAAAAAATCGATAAAATTCCCAAATCGGTAGGTAAATTTAGAGGAAAAAATCATTTTTTTTGAAATCGAAAAATTGATTTGAAAAATGACAAATACAAAATTTGAGGCATTAAATTTCAATTTGATTAAAAATTACATTTTTTGAGAAAAATTTTCGAACAACGCGATTGTTTTCCAAGATTACAATTTTTCACGAAACTTTGCTCATTTTTCATAATTAGGGTGCCCTGAAAAATGAGATCACAAGCAGATCGAGGAGTAGGAATTGAAGATTCCAGAAGTAGCCAGAAAGCATTTTTGATACAAAATAATTCCAAACATAACTTAAATTTTTTTGTAGCATTTGAGGTTCAAAATTCTGTCAAGTGAACAAATTTGACAATTTTTCAGATAAGCCAGGCCTGTTTTAGCATTTCGATTGTGTTACTGAAATTTGTCTGAAAATATGTACTCAAAAATGATAGCTTGGGAGAACCGAACATTAACCCAGGGGAAATTATAATAACCCTCGATGCATAGAAATTGAATTTTTCAAATTGGGTAAATTGGGAATAAATTTATTTTCCACACTAAAAATGTGGATAATTTTTTCAAGTTTAGAAAATTCACGAATAATTTTATCAAAAAATTACATCTTACGATAGCAATTTGTTTAAAAATATACGCTCAATTCGCGAAAAAATAAGCTGCGAGTTTGAGAGCAAACTTAGACCATTCAAGTGTATCCAAATTTCGAAATATGTGAAGGTAGGAAGGTACCTACCTTCATAGCTCATATATTCCCCATGTTTCACTCCTTAAAAAATATATACTTCAAAATGAATAAAAATTACCTTTAAACAAATCCATGGCATCTAATTTGAATTCATATTTCACCTGGCAATTTCAACTCAATCTTCTCAAACAGCCTTGTCAATATTTCATCCATTTCATCGAGCAATCAGCACTACCTGGAATAAACCGGTAGGTACGTTGGTGAAAAAAGACACTTACGATTAAATTACATACCTAAATAAACTATTTTTTTATCGATCGTACCGTACTTAAACGTGAAATTAAAAATTTGTATTTGTCAGATAGAATTATCATATAAAATGAGGAAATTTTTATAAATAATTTTAAACTTTTAGCTCCCATCATTCCGTTAATTGATTTTTTCTGGCATTCTTCCATTTGGATAAAAATTTTCTCCTTACGAGTAATTTTTTCTTAACAAGAATACAGATTCTTCGAATAAAAAACACATACGAAACATACTTCCCCAATAAATAAAAAAGATACGTTTTTATATTAAAATAGGAATGAGAAATGGAGCTGACGCGAAGGTGCAATAACGCAATGCAATTTATTCTATTTCATGTTCGGATAGATATTCGCCATGATAATGCAATAGGTTATGGATGAAAAAAATATAAAAGTGAACTGGTGGACAATAAGAAGGTACGTCAATGTTTACAAGTGAGATGAAGAATTAGATAGAATAATTCTAGGTGTGTACTGAATCATTGCTCAACTTGTCTATGTACGCTATTGTTTTACCATAAGGACGCAGACGATTTAACGCTATCTATTCTATATAAGTTCTGCTTAGCCGAATAATTTTATGCAAATACTACCGTTGATTATGAATACTCTTATTTGTCTTAAAACGTATTGCCGAGTAAATAATACGACTATTGAGCGAGCACGATGAGCAAACATTTTAAAGGTCTTCAAATTAACCAGACGATATACCATAAGGGCATATCGATATTTTTCACAACTTTCGGAAATATATTCAAACACGTCTCATGTTATATCGTAACATGTACTTGAGCAGATTAGAAATTCTACGTATACTCAGCTGGAAGCAGACATTTTGCTAATTTATGCATTTATTGACAACCCGGTGAAATTCGCTAATGCATTTTATCATTAATCAAAACCATAGAAAATCTTATATCGATGATGATAGGCGTGTGAGATGTAAAAAATGATAAACAATTATACAATAAGCGTACAAACTTGAAAGTAATCTAAAATTATATTCATTATTTACGATTCTGATTCAATTTGTGAATACGCAGATAAGTATTATTTCTTTAAATGTAAAGGAAACCTTCGATTTGATGGTTCGTCTCTTTTGTTTTGTTTGTCACTATTGTTTGATTGACGATATGCCTATATTTGTTGGAGTGTCATTATAGTCGACAGTTCAATTCCGGAAATACCTTAAGGAGGTTTAAAGTTCGTTGAATTGAGAAGGCTCGCGATAATACGGTTCTTAAAGCATCTACAGACAGATTTGAAACTTCATTCGAATCTGAGATGGAAAAAAATTGGTAATGATCCAATATTTTTGAAGACCTACTAAACCGTAGACAGGTATTTTTAAAAAGTAAATTCGGTCGGAATTATGGGTATTAAGATGGGTCCATGATTTTTCGACGGAAGTTCTTTCAAATGTTTTTTTCAAATTGTCAGCTCGTATATCGTACTAATTTTTCAACCGAAAGAGCAATATGTCACTTAAAAACCAACGGTAAATCTTTTTCTGGCGGTCGTAGATGTCAGCAGATTTAGTTTTTACGAAAATTACACACTTAAAGCCTACTTTACGATACCAAAAATGTATTTCGTAATGTAAAAAAATAATATAAAGCTATAATTTTTCGTACTAATTTTAAACAACATTTTTATACGTTGAAGAAATGTTTCTGGAAATCCAAAATCTGTTTTCTAATTCCAAATCAGCAAAAAATTACAGAAAAATAGTCAAAATTGCAAGACAAACAAAATCAGCAAAATTGACTGATTTTCAACGAATTTTCGTTGAATTTTCTGAAAATTTCAGTGGATTTATATTTTATACAACCAACTTTCAAGTATTTAAATTTTCATTTTTTAAAAATATATTTTCATTACCTATTATGAATTATATGTAGATAGTTTTCTCAGCCGAAATTTCTTCTAATGTTTAAATTTGATAAATTTCGGTTTTTCAGTTTTCCAAAATTTTTACCTAATTTTGGGCTTTCAATTTCAGTGCCTGTACGTATTTGTTTCCTACTTTTTTTTTTCAATTCATCAAAGTGGTAAAGATAGTTGATTGACATTTTTTGAAAAAAAAAAAGTGATGAATTGAAGAGAAGGATCTCTTGTTTCCTCAAATTAAATGTCAAGATGACAAACAATGTCAACATATCACAGAATCAAATTAAAAAAATTGAAAATTAAAATAGAAAATAGGTTGGGGAAATTTGAAACTCATTCTCTCATTATTTCGTCATATCCCTGCTCCTATCCTTCCTCTGACCATCTTTTATCTTTTCGATGTTCTATCTGAAAAATATTGCTTTCCAACACTAAAGCATTTTGAACTCCCATCCCCATCCAAAAAATGTTTCAAGCTTCAGCCACATCCTGATTTTTAGAAAAAGTGTGTCCTAAAACTCTCTTAGCCAAAATTTCAGTTTTCAAAATTTTCCTAAAATTTTTAATTGATTTTTTCCAAGAAAAAATTATTACCAAGATGAAATGTAGGTTATAACGCATTAAATTCAATGTTTAGATCTTCTCCAAAATTTTCGAATGTCTCCAAAATGCATCTAAATCAACTTGAACAGCAAAAAATTTAATTTTCACTTCGTTTCGAATTTTCGAATAAGAAAGTCAACTTCTGTCCGGACTTTCAAACGAACATTTCAAACGTGTAGGTATTTTTGACTAACTTAATCTGAATGGGAAAAAATTCGAAATATGTACTTGACTAGAAGTTCCAGAATACCGGAAATGGTTAAATTTGGTTTTGGAAACACGTCATTCGATCGGAGGTGCTAGAAGGCTCGACGATTTAACAATTTTTGACCAGATATTTCAAATTTTTTCCAATTTAAAAGCTGACTGAAATTTGAAAATAGAACATTTGAGGCTTTCGGTCAAAAATCGAACCACATGCACATATTTCCTGATTGAAAATTACTCGAAACGAAACAAGAACTTGATTTTTGGCTATCCAAGTAAATTAGACAAACTGTAGAGAAAATTGAAATAACGTTGTAGGCCCCGGAATGGCTGAAAACGGTTAAATGTGGTTTCTGAAAGAAAAAAAAGATGAAATTCAATTTTCAACTCGAAAAAAATTTTTTCTGAGTAAATTTCGGATCCTTTTCTCACTTAATTTAAAGATGTGAACCAAAATTTCAACATAGATCTCTGAATTCCCAACTATAAAGGAATTTCTTAGCCTCATAGGTAATATACTCGTTAAATTTCACAATTTAACCACATCAGCCTCCCTTCCGAACCATTTAGAAATCGTCCATATCAACAAACAGATCTTCAGACCCTGCAACCTGCAACTACCCACAAAAAACCCAACAATGAATCACCTCGACATAATAGAACGAAATCCGCAATAAAACTGGAACCCCAGCCAAGACATTGTAACTCCAACACTCCAACACACCTTTCCTTTGAAAACAAAATCAACAAGGAAATAAATCACGAAACGGAAAGGAAACCGAACTCGTGCAGTATGCTGCTAGGCGCCAGATCATTTTCAAAACAGTGAAAACTTTTTTTCTCCTTCACTGGATACCGGGAGATAAAAGACTCCGTAGTAAAATGGAATTGGAATAGAGTTGAAAACTCGTAGAGTGTAAGAGGAAGAACGAGGAATTGTTCAAGGCCCTATATGGTAGGAGCTTATTCCACATCCCCACCGCCGCCGACAAGTTGTGTTGATCGGAGCACATACGCGCTTACATACATGCCAAAGTAATGAACGTATTGCTTGTTGCGCATTCAACCTCTGCGTCGCACTGTCCTGTGAAGTCAATCGCGTCATTGTTTATCATAGTAACAGTGTTATCGAAATTACCCGTTTGAAATTCTTTTAAATTATTCTTCATATTCCCACGCTTCGATTTGGAATATTGTTCAGGGTTTTGTAGGAGGCTGGCAGCGAATTTGAATTTTCCCATATGTACAGATCGTCGTCTTGTTCCTTTAAACAGAACGTTGGCGTGGATTTTGGAAAATTTTGCCAAAATATGAATATTTTCGAATCAATTATAATCCTACGAACTTACCAAGTTAATCGGTAATAAATCCAGAGGTGTCGTGACCAACAGGTTGTAAACCTTTCCTTGGATAGTCGGGTGTAATTAAACTAAACCTGAACCTTGTTCTTTGGATCATCCTCCTCAATCTCAATCTGTACGAAAGTTTCATCATTTTACGCACATTCGTAAGATTCGATCAGATAATTATGTAATTTAGATTTTCATACTCGATGTACAGTTTCCAGTCTCCAAGAGTATCAGCCTCTCGTAAGGATATCGCCATAGATGAATATGACAACTGAAATTATTAGTATCAATGACAGAATACATTTTTTAGAACGTATTTAACTCGAGTTCTTCATTCACCAACGTACCAGATTCCAGCTGAGTTTGACGTTTTATTGATGAACCGAAAATACAGATTTTTCGTGGAGTATTCGTAACGATGGCACGAAGGTGCAGTTTGCAGTTTTCGTTCATCAATCATTCGTATCGTTAGAACTGATTATGACTGCTTGAACTTGTACTATTGTATTGTTTGTGGAAGTGGGTACACAAAGTTGTAGAAATAAAGATGAAGTAATCTGTTTACATCTCGGATCCATGTACAGGTTTATAGATTTTCATTTCTGGTTCCTAAACAATCAAAAACAACTTATTAACCACACTACAAAAATCAGTCAATGATGATACAATAAGAGAGTAAAATTATTTTACTTTCCTTGGTTCTTCAAGAAAATAATAATAAAATCTATTCTATAGAATTATGATATTTTACAATTTACCTGAAAAACACCTGATCACGTAGAACGTTTTTCGTAGTTGAGTGTATTATATTTTCTTCAGCTTTGATAAAAACAACCAAGTATGGGTCTCTCTCATGTCGAGTAAAGGTTCAACGATTTCCATTTATATTCCTATAAATAATTGGGCGTATATGAAACTAATTAACTATTAACTTTGAATGGAAAAAATTCAGAAGTCGTAGAATACCTATTACTCTTATCACCTATCCGTTATGAGAAGAGGAAATCCATTCCAATAGATAATCTAAGGTTCTTTTATGAAGAGAATTCTCTTATCTTCGTTTGAAAGTTTTGAAAAGTACTCAGATATAAACTGAAACATAAAAAACGAACTTTACTACTTATTTATTGCTGTGCATTTGATACGTACGAATATGAATTATGAACATTACTCTTACCTCTAATGGGAAATAAATAGTTACTATTCACTGTTCTGTCATTCGCTCCTACAGCTAAACCAGATAAATTCGAATTAAGACGTGATTCAGCTATATTTCTGATGCATCTATTAACCACTATTATAGTAATTTTTTTCAATATGATTCACTGTGATTCAGCAACCGCACGTACTTTTATCGAAAATTAAGAGAAAGAGTAAATCGCCAATCGCCAGATTGTACCTTTGCATCGTGTATCGAACACTTGAGCCGAAGATGATCAATTTTCCTGAAACACGACCAGTTCAATTAATTAAAACAATACCTAAAGAATAATTCCAATGTTAATATCATAATTACGTTATTTAATCAATCAACTCGAGAAACCACGCGAATCAATGTACGTAAACTCGTGTGAATGACGTATGTCTGTTTTCATTGATCGAAGGTGTATGCGGGGGAAGTACGATTTTTTTTTTCCAACGAACCTTCAAGTTCGACTTCGTAAAATTGAACTTTGTATTTTTTTTTTTTTTTTTTTACATTTTTCACTGTTATTCTGAAATTTCTTCCGTCCCAATTTTTTTCTACTACATATATATTTTTCAAACACTGAAATCTTTTTCTGAAAAATTTACAGACTCAACTTTTTTCAACTCTCGAATTTTTTTCTGAAAATTTTTCCTATTTTTTCAGCTTTCGAATTTGTTTTCTGAAATTTCTTCCATCTCAATTTTTTTCTATTTCTATTTTTCAAACACTGAAATTTTTTTCTTAAAAATTTACAGGCCCAATTTTTTCTCTTTTTTTTAAATCTCAAAATTTTTTCTGAAGTTTTTCCGACTCAATTTTTTTCTCAATTTTGTCCATGAAACATGTTACAATCTGCGCAAAATGTCCCATTTTTCGCCCATGTGACGAAGTAAAAATTTGAAAAAAATTACATAGATGTAAAATTTGAAAAAAATTAAATATGTTTTCAAAAAATTGGAAAAAAAAATGAAAGATTATATTAAAAATTTATAGGAAAGACGTGAATGAAATAAAAAAAATTGAAAATTATGTTACAGAGGGCGGGAAAAACAACAATGCAATTTAGAAAATTTTAAAAAATGTTATTCTTATTTTTTCAATTTCATCTTTTTTTTCTGCCTTTTGTAACATTTTTCCAATTTTCATTTCTGTTTTGCCTGTCTTTCGTAACATTTATTTTACATTCTTATCAATTTTTTCAATTGCATTATTGTTTTTCCAGTCCTTTGTAACATATTTTCTCATTTTTCTAATTTCACCTTTGTTTCTTTCCTGCTTTTTGTAACATAATTACCCTTTTTTTAGTTTTTTTCCATTTTTCTAATTTCTTTTCGGCTGTTTTTGTCTTTTGAACCTAACATATTTCTCTCTTTTTTAAAATTTTTCAAATTGCATTATTGTTTTTCCCACCTTCTGTAACATATTTTCTAATTTTTTTTATTTCATTCACGTCTTTCCTATAAATTTGCAATATAATCTTACATTTTTTTCCAATTTTTTAAAAACATGCTTCATTTTTTTTTTCAAATCTTACATCTATGTAATTTTTTTAAACTTTTTACTTCGTCACAAGGGCGAAATATGGGACATTTGCGCAGATTGTAAGTGTAACATGTTTCTTGGGAAAAATTGAGAAAAAAATTGAGTCTGGAAAAATTGAATCCGAAAAAATTTCAGAAAAAAGTTTCAGTTGAAAAAAAAGAAAAAATTGGGTCTGAAAAAATTTCAGAAAAAAATCGAGAGTTGAAAAAAAATGGAAACAAAATTGGGTTTGAAAAAATTTCAGAAAAAAATTCGAGAGTTGAAAAAAAATTAAATCCGTAAATTTTTCAGAAAAAGATTTCAGTGTTTGAAAAAATATAGTAGAAAAAAATTGAGACGGAAGAAATTTCAGAATAACAAGGGTGCAGTTAAGTGAAAAATGTAAAAATAAAAAATACAAAGTTCAATTTTACGAAGTCGAACTTGAAGGTACGCAAAATAATTCAGTCGTTTGCGTGCAGCGGCGGATTTCCCGTAAGGCGCAAGAAAAAAGGGCGCAAAATTTGTCGAAAAAGTTGCCTATCTACACCTCAATATTTAAATTTGCCACTCTTTTGAAAAAAAAAAGTATTTAAAACAAGAAATTTTCCTATTCAAAGTGAATAGAGGGAGAGAGTACTGGTATTTATTCTACAAAAGGTTGAAAATGTCTCTTCATTATGCTCAAAAAGTATAGTTCTTTTTTGCTTTCTTAAAATACTTTTTTGTAAAAAATTTCGCCCTCTTTTCACTCCGACAATAATTTTCTCACTTTTTATATAAAATATTTCAGGGTTTTAAGCATCTTGCCCTCCCCAGAATTCAATTTTTAGCAATTTAATGAATTTGAGTGAAATTCTTCAAAATTTTGGATTCTGAAAAATTCAAGCAGTGCTTTAAAACTGATAATTTTTGGTAAAAAAGTGAATTTGAAGAATTGAAATTAATTTCTTTGGAAGGTGTATGATTATGAAACATGCGAAATTTTGTCTTCCGAAGCATAATCCCTCATTTTTAAATCAGTAAAAATAATCAAAATTCACTGAAAAATAGTCAGAAATACGAAATACAGCTCAGGAATACAGCTCTGGAATAAATTTGAAAAAAAAAAAACACGAAAAATTCACTGAAACGTCGTCGGCAAAATTGAGAAAATTTTCCAAAAATGGGCGAAATTCTTTGACAACTCAGAAAAATTTATTGGAAATGAGAATTTTCAATTGCTACAATTCTGTCAATTTATCTGCTGAGAGATTCAAAAAGAAAGTTCTTTTTAATGGATAACAAAAATTCAAGAGGTGGAGGGTCAATTGGAGAGGTGGGGAGGGAGAGAGAAGTTGAATATCTACGTTCTTCAAAAAGGCGCAAGAAAAAAATTGTGTCTAAGGCGCAAAATTACGAAGTTCGCCTCTGTTTGCGTGGACTTAGAAAAAAAAATCGTACTTCCCCCGCATACACCTTCGATCAATGAAAACAGACATACGTGTTTGACTGAATACTAGATAAACTGCTTAGGGAAATTTATCCGGTTGGTAACACTGATCGATTATGTGCGTTCTCGCCTGAAAACGATTCACCCACGAGGTTTCTTTACAAGTAAAGAAGACGTTTGTGACTTTAGATCTTCGTACGTGTTCGTGGCGTCAGTGTTTTATCATTTTGTTTGTAATGAGTTTGACGGTTCGATTTCTAGAGTCAATTTGACGCATTTCGTTGAAAAAAAATTCAGTTTCATTGGCCATAATTTTTTTCTAAGCATTCATGCGTTCTGTCTCGCGTTTTTTCCAATCTACTTAATTTCTGTTCAATTCGTTCGATCGATTTTTATTGTATTTTTTGTTTTTTCTAAGTCATCAGTATGAGTGATACAAATTCGAACAATTCACAAACTCAAAGTATAGCTGATTATTTGGCACAGTTACTCAAAGATAGGAATAAAGTGAATGCGTTTCCAAATGTCTTCATTCACGTCGAAAGATTAATCGACGAAGGTATGTTGTGTTTTTATATTCTAAATAAGTAGTTTCTATGCATAACCGTGGTTTTTAATGTAATACGACAATCTAACTCGTTGTAAGTTAACATTGATCAGTTTTTCCTTGAAATTGTCTAATTTCTTCGACCGGTGACAAAGTAAACATATTATTGCCCAAACACTTTACGTTGTATTTCCCTTCGATCGCTTCTGTAACCATAAATTCCTCAACTCGCCTTCGGTTCTTAAAACCGACGTCGATTCCATTTAAAACTCGCCGCCGACGATGCTTTGTTTTTTTCAAAAAAAAAAAAAGAACTCATTCATTATTCTACTTGTAATGTAGATAAGCATTCCAACTATTTGAATTGATAAGCTTTGATTGGTGATAAGGCAAAAATACAAGTGTCCGCCGAACTGAAATCCGACCTCAGTTATGTTATTTTGGGAAACCTATCGTAGGTGTGGTTTTTTCCCCATCAATGTGAATAACTTGATTAAAGGTGTCTGAAGTTCGACGAATTTATAGATTATTATCGTAACGGTACCGTAATGAAAACCAAGAATTAAAATTTACTTTTATCAACCTGTTTGTGTGCGTACTGAATTCACTACTCGTACTGACCTTATTGTTTACTTTTGTAAGTTGGTCGACGCGACGGCACCTGTTGATTTTATATGCGTTTATATCGATGCAGCGTTATTACACCACTCAGGAGGTGATTTCAAATTGGGAATTTGACGGAAAATACGTGTTACTTATTTTGTATGTGTGTTTTCGAATCTTAAAATTTCAAGTGTTAAAATTTTACTGTACGTTTGGCAACGTCGGAGACCGGAAAAGAAATTGCTGAAAAATGAAGTATTAATTTTGGTTTGGTCACGTGATTGATGATTCATGAATCAGAGATGTCTTTCATTTTTGAATACGGTGTTGTATTTTGATACATATATGTGGCTTGGCAACGTTGCCTTTTTAATGTAGATGACCCCAAGGGCTGTGGGCTGTGGGTCTATTTTTATTGTTTTGAATTTGAACTTTAGTAATGCAAAATATTTCTAATCTGTTTCATCAAGAGTTGACGTGTTGGTTTCTTGTCTGTCATTTCTGCAATTTTGCCAATCAGCAATTTTTAAATTATACTCGTATGTGTTTGAAAACTCACTATTAGATGTCAGCAGTTTTGGAAACTCTTATCAACATTTGGTTACTATTTTTAATTCTGAAGTTATTTGAAGGATTTCGATTTCAAATCTGCTGAACTTGAATTTTGTTTGAAATACTGTTCTCGAAGATTTATTTTGTGAAAAATTATCCTTTTATGGTTCAGAAAAAAACTACGTTATTCAGTTTGTTGACCGATTGGGAAATAGTGAATTTTAAATTTTCATCAGATATTCTGAAAAGTTCCGAAATTGCGATGTAGCAATTATTGATTCTTATGCCTTCACTTTTTCCCTTTGAGGAAGTATAATTATTCGTGTTTTCCCACAATTCATTGCTCTCGAACTCCTCTGTGTCTATTTTAAAGGTCAATTTAAAAGAAAAAAAAAAACATTTTTCACCATCCTCTAAGGGCAACTAGTTACCGATGATGGGTTTTATACAGTTTCGAGCCCCCCCCCCTCCCCCGGATTTTGAATATCCCAGAAGCGGTTGAAAAATAAAGTACTTGAGTTTATTAAACCTCCAAATCAAAAGTCGAATTTTCCCGAGAAATGAAATGGGATAATTCGTAACCGATCATGGATGATGGATTTTAATTTTGATCCACAGATCTCGAATATTTGGCAAATTGTTTCCAAAAGTGATCAAAATAACGTAAAATTTATAAGTTTATTAAACCTCAAAATGAAAAATTGAATGCTTAGAAATAAAAATAGAAAAAATACATACCTAAAATTATTAAGAAGAAAATAAAATTTCATCAGGTTTCGAATGATAAGTTGAAGTTTATGTTCAACTTAAAACCATTCTTGCGCAGTTATGAGTGAAACACTGAAAATTTAATTTTTTCTTGTGATATTTTTGAATTTTAGGATCATTTCATGTCTATAGGGAATTCAAAAACATGGACCATGTAAAAGTAATTGATAATTTCATCATCTAGATACCAATTTATGGTAGCGGTCTTGAGATCTCTTATTTCTAAGGTTCATTTTTTTTTTTAAAGAAAAATATTTGAAATTGTAAATTTTGTGCTTTGTTTTTGTGATTTTTAAATCATTACATGGTTCAACTCTATCATACCTTCAGAAATATGTATCGAATTTTAAGCTTTTTATTCCAAAAATACTCCAATTTGAAGAAATTTACCTGAATTTTTTCCTCCTTGAATGACTTATGTCAGTTCAGTGAACTTTACTTTCTAAAACTTGAGAAAACACATTAGGGTTACAGTCGTTGCCTTAAAAAATAATTTCTCTGCAAAATAATAATTTTAAATTAATACTTACTGATCCATTTTGGTTATTTAAAATTTTATTTGTAGACTAAAATTGATTAAAATTCATAATATAGTAATATTGAAAATGAACGATTTTTAGGATGCAAAAATTATCAAATTTTATAATACATAATTGATTCTGATAATCGAAAAGTCACCTATCGATCTTCATAACCGAACAATAATGGATTGAAAATCGATAGAAATTGAAATTGAAACAATTTTTAGGATCAAAAAAATCATTGAATTTTGAAATCTAAAAATTATGAACTAAAATTGATTCAAATCGTTAGAAAATGAAAGTGCAAAATGATGTAATCGAAAAAAAAATCGAATTTCATCAATGAAAAATTTTAGACTAAAATTGATTTCATTTTAATTTATAGAAATTAAAAGTAAAAAACGATTTTGCTGGTTGAAGAAGTACCTTTTATTATTCTTGATCAACTTTCGCGATTCATATTGAAATTCTGCCAAAATTGATTCAAATCGATGAAAATTGAAATGTTTTAATTGGAAGATAGCTCTGTATTGAAACTGAAAAATCATCGATTGTTATGGTCGAACATACCTAATTATTAATTTTTATGATTTATATCAACATTGGACTAAAATTAATTCAAATTAAAATTGAATTTCAATTTTTGTAATCGAAAAATTATCTATTTTTTATGATCGATTTTTGAAATTTGATTAAAAATTATTTCAATTTCATAGGCGTGTCTGCATGGTGTGCCGAGTGTGCCTTGGCACACCCTACTTCTCCCAAAATTTTCAATTTTTTGCTGTCCATGTACTTACACTTTTAGAAAAAACGGATAACAAATCAAATAATGGAAATTTTGTATAGTTTTCGGATAACTTGACGACATGAAAAAATGGTTTCTTTGGTCGAGGTGTTGGCTCAATTTTTTTCAAAAATTTTTTCAACTCCAGATTGTCCATTTTTTCCAACATTTTCTCAATTCAAATTCTGTAGCTGCACCTATCTAAATGTTTCTACAGATGAAATGAAAATTTTTCTAAAAATTTTTCAGCTCTCAAATGTTTTAGCCTCACATTAAATGAAAAAAGTCCATTTTCATATACGCGCGTTGAAAATTTTCTTGGGAAACGATAGGTATAACCTTATAAACAATTTAAAGAAAGTTTTTTTGTTTCATTCAAAACCAATGTTAATTAAACTTAAAAATTGGAAAAATTTTGTAAACCTTAAAGATTTGTGAAAAAAAACTTATAAAATTTTATAAAAATAATTGATTTTTTTTTTTAGAAAATATGGAAAATCGTTGAGTTTTTCAGCAAATTTAGTTAGGAAAATTTGAGGGACACCCCTCCCTTTGATTTTTTGGGCATCAGAAAACCAATTTTTCCAAAGCTTCGCTCGGGCATGAGCACAATTTTATAAAAATACTTTTGAATATTCAAGTTATTTTTTAAATTCCATTGGAGGGCCCAAACTTTTGGCACACCCTACTCAGAAGCCCCAGACACGCATATGTTCAATTTGAAATAAATTTGCGACTTTCGAAGTCAAAAAATTGTGAATTTTATAATCAATGGCGAAAACTGATTTCCGTAATCAATGTTAAAATTCAACAAAACTCCATTAAAATTGAAAAAAAAAAAATTGAAATTCAAGAATATTTTTCAAATCTAAAAAATCAAATATTTTTAGATCGATTGTAACAGTCGATTCCCATGATCTAAATATATTAAAATTCGTCTGAAATTGATCCAGATCGAAAAAAAATTATAATTGAAGAATATTTTTTGGAAGATTAGACCTAACCCTTCCCCTCTTCAACATTTCCCTTCCAATTCTCCATTCAAAACCTTCTGTTTCCATCGAAAATTCAATCCTCTCTTCGCAATTCAAACCCATCGCAACATTCGTTTCAATTCCCCATCCCATCTTTCATCTCGCATTTTCCAGCGTTTAAAAATAAAAATTTCTACGATAAACATTAAACATAAATAACGAACGAAAGGCGGACAACGTCATTTTAGACGACTACGACGAAAAATGAGAAAAAATTGAATAAACTCGACGATATTTTTCACATTCGTCTCGCTTTTGTACCACTCAGATAGAAAAAAAAAAACGTATTTTAATGATGCCGAACTGTTTTCAAACATGGAACATGTCAACATCTCCTTGGTAACTTTTACGCATGTCGCAAATCTCTTGGAAGGGATTTAATTCGGTTTATTTTTAGGTATATGGTAAATAACGTAGAAAATTTTCTAATTTCGTGACGATAACCGATGCTCCATTCCTTTGTACAAGAACAAAGAACTCGAAAAAATAATTCTACTAATGAATTTTCGTCGCGGAAATACGATACCTACGTTTACAAAATTCCAAAATACGATTCTTCGAAGGTGTTTTCCGGCTGTGCCATCCGTGGCTGCCATACTTATCACACACGTACATTGATGTGTGATAAAGTAAACTAAAATATTTCATCCGTACGTATCATTTGACAAAACAATTGACGATGTCGACTTGTTATCGCATCTCGATACCAATTTTCTACCTCTTGCCCCTGGGCAACTGCCTGGCGAAATTAATCAGTTATTTTTTCGATCCGCGTGTAAAATCCATCAAAGGTGCTGGAGGGCCGGTGGAGGGGACCCTTTTGACTTTTCAGGTCGAATAAACGACCATAATTAACATTCAGGTACGAAATGCTTTCTCTTTTGTCACCGTTCAATCCGCGGTGGCTTTGGGATGTTTAGATTTTAGTCATTTGGTATGACGAATATGGTCAGGCTGAGAGGCGAATTAGATGTCCATTCGAATACATTACCCTTATTCCATCCATCTTCTGTACTTTTACGGTTAATTAATTAGATAATCATTAGTGCGAACGGCGGACAAATACTTAGGTGTGGAAATCTCAAGCTATCTGGATCGACCAACAGTGAAGGGGCGAGTAGGGGTACTCAAAAGATCCCTTATAGCGTTATTTCAAATATGGGGATTATCTCTGGTTATAGCCATCGGTGCCACTGGTTGCTGGTAATTATTTTTGAGCTGCCCTTTAAAGGATTCTTTCCCATCGTAATAACCGAGTTTAATTTATAAATTGCAATATGGGTTGTTTTTTTTTTCAACTTCATTTATTCGCCTGGTTTGTATTGTGTAATGTGTAACCGCGCGATGACTGCAGTTTATTACGTTCGGACGAGTGGAACACGATGAAATTAACGAAACGTGTAAAATGCGTAGTTGTTTTTTGTATACGATGTGTAATTTTTTTTTTCGCCTGGTTTTTTTTCCCCTTCTTGTTGGCGGTTCTGATTATCATCGTATTGGTGATGTCTCGGTATGTGCATAAGGTGGCCGTCGATAGCGAAATTTATCCAATCCTAAGAGAAATACTCCATATGGCGCGAAAAACTCTCAATTTTGGCCCCTGCATCGACTTTTTTCCCAATATTTTTGGCCAGAATTGTGGCCATCGAGGTGAATCGATCGATTACCTGTGGACGAATCGAAACCAGCCGACAGGTGTGCGAATATTTCCAAATATCGCGATTAAAATAAACATAAGGCGCTAGTTTAAGATGCCCTGAACACGTTCGTGTGCATGGGTATAAGAGAACAAGTATCGTTGCTGGAGATCGAATAATTTGACTAATGAAAGGAGTTCTTGAAACAGGTTATTTGCTGTCGGGGTTTATCTAGATACGGTGTGCTGGTACTTTGCCCCATTACAGATCATTCGTCGTATAGAGTTGTATACTTTTACGTATAGAGGTATCTTACCTTACTGCGCCGTTATGTGGCTGCTTTCGGACTCGACGATGTCGAGGACGGTTTACCATATGCGGAATGTTGTACTTTCCAAACCGTTTGTCCAAATTTTTTCAAAACTTTCTCCTCCAACAGTGATTTTTGTAGAGATGAAAAGAACCAGCGAATTCGGAAGTTGCCAGAATGTGTTAATTGGATGATGCGGAAAATGCGATGTGTAAAATATCGTAGAATGGATGTCTGAGAGGGTCAACAAAGATGAGAATTGTAAAGGTTTATTGAACAGTTGGATGTCTTAGGGGAAAACATGGGGTTATGGAGGTGAACAAGGTAAAGATTTTAAGGGTAATTGAACAGCACGTGGCGGGGTTTTGTTCAATTGACTCGAAACGATCGGATTTCGATCGGTGGGATTTGTATGCGGGATTCGGCGTATGCTCGAGTACATTAGCTGAATGAATTGGCTAATTGAGTAGGTGAAGTAGAGGGAGTCTCGGTAGTGAAAGTGTTGAACCATATGGTTGTTGAAGTTGAGTTTTTTTTGCCGATGAATTGAGTTGGGCTTTGTTGTGTTTGGAATGTTTTATGGGTTTTTATTCGAGAAATAAAGAATTAATTGTTGGATGAAAGGAAGGGGTTGAATTTTTAAAAATAGGTACATAATTCAAATGTAAAAAAAAACAACTGAAACATGAAATTTCCGAGTTGAAGTATTAAAAAAAATAAAATAATGGAATTTTAATTTTTAATGTTGAATTACTATGAAATTTGAAGAAAAATAAATCCACATAATAGATAAAAAAATTCTTGAGAAAAAAAACTTTTAATAGGTACCTGAGTAAATGATGATTTATTACTTCATTAGTTATTTTAAAAATTTTTTTCAAACCAAATTCCAATGATGGAAAATTAAAATGATTCCAGTTTCAGTTCTTGAAATTTTTTAGTTTCAGTTTTCAGTTTTTAAAATTTTTGAGAGACAAAAGATCCAAAATTTCCAGCTAAAAGAAGGGAAATTAAATGTGTACAATTTTTTAAAGATTGTCCTTATTCATTTTTCCTTTTTGACTGAAAAGTGCATCATTTTCCTACTTCAAGCTCGTACCAAAAATTTCCCTAGAAAAAGGATTGTCAGATCATCTGTTTAAAAAAAATTTTATGCCAACTCTACATTTTGCGAATAAAAAATTCAAAATTCACAACACCTAGTAATTTTCAATCCAACAATTTTTTTAGGTTTCTAATCATAGTTTTGATGAAGAATTTCTCCAGTATCATCATTTCAAAAAATGAAGCTAGAAATGTCTAAAAAATGAAGATATTTGGTTCATAGAAGAGGAAAAAGTGTTGAAAAATTTGATTTTTGATGTAAAATTATTGATTGAATTTTTTTCGGATTTGGGATTTTGGAATAGAAATTTTTAATCGAACGTAGTTCAGTAAATTTTGACTTTTTCTAGTCTAATTTTAAAAAAATTACTTACCAGGAATTTCAATTTTCTTCTCCTAAAATTTTTTGGCGATTTGCAAAATTTTTTGATGTTGACTTCAAAAAAATGAATGAAAAGTACAGTTGTTGGATTTGATTGAGTAAAAAACGAAATTTACCTACCTATTGAAATTATCGAATATTAAATTGAATGAAATTGTAAATCCGAAAGAGAAAAATCAACGTTTGAAATTTGAAAAACTATTGATTTAGAAAATAATTAAATTTATGACTTTACCTTATTTTAAATTCGATAATAATTTCAGTAAATTTTGTTTTTTGAGTCGATTAAAAATTTAATCATTTTGAACAAGTTTTAAAATCTTGAACTATCACTATCATTCAGTCAAAATTTTCCTAATAATCTTTTTCTTGGTATTGATGAAAAAAGTTACAAATTTTCTAAAAAAAAAAATGAATTGTTGGGTTTTGAAATTTTAAATTTGATGAAAATAAATAATTTCAACATGGAGTAGATAAGTCTTACTGCACGATTTCAGGATACACGTTGAAAAATCATTGCTTTTTAAAATTAGATAGAAATACATTTTCAGAATTATCGAAGAATCTTGATCTTTGCAATAGGTAGAGAAAATTTTTGTATTTGGTAAAAATCTGTTTCAAGTTTGAAAAAATTAAAGAAGTGATGAAAATCGTCGAGTTTTGAAATACACTCAATCCACCCAGTCGAATTTTGAGCTTAATTGAATCGAATTTATTTTACAATTTTTAAAATTGATAAAAAAGGGTCAGTTTGTTCGTGACTAATGAAAAATCGTAAAATTTTGAAACCATCTTCTAATGACGTAATTTTGAAAACTATTCAAATTTCGTCGATTTTTGACTTTGATCATAAGAATAATTATGAAATTTGAAAATTGATTTAAAAGTATTAAATTTTGATACTGAACGATAATTATCGGTTTTAAAGATTAAATGATATTAAATTATTCTTGAATTTTAAAATCGACCAAAAACATGTGAAATTTTCCATTGATGAAACATTTTTCACATTTTAAAAGCATTTAAAATGATGACATTTTGAGATCAACATAATTATCAAATTTGAAAACTTGGTGATGGCATCGATTTTTTTGAAGATGGATTATTGTTGATATTGAGAAATAATGAAGATTTTTTGGTGAAAAATTAAATCAGCTTATATATTAGCTTGCAAAAAATGATGAATTTTTGCTATTGGGATATTCTTATTTGGTAAATTTTTTGTGCCTTATTTTAGTAGATTTCAGGTTTTGAAGATTTTGTAACTACTCTTTCATTTTGAATCAGTAAAAAGTCACTAAGAAAAAGTTGGCACAGAAAAATCAGCGAAATTCTTTAATTTTGAGCGAATTTTCACTGATTTTTCAAAGAATCACACCACTTTCTCAGTAAAATTTCAAATACTTATTTAGCAAACTTTTTAGTGAATTTTTGCTGATTTTCTAGTAATTTTTTCACTGGTTGCTTTAATCGAAATTTTTTCATTGATTTATTGCTCTGCTGATGCAATTCTGCCTGTTTTTTCAGTGAATTTCAAATTCTTAATTTTCGCTGATTTATGAATATGAGAATACGTAAACTTTTTTTAATTTCAAGATACAAAGAACGTCGATAAATTAGATATTCATTTCGCCTCAAATTAATTTTTTGATCGTACCTATTAATTTGGAATCTCTTGATGTCTCGATTCTAATTTTTAAATAATTTTGATTATCCATAAAATTCTTTTTTAGTGGAAAAAATTTCAACGAAACGGGGGATCGGTCTACTATTAGACAAGAAAGCTTTAAATTTTACTCTTTTTTCGATTTTCTGATTTTTTTTGAGTTTTGTTCGATAAAATAAGAACATACATTTTTTGAATCCGAATCTTTTCAATTGGTCAATAATTAGGTATTTTTATTTTAATCCTGTTTCAATCGAATCCAATTCCTACCCATGTTCCGGTCCATATTGCACTACCTGAGCTTATAAAATTCCACCATTCGTTCCAGCTTCTGTTTTCGTTCCGTTCCATATTCACGTACAATCGAACTCCAATGGAAATTCTATTCGGTGCGTAAAAAAAAATAGTAAAATAACCTCTCATCGGTGCTTATTTCTGGAACACACACGCACACGTTAATACGATATCCTCCCTGCCTCATCTCTTAACCCCTTTATCTCCATCCATCGATTCAGAACCTTGATATCTAACACATTTACTATACAGACTTTCTAACCTCAAACGGCCTTTTGGTTTATGTTTTCTTTTCGGTATTTTGACTACTCGACAGCGCACGAGATCCGTAGACATAGACATGTGTATAGACTACTTCGAAATCTCCGCGCAAAGTAACAGGGGTAAATGCGTATAAGGAGATGTTACAAAGTAACGGAGACACGGCGAGAGAGAAAAAAACTCGACTAAAATTCGAATATAAAAAAATTGACGAGTTGCCAAAACAACATGTTGATAACTTATCGATGACAGTTTTAAAAAAGAAAAGACCGAAAACGTGTATGGAAGGAAAAGTTACTCTCTCGAAGAGTTGAAATAAGACAGAAAGGGGGCCTAACGGTGGCATATTTTAAAAATAGTAAATTGTTCACGACTTGAGACGTTAACGTTCGCGTGCCTTATGAAATTGTCTGTATCCTGTACTCTGTGACTCTCAGCACTGTACCAAATCGTCGTCTATGCGTCAACGTGGTGTATTTAAAAATCATCGTCTTCCTGTTGAAAAGATCCACAACAAAGATAATTACAAAACGGATTATCGTTTACCAAAAATACACAGAGATGGCATTCGAATCACCCTAAGGTGGTGGCTTTTTTTTCAATCTGCATGCTCCTGGGACAGCGACACGAGGACTGTTATCTAGGGCGGAAAATGCACCGTAAATAGGACCAATTTCCGTTCATAGTTGAATTATGGTCGCACAGTGCATCGTATGTTTACAGGAAGGTAGCGAAAAGGGGGGCAGGAGAGGAATCCGTGTATAATTGGTCATCGTGTGTGCTGCTGTAATGGATCTGTGGATCTTTCTATGGAATTAGAGAGACAAGTGCGACGAATATTTATTATTTTCACGTCTCGTCGTCCAACCAGAATACTATTTGTGCTGCATATGCAGATAAACGTCACCAGGACGATGGTTTTCTGTGTATTCGGCAACATCGCCTTCACCATTTAACGCCTGCAATTAGACAGAAATAGAATGAAGAGAGTACGTCTTTGGTCTCGTACGTAGGTTTTTTTTCCAAGATACCGATAGCTAGGGCCAGAACATCGCATATGGTTACACGATCACAGATCTGTTGCTGTTCGCATCTTCGATGCTGGAGTGTTTATAGGTTGTCAGGGCAAGAGGGGTACGTGGCATCTCCCTTCGGCTTCTCTTCTACTACCTTACCATGCTGGAATGTCCTGCCATGACGTCTGAAAGGCAACCCAGTGCACCTCTACCCTTCTTCCTTATGTCCGGTTATGACTCGTACGAACCCAACGTGCTCTCCTAGATTCGGATATATAATTACCAGTCGGTGTATGCCTATAGGTTTTTTTTCATCTATCGTTCTTCTATTCGTGGTATCCAGTTCTTAGGTTTTGTTAAAGACTCGCCGCGATATTGATTTATGAAGATGGAATATGGTATTTTTTTACCACTCCATGTGAAAATTCATTTACCCCATTATTTGAGAGAATATTTTGGGGAAAAAAATGTGTGAGATTTTTCGTTGCCCATCTTTCTAAAAAAAATATTCCATCGAACGAAAACAAAAGAAACGTAATCAGTTGATTATATTAATACCTACATTTGATTTTTTTTTTTCAAAACTTGTTCTTTTATCAAATTTGGCACACTTTGTTGCTATATGTACATATGGTACCCTTATGTTACGTTTTATACCTTTTTGGACGTAGACCACGATACGTAATCTACCCGAGAGATAACATTATCACGAGAAAATGAGCTTTTCTTCATTGCGTGAAATTTTTTTACTTACGTATGGTTTTTTTTTAATGAGATGTTTACAATAATTAGCCACGACGACCAAGTGAATATGTATGTGGTTTTTTAATCAATGCGTATTTTGTAACGTTGCCAAACCCTTAATACGCTCCAAGCGGTTGAGAATGTTGAATTTTCAAATTTATTATATTTTTCCCTTCATATGTATGCGACCTGTTTAAATGAGACTTTTTTTGATTTATTTGCCTACGTGGTGGTATCCGTTGTGAATCGTCGAAACGAATTTTTTTTAAGGGTAAAAATAGATGTTTCGGCGAATTTTATGTTAGGTTGCCCTTTTTCCACTTTGGTGATGTTTCATCGGTGTTGCGAATTTTAATCGTTTTTGTGTTCGGTGTGTTTGTGTTGGTAACATATGAGCGATGATTCAGATGCGGGAAATTGCCCGCAGAGATAAGGAAGTGGAAAGTTGACGTCTGTTGGGAGTACGAGTAACATGAGTAATGTGTGATAATAGCGTATGATTTTAGAGGATCGACGAATTTCCTCGAAATTATACGAATACCTATTGAAGATGGTCATTGTGAGGTCAACAGGTGTGCTGAAATGGGTCGAAAATTTACCCATTTAGGTGTTTTAATTTGATTGTTGGGAGAGATCGTTGAATTGATTTTCGTCGTTTAATTTGAGATTTTGACTGATTTGGCGGAAACTTGACGGAAATACCCGGAGATTACCGAAATGTGTTGAAAGAGATTTTGATGATGTGAAAGTTTTAGGTTTTTTTTTTTTTGATTGGCGTTTAATTTTTTTCTGCGTTTTGGAATATCAGAGATCATTGAAACGTTGAACCGGAAATTCCCGAATCGAGTCGAAATTACCCGAAATGAAAAAAATTATTAAACATTCAGTTTCAATTTTCCAAAAAAAAATATTTTTCAAGATAATTTCCATCATGTATTGATGGTATGATTTCGACGTGTAAAATAACGATCTTTGTACTAACGGAAATTTCCGAATATGTCCGAATCATTTGAAATAGCGATAAAAATTCATAGAATAATAATTTTATACGTCGTTGACCTTTTTTAATGGATTCAAAGTTCATCGAGTCATTTTCAGGTTGATTCGGAAATTGTCGATTGAAGCCGGAATCACCCGAAGTATAAAATTACGTTGAATCCTCATTTTTTGCATCATCAGAAACAATTATCAAATCCCATAATAGTGTAATTGATTCGAGTTATCGATAATATGAGTTTTAGTGGTAAAATAATGATTTCCGAAAATCGCCGGAAATTCCCGAATTTTCAAAATGTGTTGAGAAAATTGGCTAAAGATTTTCACGTTCATAAAATTTCTCTCAAAACGTTTTCAAGCCTTTTCTTCTCATAAAAACAAGTTATTTTCGTTAATTCGGAAATTTCCGATAAAAGCCGAAGTTATCCGATCTTCAAAAATGTGTAAAAAATATTACCTACTTCCTATTTATTTAGGTATTTATTTATTCTTTTTTTCTTCTTTTTTTGAAAATGATAATAATTATTTTAGAATTTGGTTACGGTTTGATTTTTTTTATTGAAGAAAAGAATCAGAAACTGGAAACAGAAAAGTCATGAAATTTTACTGTTTTCAGAACTGTTAAGTTTTAATATAAGAAATTCTAAATTCTGAAAAACAAATTTCCGGGAACGTGTTCGATTCAACTATAAAATCATTGAAATGTGTATTGAGATGAAAGTTTATTTCAAGGTCACCCCAGACTTGAAAATCCGCAAATCAGCTTGGGAAAATTCAAAAAAAAACTTTGGATGAAGTTCATCCCTGCTTTAAATTTTCAAAATTAGTTTAGGATCAAAGAGATGAAAATTCATCCCGGGCTTGAAAATCAGTTACGGATGAAGATTGAGCTGAAAATTCATCCCAAAAATCAAAGAAATGTTAGGATGAACATTTCTGGTTAAAAATTCATCTCAAAGGCTTGAAAATTAGAAAAAAACTTTGGATGAATTTTGGGATGAAAATTCATTCAAAATTTATCGCGAGCTAAAAAATTTGAAAATCAGCTTGGGGTTAATGCCTAAAATTTCAATATCACCTTAAAACGAAATTTTCCGAGAAAACCCGAATACATCCGAATTAAAACGATCAATAAAGTCGTTTCCTCCCATCCTCCCACATTTTCTCAGTAATTATGTCAAAAAATGATGAATTTTTTTCAAATTTCGATGAACCATTTTGATTTATTCTAAATGGAAAAGTCATCTTAAAATCACCCAAGATTTCTCTTCAATAGACGAAAATACTCGAATGGAACCGAATTTCTGGAACAGTTGAAATTTTCATTTTATCATTTAACTACAAATTTTTCAGTGGTATTTGTTTCCTATTTTCAATTTATAGAATCGTGTTCTCTCGACACAATTGTTTTCCGTCATTTCCGTCATTACCGAAAATAGCCGAACTTAGCCGAGTTGTTTTTTCCCAACAATTCTATAATTCCTTGAGGATTTTTCATTTCATTTCGAGTTTCGAATTGATTTACGATGATCTATTTTCGAACCGACATCACCCTCAATGTACCGAGAACACCCGAAATTTTCCGAAAATACCCGAATCAAAAAAAGACAAGCGTGAATCTGACGTAACGTCTAAACTAACTCGTTATTTCGACCATTTTCATTATTTTTCAAGTATCATGAAAGTTTTTATCAGCTCTTCTCTACCCACTGAGATAATAGCAATAAATGAACGATATTCTCAAATCTCGAATCCAACTTTCCATCCGAACAAATCAACCAAACTGCCTACATTCAAACATCAAAGTTCACACAAAAACGCTATTTTTAACTCGAACGTACGCAGTACATCGATATTCCAATTAGACCGCTATAATTTGACGAAAAAATATAATATTTATCCGAAGGATAACCTAGCAACATGCGAACAGTCTCGAAGTTATCTTACAATGAACGACGATATCAATTTTTCCTACACTGCGGTTTTGAAAAATTCGTTCTCTTATCGAATATGCTTCGCGTATGAAAACGTTATCGAAACAGAAAAATTATACGATAAGCGAATCCACGTTTCTATGGTCTTTGAATCATATTCTTTTCCTTTTTTCACAACATCTCGAAACAAAACGCGTATAGAAATGATCGCGGCGAAGGTGAAACAGATGAATGCATTTGTACGTATAATTTTCTTATCAGCTTGAGAAAATGTACCTATGGACTTATGAGAATTTGATTGATGGATCAAAAGGCCAGAAATTCGTTGATTCATTTTTCGTCGTATGAATTTTTACGACCACTTCGGTTCAATTTTTTTTACCTCCGAATGATTGAAAATTTCGTGAATTGAATTTCAAAACGTTTTCTGGGAATTTTATCCCCTCCAATGGATTTCTCTCTCTCTTTCTCTCTTTTGTTGATGTAAAGAATATCATCACGTATTGTCGTGTGTACAATGACACAAGATGATAGGTTTTTAACACAAGGCACATGGCATAAGTCACAGCTCTGTTGAAAGTTCGCGCGATTAGATAAAACTAGTTATTGCTTAGAAACGTTAACAGTGTTGCCAGATGAGAATTCCAAAAATCCCCAATTCGAAGTTTCCAAAAATCACCAAAATCACCAATTTCTTTTTCAAGGCTTATGAGGAACGTTTCGAGGGGAATTTGCTGGGTAAACAGTTTGACAAGCAAAAAAAAAAAAAAAAAAAAAGTCATCGATTTTCAAAATTCACGAAAATCAATGAAATCATCAAATAAATGAAGCAGTGTTGGTGCAAAAAACCGAAAAACCAACGAAAATTCCATAAAATTTCAATCGTTGGTTTCGATTTTTCATAAAATATTCCATCATAACTTTGTAAAAATGATAAAACTCGGTATTTTGAAGGAAAATTTGAAAAAAATAGAAAAATCACCAAAATCACCAGTTGACATTGAAATCCCCAGTAAATCACCACTGCTTCAAACAAAACCTTCAATTTCCCCACTTTTGGGGACAAATCCCCAGTACTGGCAACACTGAACGTTAATTACGAAGCGGTAATGATGTTATTCGTAATAAACTCTGTATACCGTACTAATTGATACGATTGAAAATAATTATATTTCACGTGTAGTAATGCGATATTGTATCGAGATAAAGGCCGGTCGTTATTTCTAAAATAAACTTTCCGAGGCGAGGAAGAGGACGAAAGAAGACGAATGTAGTTTAGTTCAAAAAGTCTCTCTATTAATACCTCGGGTACCAACGACGTACGACGATCGTTAACAGGTCGCGGAATTATTACCTACGTCGCATACGGTCGTTAATTAACGCCGGTGCGAATTTTCGAGCCTAAATGGTGCCTAATGATGACAAAATTGGCATCGTGTTTCAATCGAATATTTAGGAAGTCCAGAGTACACTTCGTTTTTCAGCCAATTTTTCCCCTCCGTATAACGGATTCGACTCGATGGGTCCGCGAAACTGGTTTACAGCCGATGATGCGCGATTCCCGTCCTTTCGATCGCGGCTCAGGCTTTACGTGTGATTTTCTAGATCGAACTTCGAACTATGGTGAAGTACGACCGACGCATATGCCAAGTACACATAATGTAATTGTACGTTGTCTGTGTCGTGGTGCACATTGTAGACCGGTACAATGGTCATGCTCGACGTTGACCTCTATTTCTATGTTTGGTTATCAAATGAAAGTTTAATGGGATGTCAGCATTAGAGGCAAAACGAACGGCGAACCGAACGTTTTGACGCTCCGTTCGTAAACTCCTTGGATACGCTTCCATGTTCACTGCGTTCTCTGTGTCGCGCATACACCAATTGTTCTATTATACGTTTTATTAGTCGTCATTTTTTATAAAATTTTCGCCTCCGACTCTTTGCCCTCCCCTCTCTCGACCCTAGCTATGGTCGCGGATTAAATGTCTTACCATGTGTGTATATGGATGACATTCGATTCAGCTTGACGAAACTGTATGGGTTTATGCCTGAATTTCATCGTAATATTAACAGAATTTAAACCGAGAAACATGGTTTTGGTATGTTTGTCGGGCTCACTTCTGCCTACTGCTGGTTTCCGTGAAAATTCTCAAATATTCCGAGTATTCTTACGTAATGGCGTTTTTTTATGTGATGTTTGTTTATGCTTGTAAAGTGATGTCAGAGTTATGTGAGTGGGGAATTGGAAGCGGTGATGTGTAAGAGCCGAGAGAGGTTTTGGAGGAAATCAGATGTGGGCTGAGGAAGACTGGAATATGCATGATGGGTTATGATGCGTTTAAAGGTGTTATTGAGGACCTGAACCATCCGAAAGATTTAAATATTGAAAAATTGATCAAATTTGGATTTCGAATGATTTTTTTTTTGCAATTTTTTAAAATTTTGATGGCCCGAAAATAGAAGAAATTGATGTCTTTGACTTTTTGAATGGGTTGATTGAATGATTGTGGTGATGTGGTAGAGCTGGAATGAAAATTGGCCGATTTTTAAATTTTGGTTTCCAGCATTGATTTTTAAACGTGATTAAATTTTGAACCTTGAATATTTTTACACTGTTTTTAATTGGATCGAAATTCTAATTTTATTTTAATGATAACTCACCATGTTATCAATTTTGATTTGAGATAAAATTTAATATTTGCCTATTTATAAAACATATAAAATGATAATTATGAATTACCTGACAAAAATGTGTCCACTTTGATGGGAAATTCTGGAAAAAAAAAATCAGAAAAGCGAGTACGGAGTGAGGGAGATGAATTTGTGCATTCGCCCCAAATTTGCATTATTTTGAAGAAAAATTGAACAGGAGACAATTAAGGTCGTGGGGAGCTCGCACAACATTGTTCGTATTTCTTAGAAACTTATAATTAGATGTACCCTAACCGACGTTGAGAAGGCCGTCAACTTGAAAAAATTGAAAAATATCAAAAAAATAATAATGATAATCTAAAAAAATAATAATGATCTAAAAAAAATAATAATGATCTAAAAAAAATAATAATGATCTAAAAAAATAATACATAATAAAAAAAAATAATCTAACAAAAATTTTTTTTGAAGAAAAGCAAATTATTGAAAAAGTTTGTGAACTATTCTTAAAACTTGAAATATATTTAGGAAAAAAAAAGCTGGAACGATTAGGACTTGGTAAAGTATTCTGTTTTGAAATATTTTTGAAATTTCGACCGTAATCTTACAATAAGTCCTGTAAAATTATAGCTCATTCGAGAGCCGAGAAGTGGAAAAATTCCAAAAAATCAGTGAAAATTCACTGGAAAGTTGGTGAAACATCTGAAATTATCTAAAAAATCACAGAATTTCTTTGAAAATTCAGCGAAAATTTGCTGAAGATCAAAGAATTTCACTGATTTTTCCTGTGCTGCGATTCTGAATTTTTTTCAATGATTTTCTCGATTCAAAATCAGAGAGTGAGTTTTCATTTTTGCTCTCAACAAATCACTTTTTTTTGAAAAATTAGTTCCTTTTTAATTTTAAGTACCTTATGTAAAATTTTACATGAAATTGATTTTATGAAAAATAAGGTATAACTCCCCTCCCCCTCAATGTGAGAAAGTCCTTTCCCCAAGTTCCCATTGTACCTTTGGTTCTTCATTTTATTTCAAGCGAAACCCTAATTTGACTGGGATAAGTAATTAGGTATTTGATGGAATTTCGAAAATTTGAAAAAACTGTGAATAATGAAAATGAATAATTTTATGCTCAATTCTTTAGGAAATGTGTTAACAAACATAAATAAAATGTGTTATTTTTTTTTAACCAAAATTTCGCCCTAAATTTTTGTTTTTACTCCACCTCAGACAATTTTTTTTTTGTTTTTCAAACGAACTCAATAAACAGTGGCGGCGCGTCAATGTAATCGCTGTAATCGCCGATTACACTTGAAAAATCTAAAAAAAAAGTTTTTAAATCTTGTTTATTATTATTAAAATTACACTGAACCAAGTAGGTACTTATTTGAAATTAGAAATGTCGATCATCTGTATTGAAAAACAAAAAAAAAGGAAAAATGAAAAGTCTGTACTCCTCTTGTAATCGCGTTTCAGAACGAGTACAGGAAACTCGTTCACAACCCATGCTCGTGCATTTCCGTCTGACGTTCGGCACATTTCGTACCGCACGTTTGTAATCGCTACCGAAAACGATTACGTGTGTAGGGCTTTTGATTAAAAATAACGCGCCAGAATTTTTGTTACAATTCATTTTGACTTTTTTTTTTAGAGCTATTTCAGCCCTTTGCTATCATTAAAATAAATGAATAAAATATTGTTTACTTTAAAATTTTGATTTTACAAATTAAAACCAAAAGAGTGATTTTATGACCTCAAACACATGGTTGATTGAGAGTAGTGTAATCGCTACTGTGAGCGATTATTCATCAATTCGAATCCTAGAGACGGCGTTCTAAAGCATTTTTGAGGACCACATTCTTAGGTAAATGATTTTTGAATGTTCCTTGGATAAATAATGAATTTTTAGGCCAATTCTTGGAATTTTTGAATAGGAAGTTTGTAATTTTTTGATGATAAATCGATTTTTGAAAATCTCATTGTTAAATTCGAATGAAAAATTTGTATCTAAGGCTTCCCATTACTTTACTAAGAAGTATGAAAAAACATCCTCTATGAATATGACCTAACCATTTTTCACCCTAAACTCAAAAAATGAATTTTAATGATGCTTTTACTACATTTTTTTGTTGATAAAACGATTAAATTTGACTCATTCTATAGCATCAAAAAATTTCAAATTTTTTGATCTTATGGTCAAGTCTCCAACGAATTACGATTACAACCCGAAAAATTCACGCGCCGCCACTGTCAATAAAAATGAAGTGCAATTTGTGATGTACTTTAATTCTTGTCAAACTAGAGAACCGATGGAAAGTGTATTCAAAACTTCCGAAGGAAAAAACCCTCAGAGCTCATAGTCAGATACTTTTGCATTGAAGCTCGCGTTTTTTCCCATCAGTTCAATTTCAGCCATCAAAACTGTCCAAATTTATTTTCTTTTACAGAGAAGTTTTTGGAATTTTGATTTTGTATTTTTAATAATTTCAATTTCCGCCAAAGAAAGTAGATTCGAGTATGTAACGTCCTATTCTGATATCCTCCATTACCCTGCTGATTCTGTGACTGACTCGATTGGTCATTTCAATGGCAATTTTTTCAAAGATTCGAGTATGTAACGTCCTATCAAGGGTCACGCTAGTGACCCACCCCGCCCTACAACGTCAAAAACGTAAATGAAACGTCGGAACTGCGTGACACTTTCTGATATCCTCCATTACCCTGCTGATTCTGTGACTGACTCGATTGGTCATTTCAATGGCAATTTTTTCAAATATTTTCCATAATAGGAGGTCAAAAAGAAGTGAAATATTAAAAATTATTCAAAATATTTTGCGTTAAAATAAGAAAAGATTGAGGGAAAGACGACAATTTAATTTCGGTCGATTTCTACTATTTGATTTGATGGATTTGTAAGGTCTCCCTTTTTTTGTTTTCTGCTTTTTCTTAATTCATTTGTCAGTTTCACGTTTATCAAATTTCTGTTTCATTCTTGGATGTAGTTTCAGTTTTCGCTGATGGGTTTACATTTTTGCTTGATTTAAACTTTAAATTAGAATTTTTCATTCTGAAAGTTGTTTCAAAAATTTTATTGCATTCGTCATTTTTTGAAAAAATAATTTTATGTAAAGGCAATTTGAAATTGGCAAATTCTCTAATTCGTTAAGTTTTGTTTTAAAAATTAGAATAAAAAACATAAATTACTTACTATTTTTTTTTTTTTTTTCATCAATGATGAGTCTCCAGTGGCGTAAATACGGGGGGGGTTTTGGGTACAAAACCCCCCCCAGACACCCTTCAAAAATGAATTTTTTGGACATCAAAAATCAAATTTTTTCAAAGCTTCGCCCTCGCTTCGCTCGGGCGTAAGTAAACAACATTATTATTAATTTTAGCTAGTTCAAAAGTTCAATATGTAAGCCTGTGGCGTAAATTCCTCCCTCAAAACCCTCAAAAATGAATTTTTCGGGTATTAAAAATCAATTTTTTTTCAAAGCTCTGCCCTCGCTTCGCTCGGGCATAAAATAGTCACTATTTAAATTGCAAACGCCGTTCGAAAAGTATGATACCAAGGTTCTGTCAACCCCCCCTCCCCCATTATCCCAGATCTTTATGCCCATTTAGTATATACCTAAGAAAAAAATTTTCACCCTTCGACTTCTGTCCCCCCCCCCAGAGGGAATGTCAAGTTACGCTACTGTGAGTCTCAAATTTTGAAGTGTAAAATTTTCAATTATTGTATTCAATTTTGAGATCATTATTTTTGGATTTTCCTTCCTTCATCTTTCACTTGGAATATTGAAACTCTACAGATTTAACTGATCAGAAAATACTTTTAGATGAAAATTTCATAAAATGGACTTATTTTACTGAAAATTGAATGTTAAACCAAGCATTTTTCATTTTCTGACTTTGAGAAAAATGAAACCCAATGGTATTTTCATTTTCAATTTCTTGAACCTTTTATCATTTTCTAACCTCGTTGGAAAATTTCCAAGTTCGTAAAAGGTTGCACTAATTTTTCGTGGAAATCCATCACACTGCGATACCCCTATCACTTACCTACTTATCACGCGATCAAGTTTCGTTCGTCATCATTTTACGAATTTTTCTTGTCGAATTATCAATTTTTCTAATGAAAATGATGGAAAATGCTTACGATAAAATTAATTTATACTTTCGTGGAAAATGGTTACGTGATTAGCTGGTTGAAAACTGCTCAATTTATTTGGAAAATTCGTTCACAATAAAATTCGAAACACCTATTCGTCGAAAATTATTTTTCTGACAGCAATGAATCATTTTTCATGTTGGTTTCTTTACGTTATTCAAATAGGCGTTGTTTGCTCACACTTGATGTCAAATATTTCAACCCTTGAAAGATATCGCACAATGCTTAACAGCGTTGACTTGTTTTTAGGAACTTTCAACTTGAGAAAAAAATTGGCTGTAGGAAAATTCTCGGTTAAACATCGCAGTCGACTTGTAAACACTTATAGTTGAACAGCATTACTGTGATATTATTGCAACTATTTTATAATTTAGTCATAATCGTAACCATAATGGAAGGTTATCACACTAAATCGGCGTCGAATCGTTATTTTGCCGCCGCTTCTCAACAAGAAAGAGAAGAAGGCTGCTAAAAAAAAAAAAAAGGGAAAAGAACCAACACGCAGAAGATAATTACACCGGCGAAATTTACGGTATAGTGCGAAATAAACTAATAACTCGTTCTCGGCCATCTACAAAGCATTCATCCGTTTTCATTTTGCAATTTGAAAAATGTTGTTTTTCTTTCTCGAAACTCGAATGTGAAATTGTTGGAAAAAAGGGTTCAAAGTAATCAAAGAATCAGATTGTAAATTATTTTCATTCGTAAATGTGATTTCGATGATCGATGATCCAAATCAAAATTTATTCAGAGTTCAATTCTTTTTCTCATTGTCAGCTTTGAATTTTTTCAATCCATTGAATTCTTAATTTTTTTCAAAGCTGTATCCAGGTTTAAAATTTTTATGAATTTTATGAAGTTGAAAAAATCTTGAAAACCACGAACTGGAAATTTTTTGGAAAATTTACAGTTGAAAATTAAAATAATACTTCGTTGGGGAAAAAATGATGAAATTTTTTAAAATTATTGAAATTGAAAGAAGTTATTAAAAATATAAATGCTGAAAAAATTGAATGAATTTTTGTTTGGAAAATTTTTTAAATCTTCCTCTGTGACTTTTTGAATTCAAGTTTTCTTTAAAAATTTTAATTTCGATTTTTTTCCAGTTTTTTCCAACATCATGTATAATTATTTTTTAAAATTTCTTCAAACTCAAAAATCCTTTTTAATGCTTTAAATATTTTTCTCCAACTTAAAATTTTAAAAAATTGACTAATTCAATTTTTGAGAGACATTTTAAAAATTATGAAACTATTTTTTAAAAAAATCAAAGTTTGAAAAATTTTGAGAAAATTGCAATTTGAAAAAAAACAACTCTTCGAAAAATTTTAAAATTGGACCAAGAAATTGAAAAAAATGGGCTCTGATATTGGAATAAATTTGAACTTCCATCGTCAAAATCCCATTTCCGGAAAAAATAGTTGAAAGCTGGTAACCAGATACCATACCAAGGATAGACTTGGCAACAACGCGATCGTTATCGTCACTTTTCATTCTCTCGTGATGCAGACATACCGAATACTTGAAAAAATTCGCATTTCTGAATCTAAATGGTCGATTAATCGGTTAAGTGCGCGAATATAACGATTATACGAGATTATCAGCGACTTCGGCGTAAGACGAGGAAATTCGTTTAATTTCACTTTTGTCGACGACTCGACGTGCGACGTCTCGAGTCATGAACATGTTCGCAAAGACGACCAAGGCGATTCTTTCCGATCGCGAATAAAGGAATTGGTAATGACGTTATAATGATGGTTGGCATTGTGCCTGACGCCTGACGCGGCTACCATTTTTATATTTCACTCAGAACGATGAAAATTACAATTTTGATCATTCGCAGTGCTTTTTTACTCTTGTGTAATGGACGTTTTTCTGGATATACTCGATGCATTCGTACGTAGGATAGGAATCGAAAGCGTTTAGCGTTATTTACGACAATACTACTGCGTATACGACAATAAGCAGCCGTACAGCGATACGTTGCATTGCGAATGGCTATAATATGATTTATGAACGTCGTAAAAATCGCCCAATCCCTAATTCGGAAACTTTCGAACGTAGAAGGAAGTGAGGTAACATGACGCCGCGATCAGATGACTAGAGACTTTCTATGTGTTGGAAGATGGTTGTTGATTAAACGACGAGTTTGAAGTGAATTCGATGGTTTTTTGATGTTCTTAAAAACTATTGAATTTGGAGTGAGAAAATTGGTGAAAAATATTCTCTTGGGGGGAGGGGTTGCTAGTCGTCACAATTGGTATTGATAAATATACTTTTCAAGTAGAAAATATTTTTAGATGAACAGATGGTATGTTTGATAATTAATTATAGGCACTTAACTTAATTATGACATGATTAAAGCAATTAACTAATCGATTATTTATTTTTGTTTTATTGTTTTAGGTGAGTTACAAGATTTCATCATGAATAATTAAGAATTATGCAAGTTGAAATGAGTAAGAGTAAGTTTTTATCAATTACCTTAGTCGAAACGGCTTAAATTGTGGGGGGGGGGGGCTGATTTTTATGGAGATTTTCAAGAAATTGATTTGAGATGCCATTTTTTTCAAACCAATTTTTTAAAATTTAAATTTTGTTGAAAAATTTTTGATCAAATTTTATTTTACTTTATTGCATAGTTCATGACCTTGCTCCCAGCAGTTTTTTCCCTTTTGTAATTGATTTTTATGGAATGTAATTTAATTGATAAATTTTAATTTTTAATTTTTGAGGGGAAATTCCAAAGCAATTGAAGAAAATGAGAAATGCTATCTGAAAATCAAAAATATTTGAAAACCAATTTTTCAGTTTAAAAGAAAAATGGACACTTGTCCTTCATCCCTTAGCCCTTCTATTTCAACTTCACGGTTAACCGAAGTTATCGATTTATATTTCAGACAATAAAACTTAGTCCATGGTTGAGCGATTCACATTGAATTTTATCAGTTTTGTAACAGTTATGTAAAGTAACAGTCGAGATAAAAATACTGTAAAAAGATAATATTTTGGTTGATAGCTCTAAAATGGTTGGCAAGTGTAAAAATTAGCTTGAAAGGTAAAATATTGCGTGGGAATCAAGTTTTTAATATTTTCGTCAAGAGAAATTTCAATTTAAAATTTTGGATTGCTGAAAATTCAGGTTTGAAAATTCTCTTCATTAGATAAGTATCAAAGAGAAATAGTTTTCTATTTAATGAATTATTTAAATGAGTTGGTATAACTGAAAATTTATATTCTAAATTTTGGATTTTTTTGGAAACTTATTTTTTATTATAAATAATGGGAGAAATTGACTGATTAATTGATTATTTTTGTGGAAAAAATTTGTATAGAAAAAATATTTTTGAGCTGTCGAAATTTTTATGAATGTATGAGTAACTGTCTGTTTTGAATTCCAATCAGCATCATATTTTGGCCCATTGATAATTTTATCATTTGTCTATTTAAATATCAAATTTTGATGTTTTCTTCGACGTAGTAACCTTACTTTTCATTTAAATCTTTACTTAAAAGAAGTGTTTGAAAAAGAATCAGAAAATTCAAATTTGAGACATTATGGAGTCGGAATGGGCACCTTTAGGTAATAATTTAATAACTTCGTTTGTCTGAAATCATGAAAAAATAGTTCGTGTCATCAAAAGTAATTTTTTTGTTTTTTCTTAAATTTTGAAAATTTAGGTTACCTATGTAAAATGATGAGTCAAAAAAATCATAAAACTGAAAAATTTATTCAAAAATAAAAACCTGCCCAATTTTTTTAAGTTTTGAGATTTTTTGGGGTTGGAGGTGTCATTTTTCCAAGCTGTCCGAAAGTATGGAAAAAATATTCCATTTGTGGAGTTTTAAAAATTGACATTAGAGAAAATTTTCAATGGAATGATTGAATTTTGAAAACATTTTTTCAATCGAACCCAAAATCAAACTATTTTAGCTTCTTTGGATTCTTATTATAGCTCAAAATTTTCATCTTCTCCTGCAAAAAGGTTGATATGAAGCTAAAAAATTACAAACACGTTGAAAATGATTATAGAAGATGAGGGGGCGGGTATTAGGAGAGTTAGAAATGAGATATATTTTGACAGAAATTGATTTATGAAAATGATGGCAAATAATAAATAATATATGAATGATAATTTTTTTTTCAAAAAAAAAAAAAATGTATTGTTACTTATTTAGTTTTATGAAATCCTATTTAAAATTTTGATTTATCAGGTTCGAGTAAAAAATTAATTTAATTATTTTTATCGTATTTTTTTGTGGAAGGGGAGGAAGGAGGAGGCTGTCATTTAACAAATTCGTTGAGAGTTTGTACGCAAACTTGATGAAAAAATACAGTTTTTCTAGTAGAAGAGTTGAATGGATTTTTAAATTGTATTTTGCACTGATTATTTTGCTATCTTTTCGAATCCATCAGAAAATTGATGAAACCAATGCCAAAATAGATTCTTATTTTTCGGCTAGGTGCAACTGTTGACCCCGGGGGGAGGGGGGTGGAAACAGTTTAAATAAGCTTGTAAAATATTAGGTAAATTTTGTTTTTCAAATGTAATTTTTCTACAAATTTTCGTGTTTAAAATGTCTGTGAATTGAAAAAAATTTCTAAAACGAGTCATTCTACAATTTTTTATTACACTCGCCTCTTCTTGTCAATTTTTGATGTATACTTATTTGAATCGTTCTTCTTAAAAAATCCTATGAAAATTTGGGCTAAATTATCAAACCTTACTCCCTGAAATTTTCTCCACATCTTGCGATCATCAATTTCTGCAGGAATTTTTAAATATTGAAAAACACTGTATTGTTGAATTTGCACAAAACAACCAGGAAATTGTCTAAAAGTAATTAATGTCAGTGAAATCTTTTTTTACGCACACTGAAAAAAAAAAATAATAAAATTTATCCAAAAAAATAATTACGTGTCCCCAATTCTCATAATAGGTAAAATTTATCATTTTTTTGAATAAAATTTATTCTTTTTGGTAAAATTTATTCTTTTTGGTAAAATTTATTCATTTTTTTGACAAATTTTATCATTTTTTCTGATAATAAATATTATTTTTTAGAACAAATTTCACCTATTTTGTGAATTGAAACACGTTATTTTTTTTTTTGAATACATTTTATTATTTTGGTAAAATTTATTAATTTTTTTGATAAAATCTATTTTTTTTTGATAAAATTTATTATTTTTGGGATAAAATGTACCTATTCATTTTCGTAACTTCTGTTTTTTCCGTGCATCAAAATTCCAATTTCGATCGACTTTTTCGAAATTTTAAATTCTCGAAAATCAGCCAAAATGATCTCTCCGCTTGTCGAAAATTCACTTGTAGAAAATTTTGTCAAGTTTAAAATTAAAATTGAAGTTTTTCTACGTTGTTTCGGTACTTCAAATAAAATCTTGAAAATATCACATTGAATTTTTCAAAATCCATGAAAAAATTTCACACTATGCTTAAAAAAATATTGAACGACGAATTAAAAATTTCTTCAATTTTACCATCCAATTTTGTAAACCATCGCAAAATTTCATCCCTCCATCCCCATAGTGTCCCCATCGACTCATCAATCACCGTCGCACCGCCCAAAACACCCACGCCAGTCCACATTCGGCTACATATTTTCGATATTATGCTAATACCGTACACACGACGTCATTAAGAGGACAGTCGAACCGAACCCAACCCAAATGGTACTCGTCGTTATCTCGCTACAAGTACGCGATTTCCTGCCTATAAAATAATACCTTTTGTAAAAACACCGGATTGCGGTGGGCTATCGGTTCGGTACACAGCTATAATAAAAAAAAACTGGGTCATCTCGAGAACCAGATATGTCTATGCAGAAAGGGCGAGCCACTGAGAAAAAAAAACATAATTCTTTCATTATAAAATAAAACCAAACCAAAACACACGAGTGATTAGAAATGAGCAAAAAAAAAGACTCCCTAACATAAGCATCATTTCCATTATCAAAATACCCGCTTGTACTTGGAAAAATACCGGCATCGGAAGATAAAACCAACGCGAAGAAAACACTCTGTGAACCTATTGACCGACATCATCGTATATATAGGTACGAATGTGCGAGTGTGGAATGCATTCATGTAGGTACTTTAGGTATCGTCGCAGCCGCAGCAACAGGTATTCCGGCAGACGGCGACCCGGAAACAGTGTACGCATTTTGGACGCCACAAGGCGCAAAAATCGACCATTATCTGATCTACGAGTCGTCTCGGGCTGTGAAAATCGATCCCATTGATGGCCCATCGGTATACCCGGACGATCCCTGCAAATTGCGAAAATTTCGCTCGCCAGGGCGTCCCCGATGTAATTTTACGTACCACAGGTGGCTTTTTCCCCCCGTCTCTCCATCTCTGTCTATTCAATATCTACACCAACGCGATTTCTTGGCTGAGCCAGTGTGATTTCACGCGTTTGTTTCTCTCTCTCTTAAGCACCTTAATGGCCACCTATATCTCTATACGTCTTACTCTGGCCATGTAATGCGTATACAACTCTTGGTATATACATAAACGCCTACTTAAAAGCATTTCGCCGTTTCGAACGTGTACCATTGAGCGCAATTTATGTCATCTTGGCGCCTTCTTCCATTTTTACTCTTCCTGCGACTCAGCATCGTCGCGTTTGACTCATCACGCGTCAACCGTAAGTATAGAAAATCCAAATATGGAAAAATTGCATCCAGACGAATTTTTCATTATCGTAGGCGATTTTTATACAAATGGTGTTTCACTTTCTTTATGATGCCAGTTTCATTCTAAGAATCGGCAAAGGATAAAAGAATCGTTTTATTGTTCGTAGTTTTTTTTTTCATCACGTTGTGGAATTTTTTTTTATCCATTCGAACGTAATATCCAAGTTCACGATTTTTTATAAATATCGATAATTGATTACCCCATTGGAAGGTTTTGGCTGGCTCGAAACCACTTAATAGGTCAGTATTTATTTTTCAAACGTGGGTTATAACTTTGGACATGGCATTTCGTCATCGTTCGTTACCTATATGGGTTTTCGTGAGGGTGTACCCAGGCACGGTTTTTTTTCCATGGAACATGTGATCTTATTGAAGGTATGTGTTGGCTGACTTGTTAAAAATATCCGCTGTTAAGTATATACTTTTACTTTTTTTTCCATTTAGGCGAATACCTTGTGTGGATGGTTGTTACGTAAAAACAAATGATAAATCTGACGTTTTTTCCTTTCTTTGGCTTTTTTAAATTGGTACGTTGGGATGGCGAAAACCCCCGATGTATTGTTTACCAGCCGCCTCGCCATTTAGGTGCAGCATCGAGTAGGTCGTTCTAATTTGTCGGATTTGATCGAATGTACGGTAAATACCGTATGGAAATTCTTGGACGACCTCGTCTCTATGATGGTAAAATATCTAAAATTACGCAGTTGCTAGAACGAATGTGCGTTGGTCTCCCCCAAAGGACCGGAAATACGTGAGGTAATCATGTGGTGCTCGTGTGGCTTGTTTTTATAGTTTACGTATGGAGGTTTTGGTTTGAAGTGGAGAATTGGTGAAGGGAGGAAGGGGTTTTTAAGTCCCTTGAGGTGAGTTTCCAATCGCTTTGGCGAATTGGTATGGAAGAATTTGCTCAATTTATGGCCAAAAGGTGTAAAAATGCTGATGCAGTTTGGGTTCTAAAATTGAGGAAATTCTTCTTCCCATTTTTCTCTCCAGCTGTGAAATTTTTTTTCCAAATTTTCATCGAAAATAATTTTTAAAATGCATCGTTATTTTTGCATTTTTGACTATAATTGATGATTAGGAAGTTCTCATAATCTGCATATCTTCCCTCTTCATTCGTCACAATCTTGAAATTTTTACAAGAATTGAGAAAAAAAATTATCTGAACGTTTTGGAAAGTCGTAATAAAATTGACGAATTCATCAGTATACTCGAATACGATACGAAAAATATTTTGGTGTAGGTATTTGTGGAAAAATTTTTTTAAAAAGAATTTACATCCGTGAATTTTACTAATTTTTGTTCCACACGTGTAATATTGCACTACAAATAAGTATAAGTACATGTACGAAGTTGCAGAAAAAATAATGTTGATGAAAATTATTCATTTTGTAAAGACATTCTTCTTCGAATTTATTGCAGAAAAAGTGGTAAAACGAGTGGTATTTTGATTGAATTTTTTTAATAGATTTCCACCAATTGGCCTAATTTTATCATGAAATTTGCTGAGGTTTAAATTTTTTTTATGGGTCTCCGAAAAATAGATGATAGAAAAAGTGAACAGAGGTGTACCAAAGCTGAATTGAAGAGGCAAAAAATTGATAAATTTTGACTGAAATGGAATTCATTCCAAATTATTTTATTTCGGAATGAAAATTTTTCTTGGTCAATTTTACGACTAAAACTGTAATTTTCCGAGTAAAATGCAATTTTTCAAATTTTTTCAGGGTGGGAGGGGCAATCCGGCTCTGGTTTGGATTCTGACAAAAGACATGAAAAATTGGTAAAATTGAGTATTTTGCATAAATAACCTGATTGGGACGCCTTTTTTATTCATTTAACATAGAAAAGGTCATTTTTTGGTCATTTTTTCTTTTTTTACTTCCAAAAATCACTAAACTCACTTTTTTTGGAAAATTTTTACTATAATGCCTGCTATTTCTTTTCAGATGAATAATCGCTGAAAATTAAAAAGAAAATTAATAAAATAAGATGTCTACAGGTAGCGAAGAGGTTGCGAATTTAGATTTTGATGAAGTACTGAATTCACGAATTTGTCTCCAATTACTTAGAAAAATTAATAGATCGTTTCTTTGCATATTTTATTGCAAATTTTTCAAAAAAAAATTGCCCTTGCTCCGCTTGGACTAAATTATTACATCTTTCAACTGATTTTATTATTCATTCTTTTTTTTTTTTTTTTGCCAACCGTTATGTATGTACAAAAAAATTGATATTTAAATTATTAAATGCATTTTTTTGTCCAATATAATGAATAATTCAAAAAAAAATCTCTTTCTACGTTCGATGTAAATTATACTCTTTTTTTTTTACAGAATTCGTTTAAAATCCAAGAGTATCGGAAACTTACATTGTAATAAGCTGCGATGAGAAAAAAAATTCCACGATGTCCTTGACGACAATGTTGAAAAAAATGGAAAGAGGATGAAACAGAATTCAAAATAATTGGCTATTTTTGGTAGACCTGAGTTCTAAATGAGGGAAAAGTGGCGAATTTTTGTCTTTTGAAAGAAATTTTGACAGAGTGACAAATTTTCGTGTTGCTCAACCTGTGATATTACTTAGGGAATTTTTTTGGTCTTTAAATTTTTTTTAAAATCATAAATAATTTTAATGAATTGGGTTTAAATCTAGAAATTGAAGAGCTCATCAATAAGTGATGAATCTGGTCAGATTCTGCTTTTTGGAATCAATAATTTCAATTTTCATTGAAAATTGGTGATTTTTGTCAGCCCATTCATTTATTTTACGAATGATTTTTAGTGAAAATTCTGTTCATTGATTCAGTTTTAGAGAAAGAGCTAATTTTTTATCCCTTTTTTTTTTTTTTTTTTTGAAATTTGGACCAACTCTACCCCATGGCCATGACCCAGTGTTGAAAAATTTTTCAAAATGATCCACTGTCTCAATTTTGACTCACGATATCTCAAAATAAAAAAATTAAAAAAACGTAGAGAAATGCTTGTAGAAAAATTGTGTAATTTTCTTCATACCTATGCAACTAATTTTGCATAAAAACATCGATTTCTAATGTAGTTTTTCAATTTGAATTTCAAAACCAGTTTTACATGTATTTTTACAAATGAGATGTAATTTACTTCTTCCACAACGAATTAATTTTTAGTATTCCTCGATTCGTTAATTTATTAAGCTAAGTAATATTGGAAAAAAACTCTCAGTTTCATGCAAATCTGATCTCGAAAAATTCATCCAAAAAAAAAATATAACATTCAATGTCGCTTTCCATTCCAACCTCATCCCATCATAAATAATCCTTTTTTACACCACAATTAGGAAAACATTAGAAAAATAATCAAAACCACCGACTCTTCTTCGCAATTTCTACTGAGGTGTTTTTATCACACGCAATAATTACACTCTCCTCATCCTGGCTTCCGTCTTTCGCACATTCTCTCCAAACGCGATAATGTTTTACCTGCTGTATTTTCCCCCTTCGAATTGGAGAGAGTAAAAAGGAACGAAATCAGTACACGGTACAAACCGGTTGATTCCCAAAACCGATCGAAAAGCGCGGTAATTCCGCTAGCCCGACGACGTAACGAAACCGGAATGCAGGTAAAATATCAAATTAGGGATGGTCCCGTCCAGACATCGTGAAGAAGGGTAACAAGTGTAATCAGACCACCTGTTGGTGGAAACAGGTCGCTGGCCGAAGGTTGTATACGTCTCTAGTTTTATAGACTTGATTTCGTGAAAGGAACCAGTGATAGCTAAAGTTTCATTTTAAGGGTTGTAATTAAGCAACGTTCCGAGTTGAAAGAGGTTCTTTTTAGGGAGATTTTTCAATATTTTGATGAGTTTATTTGGAATTTATGGCGTTCGTGAAGTTGCTGCGACAATGTAGTGGTTTTTGTGCCGGAACTGGCTGAATATGCATTGGGCAGTTGGGCACCATTGGTGTTGATATTTGTACCCTTGGTGTGTGGAGCGGCGTGGGAATTGATGATACGCTACGCGGATAAACGATTTGATATACGCTTGACGGTATTTTTATTCAACCGACCGCGAAGTGTGGCATCCAGGGATTAGTTTTTTGCTTCGTCGGTATCCAAAAATATTTTTTACGGATTTTGTGAGCTCTCAGAAATCTCTAGATTTAAATGAACAAGAAAATGAGATGATTTTAGAGGTGCTGGGTTAGCCTTTGATTATGATGGCTAAAATTTAAGAATATTTGGACAGGGACAAGGTGTCCTGAAAATCATGCAGTTGTGATTTTTCTTAAAAAAAAAAAAAAAAAAAAAAAAAAAAAAAGGTAAAAATAGGAACATTTATTTTGGATTGATGAATTTTACTTTTTAGGCCAATTTTAAGATGAATTTGCTTTCATCTTTTACAGCCAGAAATCGTGTTTAATGATCGATGATTTTTTCGACCGATAAAAATCGTGCTCCATGATTTTCGGATTCAAAAATTTTGTTCCATAATGTTTGAATTCAAAAATCAAATTCGATGAATTTTTTATTTAAAAATCGTTTTCGATAATTTTTTGACCCAAAAATTGTGTCCCATGACTTTTTCATCCTAAAAAACGTATTCGATGATTTTTCCCTCAATAATTGTATTTGATAATTTTTTTGATTAAAAAATCATATTCCATGATTTTTGATTCAAAAATTATGTTTGATGATTTTTTTTATCGGAAAATCATGTTTGATATACTTACTTGATTTTTTGATCTAAAAATAGTGTTTGATGATTTTTTACCTAAAAATCGTACTTATTCGATGATTTTTCCCTCAATAATATTGTATTTGATGATTTTTTTTTTTGGTCAAAAATCATATTCCATGATTTTTGATTCAAAAAATGATGTTCAATGATTTTTGGCTCAAAAATGATGTTTGATGACTTTTTGACTCAAAAATCGTGGTCGATGATTTTTTGACCCAAAAATTGTGTTACCTAAATGGTTTTTTACCCAAAAATCGTATTCGATGATTTTTTGATCGAAAATCATGTTTGATAAACTTGATTTTTTAATCCATAAATTATGTTTGATAATTTTTAACCTAAAAATTGTATTCCAAGATTTTTCTGTATCAGAATCATTTCAGATGATTTTTTGATCCAAAGATGGTAATTGATGATTTTTTGACCTGAAAATCCCATTCCATGATTTTTGATTCAAAAATGATGTTCGATGACTTTTTTACTCAAAAATTGTATTCAATTTTTTTTTGATACAAAAATCAGGTTTGATAATTTTTGACCTAAAAATCGTGTTCCGTGATTTTTTTCACCCAAAAATAATCCAAAAATTGTATTCCATGATTTTTCCATCCAAGAAAAAGAATCATTTTAGATGATTTTTTGATCTAAAGATGGTGTTCGATGATTTTTCTCTCACCCGAAAACCGTTTTTGATGATTTGTTAACCCAAAAATTGCGTTCGACGATTTTTTTGAACTCCAAAACCGTATTCAATGATTTTTTTTACCCACTAATGATCAAAAAATTATGTTAGATGATTTTTTGTTTTGAAAATCATATTCCATGATTTTTTTTGATAGCGTCCGATGATTTTTTTGATCCAGAAATGGCGTTCAATGATTTTTCTTGACCCCAAAATCGTATATTGAATTTAACCAAAAAATGTGTTCAATCGTATTTTGATCCAAAAATTTTTTTATGATTTTTTTCACCCAAAAATGTCGTACAATGATTTTTTTTACCCAAAAATCGTATTCGGTAATTTTTTTATACCCAAAAATCATTTACAGTGGTTCTCGAAACCTTTAAATTTTCAATGCCTACTTATTGAAAACTCCTCTCATTAAGAAAACCAACGTACCAACCTTACTTCGTCATTTTCCACCCATTAAAAATATTGCTTCTTTGTAGTAGACTTCCGTAGCGCATACAACGCTAAATCAACCAATTTGATAGAAAGTCAGTCACTCTGCCCCCAAAAAATGCCACTTTCATTTTCGAACTTGTTTTAATTTAGTTTCGTGCCTTATGTTACTTCCATAAACGGCACACGTACGTAGATTACGAAGCTGATGAAGCCGACCGCGGTGCGGCGTTTTGTCAAATGATCTTCCATGCGTTGAATTTTTCATCTCGCACCATCAAGTAGGTCGTGTTACCGATTCGGAAACCGGGACCGGTGTCCGCGTAATCGTGACGTACCTTTGTACTCGGGGGCCACGATTTTTCTCATTTCAATTGCAAAATCGCACCATCGCATTGGGGTTTCCCCTCTCCTGATCCTGGTATCTTTTGGCGGAGATGAATGGCACGTTACTGTGCCGAATGCGCACATTGTGTTTACTCGCAAGATAAAGACTGATAAAAAGCGTCAATGTGAAGAACTGAAGAGATAACGCTGTCGACTCCGGCGATAATGAATTTTCTCATGTTGTTTTTACTGCGAGTTCTCTCTTTCTCGAAGCTAAAAATTCATTCCGCTTTACCAGGAGGGAGCAGGGACATCATGTCCAGAAATTGAAATCTATTTGTCGCAGCAGGCCAACATACGTGATCATCGATCACGAACGATTGCCAAATTTTTCGGCTTAAATTGTCTCTAATGTGCTTCGTTCTGCACGACTCTATCATAGGAGCCCGCGCCGAAGTATCATTTCAGCTTTTTACGTCACTGCGCATGCGTGGGCACTTGTTATTTTTTCTCGTCGCGTTTCTTATCAATGTTGGTCACCGGAATTATTATTTATTTTCCGTAAAGTGCATATAAATAAATATAATTCTTAATTATTTCTGTAAGCAGTTTTATAGATTGAAAATCGGAATATTAATATCTAAAATATTTGTGGTCATAATTATTATGAACCTTGGTTGTTGTTGTTGTTGTTGAGTGTTGAGTAGAAAGCAACCAAGAGACGAATTTTGAAGTGCTAAAATACATCTTTTCGCTGCTAAAATAGAAAAGTTCTTGAACACACGAATTACTGATAGATTTATGAAACACAAGTTCATGTTTTTTCTTATTCTTCGTAAGGTATCGTATCCCATCTCCAACTGATTATATTTTTCATTTTAGCTTAGCATTTGAAATGAAATTACTCAACACTCAACAACGTTCAAAATATGACCACAAATATTTTAGATATTAATATTCCGATTTACGATCTATAAAACTGCTTACAGAAATAATTAAGAATTATATTTATTTACGCACTTTATGGAAAATAAATAATAATTCCGGTCTCCGGTGACCAACATTGATAAGAAACGCGACG